>CM050414.1:17650278-18850278 GCA_027564155.1 Gymnocypris eckloni scoliostomus
GCAATGCTGACCTCTGTCTCTTAATTGTTCACACATCTCAGACCTCAAATACATAAAATATTACCCTTTTTAGACATAGTTTATTATAGTGTAAAGGAAATACTATATAAAACTTACTAGCAGTTGCCAAGTGGTTATCAGTCTTACTTTTCCAATACAAATAAGACCAGTCTACCTTTTCATAACTGAATATAAAAAGTTATGACCAGTCTGCAACCAGCCCCAGTTCTTTATGAACCCTTGCAAGATCAAAAGTACCCTTTTAGAACATCTCTTAACCCTCTAAAACTAAATAAAAACAGAAATGAATATAACACATGCAAACTCAACTTATGCTACACTGAAACACAGCCATTGCACAGGAGTAATGTTCAATAAACCTAATTGTCATACATTTTCCAGAATTAAAGGCAAAATCATCATTACATAATTTTTTTGAAAGTCAAAAAATAAACTGTTAAAGGAAATACAGCATGGTGGTTTACGTTTAAAGAAATAAAACATTGAGTTCATGCTAGAAGGAAAACATTCATACCTATAATCCACTAAACTGTATGGCATTCCAGAGTGTGACATTTTCCAACTGGCAAGTACAGTGGTACATCACTGCATATCATGTAAATCATCTCAATGAGCACAGAAATCATGTCACAATGAAAGGCAATCACCAAACACAATCACAATCCAGGAACGTACTGGGAGGCATGAACAAAGTTTCAGGCTCCACTAGACTAATCGATGGCTGATTACAGTCATACTGACAAGTTAGAAATGCATGTTCCCTTGCCATTTTTAAATACATTTATTTTAGTCTTTAATGACTGCATTTCTGTCTCATATCAGTGCATGTATTTTCCTTACACAATTGCACAACACGCACATACACAAACATATAAACAACATATTTATACACTCACCGGCAACTTTATTAGGTACACCTGTTCAATTGCTTGGTAACACAAATGTCTAATCAGCCAATCACATGGCAGCAACTCAATGCATTTAGGCATCTAGATGTTGTGAAGACGACTTGCTGAAGTTCAAACCGAGTATCAGAATGGGGAAAAAAAAGGTATTTAAGTGACTTTGAACGTGGAATTGTTGTTGGTGCCAGACGGTCTGGTCTGAATATTTCAAAAACTGCTGATCTACTGTGATTTTCACACACAGTCATCTCTAGGGTTTACAGAGAATGATAAAAAAAAATTGAAAATATCCAGTGAGCGGCAGTTGTGTGGACGAAAATGCCTTGTTGATGTCAGACGTTAGAGGAGAATGGGCAGAATGGTTGGAGATGACAGAAAGGCAACAGTAACTCAAATAACCACTCGTTAAAACCAAAGTATGCAGAATAACATCTCTGAACACACAACACGTCAAACCCTGCAGCAGATGGGCTACAGCAGAAGACCACACCGGTGTCGCTCCTGTCAGCTAAGAACAGGAAACGGAGGCTACAATTTGCACAGGCTCACCAAAATTGGACAATAGAAGATTGGAAAAACGTTGCCTGGTCTGATAAGTCTCAATTTCTGCTGCGACATTCAGATGTAGGGTCAGAGTTTGGCATAAAGAACATGAAAGCATGGATCTATCCTGCCTCGTCTCAACGATTCAGGCTGCTGGTGGTGGTGTAATGGTGTGGGGGATATTTTGGGCCCCTTAGTACCAATTGAGCATCGTTTAAACGCCAAAGCCTACCTAAGTATTGTTGCTGACCATGTCCATCCCTTTATGACTACAGTGTACCCATCTCCAGATGGCTACTTCTAGCAGGATAATGCACCATGTCACAAAGCTTAAATAATCTCAGACTGGTTTCTTGAACATGACGATGAGTTCACTTTACTCAAATGGCCTCTACAGTCACCAGATCTTAATCCAATAGAGCACCTTTGGGATGTGGTGGAACGGGAGATTTGCATTATGGATGTGCAGCCGACAAATCTGCAGCGACTGCGTGATGCTATCATGTCAATATGGACCAACATTTCTGAGGAATGTTTCCAGAACCTTGTTGAATCTATGCCAAGAAGAATTAAGGCAGTTCTGAAGGCAAAAGCGGGGTCCAACCCGGTACTAGCAAGGTGTACCTAATAAAGTGACCAGTGAGTGTATATATGCATATATAAACAATGACTTACAATTCTGGCCTCCTGCATTGCTGATATGTAGTGCGGTTAGATTGTACAGCATTCGGAGAAACTCAAATGGGGAAATAGATGGATTTACACTCTTCTCAGTTAACCTGGAGACCAGAAAGCAGGGAGATAATAGTTAGAAACATGTGACTGTGTCTGCTAAAATGACAATGACAGTGTTTTTCAAGAGAACACAGCACTCCTCAGACTTTATTTATGTAAAACTGAGGCTCTTCATTTAAGGCACACAAGGTCTAGTCAATTTAAGCCAACAAAATAAGGAAAGTCTCTAGATATGTGAGAGTCACAAAAAATAGGAATTTTCTTGTCACTCTGGTAGGAAAGTGCCTTTCTAAATAACAAATGCAAACGTACATGCTTGTATGAACAGAAAAGCTTCAGGTTAGTAGAACACACTGGCAAGTAAAATTGTCATATTCTGACAGATGTACATGTCGCATAAACACATATTTCATGATTTAAATTACAATTGTTTTCTGCTGTTTATTATTGTTGTTCACATATTTATAATTATATAATAAAAATACTTGATAAGCCATGTGTCTCAGTGGGCAAATGTTTCAGTCTGCCATGGAAACTGAAATAACTTCTTTAGAAAACACACAAAAACTATTCACACAAGTTATTCTTCCTATAACATAGATCTGCTTCCACCTTGGACTAAGATGCTTTTTTTAAGTTGTGAGTGCTAAATACAGGTGAAAATAGTGTAGTCATTGGTGTAATAAATGGCTTCTAGCAGCACTGCAAGAATAAATTATAACTTTTCATGAGAACAACTACAATATATTTTTAAACAGAAAGCCCAACTCTGTGATATATCTGGTGTAGGATATATATATTTAAGCTAAAATGCAATGAACATCCTCATTAGCAACATGAACAACAGTATTCTTACTGAATTTCAACATAATGTGAACTTACCAGCCTGCAAATGTCCTTAAAGAGCATTTCGTTTCGTTTTATATTTTATTTTGTGCCTGATCGTAAGAGTTTTTGGCAAGTTGTCCTCTTCCCTAATTTGTGTGAAATGTTACATGCCTTTTGATTCGTACAATTACAGTTATTACAAATAAGTAATACAACAAAGCGATTCACCCTAAAGAGGCAGTAACATAAGAAATGCGTCAATACAAAATTTCAGAAGTGTTCAGAGGAGTGGACTATAATAAAGATGAAGGTAAGAAATAGTATAGAGAACAATTGCATTATAAAAGTATAATTTCTTTTTACACTGTTTTGTTTTTGCACAAAAAAAGATTTACAAAAGGATTAAGATATATGTTTCATATGACAAAATTAGTGAAGGAAAGCATCTGCATCCACTCTATAAAAACTAGGATAAAGGATTCTGTGAAAATATAAAATCACAACACATACTTGTGTGGGAAGATTGTTTGGCTTCGTTATTCACACACAAAGTAATACGATCATTGTTAACAGCACACACTGAGGCATAATTAAATTACACTTTAAATTATGTTACTTTAAACACCTACTTGAAATCTTGGCCAAATTTGGTATAGTATGCTACTCTTACTATTCGCAATGTCTTTACAGATGAGGCCAAAATGAGGCAGAGATGTGATCTGATTAAGCTATTTCTGCCCATTTACATAAGCAAATGAAGAAATGTTCAAGCCAAATCTGATCTTTGAATGCATTTTAACCCATGTGCCATATTTCAGCAATGTATTCACTATCTGCCAACATGTTAGCAAATAGTAGGGAATAACACACTCACTCCACACACCTGAGAGTGAAAGTGTTGATGGGTGTCTTCTCCAATGAGGAATAACTCTCCTGTTGAAAGTACAAATCAGCAGTAGCTGATAATCCGGAGCCCTCCAGAATCACGGTCACACTTCTGGGCAAGAGTTCCTCCAGCTCAGCCGTAAATGACACGCTAAGAGTGTGTCCGTAACTTAGCAACCTGTTCCCCAGATATTTATCTGCAATATAAAGATAAAAACATTTAACACGTACCGTGCATATTCCAATTTGTATGACCATGGTGTGATTAAGCAAACATGAGTGTAACATCTTTCTGATTGCGACAGCTGGGCTGTGAATTGAGTTAAGTGGTTTGCTCAAGGGCAGCACAGAATTTTCTGGAACACAAACTCACAACCTGCAGATTACCAGCACATTACACCAGCCACTGAGCCACAACGACCCGATTACCAAAGATAAACACCGGCACAATAAAGAGTATGTGACTGTGAAAGATAACAACTGTAAAAATATAATAGGAGGCCAAAATGTTCCGTTCAGAGAAAGAAAGTGGATTTTTCTACTTTGGAAAAAAAAGACGGTTGTATCTCTGTGATCTTATTGTGTTTGTACATCTATATTTGCAAGAGAGTGTAAGAAGATGAACATAATTGCCACTCATATCTTCCAGCCTCATTAAAGAGCTTTAACAAGACTTCAAAGAACCACATACTGAGCTTCCACCAAAATTCACATGCACAGACACACACACACCACACATTCATACATACAATATATACTGTGTGCATATAATATATATATATATATATATATATATATATATATATATATATTGAAGCTCAAAGTCATCTCCATTGATTGAGTTTGTAATATAGAAAAGGCCAGAGTGGATGTTAAGTAGCTGGCACATCAGCAGTCAAGCTTGCCATTATCTCTACTACATTCATTTTGTAGCAATAGTATTTAAAACACCAGTAGAGGACGCAGAAGCATGTGTTACTGAATCTCATTTCTAAATTCAATATCACTGGGGTGGTGTTCTTGTACTATATTTATGTATAGATACTGTGCATTGGCTTTATCCATTTTCTGAGGTTACTGTACAAACACAGTGGCTTTATGCAGGAAAATGCAAATGCTTTTTTTAATGCATTCCAAATTAATTTGCATGATACAAAAATGTGTTTTTGAGCACTGCAAAAGTTAGGTCATCCTATTATATTATCCACAAACAAGTAGCCATGAAATATTTAAAAACAATTTCATTGAAATTTAATTTTTGTTAGCTCATGTATAGATTATTGCCTCCAGGAGCTTCAAGTTGAGATGCCTGCAATGTAACAAGGCACTGCAACAAGGCACTGCAAATGTAAAAGTGATATAGCAAACAGCGAGGAGGCACTTGAAAAAAACTGTTAAAATAAATGATCAATAGGTGCATGGCAATAAAAAAACGTAGTTATTGATTCCAACATGTAATAAATATAGAGTATTTAAATAATATATAATAAAAGTGTCAGCTAATATGAAACTGCAATTATGAGAAGTAATTATGAGATATAATGCCAAAATTATGATTGAGGCAAAATTCCCAACAATTCAAACATACCATAACAATCTTGTTTTATCTTACTTGAATTTTTTTGTAAATTCTCATACAGCACAACCTTTTAAATAATGCTTACACGCATCCCAAGGTGACTGTGTGTGTGTGAGAGAGTTTAATTATTTGTTTTTGATGGGGTGCCTCCAAGCAGCTGGTGCCCAAGGGTCTCGCAGGACCATAATTCCTCCTTGGGGCCACTGTATCTGTAGGCGGTTAGTCTTTACTCCTCACAGAAGTTAATGCTTGCTTCAGTCGAACAACATTTTCCAGAGATGAGTTACACATCTCAGGACATAAAGTTAAAGTAAAACCTGTGAAAAATGTGATAGATGAGCTAAAGGAAAAACAGACTGTAAAATGTTTGCCCAGACAACAGAATAGCCAGTGGTTACAGTAAAATGATTTTATTGTATTGGGACTTTGAGAGAAACACCTACAACTGCTGGTGGTGATTAGATGCGCTGTTTGGGATAGAGGTTCGGTAATGTCCTTTAATGTCCTCGGTAAACCTTTCCTTTTCTTTTACTCTCAAAACTTTTGTCTTATGGGCCATTCACACATCTTGCCTTTACAAGGCAAAATAAGTACAAAAAACAACAAATTGCTTTCTGTGGCCCCTTAAACTTTTGTTTAATTCTGTAATTTAATGTGTGAAGTAACAGAAAATATAAGTTACAATGTTTAAAAGAATGCAAATATTCAAAAATGTACTTGTCTAATTGTGATGCTGTAAAGGAATACGTGGTGATGTGATTCATAATTTTTAGCATACTGTCAAAAGTCAACACACAAATCATACCAAAATGATTGTCCTTCCTGTTATCTAAAGCATTAGCCGCTCTGTGGGACCAAATCTCTCATTGGACCATTATATGGCACCCCTAGGAGTTTCTTGTTCCCATCATCTCTTCACCCTCAAACGGAACCCTGAAATACATGCACGGCACCACATGCTTCACCTGAAACAAAGAGCTGTTCAACATTCTAAGCCCCCACAACGCGAAAGCTTGTTAGATACTTAGCAGGAGTGTGTTTTCTTCTCTGCCCCCCTGCCGTTCCACATGCAGAGACAAGTATGAGTCAACTTCAACAAAAGGAGGCTAAAATGTTCTGTACCGGTTGTATTCCTGTTGTTTTCAGGTCTGATAGAATGCATGGTGAGCTTGTTCACAAACTCCAGTACCCGTAGAGATGCTGAGGAAAATTTTAACTTGGAAAAAGATATCTACAATGGGTGTTTTTTTTCCCAACACCCAAAACAGATTCTCTGGAGACACCTGACAATCTGAGTCTGGTGAAACAACTGAAGCTAGAAATGAGAAAATATAATATAAAAGTAATGTTAGCAGTTCAAAAGAATGCAGTATCCCCATAGCTTTCAGCGCTACCTGTTTAACTGCCATCTCTTCAAGATCAGATTCGATTAAATAGAAGTGTTAACCCTCTCTCAGACAAACAAATTATTCGTCACCACGATGACAAAGCCTGGTGACATTTAGCGAGCCACCATCAAACTTAACAATCAATCCAGGCTTTAACTTTTCCCCGACTCAATTAAACCCACTGAGCCTCAATTAAATTTCCTCAGCTTCCCACAAACGATCCCTCTGAGGGGATGGATTGAGAATATGGGTCGGTTTTATAGGGAGAGGCCTGCTGAAATGCATTTTCTACATCGTTTTTGGTTTGTACTTTAAAGGGCAGAATGTGGAAAAATATTATCTCTAAAGGAACGTAAAAGAAACAATTTATTTTTAACATTCCATGTTTAAACAGTTGTGATAAAACTTAGACCAGGTAGACAACATCAATGTGATACGAATGAAAGCAAAGCTGCGAGTTCAGTCCATTCAACACTATGTGGATATAGTTCCCCCCCAAAATTTTAATTCTGTCATTTCATCAGCCTCATTTGGTTCCAAAATGAATGTATGGATTTTTTCTTCTTTGGAACACTGAATAAGATATTGGCAAACAGTTTTGACTTCCATTGTCATGTTAGAGCAGCAACAATACCACGGAAGCAATATCTTCTTTTATGTTCTAAAGAAGAAAGAAAGTCATACAGTTTTCAAACTGCATGATTTTCATTTTTTGAGCAAACTACATTTTCTAAAAAATGCTATTAAATGAATATCTAATTGTCACAGCCTTCATAATTTCATATTAATACAATTATGCTACAAAATTGTTATGTTATAAAAAACATTCGATTTTTAATGCATAATTTTTTATTATAAGTACATATTTATGATTTGATATAGATTTATTTATATTGTACATAAATACCAAACATGTGACACAAATTAAAATTTATTAAAATAGTACAAATATATTAAAATATTATGCAACTGTACTTCTCTCCCTTACAACCTATTTTTTTTGTTTGAATCACAACATATACTGATTAAGGGATTGTGATTAAGAGGAAAAATAAACTGCTAAAAGGGTTTCTGTATTTCCTAAAGCTCTATTAAAGGGATAGTTCCCCCAAAATGAAATTACTCTCATGTTGTTTTTTGAATATAAAATGGAAATCAATGGTCACCAAACTGTTTAGTTACCGACATTCTTCAAAAAATCAGCATATGGCTGGCTGTCAGGGTACATGGGCCAAGTTGTTCATGGACAAAATGTGGTACCTGGACGCATCTCTCTGAGGACGGGAGGCGTTTAGATCTCCCTCCAACACCCATCCCTCCCTAACTCTAATCTCACAGCGACCTCCGTTTCTCTCCATCTGTGTTTGTGACTCCGAGACAGCTTGCGACCAGCTTTTGGGAGGTGTGTATATGTGTTTATGTGAGTGTTTGTGTGTGCGTGACATGTTGTTTTCTCCTCAAAGCTATGATAAATGTTCCACTCTGTCCTCGCACCATGGAGCAGATGTACCTCTGGGGAGATCACACACACATACACACACACAGTCTGGCTCAGTCAGCCGGCTAAACTCTTGGCTTGGATGCTTGGCTATGGTATCTCTTCTCACCCCTCTGTTGACATGGCAGCCTCAGCGGTGTCAAAAGCCCAAAGCTGTGCCCAGTTAGATGAGCTATTCGAGTGAAGAAACATTCGCACACAAACACACACTTATCCTTCCAATACTCAAGACAGACTTAATCAGGAAAACGTTCCTCCTTCACATCAAAATTTCCTCTCCACTGAGACCGGTGCTGTGTAAAAAGCATTAAAGATCCAAATAAAGAGTACACCGCAGATCAGAGAGTGACGTCCATGAATAGGATCATCTAAAAAGTCCTTGGGTGTTGTTTCAGTTGTCAGGGTGGCTGTACTCTAAAGGAAATGCATGTGAATGACGAGATGCGAGTAAGCAGGAAAACAGAGAGAGGGAAGGAGAGCAAATTAAATCGTTAAATGCATCGAGGGAGCAATAGATCTCGGCGCATTTTACCCGAGCGGCCAGAACGGCACAAACAAGCTCTTTGCTGCAGTGATAAGAGAAACTGCATCAAGTGCTGCAAAAGGGCAACGCTGCATCTCTGTGGCCAGTCGATGGTGGGAAAACAAAGATGGATGAGACTAAACACGCAGGTTAGGACCTTGTGGATACATATGAAACCTTACTATTCAATTTATGTTGCAAAAAAAGCCACATTTGTGTATTTTAAGTGTATTCAGTAAAATAATAACATTGTGTTGGTATTGGTATTTGCCTATGTCCCACTCGTAATCCATCAAAAATCTATGTGAGACAGGAAGACGTGTTATTAACAGGATTTCTCCCAGAGCGAGCAGCCAAGTTGGTCTGGCTAAGTGTCTCCCTGTGGCGGCAAATTGCTGTGTAAATGAGTAAATCCCCTCAGCCTGCCCACTACAATCAGGGGATCTGGACTAAAACTAGTCTCTGGACTGGCCTGTATGGCTGGTTTATCTTCAAAGGCTGCTCTATAAAATATTATTTATTGCCAAGCATGCTAATTCTAGCCCATTGTTTATCATCTGTTTTTTTTGTTTACATAAAAAAAGAAAGCTTTGAATAAATTACACTGCCACACGCAGTCAAACCATAAGCTATGGTAGATTATGGTAGGTTGCTCTGAAAAGAACATAATTAAATGTAAAACACACGTAAATCAATTTGACATGTTTAGCTTAAAGATATTTTCCTTGTCGTAAAAAAATATTCTAAGTAGCAGCATATTATATAACTCAACAATCTTGACACAGACTGTAAATCTCGTAAATAGTCTAGAATAGTTTCAAAGAAGGCCAACTACTACATGTTCTAAGAATAAGTGTATATTTGTTGTCCTACCAGGTGCTTTGTAGAAGCCATTCTCCTCTCTGTAGGGCAACAGATAGACTTCTCCCTCCTTCCAGATGAGGGATTGTTCGTGCCCTCTTGTGAACACACCCTTCCAGCCATCTGGATCTGAACACAGAGTACACACAACAAAGTGTACATCATACAAAGATCATTGGTGAAAGTGCATCCATTGTGCTTTTATTGTTTAATACAGAAATGTTCTTTACAAATTGAATCAGCAAAAAAATGTTAAACGGAATCTTAAAATGTTGAACTCAAAATGTGTTAGCATTATGTTTTTCTCTGTTTTGCTTTTAACTCAAAATGTTTGTGCAAAGCCAGATGGTCATGTTCACCAAAATAAGTTTAGATCATCCAAAGAGTATCTTTTATCTAGTATCTAGACACTCTACACAAATTGTCACATGATCAATTATTTTGGCACCATAGATGTTTTCTCTCATTTAAAATGTTAAACTGCCCAAAACCTAAAATTCGATTTTAAGCTTTTCTTTAATGTGTTCTCGGTTCTTTTGGACCCCACTATATATTTTGACTATTACATGAAAAATAATAAAAAAAGTGCTGATAAAGTGAGTGAGGAAAGAAGTGTGTGATTGCAGTGGAAGGCGGAAATTGTGAACGCTGATATTCAGAATGTAAATCATGTCAAAACAGTATAAATGTTTGATAAATCACCTTCTAGGAAGTCTGAAGTAATATTAATTGCCATGTACTGATTGGAGGACGAACAGGCGAGGGAGTGTCCAAAGCAAAAGCATGTTTTACAGCCATGTGGATTTTCCAGTTGGAGGTTGAAAGACCCTGGTTTACACCTATAACACATATATAGACACATATATAGACACATCAAGCAGACAGTATGTCTGCTTTGCATTGTGCTCAGTGCTCAGGCTTCCTCACATTTATCATAACTATTTATGTAAAGATCTGAAAAAGGTGGTGCTTATTTCTTGAGCTTGCAATGTGCAGAGAAGAGTGCAAATGAGCATTTCTGCATTGATTTATTATAACTGGAGTTATTTGTGTATATGCGTATGATGTGACCTAGTAGGAAGCTTATTAAAGGAATAGTTCACACACAAATTATAATTCTGTTTGAAACACTGAAAAACTGTTAAGTTACCCAGTGTCTTCACAATATCTTCTGTGTTCAGCAGAAGAAAGAAGTTCATAAAGGTTTGGACCAACTTGAGGGTGAGTAAATGATTACAGAATTTTCATTTTTGGATGAACTATCTCTTTAAGTAAAAGAGTAAATAAATAAGTAATTAGCAATGGTATGCAAGGGTGAGAAGCAGTAGTTCACCTGTTGCAGGACTGACCCTCCACATTAGTCTTGCAATGGCAGCGTCCATCTTCAGCTAAACACACTCCAACACTGCCCCTGTTGTCACACTCACACAACCTGTTTGAACACACACACACACACACACACACACACACACACACACACACACACACACACACACACACACACACACGGATGAGAGAGCGACAAGTGATGTGCCTGTAGTGTGCGTGTCAGTTGGTTGACGGCCTCAGGTCAGAGCTGCTCTGTTGGGTGTAATTTTTTTTATTTTTATCTCACTATGATCTTCTACATGGCCTGAAACCATGGTTTTACCTGGCTTGCCATTACCCATAATTCTCCTATCTGACAAGTAACCCCCCTCCTCTCGTTTCTCTCTCATTTAATCTTTTTTCTTTCACGTTTCGCTCCAGTGAACCAAATAATTTGCACCCAAAAACAGTGACCCACATGGGCCACATGAAAGTGTAGTGGTGTATAAAATTTTTGTTTGTCGTTTGCCTTTCTACAGTGTTTTCTTCTGCATTTCACCATTATTTGAGTCACAGAATGAGCACATGCAAAGTGTAAATCTTCTCAGGTGGATATAATCTGTATGCAGCTCATTACTGAAATATTTTTCTTTCTTTCTTAAAATGATTTAAATAACGTAAGGCATAAATTATCAACATAAAGAACTGTTACATTCCTCTGCCTCCCCCTAAACATCTATTTCAACATTAACAACAAAAAAAAGATTTACTTAATTAATTTTAAATAACACATATTCCAGACTCTGCCTGACACTTTTATATTTGTCATATGATACAGTGTCCTAATCTACATTGGGATTATTGGGCTGTTTTATTTGTTGGTATTATTAGACTGCTTTATATGTTTAATTTTTTTTTTATCTCAGAACTGTACCAGAGGCATTGCATCGTCTTGGGCATGGTCCAGCGGGGTGTCCATTTCAGACATTTTTTGAGGCGGCTGGCGGGTCCCCGCCGTCCACATTTGCAAGGTTTTACAACCTTGGATGTCCCCGCCTTGCAGGCCAGAGTCCTTTCTGCTTAAGTAGCAATCTTTCGGGTTTACTTGACCAACTGTGTTCAAGCCCCTCTTTGTTTGGTCTGTCCATAACTATATGGACGCCATGTGTCTCTTTCGGAATGACACCCAGGCCACGGATGAACCTCAAAGCTCACCGTGTGCTTGGTGTATTCTATTGACTCCCCTGGGCCTAATCACATGTGAGTCTTGGTTTCGAGTCGTTCCATGCCATAGCACGGCGTGATTGGACTGGTTCCCATACTTACGTCGATATCTCGACGCAGTACGAGTGAAATATCGAAAGGGAACGTACTCGGTTACTATCGTAATCTCGGTTCCCTGAGATATGGGAACGAGTACTGTGTTCCTGGCCGTGTTATGAGCTGCACGCTCGGTTGCTTCCTTCAAAGAAATCTGAGATGCGGTGGCAAGCAGCGGATTATATAGCCGATGACCCTCTCATTTTGGTGGGCTATGGCAGGCTGCATAGCCATTGCCTCGCTCGCCACCACCGTCGATTGGTTCGCTTCTTTCACCTTACAAGAAACAACCACGTGCAGTTATAACTGCGTGATTGAAAAAGGCTTCATTGAAAAGGAAAAAATAGTTTTTCCCATCCTTACGTCGATATCTCGACACAGTACTCGTTCCCATATCTCAGGGAACTGAGGTTACGATAGTAACTGAGTCCGTTATCCTGTGTCTGCTGGTTCTATATCTCGTCAAGGCTGATCTCCATTTTTGAATATTTCAAAATGTACAGATAGTCTGCAATTGTGTACTGTCTTTTTAGGGCTAGATATGCCTTAAAAGGTTTCAAAAATGATATAATTGTTTTATTTGTGGTTTAATTCCATTAAATTGAATTCGATTCACAGTATTGTTCTGTTCCAAAGGTGAGTATGAAGTATACTGGCCTAATTCTGCTCTGCATGAGTTTTCAAATGTACTAGTCAGACATTTCTGCAGCATTCTGCATGCAAGAGTCAAATGTTTTTCTCGTGAGACAAATTCTTGGTAAGGATATTTTCGCTCTCATTACCTGCATCCGCCAAGGCCAAGAGAATGGAAACCGGACTTGCAAATGTCACACTTCACACCAGACACTCCTGGCCAGCACATACACACTCCCTCTGGATCACACTGCAAACTCACAGAGCCTGATGAGAGACAGAGAGAGCGATGAGACTTTCATAGCCTTTGGGTTTTTTAATGAGCACATGGAAAGTTTCAGTTGCATTAAATAATAATTTCCTTATCTAAAAATTCAGCCAATAATGGTTAAGAGATGCTAATTTTAATATATCTTATACACACATTTTTCCACCTGCAGAAACATATTTCAGAAAAGCAGATATGACGGACGCAATTAGCGTGTATTAAACAGCAACAAATCTTTTTAAAAGTGCACAAATTTTTCCCTGAATTTAAATCCATTAATATTGCAATATCTGAATGCAAATTAATATTTAAATATTACACCGATAGGCCAATACAAATTTATTCAGCATGTTTGACATATTTTAAATATATATATTTTTTTCACATGCAGTCTTGTACTTGTATAAAAACAAATGTTTGAATTTCTGTGTGTGTAAGACTTTTCTTAGCTGTAGTCACTTCAGAGCTGTTTATTTGTATGCATTTCTGTTCATTTGCATACGTGTATGAGATTCAAAACCGATTACATGGGCGGATAGAAGATAGTAGTGAAAGTGTGAAAGAGTGTGACTGATGCACGATTGCTTTGTTGAATATGTGTGTATAACTCACCCACTGCATTACAGTTACAGTTTTGGCAGGTCCGCTGCGGTAAGGATCTAAAGAAGTTCTCTCTGCATCTCTCACAGTGAGGGCCAGCTGTGTTTTCCCTGCAGCCAACACAGCGCCCCCCACTTCCTGTGCTGCGGTACTGCTCTGCATCAAACACACATTCATCAGCAAGACCACTGCAGTTACACCCTAGAAACCAGAGAAAGAAGTGGAGGAAAGTATACGGATGAAACAGAGGAAAAACAGGCAAAACAAGAAGAAAAATAAATAATACTGATTAAAAATAGCAGTTGATATTCTTCTAAAGCTTTTGGTCAAATTCACACCAGCGTGTTCAATCTCTAGGCTTTAGATCACACACACTACCTAATAAGCTCCCCTGCCACATGCCCCTTCTTCTCAACATATCATCGAACCAGAATGCACAAAGTCAGCTTTTTATGCACCCCGCTACCTAGGGGGGCATTGTAGGACATTACTCGTTTTATTACAGCTCCGTCAGTCTATTGACTCTGCAATAACCATCACATTATCGCTTTCTAATGGGACACAGTTTCTTGAGCTGCCACTGAAAAAAGGAATGCATGCTATTACAATAAACGAAATGTGCTAAGGAAAGGGAGCAATGCTTATTCAAATTAATTAAATCTCAATTTCTTTTACATTAAAATACTTTCTTAATGAGCACAGACAACTATAAGTAACACATTTTTCAAAGATTTCTCTAAACACAAACTTTTTCTTGAGACACATAATGTGACACCGAAGACTAAGTAATGGCTTCTTAAAATTCAGCTTTGCCATCATAAGAATATATAACATTTTAAAACAAACTGAAATATAAAATAGTTATTTTATAACTCTTTTTACTTTTACTTAAAATAAAAAACCTTCCAAAACCAAAACTGCACCAAAAGCAAACTTTTGAATGGTAGATTACAATATGTGGCTCTTTGGTGCTACTGAAACAGCTTTTTGCCAGAAACAGCAACATTAGAAGTGCTTACAATAAATACACATCAAACATCTTGATTTCAGCTGGAATAAAACAGTAATTTGTATTTATATACATGTCATATGAATGCTTTAGTCTGACTGAAATAAGTCAGTTTTTGGAATTAACAAATATAGATAATGTGATTGAAGCTTTGCTTCATCTAGCATACGTGTTAATTGGATTACAATGGCCTTGGCGTTGAGCACATGCTTCAAAACACAATAAATGACATGCACAAAATATTTGATTATCCATATGTGTCATGCATACATGGAAAGATAGACGAAGAATAACTCAACTATACGCAATATTCTGCTGGAACTCCATATAAAAGTATTTATTAATTCAACCAGTGGTGTGAACCTGGGGCAGGACTACATGTCTGTTGAACAACAACTGACAGGCAGAGTTCAGGAAACCTGTTTGAAAATCATTATTTTTGTAATTCTGTTCAGTTCCGTAATGAAAAGAAAAACAGAGATAAAAATGCATATTACTGTGAAATTACTGTGTTCAAAAACATCAAAACAGACTGAACAAATGGAAACAAAGGAGCAATTGGTAGTATTTTCTAATTATGGCTGGTATCACTTAGTTCCAACATGTTTTAGTAAATATGCAAAAAGATGAGTGTGGACAATAAATAAACATTTCTAGGTAGTCCTAACTACTCTTCTAATTTAGAGTAATTAGAGCATTGCAATTTAACAAATAATTTCCATTCAATTTTAATTTCCATTAAAAAACATGGTAACAAACATTTACATTTAGCAGACGCTTTTATCTAAAGTAAGTCACTTTGGATAAAAGCGTCTGCTAAATGTAAATGTTTGTTACCATGTTTTTTAATGGAAATTAAAATTGAATGGAAATTAAATTGCAATGCAATTGGAATTGCAATTCCAAAGCGACTTACAGTGGATTCAGGCTATACATTTTTTATCATTATGTGTGTTCCCTGGGAATTGAACCCACAACCTTTTGCGCTGCTAATGCAATGCTCTACTACTGAGCCATCAGGAACACAACAAACAGCAACAAACCGTATGATAACAAGGAAAACAAGGATTTTGTGCTGTTTGCAAGCTAGATTTCCGTATTTTCTCACACACTTTCAGATTGGAGGGTAAACAAGACGTCCTTTGTCCATCTGTTTGAAGCATTACAAGAGAAGCATATGGTGGAAGCTTTCAGAGTCTGCCTGGCAAATGATAAACTTGGCAGAGTCTGTGACGAAAAACTTTACGAAGCAACCATTCACAGAATGTTGACTCCACCTCCTCACCAACAGATAGTGCTGCTTTTGCAACCAGAAACCTGTTTATTCATTAAATCCACTTTGATGAGAAGGAACAACAATTACCAACAGAAACCCATCTGTTGACCACTAAAACAGAGAGTTAATTAAAGGAACATGGAGCTTAGTGGAATACAGAATTAAAATAATTAACATGGCTTTTGTCGCCTTATGGGTTCGTCAGAATAACCAACTACAGCATCCCCCTAAAGTATTTACCAGTGACGCATGACAGCACACATGCACACAACACATTACACGAACAAAACTTAGTTATTGTGCTGAAAGGCTAATGATGAGTTGTTTGATTGAATTACTGACTGCTGTGCGCATCTTCGTGTAAGCTTGTGCTGTAAATACGGTGCAGCAAAGTGAGCGAAAGAAACACGATCTTTCCAAGATGCTGATGATACCGGTAATTTCATACAGAGGTGACATTGTAATGTACAACATGCAAAGCTAACTTTTTGGATTTTTCAAACTTCTTTTGAGGTAAATGGTTGCACGAAATTGATCTACAGTACAGAGAGCATACCACGTTCTAATTATTTGTTTTCATTAAACAAGCTTAGTTACAATGAGTAAACTAAGCAAATTAAATCACAGCCAATGTGCAAGAGGCAGAAAATTAACCTTTTAAACAACTTCATTTGAAAGTTAATTTGAGAAAGCAAAACTCGGCAGTCTCCAACAGAATTTCATTTTAATGAAGTGTAAAGCATTAAATATATAATGCAGATGTGGTAACTCATAGAAGCTTCACTCTTGGTTAATTTTCATTTCTCAGATACTCTAAACACAATGCACAGATGTGCAGATGAGCCCTTGGTTAAAATTTCAGTTCCTTCTGACTGATTTAAATGTACATATGTAACTTCAAAACACAGAAAATCGATACAAAATAAGTTATTATTAACTAGTAAAATGAAAAATATTGTTAAATGAATCATGTAATGTAAAATTTATTTGGGGCCTAATGCATTTTTTCAGCTCTTTTTCTTGATTAGAATATCAATGGGGTGAGGTGTCAATACATTTATTGACCAGATGATAAAACATTTAACTTTTAACAGAATTAATGAGGAAAAAATACTTAATATTATATGTTTTGCTTTGCTTTTTAAAATTCTCCAATTGTTGTTTATATATCGCCAATTGTCTCTATCAAATTCTGATTGTGGGATTTTCAGGTTGAGGGTGAATCTAGTCAAACAGATAATGAATCAAGCCGTACTCACTCACACACTGGTTGGCTGAATCTGCGGTGGCCCGTGCCCATGGCCGGTCCTGGTAGAGAGGGGCACAGTGCTGACAGTCGACCCCTGCAGTGTTGTGCTCACAAGCACACACCAAAAGTCCCTCCTCATTGGTGAAACAGTCACTGGCATGGCCATTACACTTGCACCTGCAGAACATTAGCATACTTTTAAGGCTCATTGTCTCTGTGGACACTCATAAAAAATTCCCTTTGCCTAAAAAAAACCCAGGATGTGGCATACTGGGATGGGAAGAACAAATGAGCCAGATGGTTGAATTTAAAACCAAATGACACCAAAACACAAAGCAACCTATGATATGCTACAGAGATAAAAAAAATTAAGTTGATCAATATTGTCAGATATATTAAGTAGAAATGCATTCTGAAATGCAATGTAGATAATGCATTTATTTTTATTGCCATAAGTTTGGCAGGAAATTAGATTAGCAAGTGATGTGTATTTTTAGCAACTTGGCCTGATAACTACCGTAGCATAAGCATGTTTGTGAAGATTATTGCAAGAACAAATAATCAGATACATTTTAAAAAGATACTTTGATATGTGAGCTATTGACAAAATAAAATCAGACATGCACAAACTCAAACACAGACACAAACAATATACAGATGTGACAAACACAAATACGCAAAACTGTCTCTTCCACATCCTGTTTATATTACAAATACACTGATGATGTAGAATGCAGATCACATGGCTGGAAAAACTCTCTTTCTCTATCTCTCTCTTACTAAAGCCCAGTAACGTTGATATTTAGAGCTCTTTCTCTTTCTATTTGTCCTATTCATCACTTCCCATATTGCCATTTACTTAATTTTCTTCCTTTCCTTTTTCTCTATGTCAGTATACATCTGCCAACAAAACTTCGGTGACAAATGAAATGCCCGTCTACATAGTTGTGTTTTTATTTACCTGCCCCCCACGGAGAAATCAGAAATAGCATAAAAATATGAACGAAGCACTTTGGGATCTTTGAAGAACTCGTCTCCGAAAGTGTTCAGTCTGTCCAGAGAGATGAGGATATCAGTAGCTGTCACCCAGTCCTAGAAAGAGAGAGGGAAATTTTTTTTTTTACTAAACTCAAAAACACAAAGTACTGTTACTAAAGTAACCTGAGGTTAAATCAACATTTTTAAATGTAAAGTTTAAGATTAAGTAGAGAAAGAAATCTTAAAAATGCAGGTTGCAACTTTTTACACTGTACTCTGATAAATTGCGAGCCAACTGTTAAATAGCTGTCAAGAGATGAACATGTAAGCAGCTACATATAATACATTTAAGAACCAGTGAACTGTTATAGCTATATATAATACAACTTTATATAATTTAATAGCCATTTGTTTAATTGAATAATCAAGATATACGTTTGAACAGAATATACAGCTATAATATATAGCTAATCATTATACAATCTTAATCTGCATAACTGCAGACTGACCACAAGTACATGTCAAGATCCAAGCCAATCGTGATAAACTGCCCACTAAAATCTATGTATGTACTTTTTTTTTCGTTCTAGATTTTGATTGCAGTGCACTGCAGTGAAAACTGGTCATAAATATTCTTAAAACCCTAGCCATTTACCACTTCAGACTCTATGGCTAACAAAGAACAAAGAGTCCTTTCTGAGTCATTTGTTTTCAACTCGTTCACTCATATTTAATGTACTAAATAATTTTCAAATGCTGTAGTCTCTTCAAAGAAAGGTAAAAATGTAGACCGGTATGTCTCGTTTTTTGGAAGGGACAATGGGATGAGATTTACACATCCATGATCAAAGCGTTTTCACTTCTGTGAATGGGATGCGAAATTGCAAAGCGTGCTAAAAGTGTGAATGCTGTAATCCCAGGGATCACAACTCTGGTCTCTGAGATCCTTTTTTCTGCAGAGTTTAGCTCCACACCTGAACAAGCTAATCCAGGTCTGGAGAGTTTGATCAAGGTTGGAGCAAAACTCTGCCAAAAAGTGGATCTCGAAGGCCCGAGTTGAGAATATCTGCCGTAATCTGTCTTTCCATGCATGTATCTATTGTGGGATTTCACATATACAGTGTAAGCAGCAGGTGTTTTATTTCACATATGTATGAATCCCATGATAGACTGTGAATACACTGATATTAGACCATGGCTAAAAATACTTTTGTGAATGCACTGCTTATCTTAGTGGGGAAGAAAATATGTTTTCTTTTATTGTGTGTGAAGTTTGCATGTTGCCCCTGGGCACTTGCTCAATTGCCCAAATGGTTAATCTGCCTAAGACACTACCGTTATATGTTAAGAAATACTTTTATTCAGCAAGGATGCAATAAAGTGATCAAAAACAACAGTGAAGATATTAAAGCATGTGATAAGGCATTTGTGTTACAAATATATGTATGTTACAAAATATGTATCTTTCAAATTTCTGAAGGATCATGTGACACTGAAACTAGAGTACCAACTGTGCCATAACAGAAAAAAATATTACAACTGAAAATATATTACAATACAAAATGTTATTGTAAATTTAAATGTGTCACAAATATTTCTTATTCAATATAATGATTGTGTACTGAATGTATTACAACTGAAAATATATTTGAAAAAGAAAAATAAATAAAATAACTTTTTTGAAGAAAAAAAAATCTCAAACTTTTAAAAGGTAGTGTATTAAGACCCAGTTCCACGGTATAAGTGCTGTAGAAAGACATTCAGACAGAAATAATTGGATTTTATGTAGTCAATTCAATTTGATCAATGTAGTAAAGCAAATTTAAATATTACCTGGATAATATTTACTTAATATTAAGTTAACAACTTACTGCTTTAAACTAGAGGAGTAAAAAAAGATGAATGATCCCAACATTTTTAGAATGATCTTTAGAATATATATAATTTTATATATAATCAAATTCTGTTAACCATCGACTACCCTAAACACATTTGTTTCCCCCTCAAACTTTAACTTGACTCTCGCATAAGGCGAGGAGCTGTAGGTAACAGAAACACAGCTGATGTAGAAGATCACATGACAATACCAACAGCAGATTTACATGTCCACATTATATACTACACACAAGCATCATTTCAGAATGTACTTTATTAACGGTCTGGAAGCAAGTTCGAAATTTAGATGCAGCTAAGGTGAGGGGTTGTCCTGAGGTCATGTAAAATAGAGCACTGAGCAACTTTTGTCATAATTCTTGTGCTGAAGTGAACTTCAAGGAAGCACCTCTATGTATTTGTGTGCATGTAATACAGACAGAAGCAGAAATAATGACATAGGAGACAACAACCGAGCTTTGCTTTTGTATTTTCATGTATGTGTGCAACTGCATGTCTTGTCAAGTGTGTGTTTTGGTTTGACCATGCATTTGTGTGTTAGTGTGAAAGCAATAGAGTTTGGTCATCCTTATCAGTGTCTGGCTTGTTGACCCTTGTTCTGTCCGTGTTAATGGGTTTTGCGCTCGGTGTGACGGCCTGGCGAGTGGAGGTGAGTGCACACATCTTTCATTCTGAGGGAACAAGATAAAAGAAGGAGCAGAGTTGGCCAGCATGTCCCTGCAAGCACATCCAAGCCTCCTCTCAGAGGGACGATAAGTTCATTCCTATTCAGAGCAGTTGAGTAAACAAAAGAGAGAAAGATATAAACCCTCCATGTCTTTTTGTCTCTCTAACGATGCTCCTCTGTCTCTGTTTCTATTATATATCTCTCTCTGTTCTTCTGTTTCCACCTCTCTCTGTGTACAGTATTCTTTATTTCCCAGGCTTTTCTCTTCCCCATCCACAGCTCTACAGTTTTTTATGGCTAATTTCCTTGTTCAACTCTCTCTCTCTCTTCTCTGCATCTCTTGTTTTTGTTTTCACAATACTTGTGCATCATGTAGAAAAATGCTTATTTTGGGGGAGAAACAATGTGCCATGAATCATAAACAATAACAGCTGCAGTACTATAGTGTGAGAGGAAACTAGGGAGAGCGAGAAAGTTGTGTTCTACAACCTAATGAGCTGCCTCAGTATTTTAAGGCATCATAGTCACACTCTCGATGTGAAATCTGTGCCAAAAAGTTGGCAGCTTAATCATGCTGCCTTCTAATATATCTTCTTTTAGCTGAATTATTGGTGCACAGCATTTATTCTTTACATACAAAGGGTGATTTTCTTCAAGGTGGTATACAAAATATGACTATTTTACACCAAACCGTGTGTTATGTATATGAATTCTCATTAATAATGAGAACCGGTCCTTAAAATAAAGAGCTACCATTTTTTTTAACAAATTAATTATTTTACTTAGCACTGATTTTTTTCCCCCTGAAATTCTGAAAAAAAAGTATAGTGGTTTCCAAAAAATATTTAACAGCACAACTGTTTTCGACTGCGATAAGAAATGTTATTTGAGAGGCAAATCAGCGTATTAGAATGATTTTTGAAGGATCGTGTGACACTGAAGACTGGAGTAATAACTGCTTAAAATTCAGCTTTGCCATCACAGCAATAAACTACATTTTCTAAAAGCATTGAAAAGAAAACACTTTCTTTATTTTTTATAATAATTCACAGTATTACAATGACCTCAAACTTTGAACATATGCATTCTATATGTAGTATATGTTCCAAATCAGAAGCTTGTGAGGTTAGACTTCAATAAATAGGCTTATGTATAGGCAGAAGCAGCTCCCTCAGGTTTGGAATGGAAGAGCAAAGGTTATTTGGTTTGCTCTGACCCTGTGCTAATGAGCTATATATTGTGGCGGGCTCTACTAATAGGCTATACACTGATCCTCAGTGTCTGAAGATTTTTTAAAATAAGCATGCAAAGATTAATTTAAGCACATGTGTCATACAGATACTCAACTGACATTTAGATTCATTTCGGTTGTTGCATTCGCAGAAGTTATAGTTCACATCTCTGACATTAGTAATAATATATAGCAAGCCATTTATTTATTAACCTGACAACATTAAGCAGCCATTAAAATGAGCAATGGTATAACATTTTAGATTTAAATGACAATGCTTATCTTGCTGTCAGTACAATGACACATCTACATGTGACACTATAGCCTAATTTAAGCTGAGAATCAGTTCACAGAAGGTAGTGTTGTTTACCGAAGTTGGGCTGCTATGTGCCAACAGAAGGTTTATCTGCGTCAGTCAGGATCGTGTTAGCAACTGTTCTGTCATCTCACCACATTTGTGCCATGATCAATCATGTTGCCCCTTCACAGCTCAGCTTACTGGCTCAAGCCCTGTACCATGAAGAAAGTCCATGGGGTTAGTATTAAAAGTGCATTTGATTTAAAATGCCATGAGGTGACTACGAAAGGGTTGCTAAACCATATTTGCCTATATGGAACCAGAATATGCCTACAAAGCAAGTTAATTTTAAAAGTGAGACACTGATTAAGAAATAAACAACTTCTTATAAACAAGTGTTCAAATGTCCATTAAAAGAGCTTTATAAAGCTCTTTACAAATGTCCATTAAAAGGCTTAGGCTACTAGCATTCTCTGACAATGACATTCAACGTGAAATCAGATCATAATGAAAACAAAAAAAAGATAAAAAAAATGCCTGCCATTTTTTCTTGATTAAAGCCAGCTGAACTATGCCTAATTGTCTCGAGCGAGATGCTCTTTGAGATATTATTTACATGGCAGGATGGAAGTAATCTTTGAAAGGTTAATTATTAGATCGTTTACTGGTGGTTCTGCGCAAACGGCAGCAAGCACTTAATTAGTCTTCATTTGCTTCAACTGGTTTTGGCTGATGAGTTCCTAAAAACTGCTGACCAAGTACAAAACATTTTAGTGAAAATTGAGAAATAATCTCTCGGTTCTCAATCTTCCATCTGTTTTAATTTATCTTTCTTTTTTGAAGAGTTTAGAGGAGTCATACTTTCTACTTTTTGTACAGCTTTTCTTGTGAATTATTCACCCCTGCCCCCTTGCCATTTATCTTTCGATTTTCGTTTCCTGTTTTCGCATTATGCGGTACACCATTTTTTCTATCCCTCTGCATCTTACTTTCCTCCCCTCTTACGTGGGTCACAGCCAGGAGGGCCCTTTTGATTAGAATGCATCAGGAAGAGTCTTGTCCCTCATTTCAATTCCTCATTTCTGAATAACTTTTTTATTTGATTGCTTAAGTTCACTGTGTTGCTCGTTTTATGCGCACTCTCTCTCTCATTCTCATTCAAACCTGGCGTTCCAATTTAACACTTAGCTCTCCAGCCTCAACCGAGTGAGAGAGAGACAGAGAGAGAGCACGCATGCCGATTTAATGGATGACTGAACAAATTAAATTTGAAATCATAGGACAACTTTCATCTTCAGCCCGGATTTTATTGGTATGGGGGAAAAATATAATGCCTTTCAGACTGGAAAAAAACAAATATCCTCTTTGAAGTAATTCATTTCTTTGCAAGAAACCATCAAGTATTAGGTTACTAGGTGAGTGTTTTTTATTCTAGCCAATTTGTATAGTAATGATGAAAAAGGAAAGCATGAATATATTAACAGATCAAGATGTCTGATTTAAGCCCCCTTGTGGAGCTGCATGGGCTTGGTTGTAAATAGGGTTGTAACTATATGCCGGTATGACGATATACCACGATATACAACACATTCGATTATCATACCGTGTACATTTGCTTATCTACAGTATTTTTAGAAAATAAAAGATGCTGTATCTCACCTGCGCCTAGGCAACAACTTTACACATAACTGTTCTCTTGCTCCACCCACACGTGCAGCGGAGACAACATCAGAGACAGAGGCTATTATCTCTAATCTCTAGCCCACATCGAAATATAAGTTAAAATTGGCAGTATGGCAATACTTTGGATATAGAAAGGACAAACGCTTATTTGTCCTCGAGGATAGACACAGTTCGCTGACGCAAAGCTCTTCACTACTACCCGTCAAAATAAAAGTCAGCTTTTTAACTCGAATAAATTGACAGAAATTACGGTTGTACTATAATGTATCCTACTTCTAAAACAATAATAATAATAATAATAATAAATAGAAACATTTAAGAAATATAATTTCCCCCTCATTTTTATTTAGTAAATCTCTGTTGTGCAGCCCTTTATGAAAAAATAAAAGGATAACCGTTATTTTCATTTGATTACATTTTAAAGCATTAATTAAATTGTTAAAGCTTTATGCAATCATTTCAATGCCACCTTTTTTGATAATATATTTGTATAATATTATAAAATTACAGAATCCTTAAGTCAAACCAGAATTTATTTATTAATTTTTAATTTTCAGAATAAATTTTTAATTATGAATATAAGTTGATATACTAATATATATTCAATGATTACATTTACTTGATTGTTTTTATTAATGAAATTCGAATAAAGACATGCTATGTCAACAAAAAAAAACTGTGTTGATTGTTTAATACCCCGATACAGTGAAACCGTTCTTTTATTTGTAATTTTTTTAGCGATTTTTTGTATTTATTTTTTTATATCTATTTCTTATAATTATTTATTTATAGACAGACAGACAGATGTTTAAATGTTTTAAAATAAGTCTCTTATGCGCACGAGGACTGTATTTATTCAACTAAATATATAGTAATATGTTAAATATTACAATTTGACACAACTACTTTGTATTTTTCTATATTTAAAAATGTAATTGAGATGTCAAAGCTGAATAGCTAAAAAATAAAATAAAAACCATAAAAATTCACATCTCTGTGCACTTTTTTTGCGAGAGTTTTTACATAGCCTAACTTACTGCACCTTTCGCCGCAGTTACAAAGAGAAATGTCCACTGTGTGGCGCTAAAACACAGGTTCAATTGGTGAACCCTGACACGTATTGCAGTGTTTTTATTATGGTGCTTCAGGAACGTATTGCGGCGGTTTAGAATTCAAATATCCAGGGACCGTTTCTAAAAATGTATGTTCTATCGTGTTGGAAATATGCCCTACACCAAACCCAACCCTAAACCTACCCGATAGTGTTGACAAATGCAAAACCGATATAAAAACGTATTTGATGATGCAACCATGCTATTTGAACTTCCTTATATGCAGATTTGAACTGTTATGTCGAACCATAGTTACAAGGGATTCAGACCAGAGCTCCTCAGCTCTCAAGTACGTCTCCGTACTCCATGAGCTACCGAGCAAACCTATCATCTATGAAAACCCATAGATATGAAACTGGATATGTGCGATGCTAACGTTCAAAAGCATCATTTTTTTAATCTCCCAGCATATTAAGGTTGTTTTGAAGTCATAACATGATATTCTTCAAGTAATTGTGCAAAAATTATGCTTTTTAAATTAAAAAACTCTGTAAATTTGTGTGAAAGGGAATAAAAGGCATCAGAGTTTTACTGCCTCTAGTGTTCATTTATTTTGGAAACTGCAGTGATATTTACTTATTAGTAC
Organism: Gymnocypris eckloni scoliostomus; assembly: GCA_027564155.1. Lineage (NCBI taxonomy): Eukaryota > Metazoa > Chordata > Actinopteri > Cypriniformes > Cyprinidae > Gymnocypris > Gymnocypris eckloni. Next base: position 17,676,156 of record CM050414.1, read on the forward strand.
GAATTTCGCATCTCACTGAAAAGTGCACCCAGATACATAAATGCCATGAGAAAAACACTTTTGCCGATCCAAACTTTTGAACAGTAGTGCATAAAAATAAACATCAAAGTGACCTAAATTAAAAACATAAATAATATCACAGAACATCTGTATTTAAATAATTTAAACAGCCTTCATGAAAAAAAGTATAGCTTTAGTATAGGTTTAGTATAGCCGACATGACTGTATAGAGGATATTGCAGTTGATTTTAGTGCTATTCTTTTCCTCTTTGAGCTTTCTTTTTTTCATCTCTCAAATAATTCTCAGAATGGAAATAATACCCAGGGGGCCTTTCCTCTCTGTCATCTGATTTGATGTTCAAACTTCCTTCCTTTTCTCCCATTTTTTCTTCTGAGAGATTTAAGAGTGGAAAAGGGTGTCTGTTAAATTCTTTCTACAGAAAGCTCTGTAGGAGACACACTGGGATTACATGCTAATATTAAAGGCAGGATGCTGTCTGCTGGCGTTAAAGCTGATGAAATATGGATGGTTTCACAGAGGAGACAAGCAGGGTTAACCATGTGTCAGTCAGCACCTCTTTATTGTGAAAATTAGTTAAGCAATTTTAGATTTGCACCTTGTTCTGTCAATCAATTTGTCAATTATCAGTTATCAATATAACAAGTGTCAGTTATCTGTGGTAGTTAACATACTCAGTTCATTTGTATACCTTCAATTCACATGGTAGCACAATTTAAACAATTAAACCTAACCTAAACCCTAAACTGCAGTTTTCTACCATTTTTACAAACGAGGATGCCCCCAAAGGTCTTGTCCGATTTACCTCACTTTTGGGTACACTTCTACACTGCTCCAGTTTACTGATGCATTTGGAAGTGATTTTTTGATAAAAGCGTCAGCTAAATATCTAAATGTAAATGTAAAATTAGCATATAACAGCAGCTGAAGCGCGACTGAATTCCAGTAAAAAAATTGCAATAAAAAAATAATACTGAATGTCATAGTTTGCTAAAGTCATACAAGGTCAATGCTTACTAACTAATGTACATTGCTAATACTTTAGAAACAAATGTAGCCATTTCCCAAATAAGTAAAAATATTGACCTGCAATATTATATGTATAAGTGATATGTGAGCAAATGTAGTAATTGAACACAATTACATCCACCACAATATCTTCATAAAGACAATTTTGTAACTCTGAAAGACCAACATTGCAACTTTTCAGAACATGTTTAAAACGAATCACTTTCTAATCACTATGAGGTCCCCATGACTGTGGTAGAAGGTTTTGAGCAAAAGGTGAGCAGCTCTCTACGCAGATGGCTGGGTCTACCATAGCCTAAGTAAAATCGGGCTATATGGGAACACGAACAAGCTCAGGCTCCCTTTTAGCTCAGTCAGGGAGGAGTTCATCGTTGCACGGGAACACCTCCAGTACTCTAGATCCAGAGATCGTCTCGGTTACGTATGTAACCCTCGTTCCCTGAAGGAGGGAACGGAGACGTCACGTCGGATGACCGACGAATTGGGATCTCGCCAGAGAGACCTATCCACTTCGAGTGTAACTAAACGAGCCAATGGACATTGGCATGCGATCATTGCATCCAGCTGCCGCTGATCACAGCGTGAGTATAAGAGGCAGCCGGTGCACCGTGACAATCATGTTTTCACTGAGGAGCCGAGCCGGAGACCCGGCCGCCCAGCGGTGGTACAGCAACTGTGGCGACGGGACGTGACGTCTCCGTTCCCTCCTTCAGGGAACGAGGGTTACATACGTAACCGAGACGTTCCCTTTCAGTCGGTCACTCCGAGTCACGTCGGATGACCGACGAATTGGGATCCCTACCAAAGCGCCACAGGAGCTGCCCCTTCCAGCGCCCTGTGTAGACCTCCTGATCCTTCCTATAAGGCAGACGATAGGACCGGGCTACACAGAAGGTCGACTACTGCTGTCCCTAGAGCAACCCAAACAGTAGGACTTGAATAACACTGGGAAAGTGTGCCCTTCCACTTGGAAGAGGCACACTGCGAGTCACCTCCACCCAGCGGGGTTAAGTGACATTACTCACGTGAAGTAACCCCGTAGGGCCAATGCACATGGAAGTCTCTGTGATGGCTCAGGCTGCATCATTAGAGACGGCAGAACATGGTCTACCTGGGGAACACGGTTCTAATAAGCATACCGTGGAAAACACATATGGGATCCCAACAGGGTCACTCATATGGGCACTAGCCTCACACCAGATTTCAAGAATTCATTGGCTGAAAGGCCTGGCGCCCGTCGTTCCGCCACGTCTGGGCACCGTGCTGGAGGACTCGACAGGGTTTGCCCGGTTAGGGAACTCTCTGGAGAATAAGGCGTTTAGGGACGCCCGCAGCCGACTCTGAACAGGGCCTCTCAGTGCCACTACCCGTTTGAGGTGAGAACACAGGAGGAAACCGGTTCGACACGCAGGCTATAGAACCTAGCGAGCGTGTTGGGAGTCGCCCAACCCGCAGCTCTACAGATGTCTGCTAGCGAGGCGCCACGAGCCAGCGCCCAGGACGATGCAACACCCCTAGTGGAGTGAGCACGCAACCTGAGCGGGCAGGGCACACCTTGTGCTTCATAGGCCAAGGTGATAGCATCCACTATCCAGTGGGCCATCCTCTGCTTGGAAACAGCCTTCCCCTTCTGCTGTCCACCGTAGCAGACAAAGAGCTGCTCTGAGGTCCTAAAGCTCTGAGTTCTATCCGTGTACTGTCGCAGTGCTGCGTGCGGACAGAGCAAAGCTAGGGCTGGGTCTGCCTCCTCCGGGGGCAGCGCTTGCAGATTCACTACCTGGTCCCTGAAGGGAGTGGTAGGAACCTTGGGCACATAGCCGGGCCGGGGCCTCAGTGTTGCACTGGAGTCAGCCGGCCCAAACTGAAGGCACGAATCGTCGACCGAAAATGCCTGCAGGTCCCCCACCCTCTTGATCGAGGCCAATGCAGTCAGGAGTAGGGTTTTCATAGATAGAAACTTCAATTCGACTGACTGCAAAGGCTCAAAGGGGGCAGTTATTAGGGCTCTTAGCACCAAAGCCAAATCCCAAGAGGGTAGAGAGGGGGGCCTAGGAGGATTCAACCTCCTGGCCCCTCTAAGAAACCTGACAACCAGATTGTGCTTCCCACCGACTTCCCTCTACGGGGTCGTGGTAAGCAGAAATAGCGCCACATAAACCTTAAGGGTGGAAGGGACAGCCTACGCTCCAACCCTTGCTGTAAGAAGGAAAGCACAGCTCTGATCGAGCATCTCCGGGGGTCCTCCTGGTGGGAGGAACACCATTCGACGAACAGGTTCCACTTCAGAGTATAGGCCCGTCTCGTGGACGGTGCCCGTGCTGAAGTGATAGTGAGTGCTACCTCCTGGGGTAGGTCAGCTAGAACCTCCAGCGTCCCATCCAGGGACCAAACGTGGAGTTTCCACAGGTCCGGGCGGGTGCCATAGGGTGCCCGTCTCTGAGAAAGCAGATCCTTCCTCAGAGGAATTGGCCAGGAGGGGCTGTCGCGAGGAGCATGAGTTCCGGGAGCCAGGTCCTGTTGGGCCAATATGGAGCCACTAACAAGACCTGCTCCTCGTCCTCCCTGATCTTGCACAGTGTCTGTGCTAGTAGGCTCACTGGGGGGCATATTTGCGCAGGCCCGGGGCCAGCTGTGTGCCAGTGCATCCGTGCGGCGTTGCCTCGGTTAGGGAGTAGAACTCTTGGCAGTGGGTGGTTTCTGGAGATGCAAACAGGTCGACCTGAGCAGCTCAACCGTCCCCAAATCAGCTGAACCGCCTGGGATGGAGTCTCCACTCGCCTGGAAGTGCTGCTCGAGACAGCTCGTCGGCTGCCCGATTGAACACTCCTGGGATGTGGATGGCACGAAGGGACCTCAGATGCTTCTGACTCCAGAGAGGAGGAGGTGGCGGGCGAGTTGCGACATGCGACGGAGCGCAAACCGCCTTGCCGGTTGATATACGCAACGGTCGCAGTGTTGTCCGTGCGGACCAGAACGTCCTTGCGCTGAAGGCGCCCTCTGAGACGGCTCAGGGCAAGGCGTGCATTGCTAGCAACTCGAGGCAATTGATATGCCAATGCAGTTGGGGACCCGTCCAAACCCCTGATACTGCGTGCCCGTTATGCGTGGCTCCCCAGCCTGTGGTCGAGGCATCTGTGAATACCACAGCATGCCTGGATACCTGCTCCAGGGCACTCCTGCCCGAAGGAACGAGGGATCTGACCACGGCCTGAAGGTCTTGCGGCAGGCCGGTGTAATCTGAACCCGGTAAGTGCTGTTTCCACGCCCACCTCGGGATTCGGCCATAGAGCCAGTGCTGAAGCGGTCTCATATGGAGCAGACCGAGCGGAACTGTCACCGCAGCTGCAGCCATATGCCCCAGGAGCCTCTGAAAGAGTTTCAGTGGAACCGCCGTCCTGCCTGATAAGGTCTTGAAGCAGTTCAGCACTGACTGAGCACGTTCCTGGGTGAGGCGTGCTGTTTGGTTGACCGAATCGAACTCCATGCCGAGAAAAGAGATCCTCTGCGTTGGCACGAGTTTGCTCTTTTCCCAGTTGACCCGAAGGCCCAGCAGGCTGAGGTGCTTGAGCACCAGGTCCCTGTGTGCAGACAACTGCTTGCGAGACTGTGCGAGTATGAGCCAGTCGTCGAGGTAGTTGAGAATGCGCACACCTTGTTCTCTCAGGGGGACAAGGGCCGCCTCCACGACTTTGGTGAAGACGCGAGGTGACACGAAGGGCAGGACCTTGTACTGATACGCCTGTCCCTCGAACGCGAAACGCAGGGAATGGCCTGTGTCGCGGGAGGATCGAGACATGAAAGTACGCGTCCTTCAGGTCGATTGCTGCAAACCAATCTAGGGACGGACGCATCCAAAAATGCGTTTCTGCGTCAACATCTTGAACGGCAGCTTGTGAAGTGCACGGTTCAAAACGCGCAGATCCAAGATCGGTCGTAACCCACCACCTTTCTTGGGCACAATGAAGTAGGGGCTGAACAACCCCGACCTCATATCGGCTGGAGGGACCGGCTCTATCGCGTCCTTCGCCAGTAGGACTGCGATTTCCGCAAGACAGGAGCATCGGCGGGTTTGACTGAAGTGAACCGGATGCCCTGAACTTGGGGGGCGCCGGGCGAACTGAATCGCATAGCCGAGTCTGATGGTCCGTGGAGCCACCGAGACGGACTGGGAGGCGCTAGCCAGGCTCCGAGACCGTGCCAGCGGCACCAACGGAGCCACCGGACGTACCCGTGGTGGGGCAGCGATGTGGAACACAGGGACCCGGCCGGGGCCTGTGAAAGCCTGGCCTGTGATGGCAGGGGGCGGGGTCTGGGTGTGTAGTGTAACACTCACCTGATTCCTCCTCGTGTGGGAGGAAACGCAGGAGCCCGGCTTGCGTGTGACGACTTGTAGCGGGGGCTTGAGTGCTACTGCCTTTACCCGGTTCCACAAATGGGCAGGAGGGGTGCTCTTGGGCAACCCCCCCCTGCCTGGCGAGAGAGGAGGAAGGAAGTGATCCCGTGATGCACGGTACACCACTCTCCTCCTCTTGAGACCCAGAGACTGAGGAAACTGCTCTTTTATTGAAGTTTTGGGTACCTGGCTGCTGGGCCAGCGGAACAAAACAAAACGAAACAAAGGATTCTCCACCCGGCCCTCCTCCGGGGGAGGGAGTGGTGCGGTCACCATCTCCCGACGAGCAGTTCCCTCCATCTCTGGGTCGCCCGTCTCAGGGCCTCTTGCACTTGCGCTTGCCGCCGGGTCTGGCGGGGGCCTGGACGGGCTGGGCGCCCTGTCTGTGACCGGCTCCACGACGCCGCGGTGGAAGGCTGCTGCCGCGTGGGAGCCGGGCGGCCACAGGGGCGCCACGGCGGCAGCAGGCTGAGGGGCTGCAGCCGAGTGGAAGCAGCAGCGGGTTTCCTCCGGCGCATGATGTGCTTAATCGCCTCAGTCTGCTTCTGTGCTGCCGAAAACTGCTGGGCACAGCTCTCGACAGCGTCGCCGAAAAAGGCCGGTCTGTGACACGGGAGCATTCAGGAACTGTACCTTCTCCTGCTCCTTCATGTCAGTGAGACACAGCCAGAGATGGCGCTCCTGGACCACAAGCGTGGACATCGCACGACCAGAGACTGTGCGGTCACCTTCGTCGCTCGGGCCTTGAGGTCCGTCGCAGCACGCAGCTCATGTAGAACCGCCAGGTCGTGCCCACCCTCGTGCAGGTTTCTCAGTGCTTTGGCCTGATGGACCTGCAGTAACGCCATGGCGTGTAGGGCAGAAGCCGCCTCCCCACAGGCTCTATAAGCACTGCCAGTGAGGCCTGACGAGTACTTACAGGCCCGTGAAGGGAGACACGGTTCACCCGCAGAGTGGGCGACTGTTGGACACAACTGCATGGCCACAGACCGCTCCACAGAGGGGATGCCCGTGTACCCCAAAGCGGCTCCACCATCGAGGGTGGTGAGGGGGGAGGAGCCACAAGGTTTATTTCGGGCAGTAAAAGGTGCCTTCCATGACCTTGTAAGCTCCTCATGCACTTCCGGAAAGAATGGCACCGGAGGGCGCTGAAAACCAGCGCGACCCCCGAGCTCACTCGTCCAACCTAGAAGGGTTGGGACGCGGTGGAGGATTCCACACGAGCCCGGCGTTCTCGGCGGCCGGGAAAGCATAGCCGTCATCTCTGGGTCTGGCTCGGACAACGCTACCACACCCGAAGCAACAGCGCAGCAGTCGTCATCCCCGGAGAGAGAGGGCTCGCCCTCCGATGCAGCGACCGACATCTGGTCATCAGGAGGCACCGAAGGAAACGGGTGGGGTACCCCACTCAGCAGAGGCCCCAGTCCGAACCAGCGGTACCCCCGCCCGGCTGCGGAGTGCCTGAGGGTGAGAACCTCCACTTGGGGAAGCCCTCACCGTAATCCTCAGATCACCTCTGACTCCACGGATGCTGTGCCGCCCGTTTTGTGCCAGGACGAACGCCAGATCGCGGCAGAGGCAGAGGGACCCGCCATGTTTGACACAGCGGAGTCTATTGCGCAACTCCGAGATGGTCATGTCCCCACAAGAAGAACATGAACCATCCACAGCTTCCTCAGCGTGCTGAATGCCCAGACACGTGAGGCAGTGATCGTGACCGTCCTGAGGCGCCAGAGATCGACCACACCCAGAAACGCACGGGTGATAAGACATCTTTAAAAAGACGCGATCACCTGTGTACTCTTTTAGAGAAATTTTGCTCTTTTAGTGCTGAAGCACGCAGGGGAGCTGGCCACCGCACACTCCTGTGTGACTGTCTTCACGGACCGTTGTTCTCCCGTGAGACCGCGACCACCGCTGCTGTGCCGTAACGCCCGCACTCGTAAGCTTCTCGTAGCGAAAGGATGATTAATGCGGTGCACCGGCTGCCTCTTATACTCACGCTGTGATCAGCGGCAGCTGGATGCAATGATCGCATGCCAATGTCCATTGGCTCGTTTAGTTACACTCGAAGTGGATAGGTCTCTCTGGCGAGATCCCAATTCGTCGGTCATCCGACGTGACTCGGAGTGACCGACTGAAAGGGAAACCAAGGTGTCCGGTGCAGGGATTGTTGTGAGGACAGGGAGGACAGCCGAGGCAGGCCAGCAAGCAGAGACTTGGTTGAAGCATAAGTCCATCCTTGGAACAGTGGCGCAAGGCAGAGCCGGACTTGGGAGCATAAGAGCGACCCAATATGACTCTGCCAGTGGAAAGGAGAGGCAGAGACTGGTGCAGGAGGAGGTGCAAGCTTCAGTCGAGGAAGAGCAAACCAGCAGAGCCGTGGCCATGCGGCAGCAAGGTGCCTGGATGAAGTGGGAGCAGGCGATGGAGCGAAGTGTCACTTGGATGGACATTTGGAAGTGGAACCCCCAGAGGATCAAGTTCTTGATTCAGGGGGTCTATGATGTCCTCCCAAGTCCATCCAACCTCTGCACATGTGGCAAATTAGAAACACCTGCATGCCCCCTTTGTTACAAAGTAGGGACATTAGAACACATCCTGAGCAGCTGCTCCAAGGCACTGGGTGAGGGCGGGTATCGATGGAGGCACGACCAGGTTCTCAAATCCACCGCTGAGGCAATCAGCAAGGGGATCAAGGACAGCTGACACACCCAAACTACAGCCAAGACCATTCACTTCATCAGGGAAGGACAAAAGCCAGAGAAAGCATTGAAAAACTGCTCTGTAGGTTTGCTCTCCACAGCCCGGGACTGGGAATGACAGTTGACCTGGAAAGGCAGCTGAAAATTCCAACACACATCACCCAGTTTAAATTGAGACCTGACATCATCTTGGTCTCTGAGGCCACAAAACAACTGATCTTGTTGGAGCTGACAGTGCCCTGGGAGGAGAGGATGGAGGAGGCTCAAGGGAGAAAGTGGGAAAAATACCAAGAACTGGTGGAGAATTGTCGGAGGAACGGATGGAGGACCAGGTGTATGCCAGTAGAGGTGGGCAGCAGGGGATTTGCCAGTCACTCCCTGAGCAAGGCCTACGGCATGCTGGACATAGCAGGTGCTAACCGAAGAAGAGCCATAGGCAACAACATGGAGGCAGCAGAAAAAGTTTCCAGAAGGCTCTGGTTGAAGAGGGGAGAGCAGTGGGGGCAGTATAATGCCACTTGGACACAGGCCGGGGTCTGATCAGCCTCGGTTGGTTTACCAGGACGAAGGTGTCTGTTGTAAGACCCGAAATACCCTGTGATTTCTGCAAACAACACTGATGATATGTCCAAGGATCGTGCATCAGAAGATGTTTTCTGTAGAGCATGAGCGGTAACTTAATTGAGCGGTATATTAATTGGCCTAATTTGCAGCACAATCGTACCGATGCTGATTAATTAAAAAATGCCTAAAATCGGCCGATTGATAGTCCGGCCGATCAATCTGTCGACCTCCACTGTAAATGGCCAGTCAAATGAGTCATTTTCCTTTTTCACATTTTAATTTACAAATGTGTCAGTGGGAGAAATAAGAGAGAGGGAGAAAACTCTTTCTCTCTCTCTCTGTGTGTGTGTGTGTGTGTGTGTGTGTGTGTGTGACTTAATTGATCTCACTTTCATTAGATTAGAAGTAAATTTATGCTTATTTTCTTGTTAAAATAAGATGTCATGCAAAAATGGAGAAATACAAAGAATGAGAGAATGAGAAAGAGATAAGAATGCTCCAAGTGAATACAAACACACAAACAAACAAAAATGAAGATTTAGTTTTGTCCACAAGATTTGTCACCACCTCCATGTACAAACTGCCTTGCTTATTGATCAAGAGTTGCTTTATAAACAGCATGTCGATAAATGCCTCACTGAGCAGAAATCTATGGGCAACTGGGCCATCAGGGAAAGCTCAGAAATTAAAAAATCTAACAGAGGTTTTGAAAGCTAAAAATGATCAATCAACAAAGAAGTGACAGTGAGGGGAAATGGGAAGCGTGCTGTGCCATCATTCTTGTTAACGATCACAAAAATGCAGAACTGCACTGCCACAAAACCTTCAGACGAGTTATGAAAGCTTGGTTGGTAACAGAAAAAAATATCTTAATCCGAATCCAGAGAGATACGGCACAACATATTTACATTACTTTCTGCTCTGATACTTTCCAACAAGTGACTGAATACAATATGAGTGTCAGTGTACAGATGAATTACAGTCATATCCAAAAATATTGGCACCCTTGGTAAATATGATCAAAGAAGGCCGTGATAATTAATCTGCTTTGTTAATCCTTTTGATATTTTACTAAAAAAATTCACAAAATATTACCTTTCATTGGATTATAAGAATATAAAATGGGGGAAAATATCATTATGAAATAAATGTTTTTCTCAAATACACATTGGACACAATAATTGGCACCCCTAGAAATTCTTATGAGTAAAATATCTCTAAAGTATATTCCCATTCATATTCACAATTTTGAGCAATCCAGGGTGATTATGAACATGAAAATTACCCCCCCATGCCTTCCTGTTTCACAGAAATATAAATAGGAGTGAAAACAAAGCCCAAATTCCCTTAATCATCCATCACAATGAGAAAAACAAACGATAATTGAGCTTCACAAATTAGTGAAGTGGCTTTAAGAAAAGAGCTAGAGCAGTGAAAATTCCCATTTCCACCATCAGTGTAATTATTAAGAATTTTCAATCAACATAACATTTTATGAAACTGCCTGGAAGAGGACAAGTGTCTATATCGTCCTAATGCACAGTGAGGAGAGTTTGAGAGGCTAAACACTCTCCAAGGACCACAGCTGGATAATTGCAGAACATAGTTGAGTCTCTGGGTCAGAAAACCTTTAAAAAATGGTCGAACAGCACCTACATCAGCACATGTTGTCTGGGAGGGTTTCAAGAAAATTATCATAGCTCATCCAAAAACAATCTCCAGCCTATTCAGTTATCAGACACGACTGGAACTTAAAATGGGACTGGCTTTTATGGTCAGATTAAACTAAAATAATTAGCTTTTTAGCAGCAAACACTCAAGATGGGTTTGGTGAACACAGGGATAAAAAGTACCCCATGTGTACAATGAAATATACTGCTGTATTTTTGATGTTGTGGGCCTATATTTCTGCTGGAGTTCCTGGACATCTTGTTTAGACGCACAGCATCATGGATTCTATTAAATACCAACAGATAAAAAAATCAACAATTGACTGACTCTGTTAGAAATCTTATAATGGGCCATGTTTGGAGCTTCATCCGTGTAATAATCCAAACACAAACCTCGAAAACAACACAAAAATGGGTCACTGAGCACAAAACCAAGCTTCTTCTATGGCCATTCCAGTCCTCTGACCTGAGCCCAGTAGAAAATTAGTGAGGTGAACTGAACAGAAGAAGCACCGTCATTGAGCTGTGAATCTGAAGGATCTGGATGAAGGAATGGTCTCTGATCTCTTGTCAGGTGTTCTCTAACCTCATCATGCATTATAGGAGAAAAATTTGAGCTGTTAATTAACTGGCAGATGGAGCTTTTAAAAAAAGTATTGAATACAAGGGTGCCGTTAATTGTGGCCAATGTGTATTAGAGAATTATTTTTATTTCATAATGATATTTCCCCCCATTTTAAATTCTTATTATCCAATGAAAGGTTAGATTTTGTGAAAGTTTTAAATAAACATCAAAAGGGCTAACAATGCAGATTAATTTTCACAGCATTCTTTGATCATATTTACCAAAGGTGCCAATATTTTTTGGCCACGACTTTACATGTTTCACATTACCTTAATACATCTATATGCTAAAATTTGTTTTGGCGCAGAGTAAGTTGCATATATATGCATTCAACGAAAACACATATCAGCGTTAAAAAGAAATAATATTAATACTCTACTAGAATCAATTAAAACAAGAGAAATAAAGCATTTAAAAAATATTCTTATAAATACAATGAATTTCAAAAGTGTTATGTTTAGAGCAAAGGAAGCAAAAGTTATTGTACTATTTTTATCACACACACACACACACACACACACACACACACACACACACACACACACACACATATACAGGTACAGCTAAAAAAAAATGTAATATCAGGAAAAAGGTCAATATTTTTTGTCCCTCATTTCAGAAAGTGAATTACACAGAGTGAAATATTTCAAGCCTTTATTTCTTTAAATGTTGATGATTATGGCTTCCAAAATTCAGTGTCTCAGAAAATTTGAATATTACATAACATCAATAAAAAAGGTTATTTTAAACAGAAATGTCAGGCTTCTGAAAATTATGTTCATTTCTATGCACTCAATATTTGGTTGGGCCTTCTTTTGCACGAATTACTGCATCAATGCGGCGTGGCATGGAGGCAATCAGCATGTGGCACTCAGTGGTGGTCAAAGTACACAGATCAAGTACTTGAGTAAAAGTACAGATACGTATACTAAAATATTACTCCAGTAAAAGTAAAAGTACTGCTTTTTCAATTTTACTCGAGTGAAAGTACAAAAGTACTAAATTTTTTATGTACTTAAGTAAAAAAGTACTGATAGACAGATTTATTTTGCAATTTTATATAGACTACTTTATTTAATTTTATATTAGCACATATTTTTATAATCCTACTGCCCAAAATACCTGGGTTTTTCCCAAAATAACCACTATATAGAGTCAAGATATATATTTTGTTGATATGGACTACGTTGATGAGTGATGTAGTAATGTTCACTGTGAAGCTTACACTGCCGTGTACCTGAGAGAAAACAGATTTCACCATCTAATCTTCACCAGGAAGAAAAAGTGTTTTAGAACTTGTTGTTTTGCAGAACGTCAGTTATATATGACATTAGAATTAGGCCTGAAATTAGGGAAGAACATTTTAAGGAAAATCTAATTATATTTTCATAATGATTTTTTCTTCTCAAACCTTGTCTGTGGTGTAAAAACACCCCAGGCCAAATGCCCCCGGAGGGCATCACTTCCCACTCTGATAATTACTGTAGTTACTATGTTCTGAACATCACATCCTTTCTTTTCCTCAGATGGAATCTATCTAGGTGGCTGAATAAAGATATTTGGACTTTATATCAAAACATTTCCTCAATTTAGCACCAGCAAGCATTAGCTAGACAGTTAGCATCAGCTAACAATATTTACTTATTTTCAGTATGGTTATGAATAAACATTCATATCTGTCTACTCGGCTAGTTGATCTAAACAATTTAAACATGTATACTGTTGATAAACTATATAAAAACAGACATCACATAGGTCTAAATGCATAGCATTTAAAAAAACTGCTAACGTTACAGCAGCGGGAATATGAACGTGTGTATCTCCCCGGGTCCACACCATCCTAACTCGTTCTTGCTCGAACCCGGGATTCCGCGCGGAGGCGGGCGCTCTAACAAGGCAAAGGCTACAGCCTCTGCATCAGTCGCTAGAGCGCCTCTTTTGAGGTGAGGGAGTGAGGTTTACACATAGCTCTTAATGGTATACATCCGTTACACGAGCATCAGTTATTTTATTTAATCGGTGTTATTTTAATGTTTTGTTTTTGACCTAAAACATAACGTTAGAGACACTGATGTTGATCTCTCTGCATTCAAGCATTTCAGTGGGCTTAAATAGATCACCCTTTACAGCAGATTTAGTTCACAAACAACTGACAGTTTTGACCTAAATATTATTTTCAGTTACAATAATTAATCCTAAAATTCGACATTAGTAACGCATTTTCACAGCATCAGTAGCGCTCACGAGATCTCCCGGTTCTTTACTTGTGAGTTCAGTTCACTGAAGAAGACTCGCTCTAAACGGATCATTTGAATCAGTGAGTTTTCGACTCGAGAACAGCTGCAATCGGATCAATGCAATTCGTGAATGAATCGTTTGTTGCGATTTGCGAACCGATTGAACAGGTTCATTGAAAAGAATCAGTTTGTTCATGAGTCAGACACCGCTTCTGCGTCTCGGAGCACGTGATGTATCACGTGAGTAACGATATGTTTTATGAAATGTAGTGAAGTAAAAAGTACGATCTTATGCTTTGGAATGTAGTGAAGTAAAAGTAAAAGTTACTCAAAATAAAACTACTCCAGTAAAGTACAGATACTTGAAAAATGTACTTAAGTACAGTAACGAAGTAGTTGTACTTCGTTACTGACCACCACTGGTGGCACTGCTCAGGTGTAATGGAAGCCCAGGTTGCTTTGATAGCGGCCTTCAGGTCATCTGCATTGTTGGGTCTGGTGTCTCTAATCTTCCTCTTGACAATACCCCATAGATTCTCTATGGGGTTCAGGTCAGGCGAGTTTGCTGGCCAATCAAGCACAGTGACACCATGGTCATTGAACCAGCTTTTGGTACCTTTGGCAGTGTGGGCAGGTGCCAAATCCTGCTGGAAAATGAAATCAGCATCTCCATTAAGCTTGTCAGCAGAAGGAAGCATGAAGTACTCAAAAATTTCCTGGTAGATGGCTGTGCTGACTGTGGACTTCAGAAAACACAGTAGACCAATACCAGCAGATGACATGGCAGCCCAAATCATCACTGACTGTGGAAACTTCATACTGGACTTCAAGCAACATGGATTCTGTGCCTCTCCACTCTTCCTTCAGACTCTGGGACCTTGATTTCCAAATGAAATGCAAAATGTACTTTCATCTGAAAAGAGGACTTTGGACCACTAAGCAACAGTCCAGTTATTTTTCTCGTTAGCCCAGGTAAGATGCTTCTGACGTTGTTTCTGTTTCAGAAGTGGCTTGGTATCCCTTTTCCTGAAGACATCTGAGTGTGGTGACTCTTGATGCACTCACTCCAGCTTCAGTCCACTCCTTGTGAAGCTCTCCAAAGTGTTTGAATCAGCTTTGCTTGAGAGTATTCTCAAGCTTGCGGTCATCCCTGATGCTTGTGCCCCTTTTCCTATCCTTTGTATTCCTTCCAGTCAACTTTGCATTTAATATGCTTTGATACAGCACTCTGTGAAGAGCCACACCTTTCAGCAATGACCCTCTGTGACTTACCCTCTTTGTGGAGGGTGTCAATGATTGTCTTCTGGACCACTTCCAAGTCAGCAGTCTTCCCCATTATTGTGGTTTCAAAGAACAAGAGATACCCAGAATTTATACTGTACGGATGGTCATTTATTGAAACTCAAATGTAAATATTCTACTATTTTGAGATACTGGATTTTTGACTTTCATGAGCTGTAAGCTCTAATCATCAAAATAAAAAAATAAAAAATACTTTTGAAATGTTTTACTTTACATGTAATGAATCTAAAATATGTGAAAGTTTCACTTTTTGAAATAAGTTATAAGAAAAAATTACTTTTTCACAATACTCAATTTTTTTTAGATTTACCTGTATACACATATATACAATCTGACAAAAATAGTATCATAACATTTGATTATTTTGATCTCTCTCTCTCTCTATATACTCTCTACACACACACACACACACACACGCATGCACGCACGCACGCACGCACACACACACACACGCACGCACGCACGCACTAGATATCTCTATTTAAAAACAACAGCAGTGAATGCACTCTGGAAGCAAATAACTAAGAATGGCACTCAATCAGCTGATATAATTAAACTTTTCCATGCATTCCATCCTCAGTATATGTTTGTCATTTTCGTGTCATGTTCTCATTTTCCCCCAAAATATCTTATTCCGGTATTGTGCATGAACCACATTCAGCAAAGTCATAACATTATAAATTATAAGTCTAACCAGACAGCTAAAATATTAAAAACAGAGTAACTGAGATCTTTCACAAATTTAAATAACAGAAAATGTAGCAGGTTTTTGGATGTAGGTAAACAGTGCATTTCATGTTGTAATAAAACCAGTTTAATATAGAGCTATTATTTCAGCTCCGGGAATTAGTTATTAAATATTTAATATTGCTTGGTTAAAAGTAATATTAATATTTAACTTATTTATACTGTATTAAGTGAACGTCCACCGAACACTAACTTCAGCATATCTTGTCGAAATCGAGCTTAGGTAGCTTTCTCTTTTATGGCAAATAAGGATAAAACTTCAAATCACATTCCAGAGACAATTCTTTATGAAATGAAAAATGGTTTATTCGTAATACTGCTATTCTAACATAAATGGATTAACTGATAAGACACAAACATACATACACACAAAGACATGTATAAGGGATTTTGGTAAGTAAATTCCTAAAGTTAAAATTAGCCCTTCTAGCTATTTTAACGCTTGATTCGACCGGAAAAGATCACGACAGATGCCTTATGCTCTGTTACTGCATTCAGATCAGATTTTACCAGTTCAATCAGCAATATAGATTTAGTTAGAGGTACTTGCTTGTTGACAAGAAGCAGGTTGGAAGTTGTTTCGTTTCCTTCAAATGCGTTGCTCTGGTCTTTGTCCTCGGAAACCACGTGGGTTGGTTCGTGCGTCTCCGGGTGCTCTCGGGTGGAAACACGTGATATGTGGATGCTGCCGCGTGACGTCACAGAAAAGGCTCTCCTATCGTCTGCAGGCGTTGAGTTCGTTTTCTTTGCTGTTATGCCTTCTATCCTTTGAATTCGACTGGATGGTTGGTTTAGTCGATTGTCGAGGCCAGAGTTCAGGTAAAAGCGCGAGCAGTGAGAGAAGTTCTGCGCTATTCAAGAGATGTTCAAGAGCCAATAGATGTTCATGCCAAGAGCCACGCCACGTTCGAGAGAGTTCAGAGAGATTTGCAACTGGCGCGTTGTTTTCAACAGTCCAACTTGCTCCTCCCCAGGCGGCTTCGAATCCGATTGTCCGTATCCGCCCATATCCAGGATTGCTGGGTGGACCAAAAGTTCTGTGATATCTCATGCACTTTAAAGATCGATAAACTTACTGATCTTTATACATGTATAATTATGCAGGGTGCTAAAATTTAACGGTCATCAACACAGTTTGTCACAATTCGAGGCTAGCTTTCTTTAGAGATCAAACACTGCATTTTAAAACACACATCACAGTTTATGCCGTTTTAACACATGATTAAAAATTACCCACGTTGTTCTAAGTAACTGCATTCAAAATCATCACATCAAGCCTGTGAGGAAAAAGTACACATCAATATCCATATATTTATTTGTGTAGATAGTTATACGTGGAGAAAATGTCAGGAAAAAGGTTTTCCTTTGTCTGTCCGAAATGGAACAGAGTACTGCTTCGTGCTGGGAGAGAGGGAGGGGTTGAAATACCCTCTAGGAATGTAGCCATGAAGGCGTCCAGAGCCATTCCCGGAGCCGTCCGTACCTTTGCACCAAGCGTTAGTGATGGGATCAGTTGACCTTCTCCCTTTTGCATGAAAGGGAGGACTTTTGGGTAATAATTCATTTCTGTTGCTGGGTTGGAATTCTCCGTGTGTGTCTTCAGGTTGACATTGTGTTACAATGTGGAAGCAGGGGCAAAATATATTCCCCCAAAAGCATCTGATCACAGCAGTCAGAATGGGGCTGCCATAAATAAAACTGCGCTGTCAAAGAAACCTGGTGGCAGTGAAAAGTTCAGGGGTGCGGACAGTAGAAAAGATGGATAGCAAGAAAATAAAAGACACTTGACTTCCCTTCTGTTTCACAGAGTGGCTAAATCACTACTTCTGCTCTAATTACAGAGTGAAATAATTAATGATTAAAGTAATGAGTGCAAAGGGAGATAAATGGAGCCAGGAGTTCAAGTGTGTGTGATAGTGTGGGGCAGGGAAGAAACAGTAAAAAGTGAAGTGTTCATGCAAAACCTTGACTCAGTATCTCAGAATTAGATCATGTCATAATACTATACAATGAAGTATTTGTAATTCATCAGTCATTGTTTTATGTATGAAACAGGATTGGGAGCCTTTTAAATTGAGCTGAAATGTGTATTATTGCAAACAGTGAACTGAATTGCAATTAAAATCTGAAATTTACAAAGTAGAATTAAGATGAACGGAGATATAAAACCATCCATGCAATAATTGTAATTTTTTAATTAGAAAAGGTCTTGAATGTGTATGGCATCAGATCTGTTATGTCCCCTTTATAATTTTGCACTTATTTTTTATGTACACATCTTTATATTTAACAAATTTATGAACCAGTGTGGAAAAACCCATTTCTTTGAAGGCATTGCTTGTGAATTTCTCTGAATTCAGTAAATTCTACTTCCTGTCATTCCAACTCCACTTCCTGCAAGGTTTGGCCAATTCAACTAAAATTCCAACTAATGAATTTAAATCTGTATTTTGCACATCCCTAGAATGTAATGTGATCAAAAATAATTTAATCAAGAATAGAGGCCGATTCACACAAAGAACAACAACAACAACAACAACAACAACAACAACACAACAACAACAACAACAACAAAAACTACCATAAAGTAAACGGTAACAATTTATATAAGGGAAAATATATTAGCTATTGACTAAGAGCTCTGTGTCAATAAATCCCCAATTTGCTGCTTATTGGTAGTTATTGTAGTAATTATCTTTACTCTTTGGGGTAGGATTAAGGGATCTGCAATATGCTAATGCAGAATAAGGCAATAATATGTATAAGTATTTAATAATACATACAATTAAACAGCCAATATTCTAGTAAAATGCATGCTAATAAGCAACTAGTTGATAGTGAATAGTGTTCCCTAATCTACCGTGTCACAATAAAATAACCAACAACCAAAAATCCACCAAAATCCACTTGACTTTAAAGTATACATTTAAATTAGATTTTTGGTGTGAACAGGTTTTTAATTATTTGTCACTGTTTATAAAATGTTGCTGCAATTTTATAGAGTACATTCTATTTCAGTGCTGGATCTGAATTAGCCTACATGTTCTACTTAAATGAAACCAGAAGTTTAACATTCTCATGAGTGATTATTTTCAGCCATCATCTCATTTATTTTCATCCTTCTTGCTCTCTGCATTCTCTCATGTCAATCTCAGGAAATCAAGTAAATTCAGTAAAATAACTAGGCTAGCAACAGGGTAACATTTGTGTAATTGGATAATCGTAGTTATTCTTCCGTCTGCAGACGTTCCATTTCCACTTGCAGAGAGCTCGTTATGCATGTGTGAGAAATAGATTCTGAGCTATTACTCATTATAAACAAGTAGAAACAAAAATAAACTTCACTGAATAAAGTGGTTCTTGTGTTTATATGATAAGTCCGGATCTCACTCCACTGGCTCAAATATGCAGCCATAATTTAATTTAAGGTTTTGACGCTGACTTTGCACTGGAATAGCACCTCCTCACCTCAATTCATGCCAGTTCATATAACCTGATGAACAATCTGACAAAAGTCCAAAACCTTCACCCTCTCTGGTGGAATGAGCATCCAACTCCACCTGAACTGCTGAGACATCTTTTAAGAAGCATCTGAAGAAACATCTCTTCCGCAGGAAATTCACACCAAAACCTTAAACTAAATGCACTTATCGTGCACATGCACCCAAACATCTCTGGATTTCTTCTCTTCTATAGCTTGCTTCATAATCAAATTGTTTAATAAACCTAGCATTGTATATTATGAATATTGCTGGCTCTTTGATGAACTGACCTGGATAAAAGTATCTGCTAAATGCATACATGTAAATGCTTATCCTTCAGGATCTAGGTCCATAGTAGAAGACACACTGGACAAGTGTACATGTATAAACATATGATGATTGCTCTCTACCTCTCAGCCCAGCAGCTGGACTACATCAAGTCAAGCACTCTCTTACAGTCCCTCCTCTTTTTTTGTGGGGCCACTGGAGTCCCCTTCCATACTCATACAAAAAAAATCTCCTATCTGTGTGATAGGGATAATCTATTTAACACTTCAGGCTACAAGCCTCAATCACAAGAAAACAAACTGTTATCTCTGCTCTTAAATAAAATGGCATCCTCTTCTTTTCTGTTGCTCCCTCTCATGTCCTCCTCTAGTAGCTTTTACTTTTGGTCTGGCTGATTTTCTTTGAAAAATGTAGAGAAAAGAGAATGATGAAAAGACTGAAAGTGAAAAAGCTTTTACCTAAAATGGGCTTGTTCACAATTCCACAACAAACCTCAGATCCAAACATATTAATGCCTGTTCAAATGCTGAAAGTCAATGACCATGTTTACCCCATTAAAAACATCTGTTTGTGTGTGTGTGTGTGTGTGTGTGTGCGTGTGTGTTTGTGTGTGTGTGATAAGATTAGCATTTAATTAAGGTGTAAATGGGGCCTCAAAACTTTTTGTGACTGGATATTAGCCGCCTAATAATATGTGATCATCATGAGACAAATGAAAACAAGTGATTCAAACTTTGCTGCATTGTAATAAAACATGCATTACAGTCAAAAATCACAGGCTAAAACACTTATCCTACTTAATTATTTTATTTCCTTATCACTTGTAACATCTTTTGTTTTAATCTTACTGACAATAATCCTGCAATGTAATTATTTACATAAGATATTATTTTTCAGAAAGCTGCATTCAAACACATTATGGGGAATTATATGCACATCAATTTCAATTGGTATGACCCTTCTGTTAGCGAGAACACATTCCTTCCTTCCATCCATTTCTTGTCACAAAAATAGATGTGGAGGCGGTGAGCTCTCATTCTGAGTGCTCTTCTTGCAGGTACTGATCATCTAAAATCCTGTCAAATCTGCTTTGATTTTCAACTTGGACACTCCAATGTTCCAGCCAGAATAGATTTTTTTTGAAGGTCACATTAAAACTATCATATAAACATGTATTCAACATAATTTAACTTTTTAAATTATTTTCAAATGCTTTTTATGTACATTTTCTTGATTTAAAAAGGCTCAATAAAAATCCATTATAAAAATAAATGAATGATTAATTAACAAATAATGAAAATACAATTATTTGATTATTTATTGTGTAAAATGTACACAATTTATGTGAAATAATAATATAAAAATAATTATAAATTGTGACATTTTCATCATATTTTTATCAAAACATGCAAATATAAAAAAAGAGTTTGTAATTTCATTATAAAAATGTTAAAATTAAATTTCTACCTCATGCTAGCAATGATATTTTGGAGGTGACACTGTGGTGAAAATTTTCATTACTCTGAAACAAATGAAACAAAAATAAATACGTTTTCTGTCAAGTATGTGTATGCGTTATTGGAAATTGCTGCTAGACAAATAACCTGGCGAGAGTTTGAAACAAGACTTTATTTTCTTCAGAATCAAATGTCTATAACTGCAGAAAAACCCATATAAACGTGTATTCATATACCGTATCAAATAGTTGGGGGAGCTCTGGCAGTTGCCTGTCACCTGTGATTTTCTGAACTTCATCTGACGGCTGTGACTGCATCACTGTGTAGAAGAAGCTCTCTAGATATATTTGGAAAAGGATTCAGGCTGTATTGAGAAGTTCGGCATGCTGAGTACACTCATGTTTAGCCAAGAGTTTCTGGTGTGAAAGTGTGAGTTAGAGAAGCTTGACAGTAAGGTATATTTCCCTTAAAGCTTTCCTCTGGAACCAACAAAGCACACCCATCTACATATCTAAAGGCCAAGGAGAGGAGCCGCTAACTAAAACAACAAGTCACTGTCAGCAAGCCATGAAGATAAATATTTTGCATGCATACCTCGTAAATGTCTCGGGTTTACATTACATTAGAAGTTGTTCCTGTTTATATCTGGCATGCTAAAAGATGTATCCAGATGGGTTTAATATAAACCGTAGTATTGCATCATAAAATAACATGATATACCTGTAACACAGGACTCTGGTCGAAGTTGTAGGCACTGGGTCGTCCCTCCAATGTGGAGAAGGCCACATTTCCACCAGTTAGAGGTGAGATGTCACTAAATTCATCCGTGCAGAGTGCCATCCTTTCATTCTCGCCTGGACGTATGAAGCCCTTATTGTCCCTCCCGTACATCTTGTGACAGGAAGCGCTGTAATATTGGTACGGTTGCCATGGCCCATTCTCCTCGGTACGCTTGTAGATGGCGAAGCTCTCTGGTCGGCTGGTGTAGAACTTCAGACGGACATATGTGATCTCAAAGGCCTTGCCTTGGAAAAACAACAACAATGTTAATGTCTTTACAATTATCATGGGCAGGTCCCACAAAATACCTTAGTTATTGTAGCCTAATAATTAAAGTCCATGTCATTAAAGATTTACATCTAAATCCCTTCATCTTTATCACGTCAGTGATGATGGTCCAAACTGAAAGTGAGCAAGTGGAAGATTAAACCAAAAGAATATTAAGGATGAAAAAGGAAAAAGAGGATGATGATGCTTTATCCAATTTAGAGCGTATAATAGCTTTCTTGTGTGTCTGCAGAGAATACGTGAGACTTGAGAAAATGCTTGGTGGTACTTTGACAGTTTAATTGCTGCTCGAATATAATTGTCCTCATGAACTGGAGAGTTTCTGAGAAGTCTTTAACCCTGGGTTGCTCCAGTGGGACTGTTCCTGCAGCCAGTACAATGAAAGAGATACAAATGTGACAAATAACACAGTTTCTTATTTGTTTAAATCCGTTTATATTTAATCAACAGAAAGTCTATAGATGTTCTGCCGTATTTTGCAATTTGCTTCCATTCCTGTAAAACTAATATGTTTATCACCAGTGTTGCTGCCAGAAGATCACTGGGTCGTCATCAACTAACCCACAGCTGGCATCTGACTTCAAGACGTCTCAATAAGCAATAATAACACGACCTTACTGATATACAAACGAACATCGCGACTGCCAGTGCAGTGTTGCCAACTGCTTTCAATTGAAAGTAGCTAAAACTGGTAGCAAAATGTCACTGGATGACATCATAATAGCACATTCACTGATCTATAAAGGGATGATTGTAGATCAGTGGGCAAGATGATAACTTAGGTTTGTCCAAGAAGTTGCTATATTTGTCCCTAAACTTTGAAAAATAGTCTCAAAAGAGGCGGGGAAGTCGCCAAATCTAGCTACAAAGTAGCTAAATTGGCAACACTGTGCCAGTGTGATATTTCTTGTACACAAATGAAAAGAAAAAGTATTAAGTTACATTTCAGACACAATATTAGCAGTTACTTTGTCTAGTCTTTCTCCGCCCGCCAAAATATGTCCAAACATAGTAATGGCGTCTGAATCAGTGTTTTCGAATGAATCGGTTGAGCAACTATCTTTAAGAAGTGAATCATTCAGTATGATAAAATATGAGGCTATACACAATAGTTAAGCTCGAAATAGCATACAAGCAAACTCTTACCATTGTTTAAGATATAGTAAGAGTTATGTACAAAAATTATTTTCCAAGTTCAAGCAGTCACTTATTTGTTAATGAATGAATCAGTTTTTGAATGAATCGGTTCAGTAAATGAATCAATGACTCACTCATAAAGACACAATTCACTTGTCACCACCTATTGGAAAAATTATGTAGGTTTAAGCATAAAGAGTCTCTGCTACAAAAAAGGATATATTTATTCTTTTTTTAATGTTTCTATTTATCTTTTATAAATCATAATTTCAGCCATATAAACACGCTCACCCACACCATTTTGGTTGCCATGTTGAAATCATTTAAGCATAATTTCATCTCAGCATGTGAGAAGATTATCTTGGCTTGAAAAAAGGAAGGAAATTGAGAAAAAAACAGGCAGGAGCAAAATAAAAAGAGAACGAGAGTTGGTCTCCAGTTGTAATCTTGATGATGAAACTGTCTGGAACAAAACAGCTGGACTTGAATTGAATATATACAAACATACAGTATAATGTGTTTGTCACCCACAGGTTAAATGTGTATTCATTTGTACTTTCATAGAAAGCCACCAGTATTAATGTTACAGCTGTTATCACAGAAAGAATGAGTAGACTAAACTTATGTGTATGTGTGGGTTTGTTTGGTTCTGAACTTAACTGAACCTGACCAGACTCAATATTTAGAAATAAACTGTAAAGTATTCATGACTGTGCAGTGTGCATAGTAAAACTGGAATGTTTTTTTTCTTTTACTACAATTTGGATTTGTGGACATGATGGTAAACACTATAAATGAATGCATAACAAACTCATGTTAATATTTGTAATTTTCAGTGCACTATATAACTGACTTGAATTTGAAGATATGCACATTGAGTTTGCAGACCAACCAGATAATGTTCAGTTATTAACAGTGTTCTTCTAGCATCTACAAATGGGACGTTTCTAAGTGCACTTGGTCTAAACACTTTGTTAAAACGGTCTGATTTGCAAACAAAAGTCTTTCATGTTCAGTTGAAGAATTTTACAGAAAACATCTGTATCTCATATTGGACCTTTGAACATCTTGGAATGAAAACCACAATGTAAACCAGATGTGGAAACATTCCTTAGAAGTCTGCAAGTGTGTGTTTGTTTACATGTGTGTATGGGAAAGACCCGACCTGCCACTGGACCTCTGCTGATTTTTGTGTTTGTCTTATTCTTTGTAGTGTTTTCTGTACTACCCCCATCGCTCTCTCCGCTGTGTGTGTGTGTGTGTGTGTGTGTGTGTGTGTGTGTGTGTGTCTGGCTGAGTCGGCCTCCCTAGGATATGTCTGTATGGTTTGGAAATGTGAGAAAGCCTTTCATAGACACCCAACTGCAAGGCATCTTTGAATCAGAGCAAACACAAGAACATACACTTTTTGACTGATTGGCCTGTTGAAACATTTTTAATGCCCTTTCATCTCCCATGTTTTTATTTTCTCTCTTTCATAAATTGTATCAGTTTGTGCATTCCCTGGTATTTGAACCCATGAAGTTGTATACCATTAAACATGTCTTTAGGAAGGTATTTGTTATATAAGCTATTTATTTTAGACAAAATTGTCAGTGATAATATGGAAAAACACTGATTTTTTTTTTCATTTTTGATACAGAAAGTGAAAGTTTTGCAAAAATATCCCTATTTGACAATTTAAATGCTGTAGTAAACATTCATGGCAAATGTTTTAGCATGACTTAATTACAAAAAAACCTTATACAGTATTCAATCTTATGGTAATAAGACAATAATGATGAAACAGATCTAGAAACAATTAATAATATTTTGCAGTTCATTGAATAGGTTTATTGAATAAGCCATTTTTGTTCTATTAAAAACAATAAAAAAAAGTTTGACCCCCAATGCCTAGTGTTACATTTTTTCTTTGTTTAGAAAAGACTTCCAGAATATCAGGGCGTGTAAGCTTTTTCCCATTACTACATATAAAAACAATAATTTCTTACTTATTTACTTTGTAATTGGGTGAATTTGTTACAAAAGTGTTGCATATTCTGTCCACTGACTCCTATGTTGTTTTGTGTGATTATAGAGAGCTGTGGTAGTTCTACTAATAACCAAAACCATTGTTGTGATCAGTTTTAGAGCATCAGCTGTGTTTACCCCTATTCAGTGAAAGTTAGGTATTTTTTAATTGCATGTTTTCTGAGGCTTAAAGAAGAAAAACAAGAGGAAAATTTAACCTTACAGAAAACAAATTGCATTTAAAGTTTCAAAATTGTTACATTCTTAGAGACATATGGGAATGCTTCTGATTGAAAACATTGTAGCGTAAAGTCTGTAGGGCAATAATGTAAAAAAAAATAGAAACCAGCGGAGATATCAGAGTAATCTAATCTTATAGGCCTCTAAAATGACATTAGATTTCTGAGATGTTCACATTTTCAGGCAGTATCAAATTCACAGTTGGGAAACTCATTTTTGCTTCTTAGTTGCTGTTCAGTTAGCATACAGTTTACACATTATAGGATGCTGAGCTGAATGTTTAATCTAATAAAAACAGGCAGATCTATGTATGTTTAGTAAAATAAAGAATAGGATGCATTTGGGCAGCTAAAAACATTCAGATACACTTTTACCACTACAGACAGCTGTAATAGGAGGACAGTTGGCACATATTAAGGAGTTTAATGCTAATAATCTATCTAGATATATTTTTATTGTCTCAAAAGTGTAGTTTATTAATTTGAAATATTAGTCATGTATGGTAACACTTTATTTTAGGATCTCTTAACTAGTTGCTTATTAGCATACATATTACTAGAATATTAGCCATTTATTAGTAGTAATTAAGCACATATTAATGCGTTATTCAACATAACCTTATTCTACATTCATAATCTTACCCAATACCTACCTTGCAAACTATTAATAAGCAGCAAATTAGGAATTTATTGAGGGAGAAATCATAGTTAATAGTGAATAAATATTCCCTATTCTAAAGTGTTATCTAGTATTTTTGTATTTTAATATTTAGAAACTATTTTACTTACTAACAGTTTTATGTTGTCTGTACCAGTGCTAATGTTATGTTGTCTGTATGTTGTTTTATGTTGTCTGTACCAGCACTCTTCCTTTTCTATTTTAATTTTAGATTGTTTTAATCATTTTGTTGTAATTTTATTAATATTATTTTTATTTTTTTCCATTTCTTTACAGCGTTGATTTTTTTATTTATTTAAATTTTAGTAATTTTAGGACTTCAGCTTAAACTTTTCTTTTTTTTAGCTAGTTGCTAGTACAACATTTATAAGATTAATTTAATATTTATTATTTATATATTTTATATTTATATTTTAGTTTAGTTTTATTTCAATTACTGAAAACTATTTCAAATATAAGTTTAAGTTTCAGTTACCAATAAAACTGTAAAACCTTCGGTACACATTTGTTTGCACAAATACATATAACTTTTGGCTTACAGATTTTTTTTTCATTTAATATGCAGAAACAGACATCTTTTCCCATTGTTTGATTAATATTAATGCCCAAACTGGGTGTCTTACCAAGATGGAGCGTGATGTTGACTGAATTAGGATACTGAACTCCATAGAACATGGACTGGCTCTGCCACCAGGTGGGCTCTTCATCCGTGTGGAAGTCTGTCAGGTAAGTGGCGTTGTGATTCAGTTCCAAGTCCAAGGCATCACAGAAGTGGCATGATCGTGTGGACCCCGTCTGCATGCAATAGTCCTCAGGCGGGATGCCGCACACATTTGAAATGATCACTGTACGATTGAAGGCCGTATTTTCAAATTTAGGCAAACAGCGGCTCAGAATGTCCTCCTCATCGTAGCAAGAATCCATTCCAGCAATAACATAGGAAAATAAGGTGAAAAGCAGAAATAAAAGAAAGTGAAGTGTAGAGGAATCCATCTTTCTATGCAATAGCGTAAAACAGAGACAACTTCAAAGGAGCCAAGCGAACGAAAACAAGTCTAGCAAATAATCAAAATCAGAGCCACATGCTACAGGGAAAAACTTCAAGGCAAGTTCAGTAGTTCATTGTTCAAAGGCAAGCATAATAAAGTATGTGACACAGCAAATACGCATGCAGATAGACACATTTTGTGTAAAGCAGAAACAATTCTCTGAGTTAGCATGCAGCAATAAAGTTTCATCCAGTATATACAAGAGTTGCATGCACACATGCATTCAGTTAAGAAGAACACATTTAAAGAAACTGGAATATTCTTTCGTGCTCAGTCTTTGTCCTCAGTGTTTTCTTTTCTTTCTGTCAGCATGTGTTTCCCCTCTAAGAATCCTGGGACACACTCTTCATACAGATTCACAGACAGACAGAAGTAGAGGGAGGAGAGAGGGTTGGAGGGGAGTTGACTTGGGTTGACCAATAATTAGATAAATAGAAGGAGGGGCAACATGAAAGAAGAGATTTAAAAAAATAGAAAGAGGAGTAAGAAAGTTTGGAAGAGTGGCGCCCTCTTTTGAAAGGGTAAAGAGGAATCATAGATACGAAATATGCTCAAATATATTTCCATTCATTCATATATCATAAAGTAACTGAAGCATCAACGTTTGGCTGGTTAGCATGACCCCAATTTATCCTGCTGGTGGATGCCTGTAACTACAACACATAGAACCAAACAAATACTTCAAAAATTACTTTGACAAAACAAATAGCAAAATATTTTTACATTTAAATTTTAGAACATTGTACAGAATTATTTTTGAATTATTTGTATAGGTTTTTACAAGAAACTCTATGTCAGTCGTTTTACTTCAGAATTCACATTTACATTTAATTAAACGTGTGACTTACTACTGTTTTTTTGTGATTAATCGTCAAATTGAATAGCAATTTCTGAGTGAAAATGGTTTCTGTACCACATTTGTTACATATTTTAACAACGCAGTATTCCTCATCAGAAGTATTTTATTGTTTTCTGCAAACACGTGAGGCAAAAACGGTTCATGATGTTCAGTTTTGTGCTATGCTTGAATTTATTTGTTCTATATCTAATGATGCATCATCATTCTGTGCATGCTAAAGTCATCTCAGAATATGTTATTGTTTAGCTGTAAATGCGCTCTAATAAGGGAAATCTTCCCATCTTTCCTTACTTTTTAAATTGCTACCTCTTTTGCAAAACAAACAAACAAACAAAAAGCTTTCATGGTGTCCTGTGACAGCTGAAAAATTATCAGTGAGACGGGAAACAGATAACTTTTACCAAGTACAATAAATCTCTTTGTAAATACCAACCAGTGACGATAAAAACTGTGGAAGCACATTTTTTAACATAACAGTCAATTAATATTTACACATGCAAATAACCTGAAGTTTCCTATGTAAACATAAATATTTGAAGCCAGCTATTGACTCCTTCCTTCAGCAAACAAATTGACAGACAGTGTTTGTGGTAAATGACAGTGTTACAATTAATTTATGGTGAGTGTAATTTGTATGAGCTCATTAAGTCAAGGTAATCTCAGGAAACAACATAATAATTTGTTTAACGGACACAGTGTGTGGAAAAGAGAATAGAATGATTGATTTTTCTTTCTGGGAACCTTTTATATGAAGGAAAATTCACACACGGAAATGTAATCATTACAGACGAACATGAGGAATAAATACACCACACTCATGACATTGCTTTTCATTGACAGGACTGTGATTGTACAGTAATTCAATTACTCTGCAGCACAATTTCTACTCTGTTTAGACTGCATTGCAAAATTCAGCATCATTCAGGCATATGCAATGATGTGTCTCATATTTAACTTGCCAAGCGTAAAGTGTCATGCTTGCAATATAGCTAGATAAGTGGATTATATTTCAAGGTGTGAATGTTTTCATTCCAACAGGAATTTCTGCATTTTATTTTTTCAAAAGCAAATTACCATACATTTTAATGAAGAGATAGGTGGCTTTATAAATAAAAAATGACAGTTTGGCTTTTTATTGTGGCACAATATCAGGTTACAAAATGCAGGTTGCAAATTAAAGTGTACACATTTTTACATTGTTTCTCTGTAATGACTGCTTTTCATGAATTCAAAAATTCTCTCCCATAGGTTTTCCATGTCTACATTCGAAGCTGTACTGGTAAACTGACATTTAATCAGCTTTGTCTCCAAGTATGCAGGGTGCAATAGTGGTTTTAGTACTGTGCCACTGGGCAGCTCTTCAGAGCCAGAACTGCTGAAAAAAACAGCCCATCATTATTTTATCAAGATGAATGAGCACACTTCACTCTGAGGACCTGCTAAACATTCAGGGGAGAGAAAAGTGCAGTGGTAAGGGACCAGATATTCATTCATCATTTTCTAGACAAAATATTTTTTATTACAAAGTGTTTTTTTTTTGTAAGTGAACCAAAACCTTACAAACCATGAGAATGGTCAGTCTATATAGCTTACTATCTACATTTATACATTTAGCCAAAAAAACAAACCGAAAAACAAAAAAGGACTGAAAAGACAAGTTAGGTAAGAGGGTTCAGGGATATTTATATGTACATACCTTTACTCTTTTTCTTTATCCTTTGTCTTTTCACCCTTCTTCGTCTCCGTCTAAGTAGCTGATGATTGATGATGTCAGGGAATAATTATGAAAGCCTTGATTAGTATTCCTCTCTTTCATTGCTCTGTGCTGGAATAACACTGTAGTAACACTGTAAAAGAAGTTATATTTACATTTTAATTAGTCAAATAAGTATTTGAACCCTTTGCAAAACATGACTTTGTACTTGGTGGCAAAACTCTTGTTGGCAATCACAGAGGTCAGACGTTTCTTGTAGTTGGACATCAGGTTTGCTCACATCTCGGGGAGGGATTTTGTCGCATTCCGCTTTGCAGATCCTCTCCAAGTCATTAAGGTTTCGAGGCTGACATTTGGAAACTCAAACTTTCAGCTCCCTCCACGGATTTTATATGGGATTGATGTCTGGAGACTGGCTAGGCCACTCCAGGACCTTAATGTGCTTCTTCTTGAGCCACTCCTTTGTTGCCTTGGCCATTTCTTTTGGGTCATTATTATGCTGGAATACCCATTCACTACCCGTTTTCAATGCCCTGGCTGGCTTCAATGCCCTGGTGGTACATGGCCCCATCCATCGTACCTTTGATGCGGTGCAGTTGTCCTGTTCTCTTAGCAGAAAAACACCCCCAAAGCATAATGTTTCCACCTCCATGTTTGTTGGTGGGGATGGTGTTCTTGGGGTCATATGGCAGCATCCCTACTCCTCCAAGCATGGCGAGTTGAGTTGTTGCTAAAGAGCTCAATTTCGGTTTCATTGACCACAACACTTTCACCCAGTTCTCCTCTGAATCATTGGCACACTTCAGACGGGCCTGTACATGTGCTTTCTTGAGCAGGGGGACCTTGCGGGCCCTGCAGGATTTTAGTCCTTCACAGCATAATGTGTTACTAAATGTTTTCTTGGTGACTATGGTCCCAGCTGTCTTGAGATCATTGGCAGGATGCTCCCGTGTAGTTCTGGGCTGATTCCTCACCATTGTCATGATCATTGAGACTCCACGAGGTGCACTCAAAAAAATGATCTTTGCTCTTTGTTCAATTTCATTAATTAAAATGAGCTCATACAACATAACTCTTGGTAAAAATGGTCCCAACTTAATTTTATTAAATATAAACAATGTAATTAAAAAAAAAATTAGGTTTACACGTTTTTTTTTTAATTGAGTCAACAAGAATATTGTTCGTTCGATTTTACTTGTGTAACTAGGAAGTGGATTTCCCTTCCCATCATGCTTTGCACAGGGCTGGATAAGGAGAGTAAATCTTGAAATAAAATGTTATTTTAGGCATTTTTTATTTAGATGATAAAATTGGGAGACTTGTTAATGTTTAATGTCCTTTCATGTTTGTATTTAAAAGAGTTTCTGGTATGTTAGTGTTTTGGGGGGTTACCATTGTGGTAAAGTGTAGAGCATGTGCTTGGGTTGAGGACCAGCTAACATGAAACATTTGTTTCAATAACAAAGAAACAATTATGGGCATGCCATGGATGTAACAATATCGTCATATGCTATGCCTAACAAATTGGCTAATGCCTTAAGTTAAGTAAATCCAACAAATAATTTATTTTGAGTGTAGAAACAATTTATTATCCAGTTAAATGTTTTAGCAAGCATAAAAACATCACTTCATCAATTTAATTTAAACTATATTTGATCAAATTGATTTGGCCCAACTCTATTACAATTCATCCAATGAATTATTTTTTTGAGTGTAGGCTACTGATGTTAAAATCACAATGTAGCGGCTGGATTGCAACTATTACATATATAATTTGCCTATTTACATTGTCTATTTTGTATGTATATACCTAATTTATCTGTCGTATGTTTCTTTATTTGCTTATCATATTTTATATTTTACTGTGCCCTGCTGTTGTTTTGTGCACAGGCATGGCATGGCAAAACTTTATCTAGTAGGATTAACCCAATTTTTTTTTTGTAGTCTTCACTGAAGGAATTTAAGTTTATACAACAAGATTACAACAACTCATTTCAAACAAATTAGATTTTGGTGGAAAAATGTAATTAAATTTCGTGGAAAAGTTTACTCTAATTTTTTTAAGTTCGTTCAACAACTTTTTTTTTTGAGTGTGAGATCTATCATGGAGCCCCAGATCGAGGGAGATTGACAGCTATTTTGTGTTTCTTCCATTTGCGGATACATGCATCAACAGTTGTCACCTTCTCACCGAGCTGCTTGCAAGCTCCTATGTAAGCAGGGGATCAAATAGTCCCCCCATTGTATCCATCCAATCTATCCAATCCATCCATCCATCCATCCATCCATCCATCCATCCATCCATCCATCCATCCATCCATCCATCCATCCATCCATCCATCCATCCATCCATCGGTGCATCTCAATAAATTTGAATGTCGTGGAAAAGTTCATTTATTTCAGTAATTTAACTCATATTGTGAAACTTGTGTATTAAATATATTAAATGTACACAGACTGAAGTAGTTTAAGTATTTGGTTCTTTTAATTGTGATGATTTTGGCTCATATTTAACAAAAACCCACCAATTCACTATCTCAACAAATTAGAAAACTTCATAAGACCAATAAAAAAAAAAGAAAATGGTGAATTCTTGGCCTTTTGGAAAGTATGTTAATTTACTGTATATGTACTCAATACTCAGTAGGGCTCCTTTTGCTTTAATTACTGCCTTTATTCGGCGTGGCATGGAGGTGATCTGTTTGTGGCACTTCTGAGGTGGTATGGAAGCCCAGGTTTCTTTGACAGTGGCCTTCAGCTCATCTGCATTTTTTTGTCTCTTTTTCCGCTTGACAATACCCCATATATTCTCTATGGGGCTCAGGTCTGATGAATTTGCTGGCCAGTCAAGCACAGCAACACCATGGTCATTTAACAAACTTTTGGTGCTTTTGGCAGTGTGTGCAGGTGCCAAATCTTGCTGGAAAATGAAATCAGCATCTTTAAAAAGCTGGTAAGCAGCGTCTTGTGATTTTTAAAGTCGACTTTTATGTGATGAAAGTCAAGTCTAAGTCGACTATTTTCTGATGACGTCATTAATGAACAAATAAGTCTGGAGCTGTGACGAACGCTTT
The DNA here is from genome assembly GCA_027564155.1 of Gymnocypris eckloni scoliostomus. NCBI lineage: Eukaryota > Metazoa > Chordata > Actinopteri > Cypriniformes > Cyprinidae > Gymnocypris > Gymnocypris eckloni. The sequence continues at coordinate 17,708,503 of CM050414.1, forward strand.
GTGCACAGCTATGAAATATGACACAGCGCTGCCCACATGACTATTGCACCTATAACAGCTTATTTTTAGCAGTTCTTTAGTCTTTGGGTTGTTATATTTCTCACATATTCCTGCTCGTTCTAAATCAGATACAGATAAGTAGTAGAGTAAAGATTACATTCATATGAATGTATTAGTGAGAGCGATTGCATGTGAATTAATTCTACCTGGCAGTGTCTCTCTACTAGTAGTGAAGATTTAGTTATTAAGTAATTAAGCTATTTAAGCAATTTCTAAGCTATTTTCTAAGCTAATCACAGAACAGTGTTGACAATATTTTTTTGCGCTGAATGATTCTGTGCGCGTGATCTGCGCATTATGTATTGTAAGCGCTGCACGTCCTGATTTTGCTGAGTTAGATATTTTCCTGGGCGCTACTGTCTGTAGCCTATGTGTGTGCGTTACAGTGCAGCAGCGCATTAGATTAGAACGTGATTAACTTACCTGTACAAAAAGCTGTTTAAAATGTGCATTCTGCCATTCAATTTTGAGCATCCAGTAATATAATCACACATGTCTTGTGGAGCGCATTCAGAGTATGAATTAGATTGTAATTTTAACTGTTTGGAAACGGAGCATAAATGTGGATTTATTATCCTATTGTGCCCTCTATAGGACCAGCAACTAGTTGACTTCAAGCTTAACGCATCATGGCAGAGCACTGAAGTCGACTAGTCGACTAGTCTGTGCAACACCTAGTCAGCAGAAGGAAGCATGAATTGCTCAAAAATTTATTGGTAAACGGGTGCAGTAACGTTGGTTTTCAAAAAACACAATGGACCAACACCAGCAGATGACATTGCACCCCAAATCATCACAGACTGTGGAAACTTAACACTGGACTTCAAGCAACTTGGGTAATGAGCTTCTCCACCCTTCCTCCAGACTCTGGGACCTTGGGTTCCAAATGAAATACAAAACTTGCTCTCATCTGAAAAGAGGACCTTGGACTACTGGGCAACAGTCCAGTTCTTTTTTTCCTTAGCCCAGTTAAGACGCCTTTGACGACAACTGTAGCCAAATTTCTTGACAGGTTTGTGTGTGGTGGACCTTGATGCCTTGGCCCCAGCCTCAGTCCATTCCTTGTGAAGTTAAAGGAATGGACTGAGCTTTTCCTCATAAAGCTGAGGTTCTCTCGGTTGGTTGTGCATCTTTTTCTTCCACACTTTTTCCTTCCAATCAACTTTCTGTTAACATGCTTGGATACAGCACTCTGTGAACAGCCAGCTTCTTTGGCAATGAATGTTTGTGGCTTACCCTCCTTGTTAAGGGTGTCAATGATTGTCTTCTGAACAACTGTCAGATCAGCACTGAGAGACCATTTTGAAGGCTCAGGAAACCTTTGCAGGTGTTTTGAGTTGACTAGCTGATTGGCATGTCACCATATTCTAATTTGTTAAGATTTTAAAGTCGACTTTTATGTGATGAAAGTCAAGTCGAAGTCGACTAGTCTCTGATGACGTCATTAATGAACAAATAAGTCTGGAGCTGTGACAAATGCTTTGTGCACAGCTATGAAATATGACAGATATTAAATATATTTATATATAAAATAAATAAATATAAATATATACATATTAATAAAATATACAATACAATAAAATATATACAGTGTGTGTATTTGTATATACATAATAAATATATACAGCACACACACATATATTACACTCACTCACTCACTCACTCACTCAATCAATCAATGTATAAAACTAAATTCTAATAAATAACTCAGTTGTAGTATAAAGCAAAATAATAAAGCAAACAAAAAAATTTAACATTGTTTTATTATATTGTTTTTCTGTTTAAATTGGAATTGAAATCTTCCTCACCAGTGCTTCCTTTCTATAATTCATAATTAATCTATAACACTCCAGGAATATGCTGTATTTGCACCACAATACATACAGGTGTACAAACAAAGTTGCCTATACGAGATGAGAAAGGATATGTGACAAGTGACAAGACTGAGCTGATTTGCTTTTAGATGAATGGGCAACCTAAATGTGTGTGTTTTATAAATTAATTGACATTTTTTAAGAGGAAATGAGCCATAAGCACCTCACCAAGGTGCTCAGTTTGTCACCAGAACAAACACAGACACAATGAGTATGGATTATTTTGTCTGCCAATTTAAGAATTACATAGGCTGAACAGAAAATAAACTAATCAAGATGAAACCGAGAGAGAGAGAGAGACGGGAGGAATATGTGTGCCTGTGTGTGACATTGCAGGGGGCTTTAATTGCACAATGGATTGTCACATTATGGAAAGAGAGGCTTAATCACAGCCAAGTTTTTGGCAAATGAGATTGAGAAAGAGAGCAATGACACATTTGCCATGAGAGAAGAAGAGTGTGAAGAGATGATGAGAGTAAGGCAGAGGAAGACAATTAGGTGATGGGAGAGGGAATGTGGGTTGATACAGAGAAGGTAGGCTAATGTTACATAAAGATGAAAAAATGACCATAATGAATGGATGGGGGTGGTGGAGAAAACATTCGGTTACGACTGTAACCTCGGTTCCCTGAAGAGGGAACGAATGTTGCGTCAATTTTGACTGCTATGGGAAACGCTTTGCGTGATAAGTCTTGAAGCACATGTGAAATCAATCCAAGGTGTAATTGAGACGTCAGAGCGGGTGACGTCCCGAACCAGGAGGCTATAAAGCCTGCCCAAACGAAGCTGTCATTAGCTTAAAAGTCTGAGCAAGTCGCTTACAGGCACGAAGGAGATATGGCCGGGGACACAACGTTCATTCCCTCTTCAGGGAACCGAGGTTACGGTCGCAACCGAACGTCCCTTTCAAGGGAACTCTGTTGCGTCAATTTTGACTGCTATGGGGAATGTAATACAACCCCACCATAGCGACGAGTGGTTGTCCTGTGTGAAATCAAGCGAGCAGCACTAGGACGAGAGCACCTGGGAACCTGGGGTAGAGTCCAGGTCCAAAGAATAAAATATGACGAATGTGTGCAGTGAGGACCAGCCTGCCGCATCACAAACCTCCTGGAGAGCAACTCCTGATATCAAGGCCTTGGAGGCCGCCATACTCCTGGTCGAGTGGGACCGGACAGCCATAGGGAAAGGTTGACCGGCCGACTCATAAGCAAGTGAGATGGCCTTGACCACCCACTTGCCCATCCTTTGCTTAGATGCAGAGGACCCCTTGTTAGGAGATCAAGACATACGAACAACTGTTCATTTTTACGCCACAGGGAAGTTCCGTGGACTTTCAAAAATGTGATTTTTTTGGGGTATTATTCAATTCTGAAAAGGCTGACATTTTAGAATACTAACATTTTGGAATACCTACAATGTGATTTTCTGGATTTGTTTTTCTTATTTTGTCTCTCATAGTTGAGGTATACCTATGATGAAAATTACAGGCCTCTCTCATCTTTTTAAGTGGGAGAACTTGCACAATTGGTGGCTGACTAAATACTTTTTTGCCCCACTGTATATATATAAAGAGGCCAATGGTTTCCTAGTAATTTTCCTATTCGTTGTTCCCTATTGTATGGAGTACTGACCTTCTGTCTTCTGGGTTTGTTAATTTCTTCTTTTGTGATTATTAGGCACTTTATTATAAGTTTCTTTGGTGAGTAAATGTCTGCTGGGAGCATAAATGTAAATTAGGTCTGCTGCAGCTCAATGATTGCTCATTTTACTAACGTCACACCTCCATCTTGGAAAATATCACCGTCATACAATTAAAAACAACCTTCTAAGTGAATATTGCATGCCCTGCTGCTGTCTGGCTCTCTGTGCTACTGCTGTGTTCTTTCTGGTAAATTAATAACAGTGCCGTAATGACTGAACCATATCCACAGCTATGGGAATTCCATAGAAATAGGGACAGGTTGCTGCAGTTCAATTAATAATTAATAGCACTGCATTGTAATAACTCAGGAATTAATTTGTCGATGTTCAAGTAGTAAAAAATCAATGTCATCAGCATAAAGTGATGAGTTAGAGAAAGCATAAGTGACTTTGAAAAATTGTGTTGTAAGGTGCATTACTAGGTTTATTCTTGTCATGTGGTGCTTTTTGAGCTCCTTTAAAAAACTGTGCTCTATGTTTCTTAATTTTTCAATAAAAGATAAACCAGTTATACAAATATGTTATGTTACTTGATGGCGATAAAAAGTATCAAAATCATAAAAAGTAACACCCTGGAACCAAACTAGATGAAAATAAAGAGCACTGGAAGTTCACTTGCTGCAGATTTGCCGATATTGTTTGTATATTTTTTCTTTGATATTTTGCAAATTATAATAATTGAACTGCCTTTAATTCTCAAAATAAATAAATAATCAATAGCTTATACTTGCTTGCTTGCATGCTGTTTTTGTCCAACAAAAAAGATACTTCCTTTAGGATGATAAAAGGAAAAAGGAAACAGGAAAAGAAAACTGTGATTGCAAATTAAAATACTAATAATGATAACACTATAATAATAAAAAACACTAATAATAAAACATTATATTGATAACATAATTTTTTTTTTTATAATTCTTAAAAAATATTTCAGAAACGCACATAGTAAAATTGTCAGTGAAATTATATAACTATGCCTTCACTTAATCACTCATACTGGGATAAAAGACAAGTTATTAATTTGATTTCAATCTTTAAAAACTGTTTAATATTTCATCCCAAATATTATGATAGAAAGAACCTGCAATGTATTTTTCTGTCTTAAAATTTTTTCATGGATTTTTGTCATTTTGTTGTTCAATGTCTCTCTCTTTGTTCATTGCTGTTTTTAAGTTTCAAATATCTCAATTGTTAATTTAAAAATGCTTTGGAACCCTATTTTTTATTCTCAAGCTTTTTCTCCTTCTTCTTCTGCAACTGTGTGTGTGTGCTTTTAAAAAAAAGTGGTCTTTCACAACAGGCATAACTCACGCCACCCCCTTGTCTTACCTCAGGACAATCATTGTGTTATTTGTTTGCTCACAGTGTGTGTGCTTGCATTTGTGTTTATCTTTGCTCAGACTTCTGTAATCCTTGTTTTAGCTCTGTGTCTTCCTCTTCAGGAGCTACCAGAATTCATTCTCCTCACTTCTTTCCATCTATTCTTCTCTCACTCTCACTTTCTCCCTCTCTTTCTCTATATCTCCCTGAAGCAAGGTGCCTTGGGCAATTATGCATTTATTCATCAGTTTGCTTCTTTGTGCCCTTTATATATATTTCTCTCTCACACACACACACCCACTGGTGTTTTGCTGTCAACAGTGGAGATTAGTCAGTCAGTCAGAGAGAGAGCGCACGTTCTCTAAGAGACTGTCAGGGATCAGGAAGGAGGACCCAATTGCATAGCGAGTGAGTGTCAAGGATTTATTACATTATAAATGTCTTTTGATCAGTTTAAACCATCCTTTCAAAATAAAAGTATTTATTTCTAGAATTTATTTTCCAAAATAAATACATAAATAAAATAAAATAATAATTATACTGACTCTAAGCTTTTGAATGGTATAGTGTATAATGTTACAAAAGTTTTTTATTTCAGATAAATGCTGATCTTTGGATCTTTCTATTCATCAAATAATCCTGGAAAATGTACTCGACTGTTTTAAATAATAATAATAATAATAAAAAGGTTTCTTGAGCAAATCAGCATATTAGAATGATTTCTAAAGGATCATGTGACAAAAGACAGAAGTAATGTTGCTGACAATTCAGCTTTGATCACAGGAATAAATTCCATTTTACAATATACAGGTGCATCTCAACAAATTAGAATATCGTGTAAAAGTTAATTTATTTCAGCAATTGTGAAACTCGTGTATTAAATAAATGCAATGCACACAGACTGAAGTAGTTAAAGTCTTTGGTTCTTTTAATTGTGATGATTTTGGCTCACATTTAACAAAAACCGACCAATTCACAACAAATTAGAATATGGTGACATGCCAATCAGCTAGTCAACTCAAAACACCTGCAAAGGTTTCTTGAGTCTTCAAAACGGTCTGTCAGTTTGGTTCACTAGGCTACACAATCACGGGGAAGACTGCTGATCTGACAGTTGTCCAGAAGACAATCATTGACACCCTTCACAAGGAGGGTAAGCCACAAACATTCATTGCCAAAGAAGCTGGCTGTTCACAGAGTGCTGTATCCAAGCATGTTAACGTTACATTTGAGTGGAAGAAAAAAGTGTGGAAGAAAAAGATGCACAACCAGCCGAGAGAATCGCGGCCTTATGAGAATTGTCAAGCAAAATCGATTCAAGAATTTGGGTGAACTTCACAAGGAATAGACTGAGGCTGGGGTCAAGGCATCAAGAGCCACCACACACAGACGTATCAAGGAATTTGGTTACAGCTGTCTTATTCCTCTTGTTATGCCACTCCTGAACCACAGACAACGTCAGAGGCGTCTTACCTGGGCTTAGGAGAAGAAGAACTGGACTGCTGCCCAGTGGTTCAAAGTCCTCTTTTCAGATGAGAGCAAGTTTTGTGTTTTATTTGGAAACCAAGGTCCTAGAGTATGGAGGAAGGATGGAGAAGTTCATAGCCCAAGTTGCTTGAAGTCCAGTGTTACATTTCCACAGTCTTTGATTTGGGGTGCAATGTCATCAGCTGGTGTTGGTCCATTGTGTTTTTTGAAAACCAACGTCACTGCACCCGTTTACCAAGAAATGTTGGAGCACTTCATGCTTCCTTCTGCTGATCAACTTTTTAAAGATGCTGATTTCATTTTCCAGAAGGATTTGGCACCTGCCCACACTGCCAAACGCACCAAAAGTTGGTTAAATAATCATAGTGTTGGTGTGATTGACTGGCCAGAAAACTCACCAGACTGAATCCCATAGAGAATCTATGTGGTATTGTCAAGAGGAAAATGAGAAACAAGAGACCAAAAAATGCAGATGAGCTGAAGGCCACCGTCAAAGAACCCTGGGCTTCCATACCACCTCAGCAGTGCCACAAACGGATCACCTCCATTCCATGCCAAATTGAGGCAGAAATTAAAGCAAAAGGAGACCCTGGTCTTATGGAGTATTCTAATTGGTTGAGATAGTGAATTGGTGGGTTTTTGTTAAATGTGAGCCAAAACCATCACAATTAAAAGAACCAAAGACTTAAACTACTTCAGTCTGTGTGCATTTAATTTATTTAATAGAGTTTCACAGTTTGAGTTGAATTACATAAATAAATTAACTTTTCCACAACATTGTAATTGAGATGTGCCTGTATTCAAATAGAAAGCAGCCGTTGTACATAGTAAAACTTTATTTAGGATCAAATCAATGCAGGCTTGGTGAGCAGAAGAGGCTTCTTTAAAAAAAAAAGTACCATTCAAAAACTTTTGACTGGTTGGTTATATACATTACATAAATGTTATGTTGTAATGTGATTATTTATATATACATATATATATTACATTTCGGTCCCCGTCACTTCTGAAATGATGGCTATGCCTCTGGGATGGAGCACTATCTTCTGTGCTCAAAACAACATACAAACATGTACCAAACACCCATTCATCTATTTCAGGCTGAATTACCAATGTGTACATGCACCAAAACAGTCCTCCATCATGCAGTCTAGTCCTTATGCAAATAAGGCGGTTCTCAATCCAATCACTGTTATCAAACATGCTCAATTGACAGGGGTTTTTAAAGCCATAATATGATTTATGGGGTGTGTGCTGCGATTAGACGACTTGTGCAGGAAGCATGCAGTGTGTCAATAAGGAATGAAAAAGCAAAGCTGTCACTGTCATCAGCTCTCCCTAAGCACTGAACACTGTTTACCATCACTCATGCGGAGTTATGGTTTTTGTGTAGTAATGAGATTTCCAGCTAATTCCCCCCTGAGGAGCGTTAATTGCAGAATAATAAGTGGTACGTCAATACTAGGCTCCTGGGTTTGTGTGCTGTTTCTTAGGCCACAATGTGCTTCTTGTTTTTCTAGCCTATCTGTGAATGTTTTTATTATCTACATGTGTTAGACCGTGAACGTTATTTTTGAGTACAGTAAAGAAGTAGATGTATTTGCATTATCTGCCTTTAGCTCACTCTTCTCGGGATGTAGCCATACATTAATTAAGTTAATTCGTGTCTGATGTTCCTTTGCAGTGGCAACGTCTGCACAATCAGTGAGGGAGACCAGTCAGGGAGATTACAGCCTGAGGGCAGTCAAGACTCATCTCCATCCCTACATACTTTTTTCTACTTCATGCACTCACAAAACCTCCAATGTGGTTTCAAGAGGTTGTGTGTGATGTGGTCTATATCACCGCTGGCTGAGAGCCAGGACTATACAGTTACTTTCTAAATGAGAGCACTGCTGCTAACCACACACCTTCGCTTACACATTTTCTATATAGCCATTAAAGCATACCTGATTTCTGATCAGTTCAAACATTTATCATCTGTACTTACAGTATTTTTTATAGATTTTACATTTTGTTTTGAAAAAGCCTCTTATGCTCAACAAGGCTGCATTTATTTTTTCAAAAATACTGTATGGTAAAATAATTGTTTTCTACTTAAAAAAAAAAAAATGTATTTTTTTCATGTGAAGGCAAAGCTGAATAATCAGCAGTCATTACTCGAGTTTTTGGTGTCACATGAAATCAAATAAAAATGTAATATTTTGTATATTATTATTAGTGTTGAAAACAGTTGTGGTGCACAATATTTCCTAGTAATCAGCTTTGTCACAGGAATAAATTACATTTTAGGAAACAGCTATTTTAAAGGGGTCATAGGATGCAATTTCAAGTTTTCATTTCTCTTTGGAGGGTTACAAGCTGATTGTGCATAGATGAGATCCCTAAAGTTGCAAAGACTAAAGTCTCAAACCCAAAGACATATTCTTTATAAAAGTTAAGACTCGTCCACGCCCTCCTAAAATGGCTACATGTCTACATCACGGTGTGGAAATATCTGTGTAATGTTCACGCAAAGAAAGAAGGTGTGGTTTCAGTAACCGCAGTAGTATTGATGCAGTCATGTCAGGGAGATGCTGTGTGTGACTTTAAAATTACTTTATTTGGTTTTCCGAAAGTATATGCAATTGGTAATCATTGGTTAAGATTTGTTTACAACACAACAGCACAACCCAAATGTTCGAATTTGTGCAATGCATTTTATGGACGACAGTTTCGTGAACCAAGAAGAGTACAATGCTTGCTGTGCACGAAGGCTATTTCTAAAAAAACAGGGCAATTTTGACTTTGCTATGACAATCTGGCACTTCCGAATCAGCGACTGTAAGTTTGTTTTGTTATTAGTTCAAGTATTTGCTATTGACTGTTCAAATGTGGAGTTTTGCGCATAACGCGCTGTGTGTGTGTGTGTGTGTGTGTGTGTGTGTGTGTGTGTGAGGGAACAGGGTCACATCACAGCGGAGTGTACAGCCCGTCAGAAATCGTCTTGATCGCAGCTTGTGTTCTGCAAATACATATGAGCATCATCACTGTGTCTGTCACACAACTCAGTTCCCCTTTCGGGCTAGAATTGATAAAACTAACTTGAAAGCTGAACCTCGCGTTTATGGTAATGGGCATTACATTTCACATTCGTGCTTGTGGTGTTCGGCCAATTACAATGCTCTGGGTCAGTTGGCCAATCAGAGCAGACTGCACTTGTTGGAAGTAGGAGCTTTGTAGAAAACGAAGCGTACTCAATGTACAGTATTTGAAAAATAATGTTTTTTTATATTAAAGCATGTCAACATATTCTGTTACACCATATACACAAAATAATGATCTTTAAAATAGCATCATATGACCCCTTTAAATTGCAATAATATTTTACAATATAATTTTTGCTGTACTTTTGTTCAAATAATGCAGACTTAACATATATTTTTTTTACTTGGAAAAAAATATTAATTATTTTAAACTTTTTACCACAAGTGTATGCAAAAGGATCAAAGTGCAGATGACTGGCTTGATATATAGTACATTTTAAGTGTAGCCTAATAACACCCATGGACAGATTAAGAACTCTTGGCCATGAAACTGTTCATTGAGGTCCAACGAGCGTGCCTATGGGCGTTTTACGATTATTAGGTTTATAGAGCTGTCAAGAACCATCCACATGTATATATATCATTCACCTGCAGGATGTCCCATTGACATTAAATTAGCTACTCTATAACTGCCAATTTTTCAAACGAGTAAATCATTTCTTAATGACCGACTCACTCTACCTGGACAATTGACCCCGACTGAGGCTCTTGTTAAGAAATGTAGATGATAATAAGAACATTTCTCACAATATCACTGAACCTGACAATGATGGGTCAGTGACTCCTGTAGTCATGTAGACTAAGTCCCTCAAGGCAAGTCTGGTTCACTCTGCGAACATTTTCATGATGCCCCTGGTCTGCTGTTTGTAATCAGGCAAGTACAGCTCCTACCTGTATTTGACCAAGACATCTCTGTACAAGTCTGTAAATATCTGTCAAAATTATGTTTCAATAGTATTTCAAATCATGATTCTTAAAGCGAAATCAGCCAAAGCACATTTTAAAGTAAACACTAGGTGACTGGTTCTTTTACCGGTAAGACGCTGCCATATTTCATACATTCATATATTTATATTTGAACAGGATCACACTTTCTTTTAAGGTCCAATTATTGCTATTGACTATGAATTTTGCCTCAATAAACTAGTAAGGTAGTTAGTTAGTAAGGTAGTTAGGTATTGGGTAGGACTAAGGATGTTGAATATGGTCATGCAGAATATGTGCTTTATAAATACGAATAAACAGCTAATATGTTAATAATAGGCATGCTTATAAGCAACTAGTTAATAGTGAGAACTGGTCCCTACACTAAAGTGTTACACTGAACTGTTTGTGTTTCTTCTTCCTTTTGCTGTTTCTACCCTTACCCTTTATTATAGTAAAATTGTAGTAACCATGTTTTTTGGCATATTGATTGCCATTTGTATAACCACATTTTTACTACAAATACCATAGTTAAACTACGGTTAATCTAGCAAAACCATGGTTAATTTGTGTTTACCATGGTTTAACTATGTAACCATGGATTTGTGGTTTTATTTGTAGTAAATCCAAGGTTAATTTCCATAAGGGTATAGCATTGTAAGTGGGTTGGCAATAAGAGCCACTGTCAAGATGTTTGTGTTAGCAATGGTCTTTTTTTAAATGGTTTTTTTTGTTTACTGTGATACTGTATGTCAATACATCAGTAAATGTGCACATGTGTTGGTAACACTGATATAAGCAACACTGCAGAACTAGTCTTTTTTTTTTTTTTACCTCTAAAAGTACTTCAAACAAGTTTTACTAGATATTCATAATTTTCCAGAGTATGCAAGAGCGTATTTTGCCTTTGTCTTGATTAGTTCACTTGTTTTAAATGTAAGCTAAAAACAAGTGAAACAATTCAGAAAAAACGTTATACTTAACTGGTTAAAAACTGAAAGAATGGGATCTTGCACACCACCAGAAATCAGAAACTTTCATTGAAAACTAACAACTTAAGGTCAAATCACTGTCAGTGTTAATGGTCCTTGTTGGCACACTTTCTCTGATGCATATTAACCTCCCCTCTCACACATAACTTTTATTAATGATAACTTCTTATCAGATGTACAAATCAAAACATCAGGATTATGTATTTCTCAGAGCTGTACTCTTTAACTAATCCAGGTCCAATGCTACAGGTTGACGCCTGATCAACATTCAGTTGTAGTTTTTCTTCTATAGCCTTGCTGAAGACTCTGCAGCTCTTTCCAGCAGCCTTTGATGCAAACATCTCTCTCTACCCAGCCACCCCCGAGATGCATCTTCTTCTATGTGGCTGTGCATCCAGCATGCATTTGTGCTGAAACGGTTCACAACTGGCTTTTCCCACACTTTTAAAAGGACTGTTCATGGGCATTACAATACCTAATTTTATTTAACATACATAATCATTTTACGCACCTCGATCTGGTGGAGGGCTCACGTTACACTCTTAGAAGAAATGGTTCAATATAGATGCCTAAATAACCTGTTTTCTGAGTGTAGGCCATCATGCCTTTTAGATTATTTTAGATTCTTTACAGCCATTTTATTGTACACCTGTGAATTTGATAGAATAAATATTCATGTTTCAGGTACTGCAGTGGACAGGTAATGGAATTGTTTTGTAAAGTGGCACGTAGGAGTTGCTATAATGCTAATATATTAGCCAAAATTGGTTTGATGTTATTGTATTCAAGTCATTTGGCAGGCTCAGCACTGGAAATGGAGCGTGAGAAGAATCATGAAGGGAGAATAAAGAGATTTAGGGAGAGACTTAGACAAATGAACATAAAGAGATATAAGCAGAGATAATGCAATAACGTGTGAATAAATGCTTAGCACATTGAAACTTTCATTAGACAAAATCCGTCATCATTTACTCTCTACATCCTTTTATTCTTCTGCATAACATAAAATTATGTATTTTGCCTTTGTGTTTGTTCCCTATAAAACAGAAATCAATGGTCACCAAAACTCTTTACATTTATCTTATCTTATTTTATGTTTGGCAGATGAAATAAACACTTAAATGTTTGGAATGACATGAGGGTGAGTAAATGATGACAGAATATTCATTTTTGGGTGAACTATCTCAGATGAATTGAAGAAGGTACAATAAACTTTAATGAAATTATCTTTAAAATTATTGTCAGATCAACATCAAAAGGAAACTACAGGTTGATACCAAAATTAAAACACAAAGAGTGTCAAGGGAAATATTGTGTAGCCTACAGCTTTGTTAACGCTACTTAAATGAATTTGAGCCCTTCAACAATGGGAGGAAACCAAAACAGTAGAAACCATTATTCAGCATTTGTTTGAAACACAACATTCCATATTTAGCAAAGAGATGACTTGGACCTGAAAGGCTTACTGTAATTCAGGTTTTCTAAGGTCAATGTGTGAGGCTCATAGAGGCACAAAATAATTTATTCGAACTTCAACCTCAACCAAAAGACTTTACTACATGAGCACTATACTACACTGTACAGTGTCTCACCTACATGTTTGTACTAGATCAAACTAACGGAAAATGTTAGGATTTCCGTATTACTGAATTACTGATAAAATTTTGGAAATCACTTTGGATAAAAACTAGTGGTGGGCGGTTATCGGCGTTAACGTGCTGCGTTAACGTGAGACTCTTATCGGCGATAAAAAAAATATCGCCGTTAATCTATTCTCAAAGTTGGGTTGGGAGCTGGGTCTATACTAAGCTATGATGACTTTCACCCTGATATTTTAGCGGATGTATACCTAGCGAATTGCACTGTAGGGGTGAGCAGTCTTCAAACTAGAGGCTCGCAGTCCGTGATGGACAGATTGTTAACGGCTGGTCTATGTGGTAATACAATCGGACAGGACATCCAAACGCTCACCTATCATTCATCAACCTCAAATATGGCTTTTCATCTGAAAGATGTATGTAGTAGCAACTTTACATGGCCGGCCGCTCAATATGATGTTAACCTAGAGAAATGTGCGCTATTGAAGTGTTTGTGTGGAAGCGCGTTTGCTGCAAGACAGGCTCCGGTGCGCTCACTTGCTCTTAAAATATCCGTCATTTTTGGTCATACAGATAAAAGTAGCCTAATACATCTTTCGAATCTGTAAAGACTCTACGTTTATTTGTGTGCACTCAGAATAACAACGAAACGTTGCGCTTTTAAGCAAACAGGATGCGCTTTAGGTCTCATGTGAACTTGAGCGAGAAACTTCGAAACTCGAATATATCTAAAAATACAGTACATAGAAAAATATATCTATAGAGAGTGAAATGTCAAAAAAAAAAAATAGAAGACGTGTGTGTTAGCATGGATGATTTACATGAAATTTAATCTGTGCAACACTGTGCATAATAAGATGGCTTTCAGTTCAATATAATAACAAAAAACGACATTTTGGGTTTTATTCAACTAATAAGGTGGGCACGCTGTGATCTGTACTATATTTTTACTGTAATTGACAGATATCGGCAAAAAAAAAAAAACAACAACACGGGAGTGGGAGGGAATGGGAGTCATTCTTCCGGAGTGGAGCACGGATTTTCCTCCAGTTTTTTCGTGGGATTGGGACGGGAAGAGATTAAAGTTTGTGATGCATTTTGGAAACAGGAGATGAGCCCTGGTCTAATGTGCCACCTGGCTTGAGAAACCCGTTCTCAAATACTTACTTTTAGTCATTATTTGGGTAGTACACATATTCTGAATGCCTTCGGCAGAATTCAAATGAGCCATTTTAATCTAGATTAATCTAGATTAATTCCAAAATTAATCTAGATTAATCTAGATTAAAAAAATTAATCTATGCCCACCTCTAATAAAAACATTTGCCTAATGAATAAATGTAAATGGATCAAGCTCCCCTCTGTGAAGCCAGGTCCCGTGTGCCCTCTAGAGGACATTCTTACTAACGTCAATACAAATTAATGACAGCATCTCCTACACATAGCGCGCACACACGCACGCACACACACACAGAGAGAGAGAGAGAGAGAGAGAGTAAATGATTCTAATAATGACCATAATCCACTTCTTATAATTAGTGTGATATCAGTGACCTCCAGGAATAATTAGCTAAAGGAATCGAGAAGGCAGTTGTAAACAACGAAGATAAACATGAATGGAGCGTTCAAGATAAATCAGCAGGTGACAGGAAAAGCTAAGCCACAGTGCCTCAAAGCTTCAATCTAGTTCAGTCCTCCATGGGGTTCATTATAAAATATTAACATGTGATACAGACCAGCATGGAAAGAAGACTTTGATAGATTAGCTCCAATTAAACCGTTCAATAGTCAGCACTGCTCAAGCTTTATCACAGTCACAATTAAGGTGAAAGGTAACTCAGTTCTGTTATGTGAAGTGTCAGGCATATAAGCATGGAGCTATGCTTGGATTGGTTTTGACACAGTAGAACAAGGGTGTCAATCCTTCTCTTGGAGGGCCAACGTTCTGTTGAGTTCAGCTTCAACCTGCTCAAACACACCTGCTTGGAAGTTCCTAGTAACCCTAAAGATCTTGATTACTCATTCATGTGTTTTAATTAGGGTCAAATCTAGACTCTGCAGCACACTGACCCTCCAGCAGTAAACCTAGACACCCCTGTAGTAAAACATCTGGTGGCCCTGAAGTGCTAAACAAATCATTCTGAAAACAAAATGTGATGTTCCTTTTGTGGAATTGATTTGTTTTGGGATTTACCCAGCTTTTGCATTTCAGGGCTACCAAAATGTCTAGAGGAAAGCCTCATAATTTCATAGCCTTTATTTTTTTTGTTTGTATGGCTGCAAAGTTACACTAGTTAATGTGTTATTGGTGGGCTTACTTTGCATAAACTGATAAAACAAAATAAAAAATATAAGTGGGATGCATAATGTGTTGGAATAAGTAAACAATCCAAGCATGTTAAACGCCAATTCCTAAGCTCAGCAACAGCTTTCCCTTGTAATCATAATTGGAGAGAAACCTGAATGTTGTATTGTAATTAACACACTCTGAGCTTCATAGGGTAATGGTCGCATTGATCTTCATAAATAAGGAACCAGTAAGTGCAAATGTCTTGAAAAAACTAATAAAGGCACATCTTAAATCGTGATATAAGTTCAGTTCAGACAATCGCAACCTTCAACCAAATTTCCTCTCACTTTCGTTGGCACCATCATTTAACCTTTAATATTGATGCATGATTTTTAAATGTGTGTTGCAAGAAGATGAGAACGCCACTGAAGCAGAAGATCAGAAAGCCAGTGCGTGTCTTGGTTATTATGAGGAGAGAAAATAATTATTTTGCTTTTGATCAAGCGGTGACGTGCGTACATGCACACACAGACGCGTCTCTGTAAGAGCACTTTAAATGCTTTGACCCATAAATAGTGTTGCTTTCATCTGGGGGGCCGTCCAGCACTGAAGCCTCTCTGACCTGTACATAGATCAGATTGACATATCTTTCATGTGGGGCGATATCGAAACCTATTTTTCCTCTGTGAATTCAAAGAGAAGCTGTTTAGCTTTTATCTGAGACTGAGTTCAGTATTTAAACCCCTCTCACCTTCAGACCTGCTCTTGCATGTTACTTTGATCTTTAACGAAGTTCCTCATATACATCCAGTTTCACCCGAGGCCGTTTCGAGAAGTGGACCTTTCATTGGTTTCTGGCTTGGCCAGCACGTCCTGCTTGAATAAGTAGTAGCAGATAAATTTGAACTGCTGCATGTCCCTCAAGAGCTTCAACTGTTGACTTTGCTGCATGTTTCTTAGCATTCACACTTGTACTTATTTAAAAAATAGTTTACATGCACTGGAACATATACTGGAAAAATATAGGGGTACATAAAATGTAATTTAACAGTATAATACCAGTCATTATGCAAATGTTAGTGCTTCACCAATACACATTTAGAAGGAATTTTAGCTTGTATAGCTTCACTAATCAAGATTTACAGTACATTTTAACAGTTTGATGAAGTAAATAAATATAACTGATATTGTGATATTGTACAACCCAGGCTCAATAGAAAAAAGTGACTGTAGTGACACTTTGGTGTGTGACATTTTTGGACTGTGGTGACATTTTCAAAGTGAAATGTCTAGTGATAAAACATTGCCACATTCAAATGTGAATCTGGCAATGTTTTACATTTATTGTTGTGTGCATCATACCAGTCCAGAAATAGGTGAGTGGTATTAAAAGGTTAATGTTCTATCATGTTATAAAATAACATATACCTACACCAAACCTAACCTAACCAATAGTGTTAGCAACAGTATAAAAACACATTTCCTGAAGCAGACATGCCATTTTAGGCATGCCTCTCTAGGTCTTTGAATTATTTTCGTAGCTGAGTGCTCCACATCAGAAGTGCACTGCAGGTGAGTTATAATGTAAGTTTACTAGAAGTTTATTCAGAAAATCCATATACCTGGAGCTGGTTGCATGCATGCAAATATATGAAAATCTATTCATTTACAAGTTATGCACTAAAAGGTAAAAGTATTTTTAGGTTATAATTGTGCAAGGAAATTTGAGGAAATATGTATTTTTTTATCAATAATTTGCACTGTTTATAATTTAATATTAAAATGATAATTTATGGGAAAATAAATAAAAGTTACACGTGTTTTACTACCAGTAGTCTTCATTTTAGCTGAGAACTGCTGTGAAATATGTATAGGTATGTTTTTGGAGTTTTGCAAAAATGTAGGTATAGGCACAATTTTTCCAGTAAGCCTACAGTATGTAGCAAGGTCAGTATTTACTACTGATCAAGACAAATGCAATATGGAACTCAAAATAATCACTGTGTCTAATTTTGACTGAAATATCAACTCCAAGACCTATTCAAATGAGGACTGGGGGCTATATACCTTTATTTAGCCCCAATCCTCTTTTTTCTTTTCTTTTTTTTAATTTGAATATTACTTTTGATATGAGGCGTCATGCCCATTGAAATTGAGAGGACATGTGCCCCCTCAGATTTTTTTTGATGCAACTTCCAAAAGAGAAAAAAATTGCCGATTAATATTTGTTTATATTTAATACAATCGCAGCCGGCGTGATTGAACGTTCGGTGCGTCATATCATCAGCTGCTAAATTCAAATCTGCGTTTGCTGGCTGGCGCTGAGATAGAGACAGATGCGTTTTTACAGCAATGTGCATTATAACAAATCACACACGATGCCATTGAGCTTATGAATGCAGTAGCCAATCAGAGGAGTTCAGAGTCATCGCTAAAATGCCGGTATTTTCTTCACTTGCTCGCTGACAAAATACCTCTTTCTGTCGAAAACTCTTGTCAGAAACATCAAATTGCAAATATGTGTGTACGAATCTGTATGTAAGATATTAATTTCACAGTGTAAACAGCTGCAGTGATTTTAATGGGAGTTTTTGAGAGTGCTTGAAATCTGCTGTCAGTGAAAATGTTCTTTGATAATGTTTGCTCTCTTTCTGTACAATGGAAGTGTTATGCAGTAGCCTGACTTACAATGTTTTTAATATTCACATTAAATATAAAGTCAGTCATATTAAAAAATATGTTATGGCACGACACCCTTATATCTGTTACTTAAGTAAACAGACAGGTTTTTATGCATAGGCTAGTTGATAGACTACATTATTACTTTGACCATTGCTCTCAATAGACCAACTAACAATCTATAAAGGTGAGAATCAAAATATTTAATGATATAGGTAATGGGTTTGGGAATGTTTCAAATAAAAAGGAAAATAAATAAATAAAACAAGTGCTTTTGTGGCTGAAGTGTGTCACATGATAATTGTTTTACATGTCAAGCTAGGACATTTTTTTTCTCAGGCTATATTACTTATTATTGATTATGCTGATATAGTTTATCAAAATACATCTGATACTTATTTGAAGCCTCTCAATGTGGTTTATAACTCTCTGTGTAGATTAGTGTTAAGGTGTCCATATCGTACTTGTAACAAATGACAGGTCAGAGGCGAGAGTAGATCCACTAGCAGCTTTATTTGTACAAGGTCAAACAGGCAAATATCAAGCAGAGGTATCGAGGGCAACGTAGAAAAGGCAGAATCGAAATCAGAGACAGAGCAATGGGTCAGGGCAGGCGGCAGACAGAGAGGATTACCATAAAACAGGCGAGGTCAGAGAGGCAGGCAGCAAACGATCAGGAGAGGAGGTCAACAGTCCAGGTAGGAAAGACAAACTGGGAAAACTGCAGTGTAGCCCAAAACAAGACTTCAGTGAGTGCAAGTGAGAGTGCTGCTTAAACGTGAGTGTGAGAATGAGTGCAGGTGTGGGAGGCAATCAAGACTAATGAGTGAATGGTGACAGCTGTGTGATTGGTGTAATGGTGGACGGGAATGTGTGTGTGCAGTGCATGATGGGAGATGTAGTCCATGGGTGATGTGCAGTTGTAGTGAGTGGTAACCAGATTCATGACAGTACTCATCATTGTCATATGTATGAAAAGCTTAATTGGTTCCACCCTAAATCAAGAAGACAATTTCATTGGGTTCTGTTTATTTTAAAATGTGTTCATTATGATTGTCCTTCGTATCTGAAACAGTATTTGATTCCACATAGATCTTCATATTTACTTAGACATCTGCAATTTCCTTTTATATTTGTTCCCAGAATTTTTAGTGAAGCCGAACGCAGATCTTTTCAATATAAAGTTCTCGTCCTTCCGATTGTAATAATCTTCCCCAATCTTTGAGATCTGTTACTTCCCTTTATTGCTTTAAGTGATTTCTATTTTCTCATCTTAAATTAACTTGTGTATGCTTGTAAGTTTTCTTATGTTGATTTTGTTTATGTATGACTTTGATTGTTTAATAATCCTGCTCTGGGTGTGGGGGATCGGTTGAGTATGTCTTCTAGTTCGTGTATGTGTTACGTTCATGTTTTGTATGGTTGTTTTGTTTACGTTGCAATAATTTGTTTTTGGACCCCCTTGAAAATGAGATGTTACATCTCAAGGATCTATCCTCTCAATAAATTCAAGAAATTAATACATTTTGGAGTTGATATAGACATTAGATGGTTGTTTAAATCTCAGCAACTTCAACAGATGCACAAAGAGACTGACCCAATTTGTACAGCTTTCTTAGGTTAATGAAAATCGCTAAATATGTGTTGAGATGCATATAGATGTTGACAGACTGTCTCGTGCTAAGTCTAATTCCCTATTTCAGCTGCTATATGTGTACACAAATAAAATAAAATCTTTAGCTTCTTGTCTCAAAGGGCTAGGAGACACTTCACATGTCGCACATAAATCTCGAGCTGGAAGGAAGCCCAGAATTTCCACTCCCGGAGAGAGCTAATTTGAAATGATTTCTTAATGAATTTTCTCACACCCAAAGTTGGTCTCGGTACAAAAACACAGTGCAAAGCAACACTGCAACAATCAAAGCCATGCTCTTGTTTAACACAGGCAAACATGCTGTATTTGGGCACGCATGAACACGAACAGCCACACATGCTTCCACTTCTGCATGATATCTCTCAGTTTTTTCCACATACACACTGGAATATCTTTGCAATCACATACTTTCACATTCCTGATTTATATTTTTTTGATCTAACTTGTTCTCTAACAGAAGGGGTCCTCAACCAAGTCTAAGCGGTTTAAGGCAAAACTTCGGGGGATTCGCCAATTATTGTTTGATCTCAACTTTTTTTGCAAAAAATAATAATATATATATATATATATATATATAAGCTAAATTTCAGTCATGATTAATTTTTCCTCATTTAAATAAAACAAATAAAAAATGTTAACATGTACCATTAATATTCAAATACTAATTGGTGCAATACATTCTAATTGGTGAAATATATTCATACTATGGAAAATTATTTTTACATTTTATGTCAAATATGATGTTCAAGAGTTTTTTAAGCATCAGCATGCATGAAAAATGTACAATAAAAAAAATAGTAAACATTTCCCTAATAATTCCCTCATCATTTTACTGTTTAAGAGGAACCGTTCAAATTTGGAGAGCTTCAAAACTGTTTCACTAATACAACTCTTTCCACCACCTTCACACGTCATGTTGTCAACATTTAAATCAACATTTATCAATTAATATACATTTCCCAAACAATGTTCATGTTATCCCATTTTTTTCCCTTTGTTTTATTTTGCTTGTTTATAGTTATTAACATTGTTGCTTTGTGCATTTTCATTACTTTATTTATAATGCTAAAACTTTAAATAATAATAATAAATCATAAGTCATAGATGAAACTTTGATTATCAGCTATCATGATTTTGATTATCGTTGTACCTCTATGAATTTTGTCCACCAAGTGGTCCTTGGCCTGCAAAAGGTCGAAGAACCCTGACTTACATATCAAATTCAACTGTTCCCACCTTATTCAAATATCCACAATATCAGAAGTTGAACTCTTTCTTTCTTTCTTTCTTTTGTCATCTACTTTAATGTGTTCATAACACACTCCATTTATATTTTCTTGCTATTTCTCTTTAATAATTTTGAAGGTTATGTGATACATACTGATGATAGATGTTGGACTGAATGAAAGACCCAGAGGAACAAAGGATGCTCATCATCATCTCTCTTTTACTCTCACACACACACACACACACACACACACACACACACACACACACACACACACACACACACACACACACACACACACACACACACACACACATAGACTGTAAATGGGAAATTTAGATTCCAAGGCTGCACTATTCTTCAAAAGAATGACTCCAGCAAGAACACAATGTGCAGTTGAAGTGAAGTGAATGGAGGCCGTCTGCTGGACTTATGGGTGCGCGTGTTACATTTGTAGAGTGACAAATGCTTGCAGCACATATTAGAGAAGTCCATGCTAATATGTAGATATATGCAAGTCATTTTCAGTTGTCAGAGAGCTAATTTGAAGCTGACACATTTCTTATTACAGGACATTGATTTTATTGTGGGAAAAACTGTCTTCGAACTGTCTCCGATTTAATTTGAGAGAAAAGTATGCTAACAGTATGAATAGGTGTCATAAGGCCAACAGTGTTAGGTTTCATTCAGGCGTTTTGTGCCTGTTTGCAAGTATGTGAAATAAGTGCACACTTATTATTCTTTTGAGCTCTCTGTTAATCAATAAATCATGAAAAACGAAAAAAAAAAAACATTGTTAATAATAATAAATGTTTAAGCACCAAATCGGGTTATTAGAATGATTTCTGAATTTATTTTTTTTTGCAGCCTTGGTCAGAGGTCTTTCAAAAACATTAAAACATCTTTTAGTAACTACAAACCTTTAATCGCTAGTGTAGCTAGTAGTGTGTATGCTTTCCAATGCATGCACGTTTTCTATGTATAGAATTCCTAGATGACATCAGACTAAAATATGCCAAAATAACATGAAAAGTGAAAAAGCATTGCTGAAGCTAACAACAAATACATTGAAATAAATGCGGAAAATTTTAAAATATTAAATTATAACCTTGACACAAATGTGATGTGGAAGTAGATTTTCCTTCCTTTTTGCATTTTACCATCTCTCTCAACAGAAAACAAAATGTCAGTGTGATCCCAGTTTGAGCACACACTTGTACAGCCACAGCCACATAAAGACATTCTTCTCAGTCCTACCTTCCTGCCCACCTGTGCCCCTCTCTCTTTTTTATATCTTCCCTCTCATGTTTGCATGCACCTCTTGAGCATAGGGCATGGTGATGAGGTGTTGCTTGTCACAGAACCTATGATATATGTCTGCTAACATATCTTTTTCTGTCTGAGAAGCAAACATATCTCAACCTTTCCTAAACTCGTATGTCAAGAGAGCATGCAGCTCATTTCTGTGCTAAAACACCTTCTTCCTTTTTTTAGGTTAGTGTCTGTCAAGAGTCTTCATTCCGCTCATCCTCTCATTAACTCTCTTATAATTGTGTCAGAGCTGTAATATTGCCTGTCTTCTTCAGGCGAACAGCCTTTGCAGTGGCTGCTATATCTCGATTCTGAAAATGGCTTAATATACTTGTCACTTTTTATGAGTAGAAATATAGAGATTTGAAGTAAATGTGTGAGTGTGTGCCTGGCCTTTCTGAGAAACTTATTCATCCATGCTCTTTGAAGAAACCCATTACTGCCTTACTCACACACGAGAATGTTTTACTATAGATCTCATGGGTATAACAATTTAAAAACAAAAGAAGAGATGGACAGGGAAATAAAGCAAGAATTCTCGTAATAAAAACATTGGAAGCCAGAGAAAGTCATAAGAGGGGTGGTTGTGTGCTTTGTGAGTTTATCGTGATATACTGAACTCACACACACACACACAGTATATATATAGGTGCTGGTCATATAATTAGAATATCATCAAAAAGTTTAGTTATTTCACTAATTCCATTCAAAAAGTGAAACTTGTATAATGCATACATTAATTCCACACAGACTGATATATTTCAAGTGTTTATTTCTTTTAATTTTGATGATTATAACTGACAACTAATGAAAACCCCAAATTCAGTATCTCAGAAAATTAGAATATTGTGAAAAGGTTCAATATTGAAGACACCTGGTGCCACACTCTAATCAGCTAATTAACTCAAAACACCTGCAAAGGCCTTTAAATGGTCTCTCAGTCTAGTTCTTTAGGCTACACAATCATGGGGAAGACTGCTGACTTGACAGTTGTCCAAAAGAACCATTGACACCTTGCACAAGGAGGGCAAGACACAAAAGGTCATTGCAAAGAGGCTCACTGTTCACAGAGCTCTGTGTCCAAGCACATTAATAGAGAGGCGAAGGAAGGAAAAGATGTGGTAGAAAAAGTGTACAAGCAATAGGGATAACCACACCCTGGAGAGGATTGTAGAAACAAAACCCATTCAAAAATGTGGGGAGATTCACAAAGAGTGGACTGCAGCTGGAGTCAGTGCTTTAAGAACCACTACGCACAGACGTATGCAAGACATGGGTTTCAGCTGTCGCATTCCTTGTGTCAAGCCATTAAACAACAGACAGCGTCAGAAGCATCTCGCCCTAAAGACAAAAAGGACTGGACTGCTGCTGAGTGGTCCAAAGTTATGTTCTCTGATGAAAGTAAATTTTGCATTTCCTTTGGAAATCAGGGTCCCAGAGTCTGGAGGAAGAGAGGAGAGGCACAGAATCCACGTTGCTTGAGGTCCAGTGTAAAGTTTCCACAGTCAGTGATGGTTTGGGGTGCCATGTCATCTGCTGGTGTTAGTCCACTGTGTTTTCTGAGGTCCAAGGTCAACACAGCCGTATACCAGGAAGTTTTAGAGCACTTCATGCTTCCTGCTGCTGACCAACTTTATGGAGATGCAGATTTCATTTTCCAACAGGACTTGGCACCTGCACACAGTGCCAAAGCTACCAGTACCTGGTTTAAGGACCACGGTATCCCTGTTCTTAATTGGCCAGCAAACTCGCCTGACCTTAACCCTATAGAAAATCTATGGGGTATTGTGAAGAGGAAGATGCGATATGCCAGACCCAACAATGAAGAAGAGCTGAAGGCCACTATCAGAGCAACCTGGGCTCTCATAACACCTGAGCAGTGCCACAGACTGATCGACTCCATGCCACGCCGCATTGCTGCAGTAATTCAGGCAAAGGAGCCCCAACTAAGTATCGAGTGCCATGCTCATACTTTTCATGTTTTCAGTTGGCCAAGATTTCTAAAAATCCTTTCTTTGTATTGGTCTTAAGTAATATTCTAATTTTCTGAGATACTGAATTTGGGGTTTTCATTAGTTGTCAGTTATAATCATCAAAATTAAAAGAAATAAACACTTGAAATATATCAGTCTGTGTGGAATGAATGTATGCATTATACAAGTTTCACTTTTTGAATGGAATTTGTGAAATAAATCAACTTTTTGATGATATTCTAATTATATGACCAGCACCTGTATATGAATGAAAATACATTTTTTAATAAGTTTAAAAAGTTTTTTAAGAGGGAGAGGTAAAATGTTGTTTAAATTTAATAATGGAAATGAATGAATTAATTAATGAATTGAATGAAAATAAAGCCCATCTGCTTTCAACTTTGAAAATAATATTTATGTTTATTGAGCACCAAATCATCATATTATAATTATTTCTGAAGGGGCATTTAACACTGAAGACCGGAGTAATGGCTGCTAAAAAAGGCTTTCATCACAGGAATAAATTACATTTGAAAATAAAAGGAATGTGTTGTGTTTTTGCATCTGTGAGCTATATGATGGACTAGTAGGGGTGTAAAGGTAGGGAAAGACTGGACGATGAAAGGATTAAGGTGGAGTTATAGGTCAGACTGAAGCAGAAAGGGAAAAATGGAGATGCTGAATATTAAAAAATACAGAGAGATAGAGTGCAATGGGTTTATGAAAGGCTGAATGGATCTGGATCAGCTGGATTCCTGATTCACAGTCAGTTCAGCAGACTATCAACATATATTGATGCAGACTTAAGCCATGCCTTGTTACTGTTCTGTCAGTTATGTCACAGTGCAAAATATAACATCAATATCAGGCTGTTATTACATCAACCTTTAGTCACTTTGGCCCCAAGCTTTGGATCTCTCCCCCAGACAACCTACGATCTGTCAACATCCTCCTAGACCAAGAGAAGATTTCAATACCTCTGAAATTAATCACGAGTTTCTACCATAAACTAATTTTAAATCCACCTCTGTAATTGACAATATATATATATATATATTTTTGTATCTGCTTTTCTGGCAATAACCACTAAAGAAATATAAGCTGCCTATTTCTGCAGTTATATTCTCCTTGAACTCAGTGTTGCTTGCCTGTAATGGGAACTAAATCTGAGCACAGCTAATGCGTTTTGCAATTCTTGACCTCAACTCAGTACTTCTGGGATTCAGGGAATCATAAGAGATTGCACAAAATCAGTGTTTTTACTGAGTGTTATTATTGTAATTCATGAGGCCAGTATACTTTGGTTTGTATGTGTGCGCGAGGGTTAGCGTACAGCGCCTGGCAAAAATAGTATGCGCATTGGTACTGTACGCGCACCACCAGATTTTCCACAAGGTGGCAAAACTGGTCCAGGCCATTGTTTCACAGCAGAAAACGAAACTAAAGAGACAAATAACAATAAGCATTAACAAGTGCTCGTTTGGGAGGGTTATGAGAGAGCCACAACTCTAAAAGAGTCCAATTTTATCAGTCTTAACTTCTGGTGAAAAATACAGCAGACACTGGACAAAGAGGAAGCTTTTAACACTTTATTTCGATTGTCCACTTTAGACATTCTACTAACAGTAAGTAACTTTGCAACTACAAGTAAACTAGCAGTCATTAGAGTATTTCAGCTTAATATCTTCTAACACTTTATTTTGATGGATCCACAACATACTGACTATGAGAAACTTGCAATTATATATATAGTAGAGCCTACTTTCAAAGACATTAAATATCTTACCGAGCCCAAACTCTTGAACATTAGTGTATTTCACAATTTTGACTTTATTTTTCTTACAGAATAATTGCATAATTGTGGCTTTATTTTTATATAATGTGACTTTCTTTCTTTTTCTATCTCACTTTGTGAGTTTAATTCTTAATTCAAACTATATCCCTGTTTTACTATGAGGTAGAAATTGGCATTCATGCACAGTACTTACACGTCACCAATTAATTAATGTGAGCCTATAAAGTAAATCTTGAACCCTCAGAGGTACTTCCTACAAATCTAATAGTCTCTAATGAGTGTAATTGGGTTGAGGGTAAAATATAAGATTGTGCAAAAGAATCCTCACAGCCCTGCACGTTTTAAGTACACTGGAAAAATGGTGTATACACAACGTTCAACATCCCTGAAGTGTGCCTCAGGCCACAGTAATACTCACATGTTGCAGGTCAGAGCTGCTGGTGCTATTCAGAGCATTTGATTATCTTAAACTCCGGCTGAGGCATGTCCCCAATGGCGAAAGGACTCTGACTAACTACCGAGAAATGAACTCGGGGAAGCATGTCTGCAAGATCCTCCACAAATATTAGAATTAGTGACTTTCAGCCTTTCGTAGAGACATACAGACTTGAACACACACTTGTCAGTGGGGCTTTAATGCTAAATTCAACTCTTTCATTGATCTGTCAACCATGTACGGGCTTTTGGCAAACATTCAAATGCCACCACCTTCTCACTCTTACCTTCTATCAGTCTTTCTGTCACTATTTCTCGTAGTCCTCATCTTTCTTCTCTTTGTCTCTTGTCATTACTGTCTGTAAATGCCAGCTGACAGAGCGGCCATAAATCCACTCCTACCCTGCGCACCTGTCAAATTCATCTTCTTTGTCTCACACACAAAGAAAAGAGAATGTCTTGAGCAATACAAAAAGAAAGTATTTTAAAAGATTCATTTTAAATATGGATTCAAGAGTACCAACTAACATACCTGCCTCCTTCTAAACCTGTATGACTTTGTTTCTTCTGTGGAATGCAATATATATATATATATATTAAATCTTCCTGCTTTTTTTTCCATAAAAAAAAAAAAAAAAAAAAAAATATATATATAAAAAGAATACAACAGAAAAATTCAGTTTTTTAGGATGTTTTACAAATAAAGATAATGTTGTCAACATATTAAATTAGGTTGTCTATTAAGGTTTCTATAAAATACTGTTCTCAATGCAATCATTACAATTTGCTTCTGTGCTTGTACATCTGAAATAAACTGACAAAGGACTAAGTCTATGTTTGTCATTCATAAAATTATAATGTAGTAACTTTGTACAACTTCATTTTTTTTCAACCCTGTAAAATTAAAATAAATACCTCAACAACAGTAGTAGTTGTTTTAGTTGCTGTGTCAAGATTATTTTATTAACAAAATAAGACAATCAGACTGCATGAACAAACACATTTAATTGGCTTTTCTTGAGTTTCTTGAGGAGAACTAAAACCTTTTTTTTTCAACTATTTTTATTTTTTTTGCAGTGTGAATAAATTGTTTTTATTTTAATTTTTGTGTGAATTGTCCCTTTACTACTTTAGATTACTGCAAGTCTGTGAAAGAGCTCAAATAATCCCAAGAGTTGAAGCAATATTTAAATCCCGTCTGTCTAGAGAGCTCTGAAAAGTCACATTATTCCTCATCTTCTTGTACTGTAGTTCTGTTTTGCTTGGGAATAATTTATGTACAGTAAACATGAAAATATAAACCAAACATATGCTCACCAACAAGGTTTTCATGTATACATTGATTACTTTCATTATAATAGATGGTAGACTAAAAGTGCAAAAGCTATCACAGCTACGTTTCTTTGCATATTAAAATAATCAGTCTGTCATATTCTCCTCTTCTCTTGTAGATGTATACAATGTGCTGCCTCTCTGATGAAGTTAACAGACTAATTAAGACTAAAGAAAACTTGTTTCCCAAGGGCAGCCTCTCCAATCCGCTGCTAATTAAATCTAGGGAGTGTGAGTGATACACAGCCAGATCGGATGTGATGGCACATTCCTGGATGAGGCTGACACAGTCTAAGACAAGAGAGAGAGGCTTGATAATCATCGTTGTGTAATGGACAATTCATTGCAGAACTCTACTTACTGATAAAAAAAGAAACAGAGAAAGAGATAGGGGAAAAAGAAAAAGCACTGCTCTAATATATATATATATATATATATATATATATATATATATAAAATAAAACCTGGGATAATAGATTAGAGCACTTGAGACAGGTGTACACTGTGTGATTTCGTTTTTCTGTGTCCTGTATGATTGCTTGTCAAAGTGCACAAAATGACCCAGGTGGGATCTTGGTTAAAAAGCAAGACAGACGGTATGGAATCAACAGTCGTTTATGTCAGACTGTATGATATATAAAACTTGGGTCATGATTGACAGGCCTGACTGAGTGATTTACATCATCAGCTATGTCATGCTCTGACATCCTCATTGTAATGTGATTGAAATGGTGTTCAGTTAACATTCCATTACCACAGTACAAAAGTACTATTAAAAGGTTTGGGGCTGGTAAGAGTTTGTTTTTGAAATAGGTCTCTTATGATCACCAAGGCTGCATTTATTATAAAAACACAGTAAAATCAATAAAACTTCAAAATATTAAAAATTAAAATAACTGTTTTCTATTTGAAAATATAAAAAATGTATTCCTGTGAAGCAAAGTTGAATTTTCAGCAGGCATTGCTCAAGTCTTCAGTTGTCACACAATCCTTCAGAAATCACTCTAATATACTGATTTGCTGCTCAATATTTTTTTTTTTTTATTAATTCTGAAAACAGTTGTGCTGCATAACATTTTTAATAACTGCTCTGGACCGTGTGTCAGTTATATAGAACAAAACATACAAATCTCTTCAAGTAACGTTAACCACAAATCTTAATTTAGCCATAAAATACACTATGCTAAAAACCCATAGGAAATTGTAGAGGGAACCAATGTGTCAAAAATACGAATTCCGTTCCTGGTTTTACTTATCTGTTGTAGATTAGCAAATTAACATTACCTGGGAGGTCATGCGTGCAAACACGTTCTCAGGTACATACAATTGTGTTGCTGTGTGTGCACAAAACAGCCACAGTACACAATAACAATCAGATGGATTTTACAGTGTATAATTCTGTTTTAGATGACATTTAAGTGAGTGCAGGGAGAATGTTTAATCTGCTGAGATGTCACCACAAGGCTAATTGTAACTATCATATTCCGTATGCTCAAATTTTTTCCTACTTGTCCTTTATTATATTACATTACATTAGACCATAAAAGGACTTCTGGTGCATTTACAAAAGGTAGAAAAGGTGGGTTTTTTTAAACACAGGGAGACAAAAAGATTATAATTTCTGACCAGCAGAGCACCCAAGATGTCAAACTTGTTTTATGCAGCCACATATACATGCTAGTGCTCAAACCAGGAATATAAAAATCCACCGGAAAACCAAAGCAGAAACTGATGAGAAAATATGTAGATGTGAAAGCAAGAAGAAAGTGTGATTATGACAAATCAAGGTGAAGTGGAAAAGAATAAGCTGATGAATGCAGAACATAACTATGATACGGACTAGAATTCATTTGCACCTACATCAAGACTTTATGTACAATACCCTTCCAAACCCAATCCAGCATCAGTTTGAATATATAGTAGCTGAATAAGTTAAATTTGTGTAACGCCAACTGGCAACATGGGTTCCAAAATCATGCATGGGTCAAATAACCCAAAACGGTCTTTCTACATTTACCCTCTATTCTATCTAACGGTCTATTTTTGTTCTTATCATACCTGGAGATCACTTGTCTTGTATTTGGCACTTGCTGTGGAAAAGATTCACTCCAGCTGGAGACTTCTGGTATAACATATTGGTCGTTTAATTGTAGCTGTAAGGGTTTATGTACACACAACCAATACAATTCAGTGCTGCACAGCTAAAAAAAAAAAAAAAAAGATTGTTAACACATGGAGAACGGATTATTCATTTAGAAGGAAAGGTCCATTTTCAGCTAGCATCCCTTCCATGGCAGCATCTACATTCAGTCATAGTATTAGAATGTCAAGAGAAGGTCATTTCAGCCAAATGGTACCACAATAATTAGTCTAGGTATTGTGCCCTTGAGCACGGTACTTAACCTGAAGCTCTTCCAGTGTAGTTGTCCCTCTTATAGATGTAATACTAGTTGCTTTGGATAAAAAACATCTGTTAAATAACTACCTGTTCTCAATCAATTTCTACATCAGCAGATCCTTCAGGATAACAGATTAGAGTCCCTGAAAGAACAAACATACACATCTCTGGGTCCACTAAAAATCCAATTTGAGTGTTCAAAATACTCACTTTATCAAAGGTTCTTCATGCACCTTGATTTACCAGCACTGCTATCGGCGATGTTTACTTCCATAAAATATTTGATTCTGAGTGAACATAGGAGGTTAAATCACATGGGAGGTTGGAAAGTCATATACACAAATAATCAGGAAATGTTCATTATAGGGTTAACTATTCCTTTAAGAACTGTGAAAATGTAAATGTGCAAAAGTAATCAATGTTTGGACTAAAATTACAACTGAAAACATAGATTTAAGTACAGAGAAATGCAGAGTCAGGGTCTGTGCTTGCTTCCTGAGTAAAGTCAAATTTAATTGATAACAATGTGTTATAAATCAATTTCACTCCCACATTTTCCTTTATTTCTGATGCCATTTCACACACTTGTAGTTGCTCTCTTATTTCAAAAAGCCTCATTAAAGTTTGCATTTGGCGGTGAATAAGTCCTTTATTTTTAACCTCTTTATGACAGAATTTGTGGCCATTCATTCCGAACACAGGGCAGTCGGGAAACATGTTTTTTAAAAGTTAACCTTCTTAACTTAAGCACTGCATTTTTAGAACAGCGTGTCATGTGAGCAACACTGCAAAATATGCAAAACAGCACCTCTTTTAAACACGTAAGTCTAGGATGTTTATACAGAAAAACAATGCAAAAGCAGTGCTGTGAAATGCAAATCACATTCTGTGTGAACAGATTCTAGGCCTGTTTCGCACCTAGTTTAAGCAACAAGCTTTTAAAATGGGCGAAAACATAAAAACACTATTTTCAGCTTTTGCATGCCACTTGAAACATATATACTAAAATGTATTTGAAGTACATTTATTTTTGCTAACTAAATACTGTATGCTACAAATATTTACATATAATGTGCTTAATAAAAAAATACCCTGCAATTGTACTTTTGGTATTCTAAACTGGAAACTTAAAGCCTGCTAAATTGGAACAACTAATTTTAATTTTGAGGAATTAGTGCTGAGGTCCAACTAAAGATATACTTAAAGGGTTAGTTTACCCAAAAATTTAAATTAGCCTGTGTTTTACTCACCCTCAAAGCATCCTAGGTGTATTTGACTTTCTTCTTTCAGACGAATCCAATCAGAGTTATATTAAAAATAGTATGACGTCCGGCACATGACGTAGGCGTAGCATGATTAGTGACGAATACGGAGAGAGAACAAAACCAAATGACGTCATGAATTAGAAGTAAAAAACAAGGATTTGGAAAGAAAAATGACGAAGGATTTTGATATAAGCCAAGAGGGGACTGGTTTTCCTTTGCTAAAGTAAGGAATGTTGGCTTCCTTTGCTCCTGTAAACAACCTCGCGAGACTAGCATATCTCAGAGGCGTACGTCCTTCGTACATTTACTCGAACGGCTTGAATGTATGACAGTCAGCGGAAGTGAGAAAAAAGTGTTTATTAGATTTGAAACATGGATATGTTTGTTACAAAAACGCATGGATTCGCTACAGGAGGCCTTTATTCACCCTCCGGAGCCATGTGAGGCATGTTTTATTACGGATACGAGTACTTTTTTTAAAATGTATTCTGGACTGTTGACAAAAAGCACCCCCTTACCCCATTGTAATGCTTGGAGGGGCCAGGACAATTTTTATATAAATCCGATTGGATTCGTCTGAAAGGAGGAAGTCATATACACCTAGGATGCCTCGAGGGTGAGTATATCACAGTACATTTGATGGTGCTAAAGTGGAAATATTGCAAGTATACTTCAGGTGCACTTTAAATATCTTGCATTTAAAAACTGATATTATACAGATATCAAACAATCCTAATTAATAGTGACATTAAAACACATTTTAGGCAAAATATTAAGAAATGTGCATAAAAAAAATACTCAAAATAAAGTTTAATTCGAATTATTAAAAACGTCTTAAGTGACAAATATGTTAATGGTTTTGAAGTAGTTGTAATTATTAATTTTTTTTTTTAACTAGGGTGGGCCCTATATATATATATATATATATATACAATGTTGGGGGTAACGCATAACGCGAGTTACATAATAATATTACTTTTTCAAGTAACTAGTAAAGTAACGCATTACTTTTTAATTTACAAGAACATATCTGAGTTAATTTTTCAAAAAAAGTAATGCCAGTTACTGTTTTCCCCATTTATTGATTGACAGTGCGCTGTGTGATCATGATCTTACTGTAGTTCTGGACTAAATGTGAAAGTGCATTAATTCATCTCACTCGCAAAAAAAACTTATTCAGTATTCATCAAAATGTATTAAAACAGTGAAATACAAACTCAGAATATGACACAAACCTGCAATAATTAAATATGTTAAACAACACAAATGTATCTAATCCCGTTGTATTAACCGATGTCTTTGCTGCCGACCTTTGATGATCCAGTTCAACCATACTAATAAGCAAAAATTACTTGGAGGCGGTCGCATTTTTCCACTCCCCGTCTTCCCTCATTTTCCCTGCTTGCTTCTTTTGTCTCGTCTCATCTATTGAGAGACTCTCTCTGCACGGCTCTCCAAACTAGAAGATTATGGATTTGATCAACTGGTCTCTCAGTGCAATTGACACCATCTTCTCGACGAGAAGCCTGGGTTCTGGGGAACCTGACTGCCCCGACGGAACGCTCACAGCGGGTTATATACGATGGACGCTGGGAGAGGTGGCGAATCGATGTCTTATGCTCTTCCGTGGAGGACAGTGAAGATATTTACCTATTCGAACCATGATAACAGGTATTTTTCTGATTTGATTAGGCTTTGCCCTGGGTTATCGGAAAATTCAGAAGACGGAACAGTTGTCCAAAGTCTCACAAGACTGCCCGCTATGACTGAAGCTGTGGAAGAGCGTCAGCATTGAGACTGAGACTATTAACCGAAACATGGATTCTATCATCAAGAAGCTCACGGCTTTATGCGAAAAATTGATGCTTTCAGAGACCAGAATGGACAGAGAGAATAGCTGTGAAGGAATGCAGCTACCGCCCCAAAGACAAAACAAATCAATCGTATCTTTTCTGGTTCTCCAAGACAAGCACCGCCTCGCCAAGGTCGTATGATAATCACTCCTGGGAAGAGTGCTGCAGTGAGACCTCTTGCTCCTCCCTGATTACAGACATTCACTTCTCCCCCATCCCTCGCCTCCGCCGCTGAAACCCGCCAGCCTGACAGGCGGGTCTCAGGCCAGCGCCGAGAATGGCCGCAGGTCCGGACGGCTGCCTGCTGGAGCTGGATCACTTCCCCTGTTGCAAAGTGTGTCTATGGTTTATGTGCTTTTGCTGAGGTGTTTTTTTCCTGTTCTCACACTGTACTCCTCAAGGAGCATAGTCTGTTTTTTTTTTTTCACTTTCCTCGTGTTATGCTGTAATTTTCTTCAATTCCCTGTCTTCCTGTCCTGTCCACCCCCTTGTCATATATGTATGTTATGTATGGGCAGGTTGATGGCTTATTTCACTGGTACTTGTGACTAAGTGACAATAAAGGGTTACTACTACAATTGTGCTTCATGGTTTTTTATTGCTGATGAGTGTTGAACTTCTTTTCCTGCATTCTACTGTACAGATGTGAATTAACTTTTTCTTCACCCTGAGGTTTATTCATTACACTTTTTGGTGTTAAAGGGCTTTACATTTGCTATAAATAGAACTTCTTGTATTAAAAACAAACAATCAAGCCCTGCTCATATTTAAAAAGTAACGCGAAAGTAACGCAAAAGTAACATAACGCATTACTTTCCATTTAAAGGTAATGCATTACAATATTGCTTTTATATATATATATATATATATATATATATGCTTCTCTGTTGTGTTGGAAGCTGTCTGATCACGTCATCCTTGTTAATGGTTGTTTGTAGATTTTTGTGTGAATTGGTGAATTGAATAATTATATCAAAGCATTCCCTGGGGTCTAGAGAGCAAGGCCAAACTTGTTCTAGCTTATTTTTTCACATCCCTTTTCTGGTCTCAAAGAAGGACAGTCTTTTATTAAGCACTGCAAATTGACTTAGTAATTCAGTGGCGGCTCAAGAGCATTATAGAGGAATAGCAATGAGAAATAGACAGAGAACAAGTCTTTTGAGAGTGAATGTGTCTGTGTATGTGTGTGTGTGTGTGTGTGTGTGTGTGTGTGTGTGTGTGTGTGTGTGTGTGTGTGTGTGTGTGTGTGTGTGAGTAAAAGGAGTGAGAGAGAGCTGAATTAGTGCCTATGAATACAAAATGGTCAAGTTAGCCTGTTGATTAAGCTGACAAAAAAATGTTTGTTGAAGTCTATGCCTGTCTCACTCTCTCCTTCTGTTATGCACCTGCTCTTAATGAAACCACCCGAAACAAAAGCAGTGTCTCAGAGTATTATGTCGTTTGGCTGCTGCTTCTTTTCACCAAACTGATATCTACTTCTGAAACAGGATCAACACACATGAAATGACAGGAATGATAAAGAGATGCTTGCTTATTTATATAACGCCAAGAGGCTTGCATTTGTGTGTTTGAGTAAGTGAGAGTTACAGATAGAGAGAGAGCGAGAGAGAGAGATTGTCCAGTCAGAGCTCTCATATTGCACAGGAAGACTCTTTGGCATACTCAAATATGTTTTAAGAGATCTCATTTAACTCCCTTTAGTGATACCCTCTTTGCTCTTAGACTCTATTACCTCTCCTCTCTATGGAACACTCTAGAACTCTATTCTTCACTAAAGGGACAAGAGCTGGCCAAGATCCAAAACATCTACTCAGCAAACTGCTCCAAATCCGAGCAAGATATATGAGCCATTTGCCCTGAAATGATCAGAAATAGCAAGTACATTTTCACCATGTTGCGCCAACTACAGCAGGAATTTCGACTGTTCTGAAAAACTCTGACATTTTTGACAATGTGTGGGGAACGGCCTGTGGTGAATAGGGTAAAAAACCCTACTATATTTCCAATATTTTTGGGGGATTAAAATGTTGTGTATAATCAATCAAATTATATTTGAACAAATCCCTCTGTAAAAACCTTCAGGATATAGACAGGGAAAAAAATGAAATGTTTGGTGTGTATAAGTGCTTCTGAAGTGTAGATGTATGGCACAGAGTTGTCTGTGGGTATTAATCACAAATCTATAGCAAATAAACATGCCACACTGTAAATGCTGTAGGAATAACAACCTTACACCAAAGTAGACTGATTGTTGACTTTTGCATTAAGGTAAATAAACAATACTTCAGAAATGTCTAAGATTTACCTCATTGTTGTTTGACATATCATCAAAGCCTAATTCATGTTAACTGATTTATAATTGCAACTCTTATGGTTCAAGCCAATGAAAGCGTTTATTTACTTACCTAGCCCTATTTGTTGTTCTAATCCCTTATTTTCTTGCTTTGTCTACTAATTTTATATAAATAGAAAGTGTTAAAAATCCAGCCTCCAAAAGTAATACGTTGAAAAAAATCTACTTACACAGAAACGGTTGGTGTCCTTCTACCGCTGCTCCATGGAGAGCATGCGTACATACTTCATCTGTGTGCGGTTTTCCAGCTGCACAGTCGCAGAGAGGAAGGCGCTCCAGAGGGTCGTCAACACGGCCCAGAAGATTACCAGATGCCCCCTCCCCTCCATGGAAGACCGGTACAGTTCCCACTGTCTCAGCAAGGCAAACAATATTCTCAGAGACCCATCTCACCCTGGACACACTTACTTTGAACTGCTGCCCTCAGGCAGACATTACCGATTAATGAAAACTTGGACTAACAGACTAAAAAATTGTTTCTACCCCAAAGCCATAACTGCACTGAACACAACAAATACTTAAACACTTAGTAATTATCTACTCTACACATACTATGCAATAAGATGTGAATAAGGCAGAAATGTGAATATAATTTGTTATTTTTTTTCCTCACCTTAAAGGTTTGCATTTCCTCAATTTGATGGACAAGATGGCGCCGAGTATGGCAGCCGTGTTGCAAGCTTTGCAGTTTTTTGCATGTTTTATTTGTTTTTTTGTTGTTTTACGTGTTAGATGTTGTTTGTATAACTGTCTACGATAGACACACACTTTTAAACATTGGTTCCTCCGTCGAGCAACGCAAGCCGGACTTCGAGTTCTTGAATGCCGGTGCTTTGCTCACAGACACCGCATCAGAGCCCTTCGTCTGGGCTGCAAGACTGAAAAACACAAGCGGAAAAGAGGGAAGAGAGCTGGCATCCTCGTTAGACTGGGACGCCGTGCTTTCTGACCTCCTCTTCCAACCATTTTGCTGGCTAACGTTCAGTCACTGGACAACAAACTCTGTGAACTGCGGGCGTGCATCTCATACCAACGAGAAACAAGGGACTGCTGCGTTATTTGCCTCACAGAAACCTGGATGTTTGCAATGGTTCCAGACTCAGCCATCGAGCTCACGGGCTTCTCCGTGCATCCATCGGACAGAACGAAAGAGCTCACAGGGAAAAGCAGAGGCAGGGGTGTTTGTTTCTATATCAACAACTCGTGGTGTGATACACTGATAAGGAACATACACTCTATTAAATCCTTCTGCTCCCCTGATCTGGAATTTCATATGCTTCTGTGTCGACCATTCTGGCTACCGAGGGAATTTACAGCGGTCATAATCACGGCTTTTTACATTCCCCCTCAAGCCAACACAGACCAGGCACTCAGGGAACTGTACGGGAATATAAGTGAGCAGGAAACCGCAAACCCGGATGCAGCGTTTGTTGTTACGGGGGACTTTAATAAAGCCAACTTCAGAACAATAGCTCCAAAATACTTTCAACACATCACTATCAACACGTGTGGAGATCGTGTAATGGACCATTGTTACACTCCCTTCCGGGACGCATACAAATCCCTCCCCCGCCCACCTTTCGGCAAATCGGATCACTCTTCCGTTCTGCTCCTGCCTGCTTATAGGCAAAAACTGAAACGTGAAGCACCCGCCCTCAGGACAATCCAATGCTGGTCGGACCAATCGGACTCTATACTACAGGACTGTTTTGATCACGTGGACTGGAACATGTTCCGGGCAGCGTTTGATGACGACATAGAGGCGTATTCAGATTCTGTAACGTGTTTCATCAGGAAGTGTATAGAGGACGTTTTGACGTACCGAAAAAAACAATCCGCATCTATCCCAACCAAAAACCATGGATTAACAGCGATGTTCGATCAGCATTGTCAGCGCGGACATCTACCTTTAAATTCGGAAACACTGACGATCGGAAATAAGCCAGTTACGATCTCAGGAGATCCATCAAAGCCGCCAAACGACAATACAAAAACAAAGTTGAAGAACAATTTAACAACAACAACCCAAGAAGCATGTGGCAGGGTATCAACAAAATCACAGGCTTTAAAGGGAACAAACCAGCTACTGTGAACATTGCCGCCTCTCTACCGGACGAGCTCAACACTTTTTATGCTCGTTTCGAGGCTGACAACACCGCCCACACAGAGAGCGCTCCCAGAGCTGCTGCAGAAGAGGTGAGTCCACTCTGCCTTTCTGTTGCGGATGTAACCCGGTCCTTCAAACGAATGAACATCCGAAAAGCCGTGGGTCCGGATGGCAAACCAGGCCGTGTGCTCAAAGCATGCGCTTTCCAACTAGCCGGGGTTTTTACAGACTTTTTTCAATCTTTCCCTCTCTCTGTCTGTGTTTCCCACATGCTTAAAAAAAATCCACCATTGTGCCCATACCGAAGAAAAATAAAATCACATGCTTGAATGACTGGAGGCCCGTTGCTCTGACCCCCATCTTCAGCAAGTGTTTTGAGAAGCTTGTCAGAGACTACATCTGCTCTGTGCTGCCTGCTTCACTGGACCCACTACAATTTGCATATCGCAGTAACCGTTCCACAGACGATGCTATTGCCTTCAACCTGCACACTGCTCTCTCCCACCTGGAAAATAAGAACACCTATGTGAAGATGCTGTTCGTGGATTATAGTTCAGCATTTAACACCATAGTGTCTGCCACACTGGTTGCGAAGCTCCAGACTCTGGGACTGAACAGATCTCTGTGCAGCTGGATCCTGGACTTCCTGACAGGCAGAAGTCAGGTGGTCAGAATGGGCAACAACACCTCATCTTCTCTGATCCTCAACACTGGTGCACCGCAGGGCTGCGTCCTCAGCCCACTCCTGTACTCCCTGTACACACACGACTGTACAGCAACACACAGCTCCAAAATCATCGTCAAATTTGCAGATGACACAACGGTGATAGGCCTGATCACCAACAAGGATGAGATGGCCTACAGAGAGGAGGTGAGTACCCTGACTAAATGGTGTCAGGAGAACCACCTCTAACTCAACATTGACAAGACCAAGGAGCTGGTGGTGGATTTCAGGAGACAGAGCACAGAACACACACCCATCACCATCGATAAAGACACCTGTGGAGTGGGTAAACAGCTTTAAGTTCCTCGGCGTTCACTTCGCCGAGGATCTCACATGGTCTGCTCACACAGACGCAGTGCTGAAGAAGGCACATCAGCACCTCTTCTTCCTGAGAAGGCTGAGGAAGTTTGGAACGAGCCCCAGCATCCTCAGATCCTTCTACACCTGCACTGTGGAGAGCATCCTGTCCGGCTGCATCACCACCTGGTTTGGAAACAGCACCGCTGGCAACCGCAAAGCTCTGCAAAGGGTCGTGCGAACTGCCCGCCACATTGTTGGAGGTGAGCTTCCCTCCCTCCAGGACATCTACACCAGGCGGTGTACAAGGAAAGCCTGGATGATTATCAAAGACTCCAGCCACCCGTCCCACAGACTGCTCTCTCTGCTGCCCTCAGGAAGACATCTCCGCAGCATCCGAATTTTTTTTATTATTATTATTATTTTTTATTTTATTTTTTCGCATACCATTGTGTATACAGGTGTACATAATGTAAAATGTGTACATTTTGTGTATAATGTGTATTGATAACTGCAAATATGTCTAATAGTACACTGTGTGTACTGACTATATGTATGTGCATTCTGCACATTGTCTTCAGTGTAAGTATGTACTGTCTAAATGTAAATTGTTTCTGCACTGTCTGGAGCACGCTCTCAAGAATTTCACTCTCCAAGGCACACGTGCTGTGGTGATGTGACAATAAAAGTGATTTGCAGAAAACATTTGATTTGAATTTCGTTGTACTTGTACAATGACAATAAAGATATTAATTCATTCATTTTAATAAGATAGATTTGTGTTTAGAACAGCACGAAATGAATACGTGTTACTAATAAAAATTACTGAACACAATAAGTCATTGTTTATTTGCACTTTCTTTTACCTGATCAATACATTAGAGAGGACAGGCCACCGATTTAGCAAAACAAGTAGACCTAGTATGCGTCAATCAATATACAAGAATCAGTGAAAAAAAAAAGATACACATACATTATTTTATGGGTAAGGGAATGCACTTGCTGCCCTGAGAAACACATTCTCTGACACTATTTTAACAATCAAGTTGTATTTTCTGTTAGCTGTTTAGCATAAGAACTAGCGGTGTTTGGTTCGCAAATTAATCACTCTTTGAATCGGATCTTTTCAAATAATCGTTAAATTGCTACGGAAAGCTCATCCATGCACTACATTGTTTTGAATGGGATTTTGCTTAAAAGATATTAACCGTTATTATTTGGATATTTAAGTTGCAAATCAACTGAAACCGGTAAATGCATTATTTGTCAACACTAAAAAGTATCTTTACAATGTTCAATGGTGCACCTGCAGAAGAGGTTTGTGAACGACTCCGAAATGCAGGTAAATTTCAAATATCAAAACTTAATCAGTACACGAAAGAACTTAAAGTTTCAATAAGTAAGTGTCACGGTTCATGGGTTCCCGGTCCCATCCTCGCTTTGTCTTATGTGTGTGCATGTGTGTGTTGTGTGAGCAGGTGTCTGTGGGTGTGTGTGATTGAGGCTGATTCGCTCCAGCTGAGAGTCATCACCGTGGGCTATATTAGATCCTGTCACGCTGTCTCCCTTGTCAGATCCTTGCAGTGTTTGCCGTGTTCGGGTTGGCGATTCGGTCCGTTCCTGTTCCTGGTTCCGCAATTCCTGAGCCCTGCTGCTTTCCTCTCTCACTGTTTATTTCTGTAATAAACCTTCTATTTTCCGCAACTGAATCCTACCGTCTTCATTGTGACAGAAGGATCTGACCAATCTTCATGGATTCAGCGGAGACTCGTGGTTTGCAGGAACTGTTAGCCAGCAACAACGCTCGTATGGATCTCCAGGAGGAGAATATGTTGAACACCGGACGAGCTGTGCAGGCGTTAGTAGCGCAGGTGTCCGAGCTCACAACCCAGGTACAATTATTAAGATCACCGGTTCATGCGGTTCATGTTCGGCCACATGCTTTTCTCATTTTCTTGTGTTGTTGCATGCAGTTCATGTTTTTTTTGACTGCGTTATTTCATGTTATGTCTTGTGCTGTGTAGGATGCAGCTTGTGATTTTCATTGGCCACATGCTTTCATGTTGTCATGTCTTGTGCGAACACGCTGCTTATGAGTATTCTCATTAGCTGCGTGTTCTATGGATGGAAAAATTGACCAATTCGCACTGGGTCTCGGCATAAAATTTAGCGATGCGATGCATCAATTTAAAAATGTGCATCGGATACAAGTTGGCATTTATATCGCAATGCATCATTTCTAACATATTAGCATTGGGGTTCTGTAGTACAGTGATTTCCTTTCCGAATTTCGTATTCGGATTCGGGCACATCCCTGTGCCACACTGAATTGCATTATTCATTGCATCATATCGCATTGTGTTTAATTGAATTGAAATCAGATCATACTGCATCAGTAATCAGTGGGACCCCTGTGGAGAGGGTGAGCCGCTTCAAGTACCTGGGTGTAAACATTTCAGAGGACCTAGCTTGGACTACACACATTCGAACTCAGGTAAAGAAAGCCAGGCAAAGACTGTACCATCTGCGACAACTGAGGAAATTCCGGGTCTCACCAGCAATCCTGAAAACTTTCTATTCAGGGGCCATAGAAAGTGTATTGACTCAGTGCATCTCAATGTGTTATGGAAACGGCTCCAATCAGGACTGCAAAGCCCTGCAATGAGTTGTGCGCTTAGCTGAGCGCATCTCAGGGTCTGCTCTCCCCTTTCTTCGGGACATCTACCTCAAACGCTGCAAAAGCAGAGCTGCTAAAATCATCAAGGACTCAAATCAGCCTGGTAACCGTCTCTTCATTTTACTGCCATCTGGCAAGCGCTTCCAGAGCATGATGGCAGAAACTGAGAGACTTAGGAGGAGCTTCTTCCCACAGGCCATCAGGCTCCTAAACTCAAATTCAAACTCAGTCTCATAACATCAACATGACTACACAGTATACATACTTTCTTTTTATTTTACAAGCATTTGGGTTGAAAACCTGGAAAAAAAATATGTGTGCTATTACTTTACAAAGCCTATTTGGACAGATTTAAGCTATATAAACCTATCTGCACAGAGTTTAAGAGGTTGACTTAAACAGATGGCTCAGCCTATTTATGTGTACTGATGTGCCCAGCTGTTTATAATAAAGCTTAATGATAAAAAAGCAAAGAAACTGGTATAAGAAGAAATTGAAAGAATATTGAGGAATAATATGCAAAGATAAGTACTATTACAAAAATAAAAATCCTCTTGAGAATAAAAAGCTTATTGACTAAAAACTTTGGTAATGAAAGAATTGTGCTGTTGATGTTGTTCATTTTCATACTAAATTGTGAAATTTAGATCAGAGAGAACAATCAACCATCAATAACCTGTAAAACTGCTTCCTCAGCTTAAGCTGTTGATAAGCGAAATGGCTGACATGAACTGATTAGCATAGTCATTGCAACAGAGCAAATAGCATATTAGCATATTCATTACAACAGGTATTATACTATGTAATGAAACATTAGATGCAAATCGTCTCAGGTTACGTATGTAACCATAGTTTCCTGAGAATAGGGAACGAGACACTGCATCCTCTAGAGGGTGCTATGGGAACGCCTTTAGCGTGACCGGTCTCTGAAGCATGAATAAAAACGCACAATGCACTTGACATTGCAGGTGGAAGTCTATGACGTAAGCAAATGAGCGTCTGCGGGCATAAAAGGGTGCCTGTGGAACACGTCATCCTCTTTTTTCAAAGGGGACACCGACAGGAATACCCGAAGCATGGCCAAGAGACGCAGTGTCTCATTCCCTATTCTCAGGGAACTATGGTTACATACGTAACCTGAGACGTTCCCTTCCGAAGGAACTTCTACACTGCGTCCTCTAGCGGGCACTATGGGAACGCTATGCCTACGCCGCCATGCTGAGGGAAAGAGTGTCCAAAAGCTGGATTCCTAAATCACAGACTCGAGGAACACCATCCCTGCCCAGCAGAACTAGGGTCAAAAACCCCTCTTCAGGCAAGCTCAAAGCTCGCCATCATAGTATGGCTCTCGGAGTGGAGGTCTCAGAATTAACGACTCTCTAGATTGAAAGGAGACTTCTACACTCGATGCTATGAACAGATAGTGAGGCTCAGGACAGAGCATGCACATAGTACTGCCTAAGCGGAGCTCTGGAGAGTGGAGGCTTAGGCAGAATGACTATCTTAAATGAGAGAAAACCTAGCAACACTCGATCCAGGTAGGGGAACTCTCAGAGTGGAGGACTCAGCATAATGATTCTCTAAAGCGAGAGGAGACCTGGCTACACTCAACGCCAAAGGGAGTTAGTGAGGCTCAAGAAAGAGCCTGTGCATAGTGCTGCCTAAGCGGAGCTCTAGAGAGTGGAGGCTCCAGCAAAATGACTCTTTAAATGAGAGGAAGCCTTACAACACTCAACCCTAGTTGAGGGGCTCTTAAGAGTGGAGGTCTCAGCATACCGACTCTCTAATTGAGAGGAGACCTGACTACACTCAGAGCCAAAGACAGCTAGCGAGGCTCACAATAGAGACTACATACTAATGGTGCTGCCTAAGCGGAGCTCTGGAAAGCAGAGGCTTCAGTAGAATGACTCTCTTGAACGAGAGGAAGCCTAACACTCGATCGAGGTAGGGGAACTCTTAAGAGTGGAGGTCTCAGCATAACGACTCTCTAATTGAGAGGAGACCTGGCTACACTCAACGCCACAGGCAGTTAGTGATGCTCAAAAGAGCCTACATTCTCCTATTACTGCCAGAGACGGAGCTCTGAAGAGTGGAGGCCTCAGCAGGACGACTCTCTAACGAGAGGAAGCCTAAAAACAATCAACCCTAGTTGGGGGGCTCTTAAGAGTGGAGGTCTCAGCATAACGACTCTCTAAAGCGAGAGGAGACCTGACTACACTCAGCGCTAAAGACAGCTAGCGAGGCTCACAATAGAGACTACATACTAATGGTGCTGCCTAACCGGAGCTCTGGAGAGCAGAGGCTTCAGTAGAATGACTCTCTTAAACGAGAGGAAGCCTAACACTCTATCCAGGTAGGGGAACTCTCAGAGTGGAGGTCTCAGCATAATGACTCTCTAAGTGAGAAGAGACCTGGCTACACTCAACGCCAAAGGCAGTTAGTGAGGCTCAAGAAAGAGCCTGTGCATAGTACTGCCTAAGCAGAGCTCTAGAGAGTGGAGGCTTCAGCAGAATGACTCTCTAAACGAGAGGAAGCCTAGCAACACTCAACCCTAGTTGGGGGGCTCTTAAGAGTGGAGGTCTCAGCATACCGACTCTCTAAAGCGAGAGGAGACCTGACTACACTCAGTGCCAAAGACAGCTTGCGAGGCTCACAATAGAGACTACATACTAATGGTGCTGCCTAAGCGGAGCTCTGGAGAGCAGAGGCTTCAGTAGAATGACTCTCTTGAACGAGAGAAAGCATAACACTCGATCCAGGTAGGGGAACTCTTAAGAGTGGAGGTCTAAGCATAACGACTCTCTAATTGAGAGGAGACCTGGCTACACTCAATGCCACAGGCAGTTAGTGCTGCTCAAAAGAGCCTACATTCTCCTATTACTGCCAGAGACAGAGCTCTGAAGAGTGGAGGCTTCAGCAGGACGACTCTCTAAACGGGAG
This sequence comes from Gymnocypris eckloni scoliostomus, assembly GCA_027564155.1. Classification (NCBI taxonomy): domain Eukaryota; kingdom Metazoa; phylum Chordata; class Actinopteri; order Cypriniformes; family Cyprinidae; genus Gymnocypris; species Gymnocypris eckloni. The sequence continues at coordinate 17,752,857 of CM050414.1, forward strand.
AAAGCCTAACAACACTCAACCCTAGTTGGGGGGCTCTTAAGAGTGGAGGTCTCAGCATAACGACTCTCTAAAGTGAGAGGAGACCTGACTCCACACAGCGCTAGAGAGCTAGCGAGGCTCACAATAGAGCCTACATACTAACAGTGCAGACTAAGCGGAGCTCTGGAGAGCTGGGGCTTCAGTAGAATGCCTAGTAACACTTGATCCTGGTTCAGGAGCTCTTAAGAGTGGAGGTCTCAGCATAACGACTCTCTAAAGTGAGAGGAGACCTGACTACACTCAGCGCTAGAGAAAGCTAGCAAGGCTCACAATAGAGCCTACACACCAATAGTGCGGTCTAAGCGGAGCTCTGGAGAGCGGAGGCTTCAGCAGAATGACTCTCTGAAGTGAGAGAGTCAAGCACCCCTAGGAGGCATCGATGCATTTCCGTGCTCGCGCCTCCCTTCGATGTCAGCATAATTAGCATGCTTATACCGATGGGTGCGGGCTGAATATGGTTTATCCCATGCCTACATTATCTCCTTTTGAAGATCTGGAAGGAATGGGAGGCTCACAGGAGCTGGGAGGTTATGCCAGAGAGAGATCGCTCATCAAGTCTACTGCGAGCCACTCCCCCTTTTCCGTGCCTCCACTGTAGGTCTACCTAGCAGAAGCGCACGCTTCATAACCTCCAGCAGCTCTACATCGCGGGGCAGAAAAGCTGAGAAGGCTCAGAAGTATCCTATCCGCCTTCATCTGCCCACCATGATCCAGCAAAGCACTTCCTGCTTCCATCTGTAATTCCTGCTTTCCATCTGTAATTGCCGCGAACTCAGTCTCTTCACTGCCTCAGCAGTGGCTGGACCCGAGCCACGGGGGGCAGATGATCGCCCCAATTCTCTCGAGAAAAGGGACGAACGAGAGCGGAGCTTTTCCCAAAGAAAAAGGCTCACAGTGAACGCACTCCATTCCCTCGAGAACAGAGCGCCCGTGCTTTTCGCCCAACGCATAAGTCGTGTGTGTCATCTGGTGTCAGAAACGCTGACACGGATCGGCACACCTCCTAAAGCGTTTCATAATACTCACACTTCAGAAACAAAGTCCCCTGAAGACAAAAAGAGGATGACGTGTTCCACAGGCACCCTTTTATGCCCGCAGACGCTCATTTGCTTACGTCATAGGCTTCCACCTGCAATGTCAAGTGCATTGTGTGTTTTTATTCATGCTTCAGAGACCGGTCACGCTAAAGGTATTCCCATAGCGCCCTCTAGAGGATGCTGTGTAGAAGTTCCCTTCGGAAGGGAACAGTGAGAGATTACTGTTCAAAATTATTTGAAATCACTTGAAAAAATAAGATTGTACAAAAATGATTTTACTCAAAATAAATAATCCAGACCAGTCTGCTCTTATTGTATTTATACTGTCAGTGTTTGTAGCCTACATTAAATACATTACAAATATGTGAACATAAATAAATCATCATCTACAATGTAAACCCTTAGGAATAACTTTAGAGATGTGCAAATGATTACAAATCTTTTGAAGTTCATAGACAATAACATTCATTTTATATTTAACTAATCTTTATAGAAAATCTATTCTCTTTATTGTTCTTTTGTGGTGTGTGTGTGTGTGTGTGTGTGTGTGTGTGTGCGCACATGTTTTTGTGACATATGTGGACACACATTTGTATTATGACTTGAGTATGACGGTATTACTTGGAGAAGGTGATTTAAGAGGACATTCTCAGTGCACCTGTAATTCAAAAGGCTTATAAATCATACAGAATGATTTTTTTGAGAAAGTAAAAATGCAAAAAGTTTCCTGTTAGGAGTACGTTTAGGTGTAGGGCAATAGAAAATGCCAGTATATTGTACAGTATAAAACAATAGAAGTCTATGAAAAGTGTGTGTGTTTGTGAGTGTGTGAGAGAAATACAAAAGTACAATACAAAAACGTACAAACCATATTTAAAACATTTGTCTTGGCTCCTATAGTTTGCATTTAGTATGCAAAAAAATATTCAGAGTCATTTAAGTTGACTAATATAAGGTTCAGTAGAACGATCAACAAAAGATGCAACTGCACTGAACTGATCCAATTCTGAGATGTGAATAGGTCATTTCTGCCATAGCAAGTGTTGGGGATAGTACTTTTTTAAGTAATGCATTACCAGTGACCTTAACCTGTTATTGATGGGATTTGTGAGATTCAAAGATTATATATATATATATATATATATATATATATATATATAACTTACAGAATGATCTTATAGTAAAACAAAGGCTGATCATGAACCTACTTGTTCATGGATCTTCTATCACAACAAATCTTGTTGCAAATGTAAGCAAATCTAAGAATTGACGCTTTTAATATAGATAAACTCTTTCAAGCTTCCAGTCTGTCTTTGCTTTGACAGGGTCTCTCTTTAATGAACACTGTCTCTGCTGAGTCACTTGACATTCAGTGCACTCACAGAGTAAGAGAGAGCACACAAGCTAATCAGCCCACAGGTCAGTTTACTCTTCATTTTCGGTTTGCTTGTCTTGTCATGCCTTCAGTTTCTGGAACCATGACAACTTCTTTATAGTAAAAAAAATTCTAGGTTCTTAAAAAAGCATTAATATTAATTAATACATTTTTACATTTTAGAAATAATAAAAAAATATATTTATTTTATTGAGGTTATAAAGAATTGACTGACATATTAATACTTGTTCGGGTGAATTAATTGAATCTATGAAAGAATAAAATGGTTAGATTTTAATTAATTGCTCTATGTGGTCTGTTTTTGGAAGGGAGATTACATCAGGCTAGAAAGGCCTTGTAATTAACTTCGCAATGTGTGATTTCCTCTTAAAATTTATAATTTCACTGCAGAGAGTGCCCCTTTTGTTGCGTTAATAAGATCTAAAAATTAACTCATGTCATTTGCTGGATGGTGCTTTTAGCCCCAGTTGAGAACTGGAAGAATATATATATATTTTTGGATAAATTATTTTTGCCATCAGATATTATGATCCATTTACTTGGGTTTCCTTTCTGCATTGTGGCCTAAAATCAACTCGCCGGATGACAGTTTCAGACTCAGACAGCCCATAACAAACTGGCTGCGTGTTTTATTTTCAGCTTTTCTAATCTGGCAGACATGACAGAAACCTTACTAAATTAAAAAAGCTAACAAGTGAACATTTTATCCGATGTCCCCTTAAAGCCAGTGTGCCTGTATGTGTGTGTTTTTGTGCAAGGTTGTGAGGAGACAGAAGTTAAATTTGTTTTAAGACACTCTCTCTTTTACAGACATAATAAATGTTGTTTTCCTCTTCACACCAACTCAAACACAATTGTGAGTGAAGATACTAATCTCCACAGTCAGTATACCACAAATAGGATCAGGGAAGCATGAAATCCATACCTTGTAAACACATACACCGTCAGACAGAGAGTGACAGAGTAGAAACATCATGCCCACACAAATGGACTTCTTCACAAGAGGATTTAAAATCAGCTTCCATAACAATTTGTCTTTGTTAATCAGCAGCACAGCTATTATTGCTATGGCCAGTGTTGGGGCTAACGCATTACAATTAGTGCAAGTTACGTAATCAGATTACTTTTTTAAGTAACTATTTTATTAACCAATGTATTTGTTACTGACCTACAATAATCCAATTCAACCATACTAAGCTGAGGTGTATTCAGGCTGAAGGAAATGTAAATGCATGTCTGTACAGTCAGGGAATACACAAGTAACCTAAGTAACACAAAACGTCTCAGGTTACGTATGTAACCATGGTTCCCCGAGTGGGGAACGAGACACTGCGTCCCCTAGGGGTCGCTATGGGGAATGCCGTCAGCGTGACCCATGTCTGAAGCATACATATAAAAACACCACCTGTTGGCCGGCGACAGCCTATGACGTCACTACCGGCGCGACCACAGTATAAGGGGCACCGGGAGCATACATCATCCACTTCTTCGTCTGAAGCTTGCGTCCGAAGCATGACACACAGCCTAGGGGACGCAGTGTCTCGTTCCCCACTCAGGAAACCATGGTTACATACGTAACCTGAGACGTTCCCCTTCATGGGAACTTCGAACTGCGTCCCCTAGGGGTCGCTATGGGGAGTGATATACCCACACCACCATGCTGAGGGGAGCGCAAGCCAATTTCATGCAAAAGGCGAGCACTAAGCCAACTCTACCAGGCTAAGGGAGTTGTCTCTGGGACGGTTGACGGCTGTCAGTGACATTATCGCCTTCGACCAAAGACCCGAGCTGCATGCCCTACCCAGGGTAGAGCTCAAAGCCTTGGAATAAGAGAAAGATTCCTTTAAAGGGATATGGCCAAGCACCTAGTGGTAACTAGGTCCTGGCCGGTCACCCAGGGGCTACCGCTTAGTCTACATGAGCTCACTGAGGGAACTGTCTCAACAGACCCTTTGATAGCGACACACTGTTCAAACCCAAAATATTGGGACAAAAATGTAGAGTGGGGCCCAAGGCACAAACCGGGGCCTGACCAACTCAAGGAAAGGGCACGAAGCTACAGCGCGTAACCCTACCGTACAGGTTTTTAGAAAGAACGCAGAACACTTGATGTGCGATCTTACCACGGTGGATTTTAGAAAGTGCACAGAGCCTTAGCGTGTGCACTTACCATAACATGGACTTTTTGAATGAACGCAGAACACTTGATGTGCGATCTTACCACCGAGTGGATTTTAGAAAGTGAGCAGAGCCTTAGCGTGTGCACTTACCACAACATGGATTTGGCAATGTTCTATAACAGCCCTGGAGAGCAGAGAACTACTCATTCCTCAGAATGAGAGGGAACTCAGACGCTCTGAAGGGAGCGGGATGCTCATAGGTGACCCTCTATGTGAGGGGAGCAATGCTAGCTCTACCAACAAGGAGCTCTGGAGAGCGGAGAACTTATTCCTCAGAATGAGAGGGAACTTAGACGCTCAGAAGGGAGCAGCATGCTCATAGGTGACCCTCTATGGTGAGGGGAGAAATGCTAGCTCAACCAACAAGGAGAGCGACCTATCACAGAGCTCTGGGGAGCGGATAACTCATTCCTCAGAATGAGAGGGAACTCAGACACTCAGAAGAGAGCGACATGCTCAGAGGTGACCCTCTATGGTGAGGGGAGCAATGCTAGCTCAACCAACATTGCTCAGGAGGGAGCGGCATGCTCATAGGTGACCCTCTAAGGTGAGGGGAGCAATGCTAGCTCTACCACTTTGTGCTGGGGACCTGATGACCAAGGAAGCTCTCACAGAGACTTATGACTTGGCCGTATGATCCAGGGGTAATCACTGCGATAGCCTTAGAAATGGATCATACTCACCCATTGGTTCCTGCACATGAGATCACTCCCGGAGCTAAGTCCAAAGAGTCAGGTCCGGACCGTCAGTAATGTAGTTTCTAGGAAATATAGAACTTAACCTAAACATCATAAGTCCAGTATAGAGACTTCAATGTTAAGTGCAAGAAGTTTCCACCTAACCTCGGTCAAGGTGGAGTTAACGGTGGTTGCAGGGGAATTAGAAAGAAGATGGGGCAAATGCCCCCAAGGGAAGGGAGTAGATGTTCAAGTCTTACTCTGGTCCGGATGAGAGTGTTGTTTAGAATGCTTCGTCTGGAACACCTCCCTCAGGTCTTGCCTCTCTTTGACCCGCGCCTCCCTCTAGCCCTACCCACAGGCGGATGAGGGCACAAGTAGTGACACTAGCATGCTGTGCCCATCTCTGATCCCCAGACCGAGATGGGCTAGGACCCCTGGTTGTTCGGGCTCAGACCTGGACTTTATAGAAAACCCTTATCCAGGTCTTTAAGCAGATCAGTCTGGTACACCTGAAGCACCGCCATAGTCTGCAACGAAGCGACGGTCTGACCTGCTGCTGCATATGCCCTGCAAATTAAGCAAGATTCAGGGGCTTAGATGGCAAGGAGGGAGCCTTGAGAGAGGATGTCTCGCCCACAGAGAGATAGCTGGCTATCGTCTCTTGCACAGGGGGCATCCCCTCATAGCCATTTTCACGCATCCCCTCAATGTCAGCATAACTAGTGTGCTGAAACATATGAATACAAGAAAAATTGCTTTTCCACTCCTTCTCAACCTCCACATGGAGATTTAGGAAGAAAGGAAGGCTCGCTCGAGCTGGGGGTTTATGGCCAGAACGATTTTTTTATTTTATTTCTATGCTCCGTAACCTCCAATAACTTTCATATGCAGTGCAGGAGTATTGAGAGGGTTCAGTCTCAACTTCCTCACCCTCAAACATCTCCTGCTCTTCTTGGGCATAACCCAACAAAGCACTAGCCGCTGAATCTGATGATGTCAGAAAGATCGCATCATCACAATCCCCTCAAGGACATCGCGTGCATGCTCCTTGCCCAAACAAAAGACGCAAAGATTGTGTGTGTCATCGGGTGTCAAATAACGAGGACACGGATCCACACACTTCTTAAACGCCTTGCTAGTGCTCGCCATGATCATAGAGAGAAAACTGTACTCTTACCAGATTGCACGCTTCAAACAAACCGGTCAGTAAAGACGAAGAAGAGGATGATGTATTCTCCTGGCGCCCCTTATACTGTGGTTGCACCAGTAGTGATGTCATAGGCTGTCGCCGGCCAACAGGTGGTGGTTTTATATGTATGCTTCAGACACGGGTCAAGCTGACGGCATTCCCAATAGCGACCCCCTAGGGGACGCAGTTCGAAGTTCCCATGAAGGGGAACGCAACATTACTTTCCGTAAAAGTAAAGTAATTAGTCAACTTAACTTTATATTAAAGTAACTTTATATTAGTCAACTTAAATGACTGAATATTTTTTTGCAAACTATAGCAGCCTAGACAAATGTTTTAAATATGGTTTGTACATTTTTTTATTGTACTTTTGTATTTCTCTCACACACACACACACACACACACACACACACACACACACACACACACACACACACACACACACACACACACACACAAACATACACAAACACACACACACAAACCAATTAATTAATATTACAAATTATTAAAAATAAAACTACAATGTAAAATGTGTATTAGTTAAACAAAACTACCAATAGTAGTAACTACCAATAGTCAAAGAATTGCTCACAATCATAACTACCGATTGCTCATAATATCCCATCAGTCTGTCACGCAGGTCCGGATTAACAGTGTAGTGCCCTAGGGTGACCACATTTGGTCCCCATCTTGAGAATTAAGAGTACTGTCAAAATTCAGGAGCACCATCTGATCAATAACAACATTTTGCCTTCCCACTACAGGCTAATATTTTACTCCTTAAAGTGATTTAAGGGCATTTTTGATTTTTTGTAATGGAATTTTCTTCTTTCTAATTTTATTAAAAGCATGTAATTATGTCAAATTCAAAAATATATATTTATAAGATTTTCCTAAATGTATAATAAAAACCAGAATAAGAATAATGAGTTACCAATCAAAATAAATCAATATTAACAAAATTAGTTTCCGCTACAAAGGTGGAACAGAAGAACACAAATGTGGCATGTATGTAAATTTACAGACACAATTTACATTGGCTCAGAAGTGGCATGGATGTATTACAGTCGTAGCAATGTTGTGAGATTAATGTTTTAATATACAATTTTGAATATAGAACTATTGTTTGATGGATATTATTTAAATAACTGAAATTACACTTTAAGAATAAAAATAAAACTGCCAGCAGTTGGCGGCAATGAGGACGGTCTGCTATCAATCCCACAATTCACAACACAAGCATGAAGTTTAACTCTCATAGAAATTAACTGGAAATTGAAAATGTGACCTCACATTTATGTGACAAACTACTTTTTTCTTTTAATATTGGTGTGATTGACTTGAAGTGGCACTGTGCAGACAGATCAGTGTATGTACGAGCCATCTAGAATCTACTCTTTAATCACTCTTTCGGTGCTTTGATGTCATACAATTGGTCTGTGCAGAGCTGCTTCAAATCAAACACACCTTATTTCTTATCCTGGCTAGTGAGCCAAGACTGCCCCTGGTGCCACAACATAGGCACATGATTCCTCTGACAGAGAGCGAGAAACATGTATGAGAATAACAACTTTCCCATTGTCTTCATTTGTCCCTTCCATCACTTTATCACTTTATCAGACAACCACAAATTATGCAAAATTACATGAATCATAGTGCATAATCCTCTAGCCAGCACATTATAGAAGCCCTGCTGTTTCACAACAAATCCTGTAATATAATCACCTGTCATGGTGGATAGAGATTCAGTTGTTGTACATTGCTTTATTTTTCTTGTGCTTTGTGCCCAGGTCATGTCTCACAGTGAAGGCGCGCAGAAATAATAAGCTGCTTGAACAATGAGGCGGTCACAGAAATGCCACGTTTAATTTGTAAAATCAGCCTGATGTTGGAAATGGTTCATATTTGATTCTGCTCATTATTTTTAAAGATTATACTACGTTTCTCCATGTGGTCGCATTTTCCATAGTCGTTGATGGCTACGCTGGCTGTCTGAGTGTATGGAAGGTTGTGTGAATGTGAATGAGTAAAATGATTCGCATACATTTACCTAGTTGTCACCATATCGCCTAATACAATGCACACTTGTAATGAGTGTACTTACATGTATCTCGCTACAAGGTCATTATCATGCAGTCTGCATGTGATCTTTCTATGGTAATGCACACAGTCTTGTAATGTATACTTGTGTTGTCAATCAATATATGAAATACCTTCTGTAGCATTCCTAAACTGTGTGAATGTGTCGGCCGATGCTTTAAAGAGAATCCTACATGCTTGACTGAGCTGCCTTGTGCATGAGCAGATTAAATGATTTAACACTCAACAAAACATCGGCATGACCGTTTCTCAAAGAGTGAGCTCAAAATGAGGCTGCTTCATTCTGACTTGAGCTTGTACAATGCTTCAGGTTTGATGACATAATGTGTGATGACTGCTGATAGCTCTTCAAGTGGTACTGTGGAGTAATTATATTGACATATTTTGTTGTACTTGCAAAATGCTGAAAGCATACTCGAGAAAAAGTAATTATTTGATATATCTTAGAGAATAGTATTGCATATATAGTATCCGTATGCATTAATTCAGCATTGGTGTGTAGACTTTGATATATGGTCACATTTAATAAATGAAAAAATTGCAGAACCCCTGTTAATAGGGGTGTAACGGTACAATAGTATCATTTTCGGTATGGTTTCTTTTGGATCGGATGTGGATGTGTAAAAAACAAATAAAGCATTGTAACCTTTACGCGATTGGAACTTCATTGGAAGCTTCCAGTTTTATCTATGGTTACTTTCGATAAGAAACAAGTCTCATCTTTAAAATTATTTCAATTTTTTTCTGGAAATTCAAAAATATAAATGCTGCTTACATCGCTGTAAACACCTCATTTCAAAAAGCAATGTGAGCAATCATCGAGTCCTCTTTAGTACTAGTTTTAACATGAAAGAAACATGAATGAACATGTCATGCCTCATGTAATCGCTCAATCAGTGTTTGTGTACCGTTGCACCCCTAGAATATAATGATATCAATAATTTTGTAGTTATACATCCTTGGAAATTAAGGTAAAAAAGCCTTCAAGTAAAACTTATCTTATGTTGAGCTGTTGTAAAAATTGTTTAAAGTAATGGTCCTAATTACAATAATAATAAAAAAGTCATATAAGTCTACATAGAGTTGCAGCAAGCCCCTGAGACTTTCATGGCAACCAGATACATTGCACTTGGATTACTTGTAAGGGCTATCTATTTTTGCCATGCTAAATTTAATAATAAACATGTTTGTCAACAGTCTAAAAGTGAGTTTTTATTAAGCCAATGAAAAGGTGAATTACCCACAGCTTTATTTTTTATGTTTTTTGGCTTAAAGTGCTCCTATTATGCCATGCCATTTTTAAGGTTGTTAATATTGTTTTATGATTGTTCTAAAGCAGATTTACATGCATACAACGTCAAAAAACTTTTTCTCAAAAAATAGCTTTAATTTTACCTAATTTCTAAATGATTCCTAAACTACTTGTGCGAAGCAGTTCGAAAGAATCAGTCTCTCTAAACCCGTCCTTTCCATGAGCCCTCACTGCTGTGATTGGTCAGATGGTGCAGTCCTTTGTGATTGGTCTAGTGCGCATACAGCGCGAATGACACCCATGGGGGGACATTATGCAAATGTGTTACTTCGTGACATATAGCCATAACAGAATAATATTCAAATTCCTGTTGACTCGTTTAGACGATTGTGAGCCGACTCTTTTTTTTTGATAAACAATAACTTTATTTATCGTGCACTGTCGGCTTCACAACTTTGCTGAAAGTTTATGTTCACATACTGCTACATGACACACTGCATGAAAGGTAATCTTTGAAAAGGCATAAAAAGGGCACATTAACAGGGAAAAAAACACATAAATTAACATTTTCACAAATAGATTCAGACAAACTTTGTAGGTGGCTTTTAAAATTATTTCATTAATATTTGTGCTTTATGCTTGTCAGTCTGAACAAATTCCCTGCAGTGTGAAAAAATCATCTTAACTTCTGATATGGTTTCCTATAGACACTTTAATATTGCACTCTGTGTAATGGATAAACCTGAAATTTGTGCACCTGTTATGTGGTTTTCATGGACTCTGAAGTTGGTCCATGCCACTTTCGAAAAGAACAGTGATTTGGGTAACAAAAGGATAATTGTCAGAACTTAATATCTGGCACATTTTTCTAATGGGGCATTTAGGGTTAGCTTAGGGTGACAAAGATCCCCTGCATGAGGGTCGTAGATAGCAGGCTTGTCACTGTGCAATTCTGTTTTGGATATTGATCGTTTTAGAGTTTAGTGTAGAGTAGAATAGAGTTTTAATCTGTTACAATATAATGTATTGTTGATAATGGGTCGACTTGATTTGCAATCTAAGATAAGAAACTTGTCTGTGAATGCTAATGTTTAAAGCTTTTGACTTCAAATAAACCATGTGATTTTTCAACCATCAGAACTTATTGAGCTCTTGATTTAACAACAGGTAAGATATTCAACTCAGTCTAGTTTTTCACACCCACATACATACACACTCACACTCATATATTATCAGCTATAGAGCACCTGCTCAGAATACAAACAGTCAGGAGCTCACGTATCCTGGCAACAAACTGCACAGTTTCAGAAATTTCTTGAGGCTGAGTATCTATGTCGAAATCCATCAGGAATATAGTGTGTGTGTGATGACTTATCAATCAGCAACCTTCTTGCCCCATTTTTGCTCTGACATAAAACTCAATGAGTGGAAGAAATTTTAAATAAAAATAATACGTTTTTTTTTTTTTTATCAAGCTACACACATGCAATACGCAGCAGGCATATTAATTAAAATTACATGAGATATGAAAGGCACACTAAACTATAAATTAAAATGAGGATGTTTTAAATTAGTTATTTGAACTCAAACCAGTGAGAAATATTAAAGACGCTGCCTGGATGAATAAGATTATTCAGACAGTTCAAACAGAGAAACTTTAATTCAAATCCTCTTGGTTTTAAAGTGGACTTACAGTACAATGTGCTTTTATAATATTTAGTCATTTCGAATTGTGTAATATTAATGACTAATTATATCAGTTCTCTGATGTTTGTTTTATTTTAATTTCAATATCAATGACTTAATGAACCAGGTTGTTTGTCCTTATCCTAAATTACTGGTGTTTGCTAAGGCATAGAAGGATGGTAAGTTAAAAGGTGCTTCTTTGCACCATTTACCTCTGAATAGAACAGAGTATTACCGTAAAATACAAAGGAATCCAACTATTTGACAAACTATTTTCCTGTTGACACTGTAAAGCTGCTTTGACATAATCAGTATTGAATAAAGCGCTATATAAATGAAGGTGACTTGACCTAAAGGTTTTCGCTCTTTAGATAGATTTTTGTTTCGATTTTTTATTATATTTTATTTTATAGATTTTATGGCTAAAAAGTGTGTGGTGTGTGGAGACATTCCATTAACTACTAGTGTCGACAGTACTTACTTGTCGCTATGTCTTTCCCAGTTGAAAATAACAACAACAACAACTTGTAGTAAACATGGAAGATTTATTCATCCATTACTACAAGTGGTAACTAAATTAATTTGATACATTTTAATACAGAGATAGTATGTTAAAAGCAAATTTTATTTTATATTAATGTTGTCTCAAAATAACATGTTAGTACACTTACATTTTATTAAGATTATGTTAGGAAGTACTAAACTAAATAATTTTTAGTATATTAATTACAAAATTAGTGCATGAAAATAGAGCACTCTAAATACATAATGGAAGTGCACTTTTTCCATCTGGGTTTGTGGTATCGCACCTCTTATTATTTTATAACACAACAGGCCTGTCCAAGCCAAAGAGAGTGTGTCAAACACATATTTACTTTTTTTTAAGAGCGGAAAAATACAGCCATCATATCATGCTGTCATTTTGTAAACCGACTCTATGTGATTAGCTGTGGCCTAAATGAGCTGGGAAACCTATTTGGCTGGTCCATTGGAGGTCTTTCTGGGAATAACTCTAATGAGGGGAGACCCTTCGAAATGGGACACCAACCAAAACCATTCAATGGGCAGGGATCTAATAACAGGGTCGGTTAATGTATACCCAGGCGAGTCCATCCGTTCTATCACAGAGTGCAATAGAACTTGGCTGCTTAACTACATGTCCAGAGAATGGATTGATGGAGGGAGAGACAGAGGGAGCAGCAGAGGGAAAAGAATGGATGGAGACAGACCAATGGAGGAAATGAATGAGTGAGGGGGACCCAGAGGTGGAGGCAGAGAAAGAGGAGAGAGAATGTAATAGAGTGTATATAAAGATGGAGAGAGGTGAATGGGTAAAGAGGGAGAGGTGAATGAAGGGAAATTGAAGAGGTGAGATGGGGATGGATGAGATAGGAGGTAGAGGATTGGATAATTATTCTTCTGAAATCATTGTAACAAAGAGCCTTAGATTATCAAAATTGTTTCTGAAGGAGCTTTCTAATAATAATGAAGAGACATGAATTATCATGGAACACGTTCAATATGATTAACTGGAACTCTATGGTAGATTTTTCTTTTAACCATAAAGCATAAACAAAAATGTGTACTGAGATTTTTAAGTGTACCTTTTTAGGAAACTGTCAATAGATCTAAATAGCTTTTGAAGTCAAATTTTTTTACACTCTATTATGCAGATGATGCTATTATATTCAGTCGATAATGAGAGAATTCATACAAAATCAAATAAAACTAATATTTTTAAATATACATTATTTAAGAGTTTTAAATAACTGTGCTTGAGTGTTTATGATAAATTTTTTATTATATATATATATCTCTGTGTGGTTCTTAATGCCCTAGTGTAGTGACGGGGACACTATACTGTCAAAAAGCATCGTCTTTCGGATGAGACGTTAAACCGAGGTCCTGACTCTCTGTGGTCATTAAAAATCCCATGGCACTTCTCTTAAAGAGTAGGGGTGTAGCCCCGTTGTCCTGGCCAAATTCCCCCCACTGGTCTTTGTCAATCATGGCCTCCTAATAAACCCCATCCCATCCACTTGATTGGCTCTATCTCTCTCTCCTCTCCACCTGTAGCTGGTGTGTGGTGAGCTAGAGGTCTGCTACCCGACCTGAGCCCGCAGGTCCTAAAATACTTTTGGGTTTCAGGTCGGGTTAGGGTTAATATTTAATGGATAACTTCAGGCTCGGAATCGGTCAGGTTTGTAGCTAAACCAAAACTATATTCAGAGGCTACTCTGCTTTCATAGACGCATGCGCACACACATTATTGCACACAGATATCAGAGATCGCGCAGCGCAGCGCACAAACAGCACGGAAACTTTTATTAGTAAAATAGCTTCGATAGGCTACTGGCTCGCAAGTCGCAACGTTATATTTCTCTGCAATGAGGGGGTAAAATCACTGTTTTTGAAGTAACTAAGCCTCGTTGCTTGTAGAGAGAGATGCGTAGAAGCAGGTTCACATGCAGGTTCTCTGTCTCTCTCTCTCGCTAATTATAATAAATTATTAATTCATTCAAATAGTCTGATTATTTGAAGTCTGATTTAAAGTAGGCTGAATGATAACGAGCCTTAACTGACAAAATGACCATAATTTGCACGGTGGAAGAATTATTGTCTTGTCCTATACAACCATTTATAAACTCGGCAGAATGTATGCGACAGCTGCACCTGATGTTCACAAACTTTCATAACTGGTAAGTGTTTTTTTTATTTAGACTTGTGAAATAGCCGAGCCTAGATTAATCTGTTTCTTTGTGTATTTGTTTACTGACTGTTGCATGTAATCGTGAAATACAGCCTTTTTTTTTTAGTTGGCTATACATTATGGGGAGGGGGATGTCGGGTTCGGGTTCTAAATTTAATTGTGCTGCTCGGGTCGGGTCATACGATCTCTGGTACAGGCCGGGTTCGGGCTTCAGTTTAAAGCCCGTGCAGACCTCTATGGTGAGCTCACTGGCGCCGTTGTCCTATGGCAGCCGTCGCATCATCCAAGTGGATGCTGCACACTGGTGGTGGTTGAGGAGAGACCCTCCACATGATTGTGAAGTGCTTTGGGTGTTCAGCAATACACAATAAAGCACTATATAAATGCATCATTCATATATACTAATACATCTACACTCACCGGCCACTTTATTAGGTACACCTGTTAAATTGCTTGGTGACACAAATTGCTAATCAGCCAATCGCATGGCAGCAACTCAATGCATTTAGGCATCTAGATGTAGTGAAGACGACTTGCTGAAGTTCAAAGCGAGCATCAGAATGGGGAAGAAAGGGTATTTACGTGACTTTGAATGTGGAATTGTTGTTGGTGGCAGACGGCTGGTCTGAGTATTTAAAAAACTGCTGATTAACTGGGATTTTTACGCACAATCATTTCTAGGGTTTACAGAGAATGGTCCAAAAAAGAGAAAATATCCAGTGAGCGGCAGTTGTGTGGACGAAAATGCCTTGTTGATGTCAGAGGTCAGAGGAGAATGGGCAGACTGGTTAGAGATGATAGAAAGGAAACAGTCACTCAAATAACCACTCGTTACAACCAAGGTATGCAGAATACCATCTCTGAATGCACAACACGTCAAACCCTGAAGCAGATGGGCTACAGCAGCAGAAGACCACACCAGTGTCGCTCCTGTCAGCTAAGAACAGGAAACGGAGGCTACAATTTGCACAGGTTCACCAAAATTGGACAATAGAAGATTGGAAAAACGTTGCCTGATATGATGAATCTCGATTTCTGTTGCGACATTCAGATGGTAGGGTCAAAATTTGGCATAAAGAACATGAAAGCATGGATCCATCCTGTCATGTCTCAACGGTTCAGTTTGGTGGTGGTGATGTAATGGTGAGGGCGATATTTTCTTGGTGAACTTCGGGCCATTTAGTACCAATTGAGCATCTTTTAAACACCACAGTCTACCTATTAGAGTATTGTTGCTGACCATATCCATCCCTTTATGACTACAGTGAACCCATCTTTTGATGGCTACTTCCAGCAGGATAATGCACCATGTCACAAAGCTCAAATCATCTCAGACTGGTTTCTTAAACATGACAATGAGTTAACTTTACTCAAATGGCATCCACAGTCACCAGAGTACATTTGTGATGTGGTTGAATGGGAGATTCGGTTCATGGATGTGCAGCCGACAAATCTGCGACAACTGCGTGATGCTATCATGTCAATATGAACCAACATTTCTGAGGAATGTTTCCAGCACATTGTTGAATCCATGCCACGAAAAATTAAGGCAGTTCTGAAGGCAAAAGAGGGTCCAACCCGGTACTAGTAAGATAATAAAGTAACCTAATAAAGTAACCAGTGAGTGTCCTTTCCTATCCAAGATGGCGGCGCGTTCGGACGCAGCGGCTACTCCGGGTCCTAAAAACGGTGTTTTTATGTCTGTTAGTCTTGTCTCCTCGTCTTCAAACTGTCTGACTTTATTGAAAATCAAAAGACAAACACCGGAAACACATCTATGATCGCCAGAGCCTCCTGGATATCGACAATGTGTACAAACATCAGCTTTCACCGGCGACTACTGAGAAGCTACAAGGCCTCTGTCTGCTGCTGAAGCCGGACCCCGAGACCGCGGCCTCGCCTACTGATGCTACCCACACAAAGCGGCGGCGCGGCGGTGTGAGAGGGACAAGCGCGGCAAGCGTGGAGGTATTCGAGCTAGGCTAAGGCTAATCCAACTAGTCCAGCAATTCCATCACTCATGCTCTCAAACGTTCGCTCTCTGGAAAACAAACTGGACTTAATTCAACTCAGCGGTCTACACAGCATGAGACAAGGGATTGTTGTGTGTTTGTTTTCACTGAAACATGGCTAAACGACAACATCCCGGACTCCGCCATTCAGCTGCACGGACTAACCTGCTGCCGAGCGGACAGAGATTCATCACTGTCTGGTAAGACTAGCGGGTGGCTTGTGTGTGTATATCAACTAAGAATGGTGTAACAATGCAGCGGTATTATCAACACACTGTTCATCGCTGGTGGAGTTTATGGTTGTGAAATGCCGACCGTTCTATCTGCCGCGGGAGTTCACGGCCATTGTTATTGTCGCGGTGTACATTCCCCCGTGTGCAAATGCTAAGGACGCGCTTCGTGAACTGTACAGCGCCATCAGCGAACAACAAACAAATAACCCCGACGGCTTTTCATCATAGCGGCGACTTCAACCACGCTAACTTAAAGACAGTTTTACCAAAGTTCTACCAACATGTGAACTTTGCAACAAGAAATAACACACTGGACTTTGTTTACACAACAGTGAAACACGCATACAATGCCGAACCCCGCCCCCACCTCGGATACTCGGACCACATCTCTGTTATGCTAATCCCAGCATACAGACCGCTTCTCAAACTGGCCAAACCGGTTCAAAAGCAGATCACGGTATGGCCAGACAATGCTACCTCAGCACTGCAGGACTGCTTCCAGGACACAGACTGGAACATGTTTAAAAGAGGCGGCCACCTATAATAACCATACAGACCTACAGGAGTACACTGAAACTGTGACTGCTTACATCAAATACTGCATTGATGATGTGACAGTCACCAAGACCATCACCACACGTGCAAACCGGAAGCCATGGATGACAGCAGAGGTTCGTGGGCTGCTAAAACCAGAGATGAAGCGTTCAGATCAGGAGATAAAGCGCCCTCAAAACAGCAAGAGCCAATCTGTCCCGTGGCATCAAAATGCAAAACGGTTATATGGCAGTAAAATAAATAATCATTTCACAAACAGCAGAGATACACGGAGCCTGTGGCAAGGCATTCAGACCATCACTGACTACAAGCCCCCGCCACAGGCCTGTGACGACGACACATCCCTCCCAGATGCACTCAACCACTTTTATTCACGGTTTGAAATGCAGAACAACACATCTGCACAAAAACTGCCCACACCTCCCAACGACCAGGCACTCTGTCTGTCTCCAGCCGACGTAAGGAAGACCCTATCTAGGATTAACCCACGCAAGGCTGCGGGTCCTGACAATATACCTGGCCGCGTACTGAAAGACTGTGCTGAACAGCTGACAGATGTCCTAACAGATATCTTCAACACCGCTGAGCCAGGCAGTCATCCCCACATGTCTCAAATCCACGACAATCATACCGGTACCAAAAAATCACCTGTGTCCTGTCTAAATGACTACCGTCCCATAGCACTGACTCAATCATAATGAAGTGCTTTGAGAGGCTAGTCATGCACAACATCAAAACCAGCATCCCCAACACACTCGATCCGCTCCAGTTTGCATACCGCCCAAACCGCCTACGGATGATGCAATTTCCTCCACCCTCCACCTGGCTCTTACCCACCTAGAAAATAAAGACTCATATGTTAGAATGCTGTTCATCGACTTCAGCTCAGCATTCAACACAATAATCCCACAACAGCTCATCAATAAATTAAGCCTGCTGGGCCTCAACAACTCCCTCTGCAATTGGATCCTGGACTTTTTAACCGGAAGACCTCAGTCAGTTCGGGTCGGCCACAACACCTCGAGCACTACCACACTGAGCACAGGGGCCCCACAGGGCTGTGTGCTCAGCCCGCTGCTCTTCACGCTGCTGACCCACGACTGCACTGCCAAGTTCAGCTCCAACCACATCATCAAGTTTGCCGATGACACATCAGTGGTAGGTCTCATCAGCAACAACGATGAAACGCACTACAGAGAGGAAGTGGCACAGCTGGCTGAATGGTGTGGCGCAAACAACCTGTCCCTCAATGTGGAGAAGACAAAGGAGGTTGTGATGGACTTCAGGAGAAACCCCGTTGACCACCCCCCACTGACCATCGACACCTCGACTGTGGAGAGAGTCAGCAGCACTAAATTCCTGGGGTGCACATCACAGAGGACCTCACCTGGACCACCAACACCAAGTCTATCTCCAAGAAGGCACAACAGCGCCACACTTTCTCCGCCGCTGAAAAGAGCAAGCCTCCTCCACCCATCCTCACCACCTTCTACAGGGGTACCATTGAGAGCGTGCTGACCAGCTGCATCACTGTCTGGTACGGAAACTGCTGTGCAGCAGAAAGACCCTCCAGCGGACAGTGAACACCGCTGCAAAAATCATTGGTGCCCCTCTCCTCCATCCTGGACATTTTCCTTACACGATGCTCCAGCAAAGCAAAAGTATCGTGGAGGACCCCACCCACCCTCCCACAGTCTCTTCCAGCTCCTACCCTCAGGTAGACGGTACCGAGTATCAGAGCCCCGCCAGACTGCTCAACAGCTTTTTCCCCAGGCTGTGAGAGCCCTGAACTCACATCACACAGCCCTCTCTGAAACCCCAAACAACCCCCACCTTACCACATCTCAGGAAAAACTGTTAACTTTTATCTCTGTGGAATTCAGGTGAGCGGGCCTGCACAAGCCACCTGTAGCAACACACTCCTCTGCATGCACTAGACACTTTCACACACCATTGTGTGTCCATAATCCCACAAAAGACTGACTGTAATATATGACTGTAATGTATGTATGTTTACTGGCTCATGCACCACAAATCACCTTACACTGTTCCCCAGCCAGCTGCTTGAATGTCTCTCTTTGCACATGTACAGTATTTGAAGTCATCTGCACAGTTGTACAGTTTGTATTTTTGTACAGTTTGTATTTTTGTTTCTTGTTTTTAGTTTATGTATAGGTAACCACTTTATATATAGTATATGTATAGTCAAAGCTGACAGTAGGTTAGTTTGTGTATAGGTTTATACTGTTTTACTTTGTGTTGTATATTTGTATTTATGTAGCACCGTGGTCCTGTGAGGCACGACATCTCGTCCCACTATATGTCCACACATGTAGTGGAATGACAATAAAGCTCAACTTGACTTGACTTGACTTGTATATATATATACAGTATATGTATATATTTTTTTATATTAAGGACTTGTCCATAAATGTTTTTAAGCTGATGCTCACAAACAACTCAGACCTTGTTATTAATGCCTGAAAGAGAAATTTAATGCAAAATTTTGTTTGAAATCTTTGAAACCAAGATTTAGTGAGAATCTCTCAACTGTTAATTCTATTAATTCAATATGCTATTAACCTAAAACGATTCGAAACAAAGTTAATATACATAAAATACTCATATTTTAGATGCTGTAAACACAATGTTTTTCTTTGTTTATGTATAAACTTAAATATGTACGGTATGTACAGATTGTGTACACTTACTGTACACTTTAGTAATACTTACTAAATGACTACAATTACTGATGAGATCACCTTTCATAATCAGTAAGGTAAGTTGTTTTAGATGAAAAAGCCTCTGCTAAATGGCTCAAATGTCAAACTATCCATTACACACAGAAGAGATGTGATAACAATGGAAAAGAGAGGGATGAGGATGAGTGGGAGGCTGAAAAGACTGAGATGAAGGAAGACAATAAGATGGAGGTGAAGAATAACTGTTTTCTTAAGAACATCTGCTCTTACAGTCTCATCTGCTGACATCTGTACTCAACAGCTATCAGGCAGCTGCTCATGTGCTCCAACCACCACATGCCTCTTTCTTTTACACTCACTTGCTGTCTTTAACTTTGCCTCTAACTATATTGCCAGTTTCATTGCTGCCAACCCGGCCTTTCTCCCTCTGTCCTCTGTTCCAATTCAATTTACATACTGTTCCAAAGCCGCTTTACATAGAAGAGTGCCTTGCAAACTCCCCAGTGAGCAAGCCAAATGACGAAATGGCAAGGACAAACTACATAAGATGTGTGAGGAGAAACCAAGATTTAACTAAGGAAGCCCATTTATTCATTTGAACAGATGTAATCCAGCCACAAAGTATTAATGATAATTGGTTAATTTGTTGCTTAATTAAATTTAATGATTATCACCAACATTATGCGATCCGTGGACAGTATTGTTGTTGACAGATTCTGGTTATGTCTGGTGGTATGATGCTATATGCACTGTGCGAGGCAGCCTCTACACATTAGCACAATAAATGCATGAATAAGAAAATAAAACTTCATTCTTTGTCTCACTCACTCACTGACACACAGGCAAGGGTTGCGAATGACAGGACCTAGTAACCCTAGGATGGGGGTGCCAAGGTGTGGTCTCAGCAAAGTAATAGAAAATAAGGACATTTGCTTTCTGAAGGAATAAGGGGAAAATATGGCTCCCGTGCAGTATACAGATTGACCCATGTAGTGAATACCAATGCATTTGATCCGAGTGCAGAAAACGGAGGTGGAATTACTGTGTTTTGATAACTGGGAGAGCTAGAGCAGCGGGTTTAAAATGTGTTTCTGTCTCTCTTTTTCTGAGAATTTGTGTTGAGTTCAGTGTAACTAGGTGTAAGGAGTCACCAGTATCACACAATGGCAGACGCTGATGAGTTCTGTCGGTAATTTCCTGCCTCCTGCCTCCTAAATTGCCTGTTTGGCAGCTGTGTGTGTGTGAGGCTGCATGGGCTGAAGAGAAATTACCCTCTTTTCTCTAATGAGTGACTCAAAATTATGAAACAATGAACTTGGACATAGAAGAACAGTAATTACAGAGACCGATCAACAGGTGCGAGTAACAACTGAGTTGCTAGTACTTCCAACAGGTATATCTGTTGCTGATTGCACTCATACTGTGTGTGTCTTTATGAATGTAATTGTGTTTTTTGTACACATCCTCAAATACTTAAATCACAATTAAAGAGCATTTACACCCTATAAAATAGGAACATAAGAAGCATGAATTAAATATGAAAAAGTCTCAATGTGGAAACAACTTTAACTTGTTCAAAATCTATAAAAAATGCTTATTTTATTTAGTACTGTTTTGAATAATCTAATTCTCATAAAATATGTTTACATTTACAGGTTTCTTATGTGGTATATGTAAAGATTTTTTATTTGTAGCTTATTCAGGGCAGTACACACACACGCACAAATATAATCCCTCTAGTTTTGTTAAATTTAACATTATTATTCACATTCTGCAAAGTGTGTGTACACTTATGACCACAGCTGTATACAGGTGCATCTCAATAAATTTGAATGTCGTGGAAAAGTTCATTTATTTCAGTAATTAAATTCAAAATTTTAAACTCGTGTATTAAATAAATTAAATGCACACAGACTTAAGTAGTATAAGTCTTTGGTTCTTTTAATTGTGATGATTTTGGCTCACTTTTAACAAAAACCCACCAATTCTTTATTTCAACAAATTTGAATATGGTGACATGCCAATCAACTCAACACCTGCAAAGGTTTCCTGTGCCTTCAAAATGGTCTCTCAGTTTGGTTCACTAGGCTACGCAATCATGGGAAAGACTGCTGATCTGACAGTTGTCCAGAAGACAATCATTGACACCCTTCACAAGGAGGGTAAGCCACAAACATTAATTGCCAAAGAAGCTGGCTGTTCACAGAGTGCTGTATCCAAGCATGTTAATAGAAAGTTTAGTGGAAGGAAAAAGTGTGAAAGAAAAAGATGCACAACCAACCGAGAGAACAGCAGCCTTAAGGGTTGTCAAGCAAAATCGATTCAAAAATTTGTGTGAACTTCTCAAGGAATGGACTGAGGCTGGGGTGAAGGCATCAAGAGCCACCACACACAGACGTGTCATGGAATGTGGCTAAAGTTGTCGCCAGAGGCGTCTTACCTGGGCTAAGGAGAAGTACTGGACTATTGCCCAGTGGTCCAAAGTCCTCTTTTCAGATGAGAGGAAGTTTTATATTTCATTTGGAAACCAAGGTCCTAGAGTCTGGAGGAAGGGTGGAGAAGCTCATAGCCCAAGTTGCTTGAAGTCCAGTGTTAAGTTTCCACAGTCTGTGATGATTTGGGGTGCAATGTCATCTGCTGGTGTTGGTCCATTGTGTTTTTTTTTTTTAAACCAATGTCACTGCACCGTTTACCAATAAATGTTGGAGCACTTTATGCTTACTTCTGCTGACCAGCTTTTTAGAGATGCTGATTTCGTTTCCAGCAGGATTTGGCACCTGCCCACACTGCCAAAGCACCAAAAGTTGGTTAAATGACCATGGTGTTGGTGTGCTTGACTGGCCAGCAAACTCACCAGACCTGAAACCCATAGAGAATGTATGGGCTATTGTCAAGAGGAAAATGAGAAACAAGAGACCAAAACATGCAGATGAGCTTAAGGCCACTGTTGAAGAAACCTAGGCTTCCATACCACCTCAACATTGCCTCAAACTGATCCCCTCCATGCCACGCCGAATTGAAGCAGTAATTAAAGCAAAATGAGCCCCTACCAAGTTTTAGTACATATACAGTAAATTATCATACTTTCCAGAAGGCCAAACATTCACTAAAAATGTTTTTTTTATTGGTCTTATGAAGTATTCTAATTTGTTGAGATAGTGAATTGGTGGGGTTTTGATAAATGTGAGCCAAAATCATCACAATTAAAAGAACCAAAGACTTAAACTACTTCAGTCTGTGTGCATTGAATTTATTTAATACACAAGCTTCCCAATTTGAGTTTAATTTCTGATATGAATGAACTTTTCCACGACATTCAAATTTATTGAGATGCACCTGTATATATATATATATATATGATGTTTAGGTTTGGTATATAGGCTGCTCGCACAGCACATTTATAGTTCAGATGGGCCCTATTATCTCTCGCTTTCACACACAAATATAATATACAACCCGAATTCCAGAAATGTTGGAACGTTTGTTAAATGTGAATAAAACAAAAACTAAGAAAATACTTTCAAATCACATGAGCCAATACTTTATGCACAATAGAACATAGAGAACATAACAAATGTTTAAACTGATACATTTTACACTTTTATCCACTAAATGAGCTCATTTCGAATGCCTGCTACAGGTCTCAAAAAAGTTGGCACGGGGGCAACAAAGTGCTGAAAAAGCAAAACATTTTGAAAAGATTCAGCTGGGAGAACATCTAGCAACTAATACAGTTAATTCTGTCAGGACCACTATCATCAAAATGATAGATACTTAGCATAAAGTTTGGTTTGGCGGTATGCTTCTGTTCTGGGCAAAAACACCCTGCCCATCCATGCAGCTTGTCATGAATGAGCAGGGAGAGCAGCAAAAATAATAACCCCCCAAGGGTTAACAGAATAGAACAAGCAGATACCATTAATGTACTTAATGATATTTAAGTGTAACATTATTCAAGAAAGAAGTCTGATTAAGCAAGGAATATCAGAAAGCCAAGTCCTGACTGTGCGAAAGGAGGAGTTGGGGATGGAGGAGGCTGATTTGCTCATGAGCGAGTGAGAAAAAGCTGCTGATTAATACTGAATACAGCTTATATAGGAATGCCGCGATAGGTATCGTATTCCTATAGGTAGATGTGATCAGCTGAGAATCAGCTGATGCAAGCTTGACTCACGTGATCTGCCGGAACTAACCCTCAATTTCTGTCAGGACCACTATCGTTTAACATTAGCTTCTTGCTGTTGCAAATTTAACCAAGTACCAGCACTTGCAGTAACAACCAATAGTTTAAGCAACAAGCAGGTCTAGCAACAAACATGATACTGAGCACTAGATAAGCCCTAAAAGCAAGCAAAATCTCAATACCCTAACAGCTTTAAAGCAAAGATCTTCTGAAACAGCATAGACTGGGGCAGCATGCCCTTTAAGAGGAGAAGCAGTGCTCTTCTTTAATAAGCAGCTGAGAAGAGCAGCATAACCCTTTAATGCAATACAGCATATGGTCAATACCCAAAGTTTAGGCAAGACTATGTTGCCCTTATCCAGATAATCGTTAGCATTAATAAGCTTGTTAACTAAATCTAGATACTGCCCGTTAGTATCAAGCACATTACAGATACAATAATTGAAGCAACAGCATATCACTAACTTAAAACATAGCGTTTGGAAATAATAGTAGGATAAGTTTAATGAAACAGAATTCCCAATACTAGATGAGCCTTAAGCAGCAAGCCTGTTTCATATCAGACGGA
This sequence comes from Gymnocypris eckloni scoliostomus, assembly GCA_027564155.1. Lineage (NCBI taxonomy): Eukaryota > Metazoa > Chordata > Actinopteri > Cypriniformes > Cyprinidae > Gymnocypris > Gymnocypris eckloni. The sequence continues at coordinate 17,777,382 of CM050414.1, forward strand.
CCTAAACAACAGATAAAAAATAAGCCTCGCTGTAATTTTAACTGGGTAATATTACCAGCGTGTCAAAAACATCCAATGAGCCTAAAGCAACAGCATGACTAATAAACAAACATGTTACTGAACAACTTCCTTAAATAACGTGATAGCATAATTGCCAACATAGCATAAGGCAATGAGAATGACAAATAAACTTAGCTTAGCTTCGTGAAGACATTCAGATATGAATAAAGGGTTAAATGATCAGTTGTTAAGTGGTTGCTTAACCCTCCTTGATATCTTTGCTTCTTCCAGCGGGGAAAGCAAATCTCTTGTAAAAGTGTTGTTGATGCAGTCACATTAGCATAACTCCAACAAATTCTGGGCATTGCAGGCAATAGTCTATGTCAATGATATATCGTTGTGAGAAGCAGTGCTTGCTCAGGTCACTTCCGAGTCTAACAGCTTATATCAATCGTGGCAAATTCACGTTCAAGTTCACAAACTTGAATCTGGTGAGAACTCTGTGAGAAATGAACCCCTGAAAATGCCTGATTAAAGCTTTCCACATAGATGTAATTCACTGTCTAATTTGCTCCTGAGCAAGCAGGAAAAGCTGCTGATTAATACTGAATAGAGCTTATATAGAAATGCCGCGATAAGTGTCGCATTCCTATAGGTAGATGTGATGCAAGCTTGACTTACGTGACCTGCCAGAACTAACTCTAATGCACAATTTTACATTGTTTTATGTTTAGTTAGACTTATAATCTGGTGTTAACTTAGTAATGTGTTTGTTACATCAATAAGAGATAAAGAGCGCTGATCACTTTAAGAGTTTGGAACGAGCAATGACGGTGATGCTAGAATGTTCAAGATTCAAGATTTTATTCGTCACATACGCAATTATACAGAATATAACCAGCATTGAAATGTAAGTCAGGTCCGCTCCATGGACAGTGCAATTAACAAACACAAGAGTATATACATAAATATAGGTATGAAAAACGGAAGTAAAAAATTGCAAATAAGAATAAAGTATAAAGAATAAAAAAGAATGAAATGTGCAATAAAATTAAATGTGCAGGACAGTATACTGTAGACTTACTAAATAATAATATAAGCATGAATGTGCAAGAAAAATGTGCAAATAGGTTGTACAGGGTATACACATAGCAGCTATACAGATAGTGGAGAATAATTAATATCTTACTGATTATTAAATGGAGTCATGTTGATGTTATAAGACAGAGTTTGAGTTTAGGAGCCTGATGGCCTGGGGGAAGAAGCTTCTCCTAAGTCTCTCAGTTTTTGCCATCATGCTATGGAAGTGCTTGCCAGATGGCATTAAAATGAAGAGACGTTACCAGGATGATTTGAGTCCTTGATTACTTTAGCAGCTCTGATTTTGCAGCGTTTGAGGTAGGTGTCCTGCAGAGAGGGGAGAGCAGACCCCGAGATGCGCTCAGCTAAGTGCACAACTCTCTGCAGAGCTTTGCAGTCCTGATTGGAGATGTTTCCTTACCACTCTGAGATGCAGTGTCAATACACTTTCTATGGCCCCTGAATAGAAAGTTTTCAGGATTGCTGCTGAGACCCTGAATTTCCTCAGCTGTCGCAGATGGTAAAGCCTTTGCCTGTCTTTCTTAACCTGTGTTTGAATGTGTGTAGTCCAAGTCAGGTCCTTGGAGATGTTTACACCGAGGTGCTTGAAGCTGCTCACACTCTCCACAGGGGTCCCACTGATCATAAGAGGAGTGTAGGGCCATTGCTGTCTTTTCATGAAGTCCACAATCAGCTCTTTAGTTTTGCTCACATTCAGAGAGAGAGACAGTTGTCCTGGCAACATGATGTAAGTCTCTCTACCTCATCCAAGTATGCAGTCTCATCATTGTTGGAAATTAGGCCCAGAACCACAGTATTATCAGCAAATTTGATAATAGAAGTGGAGCTGTGAGAGGACACAGTCGTGTGTGTAGAGAGAGTAGAGCAGGAGACTCAGGACAACGCTGTGGGGCTCCTATGTTCAGGGTGATGAAGTTGGAGGTGAACTGGCCTACTTTCACCACTTGATATCTGCCGGTGAGGAAATATTGAATCTAGTCACAGTGAAGAGTTTAGGCTGAGGTCTGTGAGTTTAAAAGCTAGCTTGATGGGGACTAAAGTATTGAAAGCTGAGCTATAGTCAATGAATAGCAGCCTTACATAGTTCCCATTTTTGAGGGAACTATGCAGGACGTGAGAGATGGTATCGTCAGTAGATCTATTTGGGCGATAGGCAAACTGAAGAGGGTCCAAAGTAACAGGGATGGAGGAGCAAATGTGGTTCTTTACAAGTCTCTCAAAAACCTTCATGACTATTGATGTGAGGGCAACTGGACAATAGTCATTCAGGCAAGAGGGTTTATTGTTCTTAGGCACAGGGATGATGACAGATTTTTTAAAGGAGGTATGAACCTCAGAGGTAGTAAGGGACACATTAAAGATGGATGCAAACAAATCAGCAAGCTGATCAGTGCAGGACCTTAGAACACGCTCAGTAATCCCAGCAGGTCCAGCTGCTTTCCTGACGTTCAATCTCTTTATTTCCATCCGAACCTCATGCCCAGCTCTGTGATTACATGATCATCGCTGCTCTGCATCCATTGCATTCAAAGCGGCCGTAGAAGGTGTTTAACTCACCAGCAGCAACGGATCTGCTCTCACCTTTATTTCAAAAGGAACAGATGGTCATCCGTACCTGCCACATGCGTCGAGAGTCATTGAGCTGAAAATGAGACTCAATTATCTCCCTGTATGGGAGGTTAGCGGCTCTTACTGCACGTCAGAAAGAGCATAGCACGATGCTTTATACTCACTCATGTTTCCCGACAACTGATCGGCGTTGTATGCGGCAGTGCGTTGGTTAACTGCAGCACGGATTGTTCTGGCCACCCACGGTTTCTGTTGAGAATGTTTATTGTGTGGTTATTGTGTTGACAAAGCTTAATGCTACATCCGTGAACTCACTGACATCAGATGAACTCGCCCCGAAACATGTCCCAGTCAATGTCATCAAGAGCCACCTGTAGCATATCTTCTGAGTGGGAGGACCAGCGCGTCAAAACTCTCTCCACCGGGGGTTCCTGAACAAATCTTTGTTTTTTTATTCCGGTGTGAGGAAAATGGCGGCATGGTCCGATTTGCCAAAGACCGGTAGTGAGCGGGCATTGTAGGTATTTTTAAACTGATTGTAGCAATGATCCAGTGTATTTGATCCTCTAGTTGGACAGGATACATGTTGATAAAAGTTCTGCATAACCTGCCTGAGGATGACTTTGTTAAAGTCCCCCGCGATGATAAAGGCAGCGTCAGGGTGTTTTTTAATAAAGCCGCTGAGCACATCGTGAAGCTTAGACAAAGCCAAGCCAGTGTCTGCCTGTGGTGAAATGTAAACAGCAGAAACAACGATCGATTAAAACTTCCGGAGCAGATAGAATGGGCGGCAGATAATGGATAGATGTTCCAGATGAGGCGAGCAGGAGCATGACAGAATGGAGATATTTCTGGGGTCACACCATTTCTTGTTGATCATGAAAGACACTCCTCCACCTTTGGTTTTACCGGCCTCGGCTATTCTGTCCATCCATAAAACAGTAAAGTTATCAGATGGTGTTACAGCAGTGCCCGGGACCGAGGTCGTGAGCCATGTTTCTGTCAAACAAAGGATGTTAAAGTCCCTTATGTCCCGTTGAAAACTTATCCTGGCTCTAAGATCGTTCATCTTATTTTCCAAGGATTGTATATTGGTGAGCAGCATACTCGGGAGAGGAGACCTTTTTCTCAGTCGAGTGGATGCCAGCCCGTTTCCCGCGGTGCTTCTTGATCCGTTGCCTCGGGGGATTATTCAAGTGGCCATTGTTCTCCTCTGCGTTCCGGAGAATCTCAAGTGGCCGCATTGGATTTGTGGATAAAGTGTCCTGAAACAGGTTAGTGTAGCGTGTCCAATGTACAAAAGTGTTATTTTGTTGTAAGTGATCAATGGAAACGTTAGTGTGTAAAAAGAGAAAGCAAAACTACGTAAAAAAGTAAATAAGAGCACAATCTGACCGGAAGTTCAGTGATGTGGGTGTTCAGTGACACAGTTCAGTGAAGTTGGTGAGAACAATAAACATTAAAATAAGTTCCAGTACGAGTCCTCGTTACAGACGTAACAATTGGCAACAAGGATGGCGAAGAATTCCCCACGTTGTCGTTATCTCCCTTTTTTGCCCCATCCTGGCAAGCCGACGGTCCCATGCGAGCAGTGGAAAACATTGTTTGAAACTTACATGTTAGTATTGGGCCTTGATGGCGTCCCAATGAAGCGAAAAATGGCCATACTCCTCCACTGTCTTGGTGCCGAAAAACAGCGTGTTTTTCGCACACTCAGAGATGCAGACGATTACGCCACTGTGATTACACTGTTAGATCAACAATTTGAAAAAAAAAAACAGAGTCTCCTGCTAAAACGGCTGCAGTTCCGACAGCGCAGACAGCACGCTGGTGAGTCGATTGCTCAATATGTTGCTGATTTGAGAGGAATGGCAAAACCGTGCTGTTTTTGCTAATTATCAGATGAGATTATAAGATATCAGTTAATTGAGGAAGCAAACAATACACTCGTTCGGGAGCGGCTGTTATTGGAAGATGATGATCTCACTTTAGAGAAAGCTGTAATTCTGGCCTCTCATATTGAGTCTGCTGCACAGTGTGCTACTAAATTAAATACTGCGCATGAATCAAGTGTAAGCAGTGGGGACATGATACAAGAATGCACACAAGTTCACAGGGCAGAGGCAGATATATCGGAATCAGAATCAGAATGAGCTTTCTTGCCAGGTATGTTTACACATACGAGGAATTTGTTTTCATGACAGAAGCTACCACAGTGCAAAATAACAGTAATAACAGTGACAGAACAAAAACACAGATAATAAAAGAAAATGAAAAAGAACAAGTAATTAAGGAATAACAATATACAAATTGACCATTGTATGTACAGGTATATAACAATGGACAGTTTTGTATGTACAGGTATATTATGTGCAATTGAAGTGTAGACAAAATATGTGTGTTAGATAAATATGTGTATAAGTGTATAAATAGTCTGTGTACCATAATTATTGTCAAATGTTCATGAGATGGATTGCTTGAGGGAAAAAACTGTTTCTGTGTCTAGTCGTTCTGGTACTCAGAGCTCTGTAGCCTTGACCAGACAGTAACAGTTCAAAGAGGGAGTGTGCTGGATGTGAGGGGTCCAGAGTGATTTTGCGAGCCCATTTGCTCACTCTGGATAAGTACAGTTCCTGGAGAGTGGGGAGGGTTGTACCAATGATTCGCTTAGCAGTCCGGACTACCACCTGTAGTCTTCTGAGTTCAGATTTGGTAGCTGAGCTGAACCAGACAGTTATTGATGTGCAGAGGACTGATTCAATGATGGCAGAATAGAACTGTATCAGCAGTTCCTGTGGCAGGTTGAACTTCCTCAGCTGGCGAAGGAAGTACAGCTTCTGCTGAGTCTATGTGATTTTCCCACTTCAGTGCTGTTCATTATGGTAAGAGGGGGAAGAGCAGGGGGGTTTCTTCTGAAGTCCACAATCAACTCCACTGTTTTTAGCATGTTCAGCTCCAGGTTGTTAAGACTGCACCAAACAGCCAGCTCCTTAAGCTCCTGTCTGTAAGCAGACTCGTCACCATCCTGGATGAGGCCAATCAGTGTGGTATTGCCTACAAACTTCAGGAGCTTGACAGAGGGGTCTTTAGATGCGCAGTCGTTCGTGCACAGTGAGAAGAACAGTGGGAAGAGAACACAGCCCCGAGGAGCTCCAGTGCTGATCGTATGGGTGTTGGATATGCATTTTCCCAGCCTCACTAGCTGCTGACTGTCGGTCAGGAAACTGTTGATCCACTGACAGAGGGAGGTAGGCACGGAGAGCTGAGTTAGTTTGGGCAGGAGGAGGTGTGGGATGATAGTGTTAAAGGCCAAGCTGAAAAAGCATCCTCACATAAGCCCCTGGTCTGTCTAGATGTTGCAGAACATAATGCAGTCCCACATTGACTGCATCGTCGACAGACCTGTTTGCTCGGTAGGCAAACTGAAGAGGATCCAGCTAGGGTCCAGTGATGTCCTTCAGGTGGGCCAGCACCAGTTTTTCAAATGACTTCATGACCACAGACGTTAGAGCCACAGGCCTGTCATTTAGTACCGTAATTTTGGATTTCTTTGGGATGGTCAAGTGCAGACATACAATGTGCTCCAGTTCAAGCTCTGACACAACAAAACCCACATGCTAACACTACAACCCCTGCCATTATTCATTCAATAAGCACCAATTCAGCAGGTTTTTCTACATGCAATGTTAATATAGCGTATTCTTGTATTCCTCTACCTCCGGACATGGGGGCTAAAGTCTCACTACTCAATATGGCCACTTATGAACGTTTTCTGATACACTTTTCCCTTCAGCCGCCTTCCCTGAATCTGTTTGGATATGGAAGTTCAGCAATTGATGTTATCGGTCTTATACATGCGCCTGTCCAGTATGGCAACAAGACCCTACCCAACTTCCCATTTCACAATGCACTCCAAGGCAGCAATCTCCTTGGATTGGACCTGTTTATGAGCCTGGACAATGAGCCTGGACAATTAGGGGTTTCAAATTCTGAATGTCAGCTGTCCCTGGCAACAAGAATGGCCAATGCTGTTTGAAGGCCTTGGGTGCTTAGCTGCGTTGACTCACCAGCCTTTCTTGGATCTCACAGTTAAACCAGTCATTCAGCCACTTCGCCGCACTCCGCTGGCATTGTGTGAGGAAGTCACAGCAGAACTTGTCAAACTGCAAGCAGAGGGCATCATCGAACCTGTTGACTCCTCCCCATGGGTGTTTAATTTGACAGTGGTTAAGAAAAAATCTGTCAGACTGAGAGTTTGCGTGGACTTAAGGGCCATCAACAAAGTAGTAATCCCAGATCGCTACCCTCTGCCATCAATCGAAGAACTGACAACACACTTTCACGGCTCAATCATTTTTTCCAAACTTGACCTCCGTCAAGGCTATCTCCAGGTTCCCCTCCTCCCAGACAGCATAAATCTTACTGCATTCGTCACATACATTGGCGTATTTCGATGCACAAGGATGCATTTTGGACTCAGCTCGGCCCCTAGTTGTTTCCAGAAAATCATGTACACCATACTGCTGGGGTCCCTGGCACTGCCATCTACCTTGATGACGTCATTGTCCATGCCCCAAATGCAGTGATTCACGAAAAGAGCTTAAGGGCTACTTTTGCTGCACTCAGTCACCGCAATTTGACTCTTAACATGGATAAATGCTTATTTGTAAAACCAGGGGTTGACTTTGTTGGCTTTCATGTTTCAGCTGAGTGCCTTTCACCATTGCACTCCAATATTGAGGCTATACATCAGGTGCCAGAGTCTTCGTCCGCAGCACAAGTTGCATCGTTTCAGGGGATGACAACATCCTATATGTGTTTTCTACCTCAGTACTCCACAATTACATACCCTCTCTGCCAGCTGCTCAAAAAGGATGCTCCATGGACCTGGTCTTTAGCTTGTTCTGATGTGGTGCGCACACTTAAGGAACTGTTGACAAGCCCACCTTTCTTGGAACAATTCAGTATTGACTGCCCCACATTGGTCACATGTGATGCTTCAGCTACTGCTGCTGACGCTGTTCTGTCACAACTCCAGGATGGCATTGAACGGCCTGTGGCTTTTGCTTCTCATGCATTCAGCCTGACCGAACAAAAGAACTCAACTGGAGAAAGGGCCGCTCTGGCTTTTGAATGGGCCTGCGAGCGCTGGCATGCCTGACTTTATGGCCGAAAATTTTAACTTTGAACTTTACTTGAAACCTTAGGTAACCCAAGATTGTGGGTTCGAATCCCGGATCTGGCAGGAAGTGTCCACGACTGAGGTGAGACCCTTGAGCAAGGCACCGAACCCCCAACTGCTCCCCGGGCGCCGCAATGTCTGAGACAAGCCACCACTGGGGTGTCACCAGCAAAACTTATGCTGGGGCGAGAACTGGAGTTACCCCTGCATAGAATTTTCCCTCTTACTTCTTATGATGGAAACTATGTGGTGAAAACCAGGGTACGTGAACAACAGCTCAAAGCACGGTACAGATTCAATGCAAAGAAAAAGGCCCAGATTCCCAGAATCTCCCCACTGGACTGGGTGAGGTTCAGCGGCCACACCAGAAAAACAAACTCCACACTTTCTGGTCACAGCCCCAGCAGGTGCAAAAGCAGTTAGGTCCAGTTACATACCAGCTATCAGATGGTTCCCATTAGCATGCCAGTTGACTTAGGAAAGTACAGTGCCCTTCTGATGCAGATCACACCCAAGACTCTGTGCTCCCTTGCGCTCTGCTCAGTTCTTCATGCCTTCTGCCCCCGGCACAGCATCCAGTGACTCCGCAAGGCAGGCCTACCAGATTGCACACTCTGCTTGCTCACTTTCAGGACTACTTAACGTCCTTTCACACTTAGTTCCCCGGGAGGGGAGGGGAAATGTTGCATGTTTAGTTAGACTAATAATCTGGTGTTTAATTAGTAATGTGTTTATTCCATCAATGAGAGATAAAGAGCGCTGGTCACTTTAAGAGTTTGGAACGAGCAGTGACATTGACACTAGAATGTTTTCAGGCAGTTCAGTGGTCTTCGGGCCCTCAGATGACTCTGCATCACTCATCGGTGTGATTCTGTCATTGACATTACTAAATGGTCCCAGGAATACTTACAGAAACCACTGTCGGCAAACACAATCCGCCGTGCCATATGCAGATGCCAACTAAAGCTCTATCATGCAAAAAGGAAGCCATATATGAACATGGCCCAGAAGCGCCATCATGTCTTGTGGGCCAAGACTAAAGAGGAGGGAGACCTTCCAGGGTGTTATCAACGATCGGTTCAAAAAACAAGCATCTCTGATGGTATGGAGGTGCATAAGTGCATACGTTATGGGCAGCTTGCATGTTTTGGAAGGCATTATGAATGCTGAAAGGTATATAAAGGTTTTAGAGCAACATATGCTCCCCTCCAGACAACGTCTATTCCAGGGAAGGCCTTGTGTATTTCAGCCACACAATTCAAATCCACATACTGCAGCTATTACAACAGCATGGCATCGTGGTAGAAGAGTCAGATCTTTCACCTATAGAGATCATTTGGCGCATCATTAAATGAAAAATACGTCAAAGACAACCACGAATTCTTCAGCAGCTGGAAACCTATGTCAGGCAAGAATGGGACCAAATTCCAACACCAAAACCCCAGAAACTCATAACCTCGATGCCCAGACATATTCAAACTGTTTTGAAAAGAGGAGATGCTACGACATGGTAAAAATGCCCCCGTCCCAAATATTTTGAGACCTGTAGCAGGCATACATTTTTAAATGAGCTCATTTTGTGCATTAAATTGTAAAATATCTGTTTAAATATTTGTTATGTTATCTATGTTCTATTGTGAATAAAATTTTGGCTCATGTGATTTGAAATTATTTTAGTTTTTATTTTATTCAAATTTCAAAACGTTCTAAGGCGGAGGAGGCCTACTACACTCTGTACACTGGCATGCTCATAGCGGAGCTCTGGCAAGCGGAGGATTCTAAAACTCTCTGAGTGAGAGGAGGTCTGACGACACTCACCGAAAGGTCGAGCTCTTGGAACGGAGGCCTCAACATGACGACTCTCTGGATCAAGAGGAGGCCTGCTACGCTCGGTACACTAGGTATCGTACCACACGTGGTGATCTCTCAGGTCTGGTAGACCACGGGCAGGGTGGCCACCCATGACCGCTTCCCAACCGGTGAGGGATGCATCCGTCGCTAGCGTTACGATCTCAGAGAGCGGGCGCTGGATCTGATGGGAAAGGAAGAAGATAGGGGTTCGCCCGTCTTCATTCCCTCCATCTGATCCACCTGCAAATTCCCACGAGCACAGCTACTACCGCTCCGCCTCAGCGGAAGTGGGGCAGGTACCAGGGGCGCGGGAACAGGGGGTGCTGAGGGTGCTGCAGCTCCCCTGTTTTTTTCTGTGGGCAACTGTAAACTGTTGTGAATAAAAAAAAATATAGGCTAAATTTGTTATAATAAAGATTCATTTAAACATTTCTATGGTTGCTCCGATGTTTATAACATTTAGTTTACATTGGCTATTTTGCTATCTATTTCTATGTGATCTTCGACATATTTACCATTTGCCCATTAATTTAACAGTTGTAAGAATTAAAGTTAACAAAGTTATTAAACTGATGGAGGGCTATTTGATGCGCGCGTTGCGTCCTGATCCTGCCAAATCACGCACGCAGCACTGCCAATGCTTGCTTTTATGTTTGTGAATGTTATGTTTGTGTTGTGGGATCTGTAGGTTGTGGCTTAAAAGTGGAACATGGAAATATCATGGATGTACTGGAAGAATTTTTTTTTTTTGTTCTCAGCGATATGAGTCTTTCCCTTCTCCCAAAACAGCTTATAGTTACCTATTAAAATAGTTCAGTTTTGTATGTAATGGAAAAGTAATTAGACTATGTTTCGTTTTTTTTTTCTTCATAAAGTTAATTTAGAAAAACCTTGGGAGCATTTTTTGTTCGTTAAATTTTTTTTTTTTTTTAAGCAACGACCAAGTGGCCAGCATCAGAGTTGATCGCCTCTGTTTGATTAATTTAGCCTTATCAATTCATCACGACTTGACTAAAATAAAATCGATAGATAGGCCTATAAACAGTTCAAGCATATCACAGTGTTAGTTTAAATGTTTAACCTATATAAATGTGCAATATCCAACAGTTTGTGTGGAGAGTGGAAGCTGAAGCGAGCTTTACAGGACATGGAGGCTCCAGCGTGGTCACTTGGATTTTTTTCTTACAGTAAAAACAACTTAAAATACGCAGTGTGATTTTTTTCTCATAAAGGTAAGAGTAATATATCATTTGGAACTGTAAAGGGTCTACTTTTATTTGTGTGCATTCACAATATCAACATTGGGCTTTTATAAAATAGGAAAACAGAGAATACACTTTCTGCCGGTTTTGAACAAGAGGGCTTCAATGATGAACCGAAACTCGGCAACTCGAAACTGGCTCAGAGATATGATAAATATATCTATAGAAAGCTTTAAAATACTACTTTAAAACGAAATAATTCAAAGCAAAGCAAAAACTCTTCATTAGCCTATGTAATCCGTTAAGATGCATATATTTCTCTCTGCGCGTCCAATGAGGAGATGGCGAGTCATTTTTCCCCGTCACCTCACCATCTAAAATATAAAAATAAGGGAAAGCCTAAAACAGGTTCGATTATAATTTGCGTTTTATTTTATAATTGTATTCAATAATTAAAAAAAAGTATGTAAATCTTTGTCCTTGAAATTTAAAGGATTTGCTGCAATGCAATTTTGTCTGACTGATAGGCCTATGTGAATTATTTATTGGCCGATCTTTTTGATCCATGCAGCAAATGCTTTAAAAACAGCTTTAACATTACTTTATTGCATTCCAGATGCTTTTAAAATAACTTTTCACTATACATTTTAAGGGTTTTTAAGCTTGAATATAGCTTGAATGTAAAACATTGTTATGAATTCATTGTAGCCTATTCCCATTTGTAAAATAGCTAATTGTTGTCTAACACGATCTCATGAAAGTGCGTAGGCTATAGCACGATTTTCTGTTTCTATTTGGCGTAATATTTATACGCAGAAATTGACTACCCCCCCCCCACACACACACACAGCACCCCCTACATAAAACACCTTCCGCACCCCTGGCAGGTACTGCGAGGAACGCTGGTGAAAAAACTCCCTGCTCAAAGAGAGTTTTCTCCCCGGGAGCGAAGCATACGCAGTGGAAGCCACTGATAATGTGGACAGTCGGCCTCCTCGAGAGCCAACTCTGCATGCTTCACTCCCAATCAGACCATCGCACAAACTGTGTGTAACCTTGCTCGTTTAACTCTTTGCAGTGTGGGCGGGGAGGAACACACACAATCTGTAACATGATCTGCTTTCGCCCTTATGTTCCTTTGTCTTTGCTTCAGCTTAGACATACGAGTTTAGCTTTCTATGTTGCTGGACTTGTAACATGACAAACAACAGTAAATAAGACTGACAGAACATAGATAGTGACTGACACACACACACAGAGCTTTGCTGAATGACAAAAATCTAACGCCGGTTGCACCCCTCGTGCTTTTAAGCCTCCTGGTCATTACGTCACCTGCCCATGACGTCTTGCCCATTGTTTGTACTGATTACACATATGATTCAGAGCTGGATATCGCTGATGGCGTTCCCCATAGCGTTCGACGCAGTTCGACCTTAGTGAACAGACCCACATAACCATAGAAGCTCACATATCAAAGGAACATGAGAAGATTATTTTCTTTGACATGTGCGAGTCATAAAATTGACCAAGCCTAATGATGCCTCCCTGGTTAGAGGACAATCGTCTTATCATCTCAAGAGACCCATAAAAACAATATAGATTTGAGGACAACATCTGGATTTATTTAAGAACAGAACTTCAATGTTGTTTCTGAATGGCTTACCATAAATAAACTCGAATAAACTTCAATACAAAGAGCGTTGTATCTGGACACGTTCCAGCGACAGACACACCCAGAATCTCCTGGCTGTTTTAACGCATAATTCAATGATTTTGTCAACAAGGGAAGACTGTTTTACGAGGAGACGTCCGAGCTTGAAGCTCCACAGATACACACCCAAAGTGACTTCCTGATCTACGGACTCCTCCCGTTTCTCTCCAGCATTCTCGACATCCTGTCGAGGCAGGGGCTGAGGCCCGGGGAATGGATGCTTCACCGCGAGGTGGTGAAGCAGACTTGGAGAGTTTGGCCAGGCTCAGGTCAAGTGAGCTGAGAGAGACATCGCACTGTCCCCTCTGGTTCTCCCTGACCCATGTAGCTCCACAGGCGCTGGATGCCAGGGTACAGATCCACATCTGGCTTACAAGGCTTCGTCTGTACACCTTTCCCCGATCGCTCTGCTCCCGGGAGTTCTGCAGAGAGTACACCGGATGGGCAAAAGAGCCCCGTTCTGGCCGGACCGAGTATGCTCGGACCTGATTTCACTTCCTGACGGCTCTCTGTGGAGATTTCCGTCAGGAGGGATCTCCTCTCTCAAGCGAAGGGTATGATCTGTCACGGAGCGGTGGAAATTATGGACGTTTCCTCCATGGTGCACTTTTTAAAGTGTTTCGTGTATAAAATGAGCTGTATTTGAAGGGGCTATTATAGCACTATTCTTATCCCCACCCCAGACCTTATTCAATTTCAAAGCATGGCTAACTTCATGCTCACAACATCACATTATCAGATTATATTCTAAAAGAGATTATTATATGCATTGATTTGATTATATAGAATTCATCATTTAGGACTAAAATATTCCTGAGTTTAATGAGAAAATATTTTATGAAAAGGTCATCGCACAATACAGAATGAATATTATGTCTAAATTGTGTGAAAATTAGATGATATAATAATTCAGCAAGTTCTCACCATTCGTTTACCTCACAGATGTGAGATATTCAGTGCAAACGATAGTAATCTCTTTACTAAAGCATTACCCTTTTATCTCTATGGCATCACCTAAATACTCATTAAAGCCATATGCCATAAACCTTCAACTCTACATGTTTAAAGCCTTATGAGAAACATTTCATCATCTGTGAGTGGGTTTTTCCACAGGCTGAGCCACGATATCTCATAAAAATAAAATATGGTGATGCATTACTTGCAAAATGGCAAGCAGCTTTGTTTTCTCTTCAGGCATTTATTGGTATTATATGAAAGTTTAATAGCATCTTAAATTACATCTATAATCGCAAGGTTATTTTATTCCTGTATGGGTATTCGTAAAGTGTACACACAATTGTAATTTGCATAGATTCTGAAATTTGCAATATCAACATAATGACAGCAATTAAACATACACACACACACACACACACACATATATATATATATATATATATATATACAGTATATACATATTTTTGTTTGTTTTTCAAACTTTAGAGATGCACTGTGCAAATTATACAAAAACAGATTCAGAATCTTTTATTTTTATCCGTCACACTAAGGATGTCAAATTTGGTAAATGTTTTTTATTATTGTTGTTGTTGTTGTTGGTGTTATTATTGTTGTTGTTATTATTATTGTTGTTGTTGTTATTGTTTAATGTGTTTAGGAAAGAAAGAAAGAAAGAAAGAAAGAAAGAAAGAAAGAAAGAAAGAAAGAAAGAAAGAAAGAAAGAAAGAAAGAAAGAAAGAAAGAAAGAAAGAAAGAAAGAAAGAAAGAAAGATCTCTTGTAAATGTATTAATTTGTAACAAAATCCTTTGCACTTTTTGGCTGAATTTAATTTCGTCAAAGCTGTAATCTCTCACAAGTCTAAATGAAACACCTTTATATTACAGTCTAACAGTGAATGTGTGTACTGTATCAAACATTTACCAATTTTCCGTCTGTCTTTAATTTGACATCGAACTAAATTAACAATAAAATGCAAAAGTCACTAAATGTAGTAAGTAGGCCTACATTAAAAGTAATGTTTTTGGAAATATTCTCATTTATTATAAATACAACAACCACCTAATCAGTAGTCAATGAACCTGTAAACATTTGTATATCTCTAAAGTCATTTAAATGTGAAGAGGCTTGATTTTTTGTTTTTGTCACTACTGTCCTATTGTCTATTTAAATGCAGAGTGTGCATTAAAACCGCAATTACACGAACGAATACTTGCGAATACTAATAAGATAATTTGGTCAAACATGAATTTTTATCAGTTTTTCTTGTTCCTGGCCAGACAGCCACATGTGGCTCAAATAAGTGGCTGAAAGAAGTGATTGTAATGTGATAGCTGAGGTGATTATAATTAGCCTCAGCTCTCTCATTGTCAGACTTCAGGTCACCTGTAATGTTGCACACAAGTGTTTGATGCCTGATTTGCTTCCTCTTCATCAAACACCTCAGACAACCGGCCCACCAATCAGGTCAATCGGATGATGGGGCAGACAGCTGGTCATGCATGTTCTTTTGTTCTAGCTTTGTGGTAAGAATATAAAAGGGTACTTCTATCTGTTCTGTATTCTGTATCATCACTTATTATAAGATACCTGTCTCTCTCTCACTTGCGCTTTCATTCCAGTCCATTTTCTTCTCAAAAGTGATCACATAATGACCAATTTGACATATTCACAACTCAGTATTGTTGAGATGTGCTCAGTAGAGGTCTTGTCATAATCATTATATCATTGTGTTTTTGTTCTTTTCTTTTTCCTGTCCTGTTCTTATTGTCCCTGATATTAAATTGCATAGCATAATTGCGCAATATGGTTGTTAGTCCTGTTTAGTCCTGCACATTATTACCGATGCACATATATACACATATATTTGTTATAGACTATCAGATTTAAAATATATATAAACAGTGTTGTGCAAGTTACTTCCAAAATGTAATACATTATATATTACTAGTTACTGTCTTTTGAAAGTAATTAGTTACATTACAGTATTACTGTCTCTAAATTATAATAAGTTACACTACTTTTGAGTTACTTTCACCAAAATATCCACAGAAGTATGACTACTACTAGGCATTATAAAATGGCAAAATGTAGTTTCTTGCTGCTCGTTATACATCAAGTGGAGGGTAATGTGGTAGTTCTATTTAGCATAAAATTATAAAATCCTATTTAGATATCGGTATGTTGGTCTACACACTAATGTTACGTTGTAGTGTAGGTTAAACACAGATAAGCACAAACCACATTATTACTTTCATATACAACACCTGTAAATAAAGTGAAATATTGTAATGTACAAAAATAATAAACACAATACCTAGCCTATAGGCTATTTTGAACAGTTTTCAGAACAAAACAAGAATGAAAAATATAAGTGGCTTGTTTAGCTGCTTATATTTTTCATTCTTGTTTTGTTCTGAAAACTGTTCAATATAGCCTATATTTTGAAATATATTGAAAATATCCATTTGTTCCGCTTGAAAAAAAAAATGCCGTGGTGCCAAATCCCCTCACGAAAGAAGAAAGCCATCAGTTGTAAACACATTAAAGAACATGTCTCCCGGATATCCTGTATAATCTAACTTCGGATTGTATAATCAATCCGATGACTACTTCAAAACTCCTGAAGTGTTTCCATATAAGTGTTCCAAATGCATCAGACGTTTAGCCAACGTTCCGTGGGCATGTCTGAGTCTGAGACTAGCCTAAACCAGGGATGCGTTCAGCCCCGAAAAATGGTGCAAAATGTTTATTACACGGAAACGGTGATGCGTTGAACACCCTGTTTTGATGACGCAAGTGTTGCAACTATGGCAGCTGAGAAGGCCATTATGAAGAATTTTCGTAGCCTGATGAAATCTGTATAAATACGTGTTTAATACTGCAAAATACACTCGATGTTACAGTCACAGTCAGATAGAACATCCCAATCAAGTGAAGGGATTTTTGAAAACTGTGATTCCTAATTATTGTGATCCAAAATGTAATGTGCAACACTGTGCATCTCCATTTCTCCAACTACAGGTTGGGCCACAGGTCAGACAGAAAATATGCGCTGCGTTGTCTGAAGCATACATACAAAAACACAACTTGTTAGCTGGTGACAGCCTATGATGTCACTACTGGCTTCTTCATCTGAAGCTTGCGTCCAGAGCATGGCACAATGCCTAGAGGACGCAGTGCCTCGTTCCCCACCTGGGGAACCATGGTTACATAAGTAACCTGAGACGTTCTCTCCTAGGCCATCCATTGGTGGTGGATGAGAAGATTCCCCCCTTCTATGTAAAGTGCTTTGAGTACCCAGAAAAGCGCTATATAAATGTAAGGAATGATTATTATTATTATTATTATAGTGTGTTTGTCTGTATTCGTGCTCCAGTCCTGCTCGGATTATTGTTTCCTGCTTTCGGCTGGACTTCTCACTGGACCTTTGCTTCTACTAGCCAGGACGTCACTCTTGGATATCTAGAACTGCTGTTGCTTCCTTATTCTGAGATTATAATACATTGTTTCTTCACTCGCTATTGGATTTTTGATTACGTGACAAATATATTTGACATTTTTTTAGGATTAAAAGTTTCAGAGGTTAATACAAAATGTATATACTTACAATTTCCTTATAGTTTCATGTTGGAGTCAAACTCTAAAATATAGATTCAGTGCAGGCCAGAATGCTTCCATTTGCATTTTATAGCTAAATACATGTTTTCTAAAAAGGTAATTTGAGTTGAAAATGTAGTTGAAAAATGAACATTATTTTCTTAGTATTTATTTTTATTTTTATTTGCTTTAATTCAAGCTGTATGAACGGCAAACTTTGTGTAAATCTTGTTTCCAGCATGATTTGAAATGTTAATGCAAAAATCGTTTTTGTTTTTTTTTGAACCCAGGATTTTCAATGAAATCTCAAACTTTGGACCTCACTGCATATTACTGTATATTTTGTACAAATTCTGTACAAATTTGTATTATCTCTCTGGCTGTATTGGTTCATGATTTGCAAGGCACAGCATTTTGAGGCTTTCGGATATAATGAGTAACACTTTGTAATAATTTGCAGTAACAAATGAAAGTATGGATTTGCCTACAAATCCACACAAGATGAGAGCATGCATCTCTTCTTATAATCAGTGCATTAGGCATGAGTAATAATTGTTCACATTTTGGATTAGATACAACTTCTTAGTAGAATCTCCCTCAAATCCTTTCACGTAATCTAGCAGTTCACTCTTATTGAAACAACATTTACAGCTCATTTCACACTAAATACTCAAGTTGACTTAATGGACTCTGGAATTGCACATCTCTAAGGAAAAAATGAGTGTTTGACTATAGCGAGAGAGGGGAAAGTGGTAGAATAGTAGGATAATGAGGAATAGATATGTTCAACTCGAATACCATGCCAGATCAGGGTAAGTGTCAGCTGAATTCAGTGCGCCCCATGACTCTGATGTCCTGGGTGCTTGGTTTTTTATCTTATTTGATGCCGTTTTTATACATTATTGTTCTGGTACAATTTTATTATGCTGCAAGGATAACTGTGGTCTGTCTTTTTTTTTTTGCTGATATAATCCATTAGCTGTAATTATATATTATTTTGATATATGCCAAGTTCTGTCATGAAACTCTAAATGGCACAGCCTGATAATGCAAATTGAAGATATTCTCACTATTAAACTACTTGGCACAAGCTGATTGGGTCATGCTGCATACGCAGCCAATGATCAATGGCTGGTTAACATTCGCTAGAGCAGGTCACAGCATGCTTTCAGAGCTCCACTGAAACCCTCTACCCCAGCTCCACCTGTATAGATCTGCTACGGGTTATTACATGTTATTTGTGCAGCCGCAGTATGTCTTAAATACTCACAGCACCGGATAGGTGTATATATTGGCAGTAGCAAGTTCCTGTGCATGCTTTGCAGCAGCAGAAATAATCTACAACATCAGCAGCAACAATTCAGCAGCAGCCTTCCAGATCTATTCCACCAAGACCAAATACATTAACATGGTCATACCTATTACCATGCTACAATCTTCAGCGTTATCATGATGGAGCTGACACCATTTCCTATGCCTCATATTTTACCTAATAAAAATGACTGTAATTGTATATTGGTACATTCCTATTTTATAATAGGATTAATAGACAATTGAGCAAAAAAATACAAATACAATTAAAATGCGCTTAATTAGAGCACAATAACTGGAAGTGCTCTGTTAATAGCTCATGATTTCATTCTCATGAACTTTTTATTGCAGATTCTTGTTGTTGTAAATTGGATTGAATTATACCTCAAAATACAAATATTTCATAACCCTAACTCTAAACTCTCAGATGATCACAGATGGG
The DNA here is from genome assembly GCA_027564155.1 of Gymnocypris eckloni scoliostomus. Classification (NCBI taxonomy): domain Eukaryota; kingdom Metazoa; phylum Chordata; class Actinopteri; order Cypriniformes; family Cyprinidae; genus Gymnocypris; species Gymnocypris eckloni. Next base: position 17,796,306 of record CM050414.1, read on the forward strand.
GTTACTTGTGTGTACTGTATATGTGTGATTTTAGTGTCTGCTAAATGCAGAAATCATGTTGTGTGTTTTTTAGGTCCTTCAGCGGCTTCTATGTAACATCTGTATTGTTTGCTCAAAAGAAGCCCAATGTCCTTTAAATGGCATTTTTGCAGTGGCCTCGTTCTCTGTGAAACCAACAATTTTGAAGCATACTGTATTTCTTGATTTGTTTCTCTGGTCTTTTTTGTGAATGTGTATTTCAGTGAAAGACAACCTGGTTTTGTTTTGACAGTTCTTTTCATTTCTGTCCCTCTATACTCCAGTGATGTCCTACCACTCTCTTGGGATATTCGTTTTTACCACTGTTTGTTATGCAGATCTTTCAACAGCAGTGCTCATTTCTAGTTACAGCACCTGTGAGCTGCAGGAAACCAGCCATTGTATTTCTCCAAGTTCTCAATGTTTTTTTTTATTGTGCTGTTGTCAGTTTCTGTCTCTGTTTCATTTGAATTCTTGTCCTCTAGTTCTCATTTTCGAGCCTCGTAATTTTGAAAATACTGGACTAACATACATAGTTGAATGTAGTCGCAGTATCGCAGTTTGGTGAGAATTAAATGCTTTATACAAATCATACAAATGCTATTAGAATGTTACTTGAGTTTGTAGTTACAAACATAAATGAGTCACATTGTCTCCAACGCTCTGTCATTTACATCAGTTACATATCAAAAATAAATAAATTCAAACCGGCATGCAAAGCAATTTTATTAGAATTGTTAATTGTCTGCAATATGCATGAGATGGTCTGTCAATATAATTATGGTTTGTAAAGTCATGTGACAAAAGGACTAAGAAATTAAAAAAGAACAAAAGAGAAACAAAGGGCTAGTGAAGTTTCCAATCATATCTTCTTTTTATGCCTTGTCTGCATTTACTTCATCTGAATCACATTATTAGGATCTGCTGCCAACCTTGAATCCTCCCTGAACCCAGATTTGTTCTTGCAGTCTGTATTCATGTGGTCTCAGCAGTGTTCTATTGAACACTGTGCAGTCAAGCCCTCTGTTCTGAAGATGATTTGTTTAGAATTAAAATGAGTGTATGAAGCGCAAGGGTCAGGCAACCACAGAAACTCATTTGTCTTTCCTGTGACATCATCAAAAAGTGCTATGATAAACAAGTGACTAAGCTAAAATAATGAAGAAAGCTGTGCTGAAATTAAAATGTTATAAGGTTATTCAGTTTCACTCATTATCTCCTTCTCTCTGTTTCTCTCACTTTATACATACATACACAGAAAACACTACAGTTGAAATTTCAGTAGGTTCTTGAGCAAGAAATGAGCATATCTGAATAATTTTTGAAGGGTCAAATGACACTTAAGACTGGAGTAATGGCTGCTGAAAATTCAGCATCAGAGGAAAAAACTAAAACGTCAGGTTTCTTGTTGTAATGTATGAAGTCAGTGCATCAGGTTAACAATTTATAGTACACAATGGCAAAATATTTGTGTAAAGTAACTGTTACAAAGTGAACATGGAAATAAAGATTAAAAAATAAAAATAGGAAGTTGCATTAAACCAGCCAATCAGATTGAAACTGGTGGTTACAGCAAGCACTTGACATTTTGTTTGCAATATGCATTAGATGGTCTGTCAATATAGCTATGGGTTGCCCGTGGACTTAACAAGAGGCTAAGACTTGACTGAAGGAAGCATAGCTAACATGTCATGTACAATGAATAGTGTTTCTGTCATTTTAAACTCCTCTAAGAGTCAACTAGTTGTTTTTGAAAAACAAGACTGTTATACTTGACACGAAGCTATGTAAGGCATGTTAAATGCACATTATATTGTTAAAAGTGAAAGAACGTCTTAAATTTAACATTTATATTTAACAAAGCATTGTGTTAATTTACCTGCAGCACATGAGAATCAACCTGTAGATTACTGAATCTCCATATTAAATGTGTCAGGGCAGTTTTTATCTACCCATTTACCATCTCAAAGTAACTATTACATTTATTTTTCAACTCAACATATTTCCTATCTGCAAAGACTATTTTCATTTTTCTTAGTTGTTTTTTCATTTTGTGTTTTTTCTTTTGTCCACAGCACAGATATATTTGGAAATGGCTTAAATTGTGAAATTCAATTTTCGCCTTTTTAATAAGATGTACTCAACATTTTCCATCGTGCTCCCCCCTGCAGTTTTGCAAAGAGTCAGACAAGCTTGACAGACTTTTATATAGGGCAGTGTCTGGACATGGAAAACCAAGAGCGCATCTTCTTCAGCATGCCACATCCGGCCATGTAGGAGACCCACTTGGGAAGCTTAGCTTGCCTCCAACTTTAATTCATGTCTGGGGTAAAAGCTAGTGAACAGAAGAGAGAAAACAGAGAAAGTAAGAGCTTGAGGGAGACAGGAATAAGAAAGACTCAAAGAAAGAGTGAGTGCAGAAATACACTGGGTTATCACAGTAGGACCGGTTGTTCTTTGGACAATGAGGCAGCCCTCTACCTAAGCACTGAAATGCCACAGAAGTCAAGCTGACATGATGTTCGTGATAAGAGCTTAAACTTGAATGGCTCAAACAATAGGATTTATTCTTATGGTGTGAACGAACAGGAAATGTTCTGCTCTATACGTTAGAAATGTATTAGCAGTGTAACCAGATTAAAAATGATAATAATAATAATAATAATAAAAATACAAAAAACATACTCCAATTCCTATTCAAAGTCTCTGACTTAATTTAGACAATAATTGTAAGGTTTAGGTTCTGTGTAGATCATTTACCATTTGAATGTAAATGTGGCACATAGTGGCCCACTCTTGATGATTTAAGGCTGTTATCACAGGAAAGCCTATGGCAGTCATTCAAAAAATATTCTATACAGCAGAAAATCAGAGTTACTGACCAGTATTTATGAATACAATATTTATGGACTGTAAATTTTTACTTACCATTGGCATTGGGATGAGACGGCTTTGAACCCTGATGTTACATCTCCCCAAATTTTATTGATATCAATATGAATTTGAATAGGAATAGGGGGAAAAACTGCAAGTTCCTTAGAATGCTATACAAAGATATTTTCACGATTCATAATATTAAAATTGACTAGAAGAAAGTATAATTGTGATGTATCTGAAAATCACTTCAGTCAGAATCTTCAGTCAAAAAAAAAATGGAAAAGGAAACACTGTATTACATGATTTGTAAAAGTCTGATTGCAAAAGTAAAGCCGTCAGGAGCTTCCTACCATCAGGAAGACCGTACCGGAGCATTAGAGCCCGCTCCGCCAGACTGCTCAACAGCTTTTCCCCCCAGGCTGTGAAAGCCCTGAATTCAACTCACACCGCCCCTCTTTGAAACCCCACATAAACCCCCAACCTCCTGAAACATGAACCCCCCATGCTTATTTTATCTGTTGGTGATAGCAGCAACAAACAAACTGTTGGATTATTCAAACATTCTAGTGTTGTGATACGAGAGAGAAGCTATTTGATACAGTTGACCAATCAGAATTCTATATACCAAGGAGCCATGAAAATAAGTTACAGAAATTTGTTTTTAAAAATAGAAAAAAAAAAAATCATGGCATATTCAAGAGGAAATCTTGTTACATGCTGTTTTAATACATATAAGGGAACACATTTTCTCAGTTTGACAGCTAGATGATGGCGTCATTAAAATGTGTCATCTTCACTCCAAACCTTACATAAGAGCATTTTAAGGTTCCTCCATGAGTGATGTTATTTTACTTTCTTTTTTTCAGGAGGAAAAATTAGAGAATTAGATCTGGTTAAAAAAAAGATAGGTTGAAAGGGATTTTATGCAAATTAGGTGTATTTTTCAGTTACTCATGTTTTGCACCTGTTAAATACATTTTTAAATAACAAGCTCATTTGTTCATTCTGAAAATGTATAATAATCAGGCATTTTTGCATAAAGTTTGTTTCCACAGACTGGCGCAGACATTTTTTATCAATTCTTCACTTCTTCTGATTGAGCTTCTGTCTTTTTGATTTCACCTCATTTACGCCCACATGGTCCTTTGTACTTCTTCTGTCTCGTTCCCTCCCTACCTTTTGGTCTCCTCTCAGTCTCTGTCTCCTGGTTGAAGATTAAGCTTTTACATTCTTTTGTTGTTGGTGTGTTTGTGGAGAGAGCTGTGCGGAAACTCGGAGAAGAGCAGAACAAACGGCAATTGCTTCTTCTCCCCTGGCTGAACTTCAACCCACTGTACTCTGTAATCACTATACACACACTCACACACAAGGGTACAAAACAGTCGATGTGTCTCACAATGCCTCCCACAATAAATCAGCAATTACACAAACAAACCTCATCAAGATGACAGTGATCAACCGCTCAACACAGACCTGTGAAAATCCAATTATCAATCACTCTCCCTGAGGGGCCTTGTCTCTTCTTTTACAGTCTCGTTATCGTCTTTGTGGCGTATTTAGTTTGCTCGCAACACTGGCAATATTGTTATAATCCGCCCGGCCGCTTCATGTATGTTATATAGCATAAATGCACTCCACTGTGTGGGTTTTGAAATCCTGAAATAACCATGGACAGTAGTTTTCAATAAATTGTAAATTAAAATCCCATTTTCCCTGAGAAGCTTTCAATGAATAAATTGCATAGTGGCAATCTGGGATTAGCGGCTTTCAATCAATTTCCAGCAGCCTTTATTTTATGTTGAAAAATTCCCTGCTAAAAGACAGATTAAGACTGTAAAAACAACAAAGCTGGGATCTCAAAAAGTAGCTTGTTTATTTTTTTTATCCAATAAGCAAATTTGATTTTCAACAGCGAGGAAAAAGTGAGAGAAATTTTCAATTTTGCCATTTAAAACTCAGATCTCAATCTTTTGTAGTAACCAATAGCCTGGTCTACTCTTGTATTTATCATCTAAGACTGCACCAGGCTATTGGTTACTACAAGATACATTACGTTAAGGACACACACATACATATTTAGTCAAGTTTTCATGCTCTTTCAGTCATGAAAATTGTGTTTACATTCCATCTCCGTTATCACGACAACAAAAACAGTTCCGATCATGGCATCCTCCATTCACCGGTTAATGACGTTTGCAAATGCTGTGAATAAAGATTCTTTAGTACTTTATTAAGGCCAATTCACACTACACAAACACCAACAAACATGTTTTTTGGGGGTTTTGTTGGATCAGTGTGTTACCCTAGTCGGGCTTGTTTTCACTCGACTGAACGTATTCACTCAGCGTTTGTTGGTGTATTTTGGGACAGTGTGAATATGACACTTATTTTTCATAACATTCTAAATCCAATGGCCAAAATGTTTGTTGGTGTTTATTTGCGTTTGTCTGTGCATTGTGAATTGGCCTTTATTAGTGTATACTTATTGTAAAGTGTTACCAAATTCTGTATAAGTGAAAAATAAATTCTGAATTTAGAGCAGTGGCAGATGTCTTCAGCCCCATTCGGATGGTAATTGTTTCTCATATGGATGTCTGTAAAGATAAACGTACATATCCCCTCAGTGATAAAAATCATGGACTCGGATGGCGATTTATTCACAGTGGAGGAGCGAGTTCTGTGATCCTATATGATCCTATTCGATTCCTGGATTGCACTGCTCATGTTGCCAGTCACATGATTGTCTGCTGTAAATAAAATACATTTAATTTAAAATATTTTCTTGTTATTGTTTAAAATGTATTTAAAAATACTTATGAACAATTAATTCTTATTATTCCGAGCATATTTTATAATATATAATTCAATGTATTATTTGATTATTTGAATCTCCTGTTCAATAGAGGAAAATAGATGTGCTATAGTTGTATATAATTATACGCGATTTAGTTATGTACATGTTTATAATACACATTTTTAAATTGTGTTACACCAAAGTACACCATACGGTGTTCGGGAGTGCTCAAAAAGGGTTTAAACTCTGAATTTTGAATCGATTTCATCTCATAAACTCAGAGATTAAATTACTACATGAACTTGATGTTTGTTGAAAAACAGGTCATTCGGCCAGGGATTTTAAGGGGTGGTGGGAGATATACACCGACATTCTGGATTCAGATGGCAATTAAATCACTGACTACCCCTTGGAAATGGTAAAAAACACTTAACCTACGTCCCCATTAAAAAAACATTACCGTCCAAATAGGGCTTTTGTCTGTTTCTTCTTGGTGATTTATATATATAGGAATAACTATTCAAGCTTGGCATATTAATGACATATTGACATATTAATAAAAATACATTAGATTTTTTAATATAATTTTATATTTATTATTTAATTATATTAATTAGATGTACAGTATACAGAACATCCGCGTAATATTACAACTTGTATGTGCACAAAATTATGTAAATATACAATTAAAAAAAGTCAGGTGCTTTTGTTGAATGCTGATGCATGTTTAAAATCTAAAATGTTTGAATATTTGATGTAATTGTGCAGGTTTTTAACATATCGATTGACTAAATTTCGATTTTATCTAAATCTGCAGGATATTGACATAAACAGCCTGTGTAAAAGCTGTTAAAACACAGCTGAATGTTGGAGCCATGTGCTGGCATGTGTTTGTCTCTTGAGCCTTCACCTCTGTCCTTTGCCACCCCTCCCTTCCCGCGTTCAAGTCACAGGTACTCTAGGGTTGTTTGAATGGAAAGGTTGGATGAGTCTCGTGCTGAGCATTTATTAGTAAGATTAAATCAAGAGGCGGGCGGCAATGAATTCTACCCACATATTTTCACATCTCTGCTGCTCTTATAGGTGCTCTATCACAGATGTCTTGCTATTTTCTTTGATAGATTATTTGAAAATCCCATTTGGAGCTCAAAATATTGTTTGTTATAAAGAAAATAGGCCAAAAAAAACAAATCCCTGTCATTCCCTCTGCATACTATGCATGCTAATGTTAATGTGAGGTTGTTTGAAGGTGGTTGAAGGCCGGGTACAGCTCTCACTCTCTGCTTGCTGTAGTTGATCGGGTTGTTGATTTTACTGCTCTTGCCAGTTTATCAATAGACCCTCTATGTGTGTGTCTCACCATTTTTATTTTATTTCCCATTAGGCAGTAAACAAGCCATGGTAATCAATCAATAGGAATTGACCTTTTTCATTTCCACCACGTCACATGGCACACAGGACACATTAAATACGGAGGAAATACCGATACTCCAGTCGCATTAAACAAATTACATACAGTAGTGATGCTTAAAGGAATGCTAATAAATCCCTTCCCACACGTGGACGTGGATACATGGATGAATGGTATTGTGGGGGATTTCAGCTAAAGGAAAGTGACAACAAAGAAAAATAGGGCTTACGATGGATAACCTATCACGTAGGGCAGAAAGCATTTTATCTAAATTCAATTGTTCTCAGAAAACAGATTGAACATTTGACTTTAAAATGTGTCTGCTGTAAAGGGTAAGGCACTACAAGAAACCTTAAATTTTTTGTCATCAAATTGTATGCAAAAGAAAACATTATGCTATGCAGTGTGTTTGTAGCTTTCAAAAGCTATAATTTAAAGTACTGTTTTAAAACAATGGTAAAGCACAAATCATTACTTTTTTAAATATATAATAATACAAATAAATAGTTGCTTCCAAGACAGTTACTGAAACATGTACTGTTTACATTTGCAAGACAAGTTTGTCAGTAGTGCAAGTGATTGTTCAGTCAACTGCCAGAAACTCTCTCATACTGTCCCCAGTCCATTGGGTATGCCTTATTAATGAGTTTGGCATCTTTTAGAACTCAGCAGATTGTTCAAATTCTCACAATTCGTCTCTTTCTCATGCAAACATACACTTGAATTTCACACTAAATGGAAAGCCTGCAGCTGCACTCCAGTCCTGAATAATCCTGTACATTTTCATAGCCCCAGAGAGCATCAAAAATCAACTCCCACTCTCTTGCTCTCACTTTAATGCGTGTTTATGTGTTGTTTTTATGAAGGCATTTGCCATTATGATTCAGCTGCCAAGTGTTAAGCCATTCTCTATTATCATATAAATAAGATCTTGCTATGTAAGAACAGGGATACACACATACACAGTGAGCAATACAATCTCAGATAAATGCAGCTAAATTCTGTATAAATGAAAGGTAATGTCTGGGGTTGCAGCAGTGGCAGATGATTGTCATTTTGATGTTATTGGAACAACATAAAAAAAAACTTTTTTGAAAACCTGTTATTGTAAGTGGTTTATTGTATTGGTCAATTCGATTGTCAACTCAAAGTGTAGAAACATTGCAAAGGTAATCCAGAGAAGTGGAGAGCTACTGCAAATTTCATAGCAAAATTTGTCTGAATACGCGAGTCCATGTGATGCATGTTTTTTTTTTTTGATAACAGCTAGTGTACAGAATTGCTGAAACTTGGCAGCAGATTAAATTCTCAACATGCTTTTTTATGTGCTGATACATGAAGAATGTACTGTATGTTGCTTGACCCAAAAAGCAATTACTACACAAATGGCAGTGGAATGACTCCTTATGCTTCTTACAAGCGCCATACATTACAAATATATAGTGCTCCATCTTACTGCGACTTACTGGAAAGTAAATATATTGTTTAATTGTGGAATTAATGGTTTTCTGTGATTTTCTCTGTGATTTTCTATTGCAAGATATACTCTCCCAGGCATTATATTTTGATAGCTGGACTAATTTTAATTCAGTAATTCAACATAAAATGTCCTCTCCCCTAGAATATCTGGTCCTTTCATTTTTAAAGTTTCATACTGTCTGATTCCAGGAAACTCAGATCAATGTCTTTAAAAAAAGAAATATAAAAGCAATGGTATCATTACAAATTTCATAAGGACTTGGAGAGAAAACTACAGCTGAGAAACAATACAGTCAATTATCTCTTTTATGTATGTCCATAATAAATCTCTCCTTTAGGATAGCCTTGATAAAATACATTTCAAACAGATTCCTTGTTATCTTGAGGCTCGAGGCAATCATTTTCCATGAGACTATAAATTGAACTAATAGATCTCACAAACTCTCCTCCTGTACAATTTATAAGTTCCATCCACCTTGATGAATATGATGTTACAAATGCTACCAAAAATACATTAATTCTGAGGTTATATGAGGGATTGCAAATGGGAATCGAGATAATACAAATTCATGTTGAAAATGATGGTAAGCTCTGGGCCTTTTTCTTCTAGATATGGATAAATATAATTTCACACAGAAATAAACATGACAACAACCAGTCAATGCATGTCACTAATACGTCTGCATGTCCTGTAGATCTCTGTGTGAATGAGTGGCATGTTTTGTCTACTACACAAACCGGAACGCAAATGATGCTCACAGTGTTTTCAGCATCTGCTGTCTCAATATACGAGGACATGAACACATACACTTCATCTCCAGAGCAACTCTGAGAGTCAGTTCCCCAGAATTTCACTATTTAATTTGATAAAAACTACTTTCAAATACACACAAAATGTATGATTGAAATGTATTTCAATTTTATGCTACTTCTCAAAGTAATAACAATAATAAGAATATTATAAAAAATATATCCATTTTTCATTCAGTTTTGTTGTGCAGCATCTTATTTGGCCAAAAAAAGACAATAATGTTGTTGTGAATTAATTGTTATATTTCAGAATCAGAAAGACCTTTATTGCCAAGTGTGTTCACACACACAATACATTTGTCTTGGTGTTAGGAGTTTATGGTGTAGAAAGTACAAGCACAGTTTAATCATACATAACGTTAAGGTCATAAAATATTAATATTAAAGAGAATATACAATAAATTATAAATAACATTAGTAATAAACATATACAGAAAAAGGAAAAATGTCCAGACAAATGTATATGTCCAGACAATATTTTCACTTGATTATACATTTCACATTTAAAATTAAATTGTTAAATATTTTATTATTATTATTATTTCATTAGACAATTCCTGATGATACATTTGTTTTAAATCATAAAACACAAGATCCAGAAAAAAAATGGAATTGAGTTTCACAAAATTAAAAGGTAACTTACTCTGTGGAGTTGAATTGTGAACAAACAAGATATGCAGTGAGTTACATAAAATAAACAAATCTTAACATGGATCTTTAAATGTATCCAGATTCATATTTTCTTAGAAAGCCAATGCAAACTGACTAGAATAGACATTATTTGGGAGCTGGACAAAAGAGATTGGATGCAGAAATGGGAATTAATTCACTCTTCACCCTGTATAATTAATCTCTTCGGTGCCATTGTTGTAGTGCCAGGATTTTAATTTTCTTCTGCAAAAATAATAATAATTATATATTTTGAAACCAAAACTGAATTAAGCTAAAGCTGTTTATCTGAGTTGTAAAGCCCTGTTTTTAACTAACTTAACAAGTTTATGTTCATTCTGATAGACACACACACACACACACACACTCACTCATAAAAACATTCACAAGATGTACACAAGTTGAGAGTACAGCCTCTTATCCGAGACAACAGCTTGAATCGAGTGTGTTCTCTCATGCTCTCGGAGATTCAGATGTGTTTGTCATGCATAATTGCTGCAAAAGTGGTAAACAAGGTTAGTCTCTCTCCAAACACATGGACAGATGTTTCTATGATTATGAGTGTGTGACAGTCGAGAATGCTGGATGGATAGCTGAGAGTGTGTGTGTGTGTGTGTGTGTGTGTGTGTGTGTGCGCATGGGTAGGTTTTTGTTAGAGAAGGTATGTGTGTATGTGTACAGTAGGTTTGCTTAAGACTTATTTCAATTCCGCACATTGTAACATGTTCTATATTCATAGGAAGGAATAAACCCCCTATATTCATCTGTGAGATGAATATACTTGCAGCTGTGTACAGGTGCATCTTAATAAATTAGAATGTCGTGGAAAAGTTCATTTTTTCAGTAATTCAACTCAAATTGTGAAACTCGTGTAATAAATAAATTAAATGCACACAGACTGAAGTAGTTTAAGTCTTTGGTTCTTTTAATTGTGATGATCTTGGCTCACATTTAACAAAAACCCACCAATTCAGTATTTCAACAAATTAGAATACTTCATAAGACCAATAAAAAAAAACATTTTTAGTGAATTGTTGGCCTTGTGGAAAGTATGTTAATTTACTGTATATGTACTCAATACTTGGTAGCGGCTCCTTTTACTTTAATTTCTGCCTCATTTCGGCATGGCATGGAGGTGATCAGTTTGTGGCACTGCTGAGGTGGTATGGAAGCCCAGGTTTATTTGACAGTGGCCTTCAGCTCATCTGCATTTTTTGGTCTCTTGTTTCTCATTTTCCTCTTGACGTTACCCCATACATTCTCGATGGGTTTCAGCAGGTCTGGTAAGTTTGCTGGCCAGTCAAGCACACCAACACCATGGTCATTTAACCAACTTTTGGTGCTTTTGGCAGTGTGGGCAGGTGCCAAATCTTGCTGGAAAATGAAATCAGCAACTTTAAAAAGCTGGTCAGCAGAAGGAAGCATGAAGTGCTCCAAAATTTCTTGGTAAACGTGTGCAGTGACGTTGGTTTCAAAAAACACAATTGGACCAACACCAGCAGATGACATTGCACCCCAAATCATCACAGACTGTGGAAACGTAACACTGGACTTCAAGCAACTTGGGCTATGAGCTTCTCCACCCTTCCTCCAGACTCTATGAACTTGGTTTACAAATGAAATACAAAACTTGCTCTCATCTGAAAAGAGGACTTTGGACCACTGGGCAACAGTCCAGTTCTTCTTCTCCTTAGCCCAGGTAAGACGCCTCTGATGACAACTGTAGCCAAATTCCTGTGTGTGGTGGCTCTTGATGCCTTGAACCCAGCCTCAGTCCATTCCCTGTGAAGTTCATCCAAATTCTTGAATCGATTTTGCTTGACAATCCTCATAAGGCTGCGGTTCTCTCGGTTGGTTCTGCATCTTTTTATTCCACACTTTTTCCTTCCTCTCAACTTTCTGTTAACATGCTTGGATACAGCAATCTGTTAACAGCCAGCTTCTTTGGCAATGAATGTTTGTGGCTTACCCTCCTTGTGAAGGGTGTCAATGATTGTCTTCTGGACAACTGTCAGATCAGCAGTCTTCCCCGTGATTGTGTAGCCTAGTGAAGCAAACTGAGATACCATTTTGAAGGCTCAGAAAAACCTTTGCAGGTGTTTTGAGTTGATTAGCTGATTGGCATGTCACCATATTCTAATTTGTTGAGATAGTGAATTGGTAGGTTTTTGTTAAATGTGAGCCAAAATCATCACAATTAAAAGAACCAAAGACTTAAACTACTTCAGTCTGTGTGCATTTAATTTATTTAATACTCGAGTTTCACAATTTGAGTTGAATTACTGAAATAAATGAACTTTTCCACAACATTCTAATTTATTGAGATGCACCTGTATCTACAGATTGTAGCAAGAGGTTTTATCACATCTTCAATCAGATAAGAACATAGAAACATTTTGAAAGCTTGCTTACAAACCTCTCAGGCAGAAATGTGTCTTAAGCCAGTAGTTACCATTAGTACAGTTTCTTTTAAATATAATTGGAAGTTATATAAAATGCAGGTCTAAGAATGAGGAGGATATTCATTTCATCCCATCAATTATTCCTGCATCTGTCCAACTCCGCTTTATTCAAGTGCATTTTATTATGTATTATTATCTGTGATCTTTATTGATTTGGTAATGTAGAGCTGCCTACTAGAGAACTTGCATTTATTTTTAAACTACTTCTCAGCCTCAAAATTGAAATTGAAATTTAGCACTGTCAGGATGTCTTTGCTACCTATATTCTACCAATATTTTGCACCAAAAGAATAGCTGAACAAACAAATCAATATCCATCAAGCTCACAGACAGCGGAGTAAACACTGACACAAACACACAGGAATTTTTTTTTCCATCTATCCTCTTTCCGAATCTGGATAGTGTGTTTGTCATGCTGAAGTTCATTATACAGTGCCTTTTTCCTGAAAATCTCTCTTTTGTGAGCATCTTTTGGACCTCTTCAGCTGAAATGCTTCTCCTTGTGATAGTAAAAGGACACAAAAATCATAAGAGTGATGACAAAAGTCTGCATGAAAAGAAATTCATCTGTTTTCTAAATTAATTTTGTAGATATTATTGTGAATGATTCATTCATATGAAACTACTTCTCTCTGGTAAAATACAGTATATGCCAGAGTCCAATTATTTAGTTTGCTTAAACCCTGTCAATTTCTTACAATAAACTACACACTTGCTTTCAGATCTGCCTTCAGGATAGAACCCTCCATACATCTATTATTATTATTATACATATTTTATTTGGTAATCCCTTTCTCTCAGATATATTGTATGGCACAATACGACAATACGTAAGAAAATGTCTGTCATTATTTGTTACACTTTGACTTTAAGGGCAAATTAGCCATCCAATTTTGTTTACTAAACATAGCAAAAAGAGCTAGAGCGCAACTCCATAAAAATGTAGATGGAAGGGACAATTATACGGGTGATTTACTAACAATGCGCACATTAAAGAACACAGACACAGCCAGATCATTTCCATAATGACCAGCGAAATCTACCAAGAATAGCGCAATTTACCGCCTACTTTAAGACAAGGTTTTTTTGTTCGATAAATAATGGCGTAAATACCAGTAATACGATGTGCACACGCGTTAGTAAATCACATTGATTAATTTGAATAATCTCCTTCCATACATTTTGCGTCTGAAGCGGAAACTCCAACAAATGCATATTGAATAAGGTCAGGCGCAAAAATAATTGTCCACGCCTTTTCAGCGCTTATTCTTCACAGCGCGTCTTTAGTAAATCCTGACAGTACTATTTTAATACCAAAAGACAGTTTGCGCTGGCGCAAGCTGTTAGTAAATCTGGCCCATGTATTAAAGAAGGTAAATTATTAATATTTCAGGAAGCTGTTTATGAGCTCCAACTGGATTAGATTACTTAACGGTACCAGTGGCCACAAGCTATTCATATGGTGTATATTTCAAGCTATTAGTGCGTGTGTGTGCACACATTTGTGCTAGAAAGCTTCACACATGCATCACCAGGTGTCGTGATGTGGTGCGGCAGCAGGTTTCTCACATTACGGCTTTCTGTTAATTGACTGATAAGTAGGATCTATTTCGGGCCCAGGGGACAGTATAATGTGAATTAGAAGACCCCGGCCCGTCCCTTACCAAAACGTAGTATACTTCAAGTTTATTTTACTTTTAAGTGTACTTAAGTAAAGTTCAAGTATATGTTTAAGTATATTTTAAGTATAACAGTAGTCAACTTTGAGTACACAACTAGTTTACATCAAAGTTTTTAGCTTGTACTGCAACTATACTAAAAGTGAACTTATAGGTATACTGATTTCTGTGAAGACAAAGCTGAATTTTTAGCAGCCATTATTCCAATATTCAGTGTCACGTGATCCCTCAGAAATCATTCTAATATGCCAATTTGATGCTCAATAAACATTTCTTATTGTTGAAGTTTAAAATAAATAGTACTTTGAATAAATAGTACTTTACCCACATTTTTTTGAATGGTAGTTTATGATTTTTTTTATCTCAAAGTGTATTTTATTATTTTTTCCTTTCTTTTCTAAATAAATTTTAAGGATTTCATTAACAGTCATTTTAATTATTTAAATTTTTAAATACTTTTTAAAATGTAGTATTGATTATAATGAAAATATTTCCTTTATTTGTCAGATAGGATTTAATTTGTCAGGGATCTTGGTACAGTACCTTGTAGGATTGCATTGTCTGTGAAGAATACATGATGCTGCTGCCTTTAAATTTGGCCCAAATGAAGCAGTTGCATAATTAAGTTGCCTACCTTTTAGAAAAGCATTCGCAATGGAAGCACACCTATGCTGCCTTAAATGCTGCCTCCAAAGGCAGCTCATTAAGGTCTGAAACAGAGCATCTGTCTAGTGTTTCCCTGTGTTTATTTTCATCCATAGCTTCCCCCATCCCTCCCTTCCTTGCTGACTTATTAATTTATGTCCTCTATTGTTTCTTTTCTTTTTCTGAACCATCATCCTTTGCTTCTCCTTCTCCTCTCTGTAGCACGCTGTTGGATGGTGGTAACATTATCAGCAGCTGTTAGTTTCTGTATTCCAGCCATTTTTAAATACTTTTTTTTTAAATGTAGTAATGATTATAATGAAAATGTTTCACTTTATTTGTCAGATAGGATTTCATTTGTCAGGGATCTTGGCACAGTACCTTGTAGGATTGCATTGTCTGTGAAGAATACATGATGCTGCTGCCTTTAAATTTGGCACAAATGGGCAGTTGCATAATTAAGTTGCCTACCTTTTAGAAAAGCATTCGCAATGGAAGCACACCTATGCTGCCTTAAATGCTGCCTTCAAAGGCAGCTCATTAAGGTCTGAAACAGAGCATCTGTCTAGTGTTTCCCTGTGTTTATTTTCATCCATAGCTTCCCCATCCCTCCCTTCCTTGCTGACTTATTAATTTATGCCCTCTATTGTTTCTTTTCTTTCTCTGAACCATCATCCTTTGCTTCTCCTTCTCCCTCTCTGTAGCACGCTGTTGGATGGTGGTAACATTATCAGCAGCTGTTAGTTTCTGTATTCCAGCCAGATTTAGAGGGAAGCTGTGCATCTGCTCCATCATGTAGAGAGGAGGGGATCGAAGAGGAGGGAAATTGAGTGATTAATAAATATGAGCGAGGAGACGTAAGGGGGTAAAGAAGGGCAACAGGAGAGCAGCAGAGAGGGACACATGTACACATTCAGTGATGGGAAGAGTGATGAGGACTGGTAAAGCACCAGAAAGAGAGGGAGTAAAGCAAGTCGCGCTGAGGTGGTAATAGATGGTTGAAGACCACGGTCACAGAGGGAGGCTAATAGCAAGATGGAGGGGATGAAATAAACAGAAAACGAAGAAGAGAAAGTGATATGTAGGAAGATGGTGGCTATAAACAGTCTGTGTTTAGTCCCATACGGGTCGTCCAATACTTGTATTTGTATTAATTTCCCAAATGACCAGCCATGTGACACTGAGAGAGAACTGAACACAAAGAAGCACAATGGATTGTTCTAGAAAAAAAGAATGTTATAAAGACATAGTGAATGCACTATGCACTAAATGCACTAAATATTTTATTTTCAGGGGGGAGTTCATTAAGAATAAACTGTGCCTGCTGATAGCACTGTTTATTTTCACTGCCTGCTTTGTGTAAGTGCAATTTATATGCTGCAATTCCCACTATTGTGGGTTGCCGTTGTGGAGGATGCAGCAGACTATCAGGATCTGGCATGGTTTGGTGGGGCTGTAAACAACATCACTTCAACACCACTGCAGTCCATGTGAATCCAACACTACATTCCATGTCTGGATAAATGCCTGCTTGTAATGTTTCTAATTCGTTATTTGATGAATAACTGCTGCTGTGATTGACAGGAGATGTTGAAATGTCTGGTTTAAAAATAATACTGTTTACCTGGGAAATAATGCATCATAAATTGCATCAGATTTTTTTAACAAGGCAGAATCTATTAAAGCAAATTTGCATATAAATATTTTTTTTATATGTCTGTGTCTGTATATATGTATATGTTATCGTTCAAAAGTTTGGGATCTGATTTTTTCTTTAAGAAATTAATATTAATATGCAGCAATTTTGCATTTGTTTAAAAGCTACACTAAGCAAATTGGGATCTATTTAAATTGTTTTTCTATTAAGAAATCAAAATTGAATATTAATTAATCACCCCATGTCGTTCAATTAAGACCTTGCATCTTGAAACATAAATTAAGATATTTACAATAATACAATAATATAGAAAAACATTATTTTAAAATGATACAGTTTCCCAATATTACTGTTTATTTTGGGGGAGTCAAATAAGTACATCCTTGATAAACTTAAGATACTTATCCATCCTTAATACACAAACTGTATATAGAGAGCAAAGGAGGTCACACAGATACACACAGGTAATTGCTTTGAAAATCTAATTTAGATATAAATGTGCTATGCATTAATAAAGGCTTCTTAGAATGTAAACAAGACACGTCTGAAAAACGATTAATTTTAGGAATGGCCATGGCTTTCATTCTATGTTAATATTAACATGTGCATATACAGAAATAAAAATGCGGCATTTTACGGTGAATGCAGGCTAAGCACATGTGACACGCTATTTCCACATCCGCGACTGCTCACACCTCATGTTTGCAGCTGAACGCAAATGATCATAATAGATGGACAACTTTACCTGTGAAAAGACATCAGCAATCCGGCGCTGAGAAGAACAAATTAGATGAAGATGAAGCTAGTGCATGACTTTGAGGTAGACCCTACATTCATCATAATCCTGTGAAACACTTTTGGCTGTTGACTTTATAAATATTTTAATGTCTAATACTTCACCAGCAACAACTCATCCAATATTCTCTCTGAGTTTCCATGTTCCCTTAAGGACAATTAGCCATGGTTTTACTACTAATAAAACCAAAAGTCCTGGTTCTTGTAGCCTTGGTAACCACAAATGAACCATGGTTTTGTTACTTCAAATAATAGTTTACAAAGAAGTAGCTATTAAGATAATATATATATTTTTGTGGTTATAAAAACAGACCTAAGCCAGCAACAGCCTTTAAAAGGACTTAAAATGCATTATTTAAAAACAATGAGGCAATAATGATTGGTTAATTAATTAGCCTGGTAATTGCTAAAATTACACTCACAGGACGATCAAATCCTTGTTTAATAGGTCTATTGACCAAACATTTAATTAAAATATCTTAATTTCATCTTTAATTTGTGGCCACCTTTTTGCACAAGATGACACAGCCTCTATAATTTCTTCAACAAAAACATGTGGACATCACAACCCTTACAATAATTAACCAAGGTTTTATCAAAACTGCTTAAATTTCTGAATGCTTGAGATGATAGAATCAATCAGACAACTGTATTATTAAAATCATAGCCATAGGTAGCCTAACTGTTTGAGCTACAATTGTAATTCGTAAATTATACATTTTAATTTCAATTTATTTATGTATTTACTTACTTTTATATTTATTAAAGTTCTATTTTGATCCCTATAGTAGGTGTTTTATTATTTATAGATTTTTTTTTTTTTTACTTCCATAATATTTGAGGGAGGGGACACAACAATACAGTTGTGCTTAGGACACCCATTTGGCCAGCAGCAGCCCTGCACACGCCCACAGATACATGCACACTTTGTTGTTGTAGCTTGACTAGCAGGAATCTCTTCAAGGCTTCCTCCCTAGAGTCGACTAATCAGAGCTCTGGGCTCTGAGAGTTGGAGAACTGGAAATGCAAATGAGAGACTGCAGTATCAGTGTGTGCTTCAGTGTTTGAGTATGCGTGAGTGTCTGTGAAGACTGTTGTAAAGAGATGGCAGATTTTGTTTAACAGGCTAATTAAGCACTAAACTATTTCAGATCTGTCTAAGAAACAGTGAGGGATGGAGAGGGAAGAGAGAGAAAAAAATCCTTTCAAACTATTTTGATCCTGTTTAGAGTTTGTCTGGTATATTCCTTTAAACAGACAATGCATCAATGCCCTCTCACTCTCTCCAACTCTCTTCCACTTTCTCAAGAAATCAGTGTGTCTGCAGTATCTTTGGCCACTAGCCCACGCAATACATCAGACATGCAAAGGTATAAAAAATGTGTAAAAGATCTGTACTGTTACTGAAGTTTCACAGGATCGCTCTACTCACCCTTCTTATTTAGAGTGAATTGTGACCTTGCTTTTTTCGAGCTTTACTTTGTTGCACCATGGAAAAATTTGAAACCGTCTGCTCTTTTGCCTGATAAAACCAAAACCATGAGAGGGATGATAATATCACTGTGCAGAGCAGACCACAAACATGTTTATTTGGATTTGAACGTGAGACTTTCTCAATGATTAGTAATTGCAATGCTAACAAATAAATCAATTCAAATTAGGAATCAAAACACATGTATAAAATAATTTAGCCTGTGACTTTACACTGTGAATAGCTAAAGTGACATGTCTCAGTTAATGTGCACTGTTTCTGATTTTCTTTCTTCAACAATCATGACTTCATGTGAACATGAATCAGTTCATGAGAAACATAAGTATATTACTTACCTGGTGCATGGCAGTGAAATATATGAAGTTGCCCCAAGGTGCTTCCAATTTATGCAGTTATGTGTTTAAAAACAGGCCTATTCTGAGACACAATTGTTCATTAGAGTTTCAAATGTATCCTGAGATCTCAAAAAGGCAAGATAACTGGGTGATAATGGGCCTAGTTTCACTGCTGTCGCCAGCCCTGAAAATTATTCTCAATATAATAAACTGAAGTATTGAAACTTGAGCTTTGATATTTGTTCATTGTTAACTTTGAGAGCTTTCCATGAGAGCGATACAATCATTCAACACTTTACACCTAATGTTAGCTCCAGGCGGAATCAACATGATTAGTCATTCTGAGCAGTATAGATTCACAGATACCTGCTGTGTTTTGTTTTGTACAATAGGCAACATTTGCAGATACATAATCTTTACCCATAATGCGATAAGTCTTAATCTGTGTATATACCATCAAATCAAATTTTAAATTTAATTGAATTCATTCAAATTAAACAAACTGAGAACATTCAGTGAAGCTGCTTTCATCTTGCACAGAAACTATTCAATTGTTCTGCAGTTAACCAAAGTGTTTTCATTCAGTACTTTTACTGTTATTTGCTATGCTTTTTTGATGACACTCAAATACATAAAAACAATTGTATTTCTCAGCTTTTTATATTCCAAGGCCCACTGATGTCCAAGATACTACTTTACTCCTGTGGAGATATTTTGCAATAATATTGAGAAAGCTGCTTGTTTTCACTCTCCAATTACAAAAAAAACTTGCCCTCAGTAGCATTATTTGTATGTGGAATTGGCTCTAAGACAAAAAATGATCTAAAGAGGAATAATTATGTTTTTAAGTATATGACTGCCCTGCACTTCCTAACCTGCAAATCTTTTAGTCTCAGTTGGGCTCTGGAACGGCCAGTCAGCTCTAAACAAAGATGATTTCATTCCTGCCCCATCAATATCCTGAGTCAGCCTGAGACCTGGATTCACCCAGAGGGCATGTGCCTGCTCATCACTCTCTCACCCACCTACAGTACCTTTCCTCCGTGGTCTTCGCTTCTCCTTCTAACCACTTCTCACCTGATGTAAATAAAGCTACAGTGAGTCTTTGCTCCACTCCTCCCTCCCCCAGGACTCCTGACTCTCTCATGTTCATCACAAACAAGATCAGCAGCACTCCAGACTCATGAAGTCTATATTAAAATCATTAAGCACTCTCACTAACAGATGATGACTTTGTTACTTTTCAGGGATGGACTCTTCATATGGAAAACTGGAATTTTTCAATCAAATCCAAAATTAATACACACACAGAAAACAATGCCCCAAAATTGTACCTTGTACCTTATGCTGCCTTCACGTGGTATCAGATTTATCGTAAATATGAGTTTCCTAATCAGAAATTGGACATGAACGGCTTATAAAGTCGTATTTACTTCTGGGAAATTTGGAAATAATTTTAATACCAGAGTTTGCGAGTTGGGTGGGTCATAAACTTTAAACATGGTGGAGGGGACAACATAACTGCTGTCAATGCTGTACCCACAACAACTTAATTCCTTCGTCTTGTTGCTAAAGTAGTGTATGTATAGGCTAGATATGAATGAACATTCAAAGCATATGTTTTATAAGCAGTGTAATAAGCATTTATTGGACCGACATTCGAGAATTGTCAGCAAACTGCATGTGTAGCGAGGTGAATGTTTATATGATTGTCACCAATGGGATGCAACTTTTTATTCTTTCTGACATTAAAGCACTTGAATACGATGACAAGCTCTTAATCATGACTTAATACGTGGAAAATATGACATTTGCGATAGCACGTGAAGGCAGCATTAAATTATTAATTGTACTTTATTTTCCTCTCAAAGGTAGTATAAAGGTTGGTATAATAAGATTTTTGGATTTGCACTCAAATTAACTGGGGATGAAGTTCAGACGAAGTCTGAGCATTGAAATACGCAACTAAGATTGTTCAATAATAGGCTGCTGCTCACATTTTTATGATCATCACTTTGTCTCCTATCAGGACTAATTACCTCACTAAATTTAGTTAATACAGTTTAGAGGACCAGACAAAATACAGTTGTATTAACTGATTTTAGATAGCAGACAAGAATTGTTAACTGTTTTGTGGTATCAGACAGAACTCTACTGACAGTTTTGGGTACCTGATTAAGATGGTGTTAGACAGCAAATTATCTATGAATGTGATATAGGCTTCCTCAGATTTCATTTGTTCTATCTCTTTCCCTCATCTTACCAAAATCTCTGTTGTAGCATCATTAGCCTTTAGCAAGTGATTTAATACGTTTTGATTAGTATTTACAGCCCTATATTCATAAACTGATATGTGCGCCCTCATTTAGCATAATGTTAAGGAGCCGTGAAACGAGCGATAAATTCCACTAGCTGTGTTGTCAACTGTACAGCCTGCAGGGTAAATAAAATAGTAGCATAAACCAGCTAAAAGAGTATGATGAATCGCAAGGACTAGAATTTTTGCTTAGAATCTTTGGTGTGACCTAGTTTGTTCTCATCACAACTAGAGTTATAAACAGCTGTGACAATTCACTGATGACAGCGTTCATAATAATTGCCATTATTCTGCTGTGGCAGAAGAATGTTTCAATTTCGTTGTTGATTTATTTCATGTTTTATCTTTTTAAGAACTCAAAGTGTTGGCGGGTAAGTGCTGTGCAGGTAAAACCTCACTCCCCTGATCTCAAGAGGCGCTCTAGCGATTGACACCAGAGGCTGTGGCCTTTAGCCTCCTTGTTAGAGCACCCACCTCCCACACCAGAGAGCGCAGTTCGAAACCCGTTCGGAGCGGGGCTAGTAGGACCGCAACACATGGGACTCAGTTTCGCTAAAGTCATGCTGTGCCACTACAAGCATGACAGTTTATGGTACATTTTGTGGCTCTTACCTTTCAAAGAAACTCCAAATCAGCGTATTATAATGATTTCTGAAGGATCGTGTGACACTGTACACTGTATACACACACATACATACATACATGTTTATATTTGTGTGTGTGTGTGTGTGTGTGTGTGTGAGAGAGAAAGAAAGAGAGAGAATGAGTGTGTGTGTGTGTGTGTGTGTGTGTGTGTGTGTGTGTGTGTGTGTGTGTGTGTGTGTGTGTGTGTGTGTGTGTGTGTGTTTGAGTGTATGTATGTATTGCTTGGTAAAGGACTAACCAGTTATTTGCAGCATGAGACCCATAAATAGTAAGTAAAGTAAATAGTAATAAAAATTGCACCCAGTGAAATGACAGTTCTAGTTCAGCAAAATAATGGTTAAACATCAAAACAATTTAGTCATTTATACCACACCCCTTTCTCCTCTGTCAGGCTTAATTGGAGTGAAGGGTTTAGTCTTATCTACTCAGTCGACTGTGAGAATTGTCCTCCATGTGTCCGCACATATAGGGTAAAGCAGGGATTTAAGGATAGAGAGTAAGTAGACCCCTTCATCCTTGAAAATGGGTAATGAATGTAAGATGTAGCATTAATTGTTCACTTAACAATGGATAGTAAAAGAGTTGTAGATTATCTCTATTCATATTATGTTGAAAGAAGTCCCTTTTATTTGAAAAGCGCTGTCTGTCACTTAAGATAGAGGAGGGTTTGGTCTTTTGGTCAAAGTGTTCAAAATCTCTTCTTTTATCTTCCACAGGTTACAGGTTTTCAATTAAATGAGGGTGAGAAAATAATTATAGATTTTATTTTTATTTTTATGGAGGGGCTGTTCGTTTATGTGTACGGACATGCATGCCTGTTCAGTGGTACAGCATGGTTCAATACATCCAATAAGCTTTAAATGTATTTCATTATATTCACCTCAGTGATGGAGATTATTTCACGACACAAACAGTATTTATCTGACAGGAGAGGAAAAACATTACCGGCTCGTGGAATTGATGAAATACACACATGGGTACAGAGGGCAGAAACATTGGTGTTAGACATTGATTTAAAGTAGCCATTGAGAGGAAAGGGTCAAGAACTCTAGAATTCAGCAGCAAACACAAGCAATAGACAAATGGATGAAAGATTTTCTCATTTTCTTAGTCTGAAAGGGAGGAGAATGAAAATATTGATGTACTGAGAATGTGAATGGACCACCATGTGAATAGTGTGTGAATTTGTGGTGTACTTGTAAGCATAACTGCATGATTGGTGGTAATTATGTGCTCTTTTGAAGATAAATACTGCTCTTGTATTCCTCAGAGACAGTCTGTCCTTCTTTCAGTTACACACAGCACACAAAGGCCAAATATAACATTTACATTTATCTCGTATATGCTTTTCATGTATCAGATCCATATTAATGAATTCAGTACATTATAGAAATGACTTATAAATAAATCATCAATTTACATTATATTCAGAGTTATTTGATGAATAGAAAGTTCAAAAGAACAGAATTTATTTGACAGAAATCTTTTGTTAGTGTAAAAAATATTTACTGTTGATCAGTTTAATTTGTCCTTGCTGAATACATGTATTCATTTGTTTTATTAACAATTAAATTGATAATAATGTAATTATGAAAAAAAATATTTTGAACATTTTCAAACAACATTTTGAACAACAGCATATGTAGATAATAATTTCCAATGTAAGCATACTCATTGGTACCATTTATTAATTATCAAATTTTCCCCTACCTGGTCTCATGGCATTTATGTACCTGGGAGCACCTTTTGGTGAGTCGCGAAATTCGTACCAATAAGTACATATCACTGCAGTTTCCTAAATAAATGAACACTAGAGACATTAAAACTCTGATGCCTTTTATTCCTTTTCACACACCTTTACAGTTTCAATTAAAAAAGCATAATTTTCGCAATTACTTGAAGAATATCATGTTATGACTTCAAAACAATATTAATATGCTAGGAGATTTGAAAACTGAAGCTTCTTGACATTAGCATCACACATATCCAGCTTTATATCTATGGGTTTTCATAGATAGGAAGTTTATTCGGTAGCTCACGAAGTACGGAGACGTATTTGAGAGATGAGGAGCTCCGGTTCGAATCATGTGTAATTACAGTTCGACACAACAGTTCAAATCTGAATAATAAGGAAATTCTAAAAGCATGGCTACAACAACAAATACATTTTTATATCGGCTTTGCGTTTGTCAACACTATCGGGTAGGTTTAGGTTTGGTGTAGGGCATATTTCCAACACTATAGAGCATTAATTTTTAGCAATGGTCCCCGAAAATTTTTATTCTGAACCGTCGCATTACGTTCCCGAAGCAACATAATAATAACACAGCAATATGTGCCTATGTCAGCATAATACAAATGTGGGGTTCACATATTGAACCTGTGTTGTAGTGCCACTCAGTGGACATTTCTCTTTGAAACTGCGGCGAAACGTGCTGTAAAGTACATAAAAACGGTCTCGCTAAAAAGTGCACAGATAACAGGTTGAACTTTCCATATGTTCCATTTTTTCTGTTGCTTATAGTAGAGACGAAAATGTACTTTCAAAAGCAAAACCTTAGTGTATTGTTTGATATTTAGGTATTAAACATTTTTAATAAACAAAACATCTTACCCCAAATATCTGAAAACTGTTGACCTTCCCACATTAGACATAATTGCCGATTCAATGAAGTCTTACAATGTAGATGTGTTTGTTTTAAGTGAAGAGACTGGAGTTTTCCCTAGATAGTTTTAGTATATATATATTTTTTAATCCAATTACAAACTACCTTTTTTTTATTCTTTACAGTTTACATATTTTATTTGAATACAAATCTATCAAGTTTGAGACGAAGTGCATGGGTGAAAAACAAGAAAATGTTAACCTAAATTGAAAAAAAATTATATTTGTATAGCAAATAATTAGTCTATCAAGTTCTTTTTATGTTTTTTATTTATTTTTATCTTAATTTATAAAAGCATCTGACTTTATTATGTATGATAGATTGATAGTATGATGGAGCTTTCTATCATTTCATTATCAAATTTGTTTAGTAATATTTCACAAATTTTCTGGTATTTATCTTTAAACATTTTAGTAGATGTTACATGAATTTCTAGCCTCCCTCACACACAGTGTCAAAGTAAGTGAATCACCATCTATGACTAATACAGAAATATATTCTGTTCATTAGAATTCATCCTGTATTCCACTGAGAGGTGATTATATGTCCTTTTCTGTACCTGTTCATCATCTAATGAAATAGAAGGTCCAGTGGATTTTAAAGTTTAATGACATATTTGTTTGTTTACCTGTATTAGACTACACAAGGATACATATGGTGCTTACAGACTTCCAGATGTTTGGCAAACCCCACAATGTCAAAATATCATGGAATCAAAGTGACGAGGTTGATAGAAAAATGCTGATATCAGATCCACCCAGAAAGCAGCGGAAACATACAAACTGTCGTCATGTCTGGGCTAATGGGTCTGAGCCAGAATCTGGTCACCCTAAATCTATTCAGGTATAGCAAGATCATCATATCTCACTGGTTAAGGTTGAAATCTTGAAAGGACTGAAAGAAACAAATTAAGTTTACTTTGCTCACCCGAGATGATGCAAACATGTTCTGCCCTCAGATAACCTCATACCCCTCTACAAACAAGAGCGAGAAGAAGACACAACATCAACATTACAATAAAAAGTGCTTGTGAGCAGAGCTAGGCTTGGCTCTTTATATGAAACTAATGGTGGCCTGAGGCTGCTAGCAAAAATAGAACAAGCAAATAGAGAAGATGAAGATGCAGGAAGAGAAAAACCTGGTGTATTCCTTCAGTCTGTTATCTGGTAAGGATAGGGGTGATTGGTGAGGGAGGGTTAAGGATATAGCAAGGATGCCAACAAAGTTTGTGTGTTCTGAAAATGAAAATGTATATGAAAACGAATATGGGGAGGAGAAGAAACTGTCACTGTGTCTTCAAATGAGTCTATAAGTATTTTCAAATTACACCTGGGCAATTTTACAGACAAAGTTTGCAATTTTATGTTCTGCTGTTGTTGTGAAGTGGATGAACCATCAGTGTCTTGATGAAATCTAAATGGAATGATAATGCAAGACCTAGAATCCATTATTCTTCATTCCTTTACATATATCAGACTGAGAATTGCAAGTATTGTTTTTAACAAATGTGCTATTAAACTAGAAAAAAGAAAAGCACTAAAGATGTTCTTTGCCAAGTGAAAGAACAAGTGAATATGAAGTGACGTGTGGCCAAGTATGGTGACCCAAACTCGGAATTTGTGCTCTGCATTTAACCCATCCAAGTGCACACACACACAGTAGTGAACACACATACACAGTGACCACACACCTGGAGCGCTCGGGGAGCAGTTGGGGGTTCGGTGCCTTGCTCAAGGGTCTCAAAATTGAAGGTGGAGAGAGCACTGGTTATTATGTTTTTGTTAGTACATCTCAGTCTGAGCGGTCAGATTTTATGTTTTTTTTTTTCTCTTTCAGCAGTTGTTATGCATTGGGTAATCATCAACCAATGTGCATTTTCAAAGTGTATGTAGTACAAACCTAGTCTAGATGCATGTAACTTGCAGTCTACTGTCAGTTAAAAATATCTGATTAGAATATATTTATTTTATTAGATTTTAATCTGATTCGAATATATCTGAGCTACAGTATATTTGACATAAAAGCTTTACACTCCACTATAATCTTAGCAGTCATAAGAATCAGTTTTGCTGGTACATCAAGGTAACATTCAGATTCAAGTGGCAGCAACACATATGTGTTCATGTTTGTGTAGGAGTGCTCACTTCAAATGTTCTGCCTTTTGGAAAAAAGTAGGGCATAAAGGTGCTCACTTTCAAATGGAATTATCCCAGTGCTTTGTGTAAGAGAAACTATCAATAAAACAAATGAAATCAGTTACATAGATTTTTAGCTATTAATATAAAAAAACTGGAGGGAAAAAAAGCCTCCTACACTATTATCCACTTCTTTTGAGTCACAGAGGACATATAAGTGAGAAAATGTGTGATTAAATAATCCCATAACTGGCAAGGATGAAGTGAGGGAAAAAAATTGAGTTGGTGAATGTGTGGAGAGAAGGATGAAGAGAATCGATTAGTTGGGATTGCAGAAGGAAGGAGGCTAAGACATCAGCTGCTTGCTTCTGATAACAGCAGAGCCATGTAACCCTCCGCTCACTAATGCACCCACTGATCATCACTTGGCAAGTGAGTGTGTGATGGTGCTGTCAGAGTTCTGCTCATTAAGTGGCTGAGTGCTGCCAGTGCTCTGTTGTACTGCCAGCATCTTACCAGAAAGCCAGAAGAGAAGATGAGAACACTCGAAATCTTCTCGTCAGTAATGAACCACACGACCAGGTCAAGAAGAGGATGACCCTAACACGTGAAATAAGCGGCCCCTCATTATTTCTCACAGTCACTGTGTGTGCTGCTGTAACCATATGCGTGTGTAGATGTAGACACCTGCAAGTATGAGTAACTATATTGTACAGTATAGAATGGCCTATATGTACGAGACTGTGAATGAGGAGGATGAATAGTGAGTGTGTTTGGCCTTTGTATGGAATGTTGCATTAAACAAAATGAATTCATTGAACTCTGTCTGTTCCTAATATTACACAAAGTGAATAATTTGGCTGTGGTGTGATAGGAATAAAACATTATTTATTTGTGTTGGAGGTTCCGAACTTTGGCAATCTACTTATATGCTGCTATTTGGACCATCTGAATTGTCACAATCGTGGGAATGTAAGGATCCAAATGCAAAGGGATTAGTCAACACAGTCTTTAATGAATGAGCAAAACAAGGCAGTCTGTCGTGCGTAGACACAGAACTGAGAAATAATAAAACAAAACTTGTAGACAAAAAGATCCAAGGGACTTCAGTCTAGGGAGACCTCGTGGAACCGGACTCACTGGAGGCGGCAGCAGGACATCGAGAAAAAAACAGAAGCTTTCAGCATCTCCAGGCGGGACAAGACAAGGTAAGAATTCTTAATTCTATGATAAGTGAGAGAACACATACAATGCATGACATACAATAATCTGGCAGAGAGCCGCAAGCACAGCCGCTGTAAATAGAGGGAATGATTAGATGAGAGTGAGAACAGGTGTCACTGCAAAGCAGCGCGAACGCTGATTGTGATGACAAACAGGTGAGGGAAAGAGAGATCTATGTGTCAGTATGCATGTGTGTGTGTGTGAGAGAGTGTGTGTACAACAGAGTGTGAGAGAGAAGCAAACCCAGATCATGACACTGAATGATTATGGATATCATATATATATGTGATATCTCTATAAAGGTAGGTCCGAGTAACTTAAAATTCAGATACAGTACTGGTTGAGCTGAGCAACTTTGAAGCACTCTGCTGGCAATCATAGTTTACTACAGTATAGATTGCTACAGTATAAATATTTTTTTCTGCATTATAAAATAGAGAAACTACAGGTATACCCACAGTACATCAAAAATATATATATTTTAAATATATATTTTTACTCAGAAATAGCTAGTAAATTTTACAAATAATTGCAAAGAAACGGCAAGTAACACATTATATTTAATATACATTTTTTGAAGTAGAAAGATTTAAATATTTTATTGTAAAACTTACTTTGGTTTAAACTTTATTTTATTTAAATGTATATATTTTATTAACAGGGTAGATATGCTTATCATGGTTTATTGTAATTCTTAAAATGACTTAATGGGATAGTTTGTGCTAAATTTTTAATAATAAAAATGTCATACAGGTTTGGAATGGCAGTAAATGATAACAGAATGTTCATGTTTGGGTTAACTAACATACTCACATTAAAGACTTTAAAACAACAATAAATGTGGCTTGCAATTCCTTTTTACTAAGCATGACCTAGTCTGCATATAATTTTATGACACATTTTGATATTGATAATACATATTAACGTACTAGATAATATAAAAAATAGTAGATTATATTAGGCATAGATGCTGAGTGTGTTGATAACAGAACCTTAAAAAAGTAAAGAAAAAAATCTGTTGAATCATTGAATCACTGAAAGAGCTTTTAAAATTACACAGTGCAACACATAACTGTGTCTTTTACATTTGACTTATTACAGCAAAACACTGCTGAACTGCAGTGGTATTTATTATCATTTTGGGAAGGCCATGGTCAGGGTTATCATTTCAGTCGGGGTCAGGGTTAAGTAGGACAGGCAGCCCAATTTTCTGCATGAAGTTATGCAGCGCACACGCCACCAGTTCACTTCCTCGTGGGGTTGTGCAGCTCTGTGCTATTTACTCAGACCTCTCCAAACAGACCTACACTACTCTCCCACATTATACAGTTTATTTGCTAGGCCATCTCGCACATTACTGAGAGTCAAGTGTATGCCACAGATTGATTTTTATTCAAGTGAGAACATTCTCTTTCTTCTCAGAATATGATTTCTTCAATTCTGAACACGATTCCAAGAACATGGCCTTCAGGAATCAAAATCATCATGAGCCCAGAAATCATTGCTCTCATTCAAACAAGCATACAGTGCATCCGACCTTTCCTCTTTTTTGCTTTTCAAGTAGTTTCATAACATAAATGTAAAGTAATTGTGGATTTCTTCAGATTGGAGTATTAACTCTATTTCATGTTTTCATACTTGGTTTGATTACTTGGTCTGCGGTCATATATACCTCTTTGTCCTAACAGTCTTTTTTCACATTGTACTTTTGATCTTAATTTCTTATTTTTAAATCCAGATACACATTTTCCTATACATATTTTGTACATATACAATGTTTATTGTACGATCTAGTATATTAGGCCATGCAGGCTCTATCAGATTACCAGTCCCAGAGCTGGACTTTATATTCCACTCATTATAAGGGTAGTCGATGTAAATTTGTCAGGCCTGGGGTGAAGTGAGCTGTGCTTCTTGTTCTGGCAAAGTATCAGTTTTTAAGCTTTCTGGGGCGATTTTAGTCATCCCTCCAAGGATGGCTTTGGCATGGTTGAAGCAGAAAGACACATGCAGGCATTAATACATTTTTCAGAATTATATTTAGAAACACATGTATTTAGTTTTTGAAGAGAGAGAGATAATTGCAAGATTGAAAGAGGGATGATATGCCTACTAATAACAGGATTGTAGGGCTCGTCTGAAAAAAAATGTATTGGCTGTATCGAAACTGTCATTATATTATATTGAATTCAGTTTTTTTGGCATTGTACATAAACTGTTTGAATTGGTAGATCTACAGTCCAGAGAGATGCTTTGACTATCAGCTCTTATTGCAATAGAAAGTTGTGATACAAATTTGAAATGCTTCTGTAAGATGATGAGACCAAAGGGGAACCATGAGTCAATACTCGAGTTGGACAGCACTTGATACTTAATGCGTTGCTGTTGTTGCTTTTTTGATGATTGTTGGTAATTAAAAAATCTAAACAAGTGTTGTAATGTTACACTAGAAACACTGCTAGAACTGGAATGTGGTGATGGAATACAGGAGGATAAGTGATGAAATTATTGCCTTTAGCTTTAGTTACTTGTCGGAACTGAAATGTATTTACTGTGGGTTGCTTTACAATCTGCATAATGGGTCTGATGTACAGTAAGCAATCAAGAGACTTCATATTTCAGAATTGTATTTGCTTTGGGGCTGGAGTAAAGAGGTCATAAAATGTGGTAAAACAGCCTTTTTGTCTGTCATTTCAAGATTGGTTTCGATCAGATTAGCAGCAAGAATGTTGTATATTATTAAGAAGCCAGTAGGCATATATGTCTCAAGTTATGGGTGGATAAACTGAGGTTTTGGATAAACTGATATGTTATGGCTGTTATTATCCACACACACACACACACACACACACACACACACATATACACAGTATATATGATTTATCAGTGTCTGTAGATTATTAATTATTTTTGCACTGTCATGCACATTAATTGTGCATGTTTTCCTTATTTTTACATTTAAATGATCTTTGAAATTATCTAATACTAACCTAAGTTTTATAATAATATTTAATACATTTAATATTTTCAATGTAATATTTAATAAAGTTTAATATTTAATCATTTTTATCTAAACTTGAAGAATAACCAGGCACGTGCACACATAGACATAAAAGGGGGCTTGAGCACCTGCCCTTTTTCTTCCTCGAGAGAAAGTGCCCTTTTTGTCTGTTTTTTTTATATATATATAAATTAATATATGTGTATGTGTATGTTTCTGTTTGCGCACAGCTTTCCCTGTCAAACAAATAAAAAAAATACAAATATCAGGTCGGGACAGGAAATGAGACTGTCGAGTTCCGATGCCTTTCTCCCCTCCGCGTCTCGGCGCAGGCGCGCGCAGCACAGCAGTGTAGCACACATTGATCGGCTCATGCACGTCACAGACAGGCAGAGAACCGCAGAAGTGAAGCCCTCCCTCCCCCTCCAGTTGTGTTTGTCTTAGTGTGAATGTGAGTGGTGATAAACAAAAGACTAAGCTACCTGTGCCTCGAATTTACAGCTAATTATCCAAAAGACAAATGGAAAATTAATTAATTTGTCTTGCTAACAACAATGACTTATGAGAGCACTACCGTGTAAGTTATCTGAAGTTTAGCTAAGGCAATAGGAAGTCTAGTAGGTTAGACAAGTGTGTCACTGCATGATTTAGTTTATTAAAATACGTTTAGATTAAGAATGATCACAAAATTGAAGATATGTGGCAGAAATGTATATATTTAGGGTGAATTAAGGGTGATTGGGACATAAGGTCAAATGGGACAGTATAACTATACAGAGTTTATTTTCTCACCTGATAAGTCAAAATAAAAACTTTTTTTGCTGAGTCCTTACTGTGAGACTACATAATCAAAATGTCATGCATTCATTGGTGTGACATCATATAGGTGGGCGGGGCAAACATCAAACAGGAAGTTCTCCCTTCAATGCATGAGGTGAGGAAAATGACATAAGCTTCAGCTAGTTTTCAAAATAAGGTCAAAAAATTATTATAGCAAAAACATTTAATGGAAACATGAATATGATGTACTACTGCAATAAAAACAATACAAATTGTGTTAATATCATGTTTCTATTTTCAGAATTAGAGTGGTTTTATTTTGTCCCATCCACCCAAACGCAATTTGGGTGGAAGGGACAGTATGGTTTTGGGTGATTGGGACAGTGCTTAAAGGCTATGCTAATTGTAAATTAATAAACATAATTACAATATAAAACCATTGTGTATGCTCTGTGTGCCCTAAATTGGGGGTTCCTAACCTCTTCATTTGTTTAACCCCTAATCAACCACAAATCAAAAGTTTGTGCAATATATTAGTTATAGTGAAATGCTTCAGTGAAATGTTTTCAATGGCTTTTAGACTTCAAGCCTTCAAGGTGGACAGAACAAGGGACTTTGGGGTGGTTGGGGTTAAACATGTCCAGTGAAATTTTACATTTACATTTACATTTAGTTAATTTGCAGACGCTTTTATCCAAAGCGACTTACAATTGGGGAATACATAAAGCGATTAATATTGAAGAGGCAAACATACAGAGGAAGTGCCCATAACACCAAGTCTCAGGCATTGTTCAAACAAGTACAAGCTAGCAAGGGAAGGAGAGAAAGATAAAGAGAAAGATGAAGATTTTGAAAAAGTTAGTGTTTTTTTTGTTTTGTTTTTTTATGATGAAGTCAAGTAGTGTTGAAAGAGATGAGTTTTCAGTTGTTGCTTGAAGATTGACAGGGGTAAAAATGTAATATTCAATGAAATATGGGGAGAGAATTAAAGGTGTTCAATTAAATTAGAAGGTGAGAATGAACCGTTCAATAAAATATGAATGTGAGAATAAAATGTTCAATGAAATTTGGGTGGAGAATTAAACATGTTCAATGAAATTTGAGAGTGAGAATTAAATGTTCAATACAATTTGGGGGAGAGAATAAAATTTGTTCAATGAAATTAGTTTTATAAAAATTGGTTATAATAAATTTGAAAATAAATAAACATATTGGGATATAATATCCCAATAATAATGTCCCAAAAATATCTGCATATGATATTATAAAACATTAAACTATGAACTGACTTTTGCAATAAATATGTTCACTAGCCTAAATCAATGATAATATTTGCTGTCCCAATCACCCAAACGTTGTGTCCCAATCACTCAAATGTTACCAAAAAATAGTTTGGGCTCAGTTTACAGAAAAGTGTACTTCACACATCCTTTCATTATGATATAACATTGTTTCCTATTCAAATGGGTAGTTGACATCTTCAGTATTACAGAAATATATAATGTGTTGGGCTGATCCTTTAAATTCATGGCAAGAAACCTTGTGCATGGTAGAATTTCAAAAACTGTCCCAATCACCCTTAATTCACCCTATATAATTTCATATAGTTAATCAGTATCACACGAAGACTGACTTTTTTCCACCAAAAAGCAACATGATTACAAATGTTATATTGATTTTATACAGCAGTTCAATAAAGAAGAATTTAATATTAACACACTTACGTTTTAGACACAATATTGAGTGTTTTGCTCTATTTCGCCAACTAAATAATTTCAATTTGCGTCTCTGGGCAACAGCTGTTTTGTTCCTGAATGAATCAATCGTTTAAATGATTCGGTTCAGTTGCAGTGACTCACTTATTAACAGTGACTTGCTGCCACCTACCGGCAGTTTTAATTTCACATTTAAAGTAACTGTAAAAAAAAAATGTATAATTAATTTTACAATTTTGAATTTTGAATAATTTTAAATATCAGTATTCAAAGTTTTATGTTTAAAATATCAAAACCGTATGAATGCATTTGTAACTGCAGGTTAAATGCATTCGTATCCTACATTAAACAGTGTGTTTATGCATCTAAATGCCAGTTCTAATGCAACTTCTGTGTTTTCTCTGCAGTGCAAAGATTAATTTAG
Organism: Gymnocypris eckloni scoliostomus; assembly: GCA_027564155.1. Lineage (NCBI taxonomy): Eukaryota > Metazoa > Chordata > Actinopteri > Cypriniformes > Cyprinidae > Gymnocypris > Gymnocypris eckloni. Next base: position 17,830,336 of record CM050414.1, read on the forward strand.
TCAATACTGATTTAATTTGCTTGGTAAAAGCTTAAATTACTTATTCTAATTGACTTATTCAATTTAAGAATTTGACTGAAAATATGATGCACACTCATGCAGGGCTTTATAAAGGTAAAAATGCCCATGAAAGGTAAAAAATATTGGAAAAGATTAGTTTCTATCACTGCTGTGAACTGATCACCACAGAATATGCAGAATATCAAAAACTTTAGGTTGTCCTTAAGATATCAGCACAATAACACAATCAGCTAAATATTGTCTATCGCTATCGATAAAATCCCAGAAAATATTGATATATTTTTTGTCAATATCGCACATTCCTTAATATATTTAACATTTTGTTTAAAAAAAAAGTTAAATAAATATGAGAAGTGCCCTTTTTTCACTTGAGCCTCTACCCCTCAAAATGTCTGTGCACGTCCCTGAGAATAACCACGTAGAAAGCAACGATAGCTGACAACTGAATTAAACTGAGCACAGGGTTTAAATACACTGAACTAATCCAATGAGTAAACTAGGAGAATAAGTAGAAGTAGGAGCAGGAACAGAAAACAGTGCAAAACCAACTCAAAGTCAAACTTAAGCAGACATGAGACGTAACCCTGACACTATTGATTTCAACCCTGAGCATCTGATGTTTTATTTAAATTCAAATTATGGAATTTTAATATTGTTATCAGTTATTGGCTGTAACATAAATTAAAAATAATTATTATCTTATCAGTGCTGGACGGAATATTTTAATATGGGTGCATCTTTATTTGTTATTTTAATTTATTTTTTAGAACAGAGGATTTAGGATAGTTAATGCCCACGAGGACAAGCTGGAAATAAGTTTGATTTTTTGATTGATAAGTTTGATAAAGTTGATTTGTGTGGTCACAAGTTAAGTAATTGGTATATATGGACAATGTAGTTTCAAGGGAAGGCATAATACAGTAGGAGGGGCATGGAAAAGGCATGGATTGGTAGTGTTAAAAAAAAACGTACGGTGTAATTGCACACTACATGTTTGCAGGGCATCTTTTCAAAGTGCTCATGTGCTGGGGTAGCTGTTCCTTAAAGAATAACGTAATCGCTATCACAATGCCATGCTGTGCAAAAGTGACTTGTTCAACAATGACTGAGTATTAAGGAGCAGCATTTTACAGGAGATTTCAGAACATGGCCTAATTTTAAGTGGATGCTTGGGACGGTGGCACAAGAATGGTTGATGATTCTGTGGAGTTTTTACAAGACGCTTTTAAGATGCTGATGGACTGAAGTTGTACTAAGGTTTTTAATGATAAGGTATGGAGTACACAAGGTCAGTGGTTCTGTGAGACTGACAATAATTATGCTTAAGATAGAAACTTCTAAACTGTTAAAATATTTAGTGGAAGATAAGTAAGGTGGAAAAGCTTCAATTTGGAGAAGGTTTAAAGAGCAGTAATTGTCTGAGACATGTGTGCATCCAAGTACATCCTCTAAACAAGTGTGCCCTTGTATTTAATGTTGTGCAGCTGGAAAGCATGGTTCAGGTGGCCAACTGCAGTATATTGGAGGTGTAACATCAATCATCAGTGCATTTGAGATGTGCAAGCAATTTTCAGTTGCGTAATAACTTTCACTATCCTTTACATTTGCTGCGCAACTAACAGCGAGTGAGGACTAGGAGTTTTAAAAGTACAGGCATTTACAGTTTTTGTCAGTTGCTAACATCCTTTTGTCCAATCTGTTGTCACATTTTCAAAACTCTATACACAATTAGCACAATATCCGTTTGTTGTGACCATACCATTAACACAATTTGTGTTGTTTCTAAAATGCTTATATTTTCTTTTCCTACAAACTTACCCAAAATCATTGATCTTTTTGGTCATATTTACAAATGCTTAAACACAGCATGTCAGAATTGAAGACCTAATGTTCCAAACCTTAAATATAGTATAAAGCTTCTACTTCTACTGCAACAGCAGCTCAAAAGTATTGAAAAAATCTCTCTATAAAATATTGTAACAACTGCTAAGCATTTTTAAGTAACAGATCACTGAATTATTTAGAAATAGCTGATTTCAATCTCAGTTGGAGGAATAGTCAGGTGTTGAAGCTCTTTACATTACATCCACAGCATAGAGTAAAAAATACTTATTTGAATTGGTTTTGTGGATGCAGAACAACACAACGAATCAGAGAGATAAAAAAATAATGCCTGGGCAAGGAGAGTAATAGTTGTAGGAGGGAGAAGAATAGTTGAATCAGAAAAAGGGAGAAGAGGTAAGAGAAAGGAGTGAGAATGTGTGTTGGAAGGGCTGTGCATTTGTATGTGTGTTTGTTTATTTTTCCCCTTATACATGTGGAACCTATGAAAATATATTTCTAACATGGAATATAAAGGATAAAGGGTAATTGTGACTTTTCTCAGAATTCTGACTTTCTTCTTGCAATTGTGAATTTACAGTATCTCACAATTCGGATAAATTCTAAAGTCTGAATTGCAAGATGTTAACTTGAAATTCCAATATAGAAGTCTGAATTGTGAGATAAAAAGGTCACAAATATGTGTTTGACTTTTTTATTCTGTGACGGAAACAAGCTTGCATAGTAACCAAAGGCCATGTATGTTGTATTTTTTGTTGATCACGGGCATCAGCTACCATGTGGGCACCATCCGCATCCAACCCACACCCACTGAAAAGCAATTTCAGTCAAGGTTCCAATTAAATTTCTGCACAGGGACCCTATTTTTTCTATTGCATATTCTATAAAGTAATGACTCATTCCATTTTAGATAGTATGTTACCAAGAATGAACATATCCAACACAATGTAAAATGGGTTTCAGTTGATGGTAAACTGAAGACTAAATTACAAAAAACTATGGATTTGTATATTGTCTATTATAAGCAGGGAGAACTGAGACATGACAAATAATACATTTTTTGTAATGCCATTAATTGTATGGACTATAATACTATGATGGACTATATATTTCTGTTGGATATAAACTAGGGCTAATGTTTTGACCGAATGACTCGATTTTGAATCGGGTTTGCTGTGTTTTGATAGAGTTAGTATATGAAAAAAGGTATTCTGAAATGTAGAGTTTGTATTTATTTAACAAAGTGTTGTTTTGGCCAGCAAATTAACTATTTGGCTAATTGTGTGATGTCGGTGTGTTGCTGTGTTAAGAGTTTAGAAAAAGTACTTTAAGTATTGGTAAACGCTTGTTAGCAATTGAAAAAACTGTAAGTACCAACTCTATAACAAAAGTGAAATGATGTTACAATTCCAATGTTTCTGCAATAGTACCAGTTGAGTTTACAAATGGCAAAATTAACAGTCTTACAAAGGTGAAAGTTTAGATCGTTAAAATGTACTAGGTCATGAATCATGATGACGTTGCTTCATAACTTTGGAGTATAAGACACGTAATTAATATTCACAAGTCACGCCTTCATCATAGTTTGCTACAATTGTTTCCTCAGCAGATATCTGAGACTTTACCAAATCAGGGTGAATAATAATTTATTACAAAATCAAGAATTCACAAAAGTGTCCATGAACGCTCTCAGGAACAAGAGACTTGAGAAGTGATGGTTGTTCATAAAGAAAAGAGTGCGTTTTTTCACAAATGGTCAGATGTCACAGATTCAGTGCACACAAATTTAGTAACAAACCATTTTTTATTTACTACATGCATAGACAATTTCCTAAAGATAAATATTTGAATATTTTATTTCATCTTATTATAGATGAAAGGCTTCTTTTAAAAAAGGATTTGCTGTAGAGTTTTCTTCTGAGCATGAAAAGGACAACTAAGTAATTATATTTAGACAGTTCTAAGATTGCTCTGCTCATCAACAACAAAAAAATACTTTTCTTTTAAACACAAAACACAAAATGCTGTCATGGTCCTAAGCAAAATAAACCTTTGAAAAAATGTTCATATTACATCACTGTCACAACCCTGCATGCACAACTTATAGTCATGTGTTTGAAACCTTTTCAACTTCTTTTCAAGAAGATGTTAAAATGTAAAACCACAAACAAATTCGAGAATGCATCCATTCTCTAATGCTTGAATAGTTTATGGGCTTTCATTGTATATTTGTGTAGATGACACACATCAAATCTTGACAGTAATTCTCTGCTGGTTTGGAACACTAGCTGCTTGGTTACAACAACAATCGCTCATACACACTTTGACTACGAACTATTAATCTCTGCAAACAATGTCAGTTGTGATTTAAAGATCCCAAACCGCTGGAGCTGACGAAAAAGGCAGTAAGGAGCATCCATCACTCATAGACAGGCGAGAGGATCTTAGTGCTTGTTGGATGGACAGAAGGAAATAACTTTTATTATTTGATTCATACATTAAGAATGAAAGAAATGTAGAAGTTAAACAAGCAAGGAAGAACAACACAATACTGTGCTTTTCTCTAATAAAGACCAACAGTTTTTTAACAGAATCTCTCAAATTAAAAGGACTGAATGTGTCTGCGCGTACAAATTCTCTGCAGGGAATGAAGCAGAAATAATTCAAGGCTTCATTAACAAATGTTTGTAAAAGTATTTAAATGGAACTTTATAGCCGTACACTTTCAGAGATTCATCCAACACAAAAAGTGTGCTTCTGGTGTGAATATTTATTTATTTACAAATGTATGCATTTATTTATTTATACATTTGTTTGTATATTTATTTACTTTCAATTGAACCCTCATCGTTTGCCAGTGTCTTCTTTTTTGTTCCACTGAAGAAAAAGCCACGTGTTTGAAACAACATTATGACACAGGGAAAGTTATGACAGAATTTACATTTTTGGGTGAACTATCTCATGCTGAGTTTAGAACCAGAGACACACAGTCAGTTTAGTTATTGGTTGTTCCATGTTTGTGTTTGTCTTATGATAACCTGCTCCCTTTACAGTTATTATTTCAAATATATTGTTTGAAAAGTGTTTCTTCTTTTTCAAAGTCCGAAAACACAGTGACATTTGAATGTCTTAAAAAAAACATTAATTATTCATGTCCCGCCCTTTGAGAAACTCTGACAGAAGGCAAATTAATAGAAAACAAAAGTTTAAAATCAATCGACAGAATATTTCATCCTCGACACTTTTCAAAGCCTTCCATCTCTCTTTTTTTGCCTTTGGTATTTTATTATATTCTCTTTTTCTCCTTGCCATGCATCACATGCTTCTGCTCACCTTCTCTCCTCCATTAAATATTCTTCACCTCAATTTCTGCAATTTTTCTTGATTGTCAATTTGTTAGAATAGCTTGAAATGAAAGAGTTTATATTAATTCAATGGAATGGACTCACACCTTCATTTGGGTTCTTCGCCCGGGTTCATTTTTTTCTCCCTCCATGTCAAGGGATACATTGTTAGGCATGGAAATCCCTCTGGACAGTCTGGAAATGTTAAAGTGTCTCAGTTTACTTTCAGTATAGTTTCAGTGAGCAGTGCAGCAGAAACTTTTTGTTTAGGGATTAAACAACCCAGCCAGACAGGACAATCTTTTCCAAAATAGCCTATTTATAAAAGGGAGAGCATTATTAGCGTCATTTGCTTTGCTGTGAGTCCATATTTAAAATCTCTCCTAAATTTTAGTAGAGATGCCAAACACTCTGGTCAGTCCTTTCCACAAAAACACTCATCCAGAGAGGGAGAGAAGGGAGGAAAAACTACCCAGACAGCGGTTTCCTAGCAACAAAGCTTTGTTGTCAAACAAAGCTCTTTTATACTTGTTTTTTTCTGCTACATTTAATTTGATGGTAAAGTGCCATGCCTCATCAAATCAGATCGAAACGGGAAAAGAGTAGTGGGAACAAATACTAAAGATATGCTATAGCGTCCAGTGAAATACAAAAAGCTCTATATTATAGTTTTTCTCGATTGCTAAAACACAATTCATGAAACAATTCACCATTTTCTCACAACTATAAACACAATCTCAAAACTACACACCAACTTGTGCAAACTTCAAACTTCCAGGTCAAAGTAAAACATTTTAGTCAAAAACACTTTTGTCAGAATCTAATCTTTGGCCTCAGATGACACAAACGTGTCAAATACTCAGACTATTTTCCTGTCTAGAGAACACTAGTAAGATCAATTCAAAACACTGTTACAAAAACCTCCTTTTGGGAAACAGGAGACATCTTGCTATTCAATGACTGTTACAGTCTACAGCATAAATAGAAGGGTGCATATACAGTAAAATTCACCAATAAAATTTAAGAAAAGTTTACTTTCATTACACTACTTAAAAGTTGTCTTACAGTAGATGAATAGCACTTGAAGAGAAAATTTCAAAGACCAAACAACAGAATATACAGTAAACACACACTGGAATATTCTGTCAGTTACTGTACAGCAATAAATAAATAAATTATGCATATTCTGACAAGTTGCATTACAGTGTTTGTAATATACTTATTTGTTATACTATAGCAGTTTCTTAGTCTTTTGATGAAAGATGTTTCCTCCCCTAGACAGTCGACTCTCAGTTCTGCTCAAATACATATAAGAAGTACTTGGCTACAAATCAATTCAACAGTTAAGAGTTTGAGGGTGTGTGGTTCAGTATTTACATTACAAAGAAAAGTGAAAGTCTTCTCACTTGAAATACTGCTTCTTTGTACTGCAAGTGTGATGTGTAAGTAGATGAGCCTGCAGGCAGCTTCCCTCATGGTCAGTCCATGCACAAGAGCATGGTCAACTATAATGCTTTATATTTCATAAGCAACAAATGACCTTTGACCTCATTCCCTTCATTTGTATTTTCTCCTCCTATTCCTCTTTGTCTCCCACTATCAGGATTCATTTTCCAAAACACACAATCACTTGTGCTCCTGTGCATATCATCCTGAGATCCTGACCTGTGTGTCTTCAGTTTTGCTACAGAATGTTCACACATGGATGACTGTGCTGTTTGTGTTCATTTTGTGATTCTTGAGGTAGTTATATTGTGTGTTTGTGTTTTCTGAATGAGAACATGGTTAAATCTGTGCAAAATTATGGTGTTTCTGTTTAGAGTTTTTGCAGAAAACACTGAGCAAATTGGAGTGTGTGTGCAAACAGGTGAAATGTCTTTGATTCAAGAACTGTATGAATGGTTTGGGAAATTGTGTCACAAGAATCAGTTATAGTGTGTTAGCAATCGAGAAAAACTGTAACGATAGTTGTATTTATTGTCAGATAAGCACAGCGGTGCATGAGGAATCTCATACCACTTGTTATCGTGATTTGGTGTTTTTTACTAATGCTGTCACTGTTACGAAAAAGCTGCTATTTAATGTTTTATATATGTTTGTATGTATGTAAATATGTGACCCTCCCTGTGAAAACCCAGCTAAAGTAATTGTTTGAGACTTACTATTTTCTGCACAAAATCATTCTACATGTTGTAAAGAATATTCTGTGAAAATATATTATTGGTATCTTTAATATTGACTGAGTAAGGCCATGTCAAAGATTGAAATCATAGTGAAATTAATTATTGTAATCAAACTTTGATGCTCGTTATCTCAAAATTAGATTTTGAGACTTTAGCCTGGTTTTTACAGAGAGGGTCGCATATATGTGTGTCGATTTTTTAAGAGTGTCTTTTAATATCTTATAATACTTGATTAGTATTTCTGTACATTTTCATTTTCAATAGCTTATTGTTTTTCTAAAGGTTATTCTTTCATGAACATTTAGGGGACTAGTTTTTATACTTATAAAACAGTAAAATAAATATATAAATGGAAGCTTCCAAATAAAAGCCTCATGGTTTGTGAATTCACCTGAACATAAGCTTTTGGTTCTGTTCATAAGGAAAGCTATTCATAATCTGTAGGTTTCCAGACAGCAGCCAGGCTTCAGACATCTTTTTAAATTACAGGAGAGAGGTTGGAATGGTGAACATCACCTTCTCAAGTTCTGAGCCCGTGTTAAAAGAACAGAGAGTGAAATGTGATTTTATCTGGCATTTACAAATTGTCTTGTTTGTATTATAGTAGAGGTATTATTGCTTACACAAGTTTCCCTTACAACCATCTCCATAAAAGAATGCGCAGATCCAATTCCAAACCTGGGTAGTTTGGATCAGCCATTTAGCTTAAAATGCGGTTTAAATCCCACACTATGGGCTTAGTAATTGATAGTTAGTTTGTCTGTACTTTATTTGGTTGCACCATTTGTGCTTGTTTTTTTTTTTTTTTAAGGTTTTCCATAAAGCTACTCAAAACATAATGTGTAGTCACAAAATATGTTATTTTTTTATCTAGTAAGCATAGTAAAAATGTATATATATATAATGTTGTTTAAAAAAATTTAAAGTTAAAGAAGTGCAAATGTCAGTATAATCATGTATAAAGGACAGAAGTCTCTTTTTCTGTCTATCTTCAAACTTTATTCAATCATTCCATTAATATTATTAATATTTTTAAACTTGAATATTTAGAAACCTCTGGAAATACTTTAAGAGGGGTAAACTAAGTTTAATCAGTCAAATATTTAGCAGTTTGGGAATTATAACTTAAGGTAAGTTCACATTTACTATTGTTGAGGTATTTTATGTGTGTAAAATTCAGTCATTTCAATTGGAATCCACTTGATCGTTAGTTATGCTGATTTCGCATCAGGCTCAGTTAGTCATGCACATTTTTTACGTTGTCAAACAGAAAGCTGCTTGGTTTGAAAGTGATTTCTGTTTGAGCTTTGTTTCATCTATCACTACACAACTGAGAATAGACCATTTTGCCTTTGTGGAATATTGCGAAATTTCTACAGCTAGGGTAAGTTGTAACTTAAGCACAGCTGATACAACCGGCCTCAGAACTTATCTAGCCTGAATTCAAATTTAAATTGGCAAAAAACATTGAACTAGGCTAAAATAAGACAAGAATCTTGACTTGGAGAATCATCCTGCAGTAGTTCTAACTTCAGGTCTGGGATCAGAATTACCTCTTCCCATATTGTAACTGTTTTTTTTTTTAATCTTTTCTTTTATTTGTATTTTTTAAGATCAAAACTGAGCTAGCATAAGAGCTTCTGAGATATTTTGCGATTAAAGTCTCGAGACAAGTAAAAGCTATTTATGTTGAGAGTCAGTTGAGGACAGCATTTTAAATTTGTGTTTCAGAGGCACACGACCTTCCGTTCAAGTAAGTCTGAAGGAGCAGTTGATCAAATCCTGGATCATTATCCTGCTCTCAGATGTGTTGGTGATTCAGTTGTCTTCATTCACGCTGGTGAATGTGATTATATGAATTTGTTCAGACTGCATCTGCTCTTTAAATATCAAATAGTGCTTTTCGACATTCTTAAATACTGTTTCCCGGTATGTGGCATTTAAACAAGAAGATCGTTGAGAATGACGACTCAGAAGGGTCACTTCTGATGCAGTGATGATCTGTGGAGTAGAATGAGATCTCCTGCCAAATATTGTTGTAAGAAAGAGTAAAGTGATTTATTTAATTTTTAAGCAGCAGTGTTGGGATTAATGCCATTTTATTATTTATTTTTTTTGTCTTCAATCCTTTTTCCCTGCTGAAAAGAGGGACATTGCTCTACAGCTTTCAAACGATAGGGATTTGGGGAATGAGAGAAATGCCATGAATTTAAAATATAGTTGTTATGCTTTGAAAAGGTCAGCTTGTTGTATGTTTGAGTTACGGCCAGAGACAGCTGAGTTTAATGATGAAAAGTGGGCCGAGAGGATGTCATGAGGATTCAAATGTTATGATTCATTATGGCCAAACGTGTCCCTTCAAACTGATGATGTTTTGACTGTGTGAACTGTACATCCTCGTGCAACTATGAGGCACTGCGTGAGTGAGCAAAATTTATGAGAAGGAAAAATGGAATAGGAAAAAAGTAGAATGGAGATTAATGGTGGACAGCAGTAAAAACACAAGTATGAAAACACACAAAGCCACTTAAAATACTAGCAGAAGGTTATTCTCTCTCCCTTATGGTTTGAAGCTTGGTAACACATCCTGATTCGGCCGGTGGGGACACATTTGGCTGTTATTTACAGTGGCTTCCAGTGTCGTTCTACTCCCTTGTTCCCTCTGGCCTTTTGTGAATGCCAGCCATGGAGAACCACAACACTGGAAAGTTCCAGTGCAGAGCTCAAGGGAACGTCGCAGATAATTACAAACCTCTCACTGACAGACAGACAAGAATGGGAGAATCACAGAGACAGAAACCATCGAGCTGAGAGACCCATGTGAGTAGCTGGAATGATGTAGAACAGAATGAGCCTGACGTGAGCTTATTTCAACCTGTTCAGCCTTTCCTGCTGATCACATTGAATTTTTAAAGAACTGTTTTACTTTTCTAGCAGAGCTACTTAAGACAAAAAGCACTGGTTGTTTCAGGTCAAACTCACATCTTTATTTAAAGAACAACTCATGAAATTATTAATTTCTGATTCAATTCTAATATAAAAGCTTAAGGACTCTGAAAACACACATGGGAACTTCATCCAAAAATGACAAGTCATAATTTACTCCCCCTCTTGTTGTTCCAAACTTGTATTTTTGAAAAATGAAAAATGTTTCACTTCTTTTTTTGTTTTTTCTCCATAAAATGAAAATGATGGGGGCCAAATGCTGTATTTAGACTCCAATGACTTAAAATATATTTAAAATATATAACAAATTATATGAATTATAATTATAGTTTGTTCCCATGATAGCAAAGCTGAGTTATAAACAGCCATTACTTCAGACTTCAGTGTATTGTGGTCCTTCAGAAATCGTTCTGATTTGGTGATTTGCTCAAGAAACATTATTATTATCAATATCATTAATATCAACATTGAAAACAATTACAGGATTATTTAAAGGGCACCTATTATGCACATTTTTACAATATGTAATATAAGTCTCAGGTGTCCCCAGAATCTGTCTGTTAAATTTCAACTCAAAATACCCCACAGATAATGTATTATATCATTTTGAAAATGCATATTTTAGTGGAAGCAGAAACACGCTGTATAAGAGCATGTATATTTAAATGCAAATGATCTACTACTCCCCTCCCCCTTTTCCAGAAAAGAGAAGTGCCTTTACAGCAGGGTTCCTCAAATCTTTCCCTGGAGGGCCAATCAGCAGCACAGTTTAGCTCCAACCCTGATCAAACTCACCTACCTGTGATTTTCAAATTATCTTGAAGACAGATTAGCAAGCTCAGGTGTGTTTGATTAGGGTTAGAGCTAAACTCTGCAGGAGTGGGCCAGATTTGAGGATGTCTGCTTTACAGTTTGTAACTGCTAAAAAACCACGCGCTGAAATCACGCGTTTTAAAGGCATATTAGTTTAAACTTCTGATAGACGGTTTTCTTAGTGCAAACATCCGTTGCACGCGTATAGAAAGTCGCTGCACACGGCATGCGAGTACTACGTTCTTTTTCACACACAAGTTTATGTTAAAACATGTAAGTTACAAAAATCCAGTCGTTATGTTTGTGAAGGTTAACATCTGGGAAAGAAATCCCATGTCTATATTAGATCTGTGTATTAAGTGTCATCAGCATACAGTATCTATACAGCTGTCTATGCTATTAATATGATACAAAGAATAATATAAAAGCAGAGAATCACGTACTGCTCTGGACTGAATAAAGTCTCCAGCCTTAATAAGGAAGATATTTCTTACTTGAATGTTGCTTTTAAAGGCTTTAGCGTGAAGATAAACATGGCAGATTATGTGTGGCCCACTCAGGGTGGTGTCTCGCTAGATTACGGCAGTGTCAATCAACAATCGTTGGTGGGGCTGGTAAAATGTGATGTCACTCTTTACAGATTCTGTGATCGGCTTACTCTGAGACGCTGCTAATGATATATGGAGATTAAAAAAAAGGAGCAGGTGGATTTTTATCATTATAGGGTGCTTATGTACACACACTTCCAACACACATTTATGTCCAAACAACAGATGAAAGTGAAGTTTGCATAATAGGTGCCCTTTAATGAATAGAAAGTTAAGGAAAACAGCATTTATGTGAAAATACCTGTTAATTAATTCATTATTTTATTTAAAAGCTTAGTCTATTATTTGATGTTCAGTGGACCTATGTATCTATTCTGTTATTTGATGATTATCATCATCACTACATCACCAGCACCACTGATCTCATATGATTCGCTATTGCCACTAATTACTCCATCAGTGAATGTCACCTTTTATGTGCCAAGCTCTCCTGCATGTGTGTGTGTGTGTGTGTGTGTGTGTGTGTGTGTGCGTGATGAGAGAGAGATGCTGAATTGCAGAGAAGGGGAGAGCATGTGATGTGAGAGCGAATCAATAAAAGGATTCCTTCCTTCACTTTTCACTTTGCTGCTTCTCTCTTTACTGCAGCAGTTATAGCTTCATTCCCAACAAATCCTGAGAAACAGTGGGAGGAAAAATCACTGCTCGTCTTTCTCTGCTCCACTCTCTTCAGTTCCACAATATACTGTTGTCATCAAGGTTTACAATATACAAACCTAATCCTCCTCTTTCCTTGCTCTACCCCCCCCCCTCCTGCATTGGGTTCTCCCTCACACTATCATTATATATTAATATGACTGCTTCCTTTGCCCACCTGAACCTTTTATTGATTTTTAGACCACACTGTTTGAATGTGAGTGTGGCACAGTCTGGTTTAATTACATTTTCAGTTTCTTTACATTTACCTCTTTGTGTGTGCATGACTTATTGCATGTGTAATACAAAACACATACTATCATAATTTGAAGCTTTAGTTAACTGTCTCTTTATGAATTGGATGAATTGTGTGAGGATAATAATAAGTGTAAAGTGTTATATGTTTTTTTCCTCACATTTTAAAGAGAGATTGGGATAATCTCTTTCATCAGAGATCAGCATGGGCTTCAGAACGCCCATCACACAAGCTATCAGACTGTAGCCAGTCAGTTTACATGGGAATGATTTGTAGGCATGACTGATAGAAGTAGATGGGCAAATTTGGCCAGTATTCCAGGATTACTTTAACCTCTTTGAGAAAAACCATTCAATTATCACAGCGAGTCAAATACTATTTCATTGATTTAGTTTTGTTCTTAAGTTTCTACAGGCATTTATAGGTCAATGACATGATGCTCACCTTTCTTTGGAAGTTGCAGATTTTTACAACTCTTTTTTAATGGAATGGTTTTATTTCTGAAATTAAAATGAATTTATAAGCCTTTTTATTGCCTCATTAAAAAGTAAAAAAGAAGAATATAGATTGGCATAATTTAAACAAAACTGCTTAAAAAAATTGCACTGCTTCAAATTTTTGGAAAACATTGACAAAGCATGGTAGTTCATGTTGTGAAAGATTGTATCAGATGTGTGAGATTCCCCAAAATGTTTAGTACATTAGAAAACATCAAATACCATTTATACATTTTGTTCATGATTTCATTATTCATATTTATAAACAAAGTATGTATGTAAAAACTTCTATTGAACATAAGAATTTAGTCAATTATACCACATTTCATTTTTAGAATTGTTTTTTAAAACAAATTCTAGAATATAAGAATATAAAACCAACATGAATACAACGATTGCATCCCCCTCACTTTAAAATCAGCTGTCCCTCGCCTTCTCCCCAAAATGTTTTACAAAGTTTGACTCTGGCATTTGAGGAAAGCATGCAGGCCACTGCCTCTTCACAGATCTCTGCTTCTGTCATCATGCTCCACCATCCGTGAAAACATACACTTCTGCAAGCACACATACAAAGACAGAACACCATTTTTATATTAAAAACAGAGCATACTGTATTCAGAGCCAAGACAACTCAGACAAACATGCAAACAATAAGATGTAAATACAGCTGGTGTCCTCGTTTCTCATATGAAGGTGCACCCGACATCTTTTCAGTTTAAGTCTTTCCAGCATCGCTTGCCTAAGGCTTCTGTTACAATGTTATTGTAATCTATTAACTGTGCATAAAACCCATAGTTTTGTACTTAAGTAAAATGTGTCATGTCAAGTAAAAGCTGGTTAGATTTTAAAAGTAGTGTGTATTCCAGCCTTGAACAGATTTTAAAACGCTATACATGAAACACTTACTGACTTTGTAAACATCACAAAGGATAAACTGGACATCATACACTAAACGAGTGAGGATCAAACACTACCAGACTTTAAAGTTGTTCCGATCACAGCAAACTCATGCAGAAATGTGCGCATTGTTGTGTTTTTAATGTGTTTAAAAATTGGCTGAAAATATCCAACATGTTTGATATCCTCCGAATGATGGAATCAAAGTCTGAAGCAAAAAAATCTTAGTTTGTGACTCTCATACACTATGCGATTTTTTATAAAATCTGTCAACTCAAATCTGCAGACTGCCTCTGACTTTTGGCAACTAGCGTCAACTTCTCCAGGCTGTAAATCGAGGGAAAATTAGGGCAAAAGTTGTATATTGTATTCCAGCTTTTAGAGTGACATTATTTTCTGCTTTGAACATCCAGAATATTGTGTCGCTATGATGACGATGTTTTCCAGTGTCATTTGAAATCATCAGGAAGTTAAACTTTATCTCAGGTGTAATGGGTGGGATGACGAGTAAAGACAAATCGAGGACTGTTTACAGCCAGACCACACTTGGATTGGATTGTTTGCTTTTATTGACAGCTTTGCGTTCACCACAGTGCTCATCCACCAGGATCTTATTTTGACTTTCTTTTTTACATGTTTACACATGCAAGTTGTTTGTGTGTTCATGAATGTGAGCAATCATTGCAAAATAATGTCTTAAATCTTTACTCATTTGATTGGGTGAACCAGCCGTCAATCTGAGAGGGCCAGTGTAGCCTTGCCACTGATCTGTAGTGGATTTTACAAAATTTGAAATCTAACATCTGTAATGTTTTTGTTTAGCTCAATTTGCAGTGCACTGCAGTTATGTCATCTCACACTCTTTAAAGCAGATTAGTTGTCGTTTTGTGGAATTCAGTATTTTCGTTGAATTAGAATTATTATTAAAAATGCAATGTTACAGTTATCATCCTTGGTGTGAACGGGCCAATATCATAAAAGCTATATCATAAGCTATATCATAAAATGCAATGTTACAGTTATCATCCTTGGTGTGAACGGGCCAATATCATAAAAGCTATATCATAAGCTATATCATAAAATTAGTTACATGCAGCATCCAGCGAGGGCCATCGGCCAAAACAGGTTTTGTGATATTTTGTTGATTACTGGCCTTCAGTCAGTAAATTTGTAAACAGTTTAAATACTAATATGTTTTCTTAATAATACAGGCTGTGCTCTTTTGAAACCTTAAGTTGTTGATGTCTAATACAATTTGGGGAATTTTGATGGGGGCACCACAATCAGGGCTGTAGATATGCAGGGCCTCAGTTGAGATCTCTGGGGCCCATAGAATCATCACTACCTTTCTTCCCGCAAATGATTCCCCGTACTACAATATGTTTCCAAATGGGGCTCCTGGGTCTAATCATCCCATTATTACATTGGTGTAACTGAGCCTTTTATGTGGTCCTGTTGTTCCACATTGGTAGAGCATTGCGTTAGCACCGCAAAGGGTTGTGGGTTCGATTCCCAGGGAACACAAATACTGATGAAAAATGTATAACCTGAATGCAATTGTAAGTCGCTTTGGATAAAAGCGTCTGCTAAATGCATAAATGTAAATGTAAATAACATGGAGTGCACCTGTATGTTTTCAGTAATTGTGAGGAAAATGCAAGTGTTGCTAAACTGACATTCACTGCAGATCGCCTGATTAATCTCTGTGCTGTCAGTAATCACAGGCAACTGGCAAGGGTACAAAGAATACATCTGTGATCCGAATCATAACGGTTTCGGTTGGCTCAAACTGCGCGCTATCATTTTGATGAGGCTTATACAATGAAATGAACTGCTCATTTAAAAACAACTTCAGTTATTGTATTGCGTCCTCGAATTCAATTTGACTTCCGTCGCTCAACCAGTCTTTCGTGACGGGTCCTTTACTGCATGTTAAGCTTCTGAGAGCGGAGTGGGAGTTTTTTTAGACGAGGGGTGTGGAAAAGTCTTATCAGTGCCGGTGGTGTCTGGGAGCGTAACTGAGCGCGCACCGGGAGCGCGCTTAACGGACAGCTTCTGGAAGAGAGCGAGGCGCTAGGCTCGCGAGTAGGAACCCCGTTAATCTGTCCTGCCACGCTAGTCTCGTTAAAACGAGACACCTTTCGCCCTCTGTCCGGTAAACTAGGACACGCTGGGAAACGGATTGAATTCCCTCATCAAATCACAGCATCTTTACCGCCACAATCTGTCCATCCCGCTATCGGCTCAGGAATACAAAGTTGTAACACTTTTAAACGACTTTTCGGGACTGAACGACCTTTATTCGTTTTTGAAAAATCCGAATATTTTTTGTGCATTTTGAGTAGCGTTGGCTTGGATAAACACGCGTGCGTCGACTTGATTCGCGCCGTTCCCCCCTGTTACTTAGTGTGGAATATCTGAGGACTTTATTCAACGCTTCAGGAGGAAAGAAAAATACTTTGAAAAACTGCTTATGGAAATTTTAGGAGTTGTATTTATTAATTATTTATTCGTATTATTTTCCTTAAGTAACGTTACATGTGATATTACGATGTGTGTGGTGCCGGAGTCTTCGCCGCCCCTTTTAGACCAAAATTAGTCAGTATGGTCCCGGTGTAGATCAGTGTCTTCTCGATCTACGCACTCTCCTCACTCTCCTTTTCTTCTTTTCCCCCAAAGGTGATTTGTCTATTTCCATGGAATAACTGATCAGGAAAACGACTGAACGACAAAGTGTTTTGTTTTTCCCCACCGCCTGTAACTGACAGGCGGTTTAACGTTTGTTTATCTCCGGAAATGCTCAATGATCGATGGGGAATCATGAACAGCTCACCGGAACCCGAAGACGGTCAGCGGGGCAAAAATCAGGTGCGTCCCCCACTCGCTTACACTTCGTAAAATATTCTGAATGTAGCTTTAGGATGAGACAAAATAGCTACTCATCTGTGTGTGTGTGTGTGGGGGGGGCTTGCGCGGCTTGTTCCTGTCACTCCGCATAAGCGCGCCCGTAGATCATGATCACGGCAGAAAGTGGCTATTTTGTTTCGCGTTTATGCAGTGGCCAAAGAAAAGGGCACTGGTCATGCGAAATGGAGCTGGTTTGTGGATTTGGCACTAAGTGCTGGTACTGGTATAGTGGGGAAAGGGGGGAAGGGAATTTGACTAATTAATGCATTAATTGATCGTGCCTTTTGTATGTGTGTGTATATATATATATATATATATATATATATATATATGGGGTGGATAAGCCACAGAGGCGCTTTAGTGTGTTTCCCAAATCACAGTCAAGGTTATAGAGAATGAGGCAAACGCATGCATGTGTTAAAAGTGTGTAAAACTGGTTTGTGAATGCATGTTTTAATGGACAGTAGTGATTTGTTATCTTGGTTCAGTTTTGTCTGTGTATTTGTCAATGTCGTGGGTAGAGAACCCTTAAAACGGGCACACTCGTTCAAATACAGTGAAAAACAAAAACGCGTCAAACGCTATCAAAGGCAACATCAAAACCAACACATAGCTCGATAAATACTTAAGGCTTGTGTACACACCCACACCATCACACAATTAACTACACATACTGTAGGGGAAGAGGGAGTAGATAGTGCAGTAAGTATTCAACTTAGTTTTTTTATTATTCTGTTAATTGGTTAGGCTTAAATATTTAGCAGAAGTAACAGAAGACATCTTACAGTTTACAGTTTACATCAACATAAATTGCAACAGATTTTGGATCTATTTTAAGCGTTTAATATTTGAGTTTGGCAAAGATAGTTTTATTCAATAAGGAAGGATTTTCTCAGCACACACAAATGCAGTGGATGATTGGAATTGATTGAGTCCATTTTTTTGCTGACAACAGTCCACACCGTATGCCGTACATGAATTTTAAACTATTGACTGTAAGTGATTTGTTCCTCTGGATGTCACTGGGTGTTTTTTTTGTCTTAGCTTAGAAAGTTATTTCGAAGAATTATGTTACAGTGAACATTTGATGATTACTGTTTCCACTGCACATTCATACTCTCTTAAATTGGCAAATTAGATGTTTTATTCAGTTTTAGGGAGTTTGAGAGAAAATACAAATTCTGTAAAATCTCTAAACAATCTACTCAAACATACACTTACAGTATGCATACATGCCTGTCTGTTTTAATCAGCACCATGGACAGCAACATCCACATGACATGTGTCACATTAAGAACCATGGACAGAACCTGTTGAATATGCATTTATGAACTAACAGAACATAATTTATGACCTAACTTTTTGTGTTTAAAAACAGCATAACCACAAGAACACTACTGCTAATGACACACACACACACACACACACACACACACACACACACACACACACACAAACATGATGTAGATTTTGTACTCATAGGCTTATAAGTACTACCTTATATGGCACTGTGACAACTTACACTTAAAATGTCTCCCCCTTTAGGAGAAAGTGTGTTGAAATATTGGCCACAGTTTATCTCAGGATAATCCTTTTGCTAATGAGATTGTTAGACTGATAGATTTCTTAGTGTCTGATGTGGATCTCCTGAACTACAAAAAAATCAAATACTGAAATGAACTATAGCAAGGGTTTTTAAACCATTCCTGCTGGTGGGGCTCAAGGAACAGTTCAAAACCCCTGAACTAACGATCAGCAAATGTGCAAGACAACTGCACCATGCAGATTAGCTTGACCAATAATAAACCTCAAATGAATAATACAGTGCCCATTAACAGCATGTGCAGATTTACAAACGTTAAAGGATGTTCTGTATAACTGTAATGAAGAAGGCAGTTTACAATGGTAAGCTAAAAATTCAGGTAAAATGAAGAGCAGCCATGAATCGCACCACCCATTCACAGATTAAGCTGTGAATGACTAATGCTTCCTCCCTGTATGGGAAGAAGGAAGGAGACGGAGACATCAAGAGACAAGTTGAGAGGGATTCCAGGTTGGACCGGAAGGGAGTTCTGGGGATTTCTGTCAGCCTTAGGATATGCTGTAAGGCAAACACACACATACATTTGATAATGTTTTGTTTTACATGAAATTAGCATTCCACAGCATGGGTTGCTGTTGAAACAAATTCCCTGTTTATGCATGAACTGAAACAGTAACACCTCTTGAATTTGCCTAGCATCCTTTAATAACTGTGTATGTGTGTGGCAGAGTATTTTCTCTATATATGTCCATATATATATATATTTTTGGCCTTTCTCATTTTCCTATTCTCCTCTTGTCTATAATTTTCTCCTCTGCTCTCTTTCTCCCTCTCTCTCACCATCTGTCTCTTACCCTGCCTCACCCTGTCAGTCAGTCTCCTACTTCTCTTACTTTTACCCTCCATCAGGTCAAACACTGACGTTTTTGTCAGTGAAGGCCTTGGAGGGCATGATCGTTTTCTTTCTTTTATTTTCCCTGTCCTGCCTTTCCCTTGAAACCCGTCTCACTTTCTCATCTACTCTTTCCCATGTTAATGTATTCTCACAAATATTGTATATATAGGGATTGTGAGCTACACACACATCACCCGAGAGCACTTCAATGAAGAATAGAGATTTGCCTTGGCCATTCTGTGGAGAATTTTGTGCCTTTGCACCCTGATGGAACTCAGTTAGTGCTGAGTTATTACCTGTTTTCTCTTCTCCCTCCCATCCACTTCCTGTTACACATTCAGCGCCACATCTGACAATAGCCTCAAGCCATTAACCATTGTTCACTCATTGAAAAGATTATAAAATAGCATTATACGCTGTGCTTATTGTAATCATAAACATCTGTAGTGAAATTTTCATAAATTTAGACTGAGTCATAAATCATGGTTATGGGTTAAGCGTGCTGAAGTGCACTTATTACGCAGATGAGAAACTAGGTAAGAGGCTTATTTTTTCAGTTTGTTTGTTTTTTCGGTGGGTGTACTCATTGTGTGGATTTCAACATGACTCATTGTCTATTCTATTGTAGATCAAGTTCAAAATTATGTTATTAATTTTTACCTTACTATTTTAAGGTACCCTTCAAAATTTGGAAACATCCCAGGAGAAGTGGGATTTTGAAGAATGTCAGCATAAATTCTTCATAAGTTTGTAATGACTTTGAGTTGACTAAGTACAACACAAACTGTGCAAACAGAGAAAAATACTAGAGCTATGACAAATTGTGTTCTAATGGGAATGTTGTGTCCAAACTTAATTGGCAATCAGACAGTAGAGGCCTGTTTCCTCAATAACCCCCCCCTCAAAAAAAAAATTGGCCCAAATTGATTATTGTAATCAAGCATCACAGCTGCAAAAGTTGCAGGATTGTGTAATAACAAAAATGCTGATACATTTCCAAACTTTTAGAGGGCAGTGTATACCTAAAAACCTTTGCTTTTCGATATGTACACATCTAGATTATCTGTTTTAAGATGGTCCTTACTTGTAGGCCTAGCTTTCATGTACGATTTGAAAGATGTGCTTTGATACATTTGCGTCTGTTTACTCTGATCACATATTAAACTCATCAAAGAGTTTGTTCTTGCTAATGCATTAAGAATCCTCATCTGCTGCTTATTTTATGCTTTTTGTTTCAATGAACACATAAACACACACACATAGACAGTCAGTCACTCTACTGCTTCCGACCCGAGCCCGCCGGGTCCCAAAATACTTTCGGGTTTCGGGTCGGGTTCGGGTTAATGTTTAATGGATAGCTTCGGGCTCGGGTCGGGTTCGTGTTTGTAGCTAAGCCAAAACTATATGCAGAGGCTACGCTGCTTTCATAGACGCACGCACACACACGTTATTGCACACAGATATCAGTGATATTCCACACAAACAGCACAGATTTTTTTTTTTGTAAAATAGCTTTGATGGCTACTGACTCGCAACATTATATTTTTCTGCAATGAGGGGGTAAAACAGCTGTTTTTGAAGTAACTAAGCCTCATTGCTTGTAGAGAGAGATGCGCAGAGGCAGGTTCACACGTGCAACTTTCATCCCTCCCTCTCTCTCTCTCTCTCTCTCTCTCTCTATAATGCAAATAAATTATTAATTAATTCAAAGAAATATGATGTTATCACACTACATCTCCGTGTCTGATTTAAAATAGGCCGAATGCTAATGAGCCTTAAGTGACAAAAATGACCATAATTTGCACGGTGGAAAAATTATCGTCTTGTCCTATACAACCATTCATAAACTCAGCAGAATGTATGTGACCTGATGGTCATAAACTTTCATAACTGGTAAGTATTTTTCTTTTGCCTTGTGAAATGGCCAAGCCTTGATGAATCTGTTTCTTTATGCATTTGTTTACTGACCGTTGCATGCAATCGTGAAATGCAGCATCTATATATATATTTTTTTTTTTGGCTATTCGTTGTGGAAAAAATATATATTTTGGGGTTCAGGTCGGGTTCAGGCTCTAAATTTAACTGTGCCGCTCGGGTCAGGTAGGGTCAGACAACCTCGGCTATGGGCCGGGTTCGGGCTTAAATTTTAAGCCCTTGCAGACCTCTAACCCAAAGTATACTTTGGTGGCTAAGAACAGTAATGATACGAAAGTAATTAATACAGCACAGTGACTGAATCATTCATTAAAAAAAGTGCTAATCTTCTTAAAAAGAGTGAGAGAAAGAGAAAGCAAAAAGGGATTGGGGGCGGTCATTTAACAACAGCTTGTTTTGGTGTGTGAGTTGTCTGTGACTGTACGTCACTTTGCTTAACATTTGCATACTTTTTACACTTATAAGTGACCAAAATACAATCTGTTAGGCTTTTCTTGAAACTGTTAACCCACAGCTACTCTAAACCATAATCTCGTCACCATGCTAACTTGTTTACTCTTAATCCTGGGAATAAGAATTTAAGATTTCACACGGTATATATGTATGTATACATTTTTACATGTGTATTTGTTTGTTTAGTAACATTAAATACAGCACACATAGCCAGTTTTATTAAATTTATTAAAAAAGCTGTGCCATCCTTTCAGAATCACAGATGTGACATTTTTGTGCTTTGCTCCGAGTTACCTCAGGATGAAAATTCAGTTTTGTTTTCAAGCAGTTTTCTGTTCAGTGATTGTAATCTAATACACTTTCTACATTATTAATACTAAGAATATGTATTTTAGCCAACAATATTCTCAAATTTTGTCCTTACTATTCAAGCAAAGTTTGGACAATCAAGTTTGTACCGTGAATAAATTATGCAACTGTTGTTGTTTGTTGACCTGGATATATTATTATCAATATTAGTTATTAGTTGTTTGGCATTGCTACGAGTTACATATTGATGTAGACTGGCTGTGTGTGTGTGTGTGTGTGTGTGTGTGTGTGTGTGTGTGTGTGTGTGTGTGTGTGTGTGTGTACTTTTGAAAACTATGGCGTGCAGTGTTGCTTGATTGGAAATGTCCAAGTATCATACCAGAAGTTAAAAAATATTGTATTTGGAAGCAAACACGAGTCAAACATTCATAATACAGCTATTTATCTAGATGTTACAGCTATTTATCATTTTCAGCACTCATTTTCTATACTTTATTGCTAAAATTTTGACCTCAGCTTTGTAACAACTGACCTCAGTGCGGCAGGAACGTGAGAGAGAGTCACTCTCCATGATGATTGGTCAAGAAGACGTGAGATGAGATGAAAGACATGCGTAACACCATGTTCAAATCTCCTCACAATCATGAAGGTAGATGTATGGATCCACAATGAGTATAGAAGACCTATGATTACAAAAACTATCAGTTGCAGTGCAGAAGGGATGGAGTGAGGTGAGAGAACTGGATAAGAGGTGTTGGGAGAGAGGCCAGAGGATTAGATAAATAAAACATGTGAATTTATGACCAGTAACTGCTTATATGCAAAGAAACATGGATTAAGAAAGGTGACTCTACCAGAAACCATGAAGCACTGTGCTTTTGCCACACTGAACTCTAGAACTAATCCCTGAAAAACAGTTTTTCTGAATCTACTGTTTAAAAGGCCATTTTATATACACTCCCTCTTGCTCTCCATTTTGTGTAAATCAATGAAAGCGGGACCAACGTTAGTGGTGTTGAAACTACTGAGGGCAAGAGATCAGTTTAAGTGTAGCTACAGTAAGTGGACTGTAGAGATGCAGGTCCATTTACACTCTAAAGCAATTCCCGCTTGTGTATGTGCATTATCTGTAGTTTTCAGGCAACCTGTATGGTCAGTGCTTTCTTTATGACAGTTTGGTTATGTTTTTTGTTTTGTATTATTTCTATTATTGCTAAACTTTTATTACAAGACACTTCAGCGCCATATTGGTTGTCGAATGATACTAGAGCTTTTTAATTCATGCTTATTTCCCCTATTTTGTACATTTAGATGACCTTAGCCAGCAGCCATATCACCCTGCAGCCCAAGACTGGCTGCCCACTGAAGCTAATCAGGGCTGAGCCTGGTTAATACCTGGATGGGAGGCCTCCTGGGAAAACTAGGATGCTGCTGGAAGAGGTGTTATTGAGACCAGCAGGGGGTGCTAACCCTGCAGTCTGTGTGGGTCCCAGTATAGTGATGGGGAAACTATATAGTAAAAATAAAGCACCATCCTTCGGATGAGACTGTAAAAAGAGGTCATTAAAAATCCCAGGATGTCCTTCGAAAAAGAGGAGGGGTGTAACCCCGGCATCCTGGCCAAATTCGCCCATTGGCCTCTGACCATTATGGCCTTCTAATCATCCCTATACACTAATTGGCTTTCATCACTCTGTCTCCTCTCCACCAGTAAGCTGGTCTGTGGTGGGCGTTCTGGCATAATATGGCTGCCGTGCATCATCCAGGTGGATGCTGCACACTAGTGGTGGATGAGCAGATACCCCTCTTTCTATGTAAAGCGCTTTGAGTGTCTAGAAAAGCGCTATATAAATGTAACAAATTATTAATCATTTAATAGCACTGTTAAATGTAATCAGTTGCAAATCTCACAAGAATGATTTCTGAAAGATCATACATGGTCTCATGTCATTTACGTACCTGGGTGCACTTTTTAGCGAGACACGAAATATGTACCAATAATTACATATTACTGCAGTTTCCAAAATAAACAAACACTAGAGACAGTAAAACTCTGAAACATTTTACTCCTTTTCACACAAATGTACAGAGTTTTCAATAATAAAGTGTAATTTTTGCACAATTACTTGAAGAATATCATGTTAGGACTTCAAAAAAATATTAATATGCTGGCAGTTTTGAAAACTGATGCTTTTGAACGTTAGCATCACACATATCCAGCTTCATAATTATGGGTTTTCAGAGTTGGTAATTTTGTTCGGTAGCTTACGAAGTACGGAGATGTATTTAGGAGATGAGGAGCTCCGACTCCAATCCCGTGTTACATTTACATTTACATTTATGCATTTAGCAGACGCTTTTATCCAAAGCGACTTACAATTGGGAGTACATAAAGCGATTTATGCATTTAACACTATCGGGTAGGTTTAGGTTTGGGTTTGGTGTTGGTGCATATTTCCAACACGATAGAGCATTAACTTAACCCGGATATTTGAATTCTGAACTGTCGCAATACGTTCCTGTAGCAACAATAAAAACACAGCAATATGTACATATATCTAAGTAATAAAAACGTGCCAGGGTTCACGTATTTAACCTGTGTTTTAGCGCCACTCAGTGGACATTTCTCTTTGAAACTGCGGTGAAAAGTGCAGTAAGGTATGTAAAACGTGTCGCACAGAAAGTGCACAGAGGTACATCATTTTATGAGACCGGGTTGGAAAGATCATGTGACACTAAGGACCAGAGTAATGACTGGAATTAAAATCACTGGAATAAATTACATATATATATATATATATATATATATCAAAAATATAGTAAAACAGGGTTTTCTATTCAAATATACATATATATATATATATATATATATATATATGAAGAGCTCTTTTTCCAAAACGCCGAAACGCCAAATTTAAAAAATAAATGAGTTTGTCATGCCATTTTGCTGTGTACTGAACCTATTCACTGCTCCATCAATGTTTCATGCCAAATCGCGATATTTCCTTGTTTAAAATGTACTGCAAGATGCAGTTCTTTTCCAAACCGCTATAAGCGCCGAACCTGTTTTTAGCCTAAATGCGATATATCCTCTCGATCAATCAGAATTTGTTCGATGCAATCCAACATGATGATGCTTTGAAGCGTTTGTTTGTGCTCAGTCTTCAAAATGAGTGCATAATAACACTTTTGATGGCCAGTGAGACCTACACCTGGGGGTAGAAAACGCAGACTGGACAAAGAAAATCACAAAAAATAAAAGGTGGTGTTTAACCGATTGACGCTAGAGGCTGTAGCCTTTGGCGTTCCATGTTAGAGCGCCTGCATCCCGCACCGGAGACCCAGGTTCGAGACCCGTTCGGTGTGATGGTGCGGAGGTTACATCAACACAAGGCTGGTGCGATCGGTTTATAGTATGAGTCCCTAATGTCATATGTTGCATGTTCTCTTTTTTTTTAAAGACATAAACCAACATTAAAAAAAAGGATGGATTTGTAGCGTAAAAAAAATAAAAAATACTTTGCATTTATAATCGACAATATTGTTGTTTCATTTAACAATCATTGTTTAACATGTTCAGACTGAGCCAACAGTCAATTTTAACATGATAAATTGAATATTAACAAAATGTATGGGTCTAGGTAAAAAAATGTCATTTTCATGAAAACTATTAAAATGGATTTATAGCGTTTTGGAAAAGAGCTCTTCATATATATATATATATATATATATATATATATTTGAATAGAAAACCCTGTTTTACTATATTTTTGATCAAATAAATGCAGCTTTGGTGAGCAGAAGAGACTTCAAAAACATTACAAAAATCTTATTATTACAATCTTTTGACATCTAATGTAATTGTTTGTTTATTTGTGTCATCCAGTATTGTACTTGTAATGAGGAAGCAGTGTCGTTAGATCCAAGTGCAGCTTTATTACTATAAACAAAAGGAGGTCAGACAGGCAAAGTTCAGTAACGAGAACAGGTGTAATGAAGGCAAGGCAGAATCATCAACAGGGGCAATGCAATGGTCAGGGCGGCAGAGAGGATATCAAAAGGCAGGCGGGTCAAAAGGGCAGGCAGCAAACGGTCAGAGTCGTGAGAACAGTCCAGGTAACAAACAGGAAAATATACAAAAAAAAAAAAAAAAAAAAGGGCTAAACAAGACTTCGCGGTGAGTGCATGGAAGTGTGCTGCTTATATGTGTGTGTGTGAATGAGGTGCAGGTGTGGTGAGACAATCAGGGCTAATGAGTGATTGTGACAGCTGTGTGATTGGTGCAATGGTGGATGGGAATGTGTGTGTCGTAAGTGCAGTGAATGAGGGGAGTTGTAGTCTGAGGTGGAGTGATGTGCAGCTGTAGTGTGGTGCAAGAGTCCATGTGGTGAAATGGCAACCAGATTCATGACAGTACTACTGATGCCTACATACACAACATTGCAGTTGGAGAAAAAAGAGAGATAGAGAACCAAAATAAATGGCTTCTATGAGATACATTTTTTATAGCTCAAGGAAACTTTTCTCTGCGTTTGGGTAGAATAACTCTCTCTGTTCACCTTTGTGCTTTCACTATGCATAATAAAACCAATGTCACATGATACAATGGGAATCATATTTTAAACAGTGAGCACAAATCCATTCGTCTGCAGTACTCTTGCGCTGACTGAGCAAAAGTTTGGTGCAGACCTGAAGCAGTATTTGAGGAACATAATGACTTTCTCCATCTGAATTACTCTGGGCCACAGGTGTACGTTATAATGAGTCTATCTGTCTCAGATATGACTACTGTGAATAATAGTTTTGGAAATCTATCACACAAAATTTAAGCTACGAAATATACAGAAATACACAAACATGATCAAAACCCTTAGAGAGAGAAAAAAACATTGGTATTTTAGCCTACCTTTCAAAAACTGTCATCAAAGTAATTATATTAAATGATTACTGCATTAGCATTATAGAATGTTTTGTGTTTTATAGGTGTTTTAAAAACAGTGCCGTAATAATGGATATGCAAGGCAAATTTAAATGCACAAGGCCTCAGTAATAGCAGCAAATGAAGTGTGCTTTAAAGGTGCTCCACATTAAAGCCACTGTTTTGAGATACTGTCAGGCTTTTAAACGAGCACAATTAGAGGCAAGGAAAGCCGAATGGCAATTTTATCATTAGCTCTTCTGAGTAATTCACTAAATTAGAGCAGCTCTTGTTAAAGTTTAATTTTGAAACATTCTGAATAGATGGTGATAATTGCCCAAAGGTAATAATGAGTTTTGGGCTAACTCACTTTAAACAGGTTTGCATAAATTGTAGATGATCATTGTTAGATTTGTAAGACATTTTTGCATTTGTTTGATTTTTTTCAAAGAGAAGGTTTAAGTTCATTAGTGAAACGAACTACGCAATGACAGCAACTGAAAATGTTTTTGTGTTTTTATAAGATTCATAGCTCATCATTATTGTGACATTATTAACTTTTTTTTCTCTGGCCAATAATGAAGAGGTTACCAAGAATTTTTTTTTTTCATTATTTACTAACCCTCATTTGTTCCAAATCAAAATCACGTTCTTTCTTACTTACATTTCACTGCTGGTTATATTCTGTATAACTGTGTATGTGATGAATAAAATCTTGAATTCTTGAATCTTGAATCCTTGAAAATCTTGAATATGTAAAACACAAAAGAGCTCATGTTTTTAAAAAGTTTAAAAAAAGTGCATTTAATTGTTTCCATGGTAACAGGTAAATCGTACAGGTGGCTTGTCAGCACTGAGCAAGCTACATGACTGGGTCATAGTTTGACATGCCAAGCACATCGCTTGAAACTATGATTTTAACTGACATTGTGAGAGAAATATCACCCTGCCAAGTCGTACCAGATTTGTGGGCTTAAATTTAGCTTTAGCCTAAAAGTCTACTTGGGCTTGTTTAAGTGTCAACAGCAAGCCATTCAGGTTGTCTAAACAAATACAAACTGGGTTAAATCCCAGAACCACATTGAGTATTCATTACCAATTTATTAAATGGCAGACAAATTTGTTTCCCTAGATACAAATTATATTTTTAGCAAATATGTATCGCTTTGTAAGTTCCTTAGCACAGTGTTGAGCGTTTATCTCTTCACTTGAGTCACTTAGTGGGAAGATGTCCTTTTGCCTACATGTCTTGTTCACACTTGACCTATGGGTAACTGTCAATTGAAGGTGCAAAAAGGTTTGAGTCACTATAGACATAGACATAAAGATCCATGTCTAACTGTCTGCGTATAAATCTTATAATTTCATGGCTTTCTAAACTGTATTTAAAATATAATCAGTTTAAGTGTAAAAAATAAATACAACAATTTAAATTTTATATTCTACATTTTATACTGCAGAAATCTCTTGCTCTTTTATGAAAAAAGGCATGCAAAAATAATTTTGATTCTGCTTACTCACATTTTGCATCATGCTTGCAACCCCTATTCAAATTAAGGAATTGAACTGGAATTTCTTAATTAGACTCTGAATGATGCACATACTGTTCTGAAAAAGACAAAAATATTTTGTCTCTTTGGCTTACTTGGTTGAGAAAACTTTATCTAGCAATTATCTTCAATTTTATTTCACAGATACTATTTAAACTAAAATAAGCTAGACAATGACATCTCTGAATTCAATAATGAAATGTTTTTAACTGAAAATTGAGTGTTTAATCTTATTATTATACATTACTGACACTCTATCCTCCAATTTGATACTGTTAAGTGCTTTGACACAATCTGTATTGTTAAAAGCGCTATACAAATAAAGGTGACTTGACTTGACAAATGTTCAGAATGCAAGCAGGTTGATGAATGCAGGATTTGTTATTTTACTAGTTATTTGTCATCAAATTATTATTGTAGATGTGAAGCAAGCCACTTCTTGCATGAAGGCAAATAAGAGCATTTTAATGATAAAGCTTGTATTGTATCGATTTGTTTTTTTGATAACAAATGTGAATTCCACAGCTTTTCCCTTTCACAGGTGCGTAAATAGATGAAAGTTGCAAACACCTGTGGAATGTAAAATACAGCAAAGATTCTAATTAAGCTCAAATACTGCTCAAACATTATAGGTTGTGTGCTATGTATATCTCTTGTTTTTTCAAAACCTGTTAAAACGCTCATCTCATTACAGCATTGTGCACGTGTACACTGTACAGTGCTGACACTTGAAAACAAGAGGTGTTCTGGTTAAATAATCACATTTTCACAGACACAATTACCTATGTACAACTGTTCATTTTGTTGTATTGTCACTGAATTGTAGTTATTTCTGAGCAATGGTGTGAACTCAGTTCAACTTTGAGAAATGTTTTGCTTTTTTTCAAACATGAAATATCTTCTTTTCTTTGATATGTGGTATATGCAGTCAACTGCAATGCAGCTATGGATGATGCAGTCAACATGGGACTGCATTATGTTCTGCAACATCTAGACAGACCAGGGGCTTTTGTGAGGATCCTGTTTGTGGACTTCAGCTCGACCCTTCAGCTTTAACACTACCATCCCAAATCTCCTCCTGCCCAAACTAACTCAGCTCTCCGTGCCCACCTCCATCTGTCAGTAGATCAACAGCTTCTTGACAGACAGGCAGCAGCTAGTGAGGCTGGGAAAATACACATCCACCACCTGTACGATCAGCACTTGAGCTCCTCAAGGCTGTGTTCTCTCCCCATGATTTGTGTCATTGGGATAAGAGTCTATTGCAGGGATGTTTTAAAACAAAGTGTTAGCATGCATTTAATTACAGTTTTTGTTATGCCACACATTGTCAATTGCATTGTTAAACGATTGAGAGGCTGAATTACTCACCTTTGCCAAATATGACACCCTCTTGAGAGAGAGAATATTTCGATTATTTAGAAGCTTTCACCACAATCTCCATAATCACTACCTTGCAGCTGTTGAAAAAAAATATGAGACCATTAAGGTCTGTTGTCCTGGTCCAGTTATTTTTCTTCAAGAGGCCTACATTTAATGGATGACGCAATGAGGTTATTTTATTTTTAGTGATGTGATACCATAATATACTCCAAAATCTCTGCCTTCCAATTGGCTCTGGAGATGCCTAGCCACCCGCATTGACCTGGAAAGGGTTTCTGATGGCATGTGAGTCAATGCACAGCTTTGGAGGTTAGTAGCTACTCCAAAACACACACACAGTGTTCCATTATCCACCCACTATTAAGTAGGTGTCCTCTCTGATGCTCAGTGTTGGAGAAAGAGAGAGAGAGAGAAAGCAAGCTGTGATGGTTGGGTGAGTAGAGAGAGACAGAGAAGAATAAGTGTTTTGTGTGAGTTACACAGAGACTTTTGAACTCTGACTGTAGTTGTTTGCATTAGTCATCATGAAATCGGAGATACTGTAGATGCTCTTTACTTACCATTGTGGCATGATATTTCTCTTAAAAATGAAACCTACTTAATCCAAAACTAGAACATAATTTAAAATCTCTTTTAGGTTTTAGTTTGTCCAGACATTTGCTGACTGTAGCAAAGTTCTTAGATACGGGAAGAAGGAGGCAGGAACCGGCGAACATTCAAACACTTTAATAATAAAATAAACAAACATCATAATTTGAAACATAGCTCAGACAGGCAAAAAAACTACTAAATAAAGTTTTTTTTTTTCTCCCACTGTGTTCCACTGGTGTTTACAGTTTGTCTCCTCCTTTTATCCTTAGCTCTTGTATCGAGACTGCTCTGTTCCCATGGCTCTCAGCCCTGCCCAACTCATCACATTGACTTTTGCTCAAAACTCATTTTTGCCAAAAAATATCCAATGTACTGTAATCATCCCTGCAAGTCTGAACATTAAAGGAATTGTTTGTCCAAAACATTAATTTATCTAATAATTTACTCATTTTAAACATAACATAAAAACAAAAAAACATACAATAAGATACATAACCGGTCAAAAGTTTTTGAACAGTAAGATTTTAAGTTTTTAAAGAATTATCTTCTGCTCACCAAGGCTGCATTTATTTGATCTAAAATACAGCAAAAACAGTAATATTGTGAAATATTTTACTATTTAAATTACCTGCTTTTCTATCTTTTTCTAAAATGTAATTTATTCCTGTGATTCCAAAGCTGATTTTTTTTGCATCCGTACTCCAGTCTACGGTGTCAGAAATCAGTTATTTTTAAATAGTAAAAATATTTCAAAATTTTACTTTTAAATAAAAATAATAAATACAATCTTAATGTTCAAAAATGTTTATCTGGTTGTGTATTCAAAAAATGTTGGTGACCAAACCACTCTTAATGATTACTGACTTCAGTTGTATAAACAAAAATAAAAGAAAGGAAAAAAAGGACAAGAAAGAAAGAAAATCATACATAAGTCAAACAACATGAAGGTGAGTCATAAACAATCTGACAGCTTAAATCAAATTGGTTTTGTCATACTTATCTTCAGCTCAATGTTTTAATTTTGAAACAACAAGTTTCAATCAAGAAGCTCAATCTGAAATTGTTACCTACATTTTTGGATTATGTTCAACTGTCTGTTACATTATTATGTCTAGGAGCATAATCTCAAGCTAGTTTTCTGTTGTGGGCTTTGATCCAAATTGGTTTACTTTGTCATTCTCAAATAGTATTTCTGACCTTGTGAAACAATCATTAGCATTAACTGTCTGCTTTATAATGTTAACTAGATGTGATTATATGATGAGCAGGAAATCATTGGTATCTCAGTGGGCTGGAATGCACCGATGCGGTCTAGTGAGTACTTTGTAAGGTCTGAGTCTCGCAGTTCAGCACGCGGCCAGCTGTCGTTCAGCAATTTCCATGGAAAACCCAGGCCATATCAGTTTAAAGATCACAAACCTAACCGCAATTTTGAAACCACATCAAGCGATCATTATTTGAAACATAGCTTCAGACAGAAAATAAATCTATAAAAACCTATAATTCTTTTTTTGTCCCACTGTGTTCATGGTGTTTACAGTTTGTCAATTTCTTACATATTTCCAATAAAAACATCTTGTATAGACAAAACTATGCCTTGCATTGATCCAAAATCCACAGGATTTTTAATAGAGACCCATCGAATATGTCCCTATAATGGAGTGAAGTTTTATTTACAAAGTAAATAAATCATATTGAGTGCAAGAGAAAACCAGGACAATTCAGTTTAAACATGTGTGCTTCGGGACACCCCTAGTTCTGCCCCTCAGACTAAATCAGTTCACATGTTCCTGTGGCCTTGATTGGCCCAAGCGTCTCACTGGTAGATCTTCTTATGTGTGTTTATGTATGCTGTCCTTGGCTCGCCCTTCTATCTCATATTTGTAATGGGCATCACTTCACACCCGATAGCATTTGGGGTGGACTGGAGTTGAAGGAGCGCACCCAGCCATACATACGTTTGTTTTCTTATCATGGTGGAGACTTTTTCTGTCGAATTCTGTTGTATTTATACTAAGCTAATTCTATTTTCAATCCCTTAGGGTTAGGGTTAGGGTTAGGTTTATTTATTATGTTTAATAATAACATTATTTATTATGTTTAATACGTTTTTCTTCATACAGTGTAGGTGATTTCAGGCTTTACTATGCATTTGGGGTGCATGTTGTCAAAACCTTTTCAGTCTTTTGCTTAGAAGACGAAAGGTACAGAGAGAGGATAGAGAAAGGAAGGGTGAGCTTGAGCAAATTAAATTGAGAGAAGAGATAGAAAGAGAATGCGAGTGATAGAGAGTTCATCTTCGTGGTCAGATGCTATTGATTCTTATGTTATTACATGCATTATTCACAGGAAACTCTCTTATGTATGAGTGGATATATATACAAATGGAGCACTGCTTGAACAATCCATTCGTCTTCCTTACTGTGGGATATCTGTGCAATGTGCAGTTTTGTTTCTTTGTCATGACCCTAGTTGAGATTGTTGAAAACATCAAGTTTTCAACATCAGTGTTGTGTCTATGACTATAAAACAACAATGATATAGAAGTAGTGAGATGGTTTAGTGTAGAGCAGCATTGAGTTTATGTTTGTGTGTGTGTGTGTGTGTGTGTGTGTGTGATATATGCAAAAGATGGATATTGGAAAGGTATGAAGATGTTGTATGCTGTCAGGAGCTCTATAGCTGAGATATAACGGGCAGATAAAACAAATTGTTGACAGTTTTAATTCTAGTGTTGCTAAGACTGTGTGAACAGTAGGGTTGGGAATTCTTCTTCTATTCAATTTGTGATTGTGAATTTGAGATGAATTGGCCACAAGTTGAATTGAATTAGAATGGAGGTAAAGAATGTATTAATTATTCAGTCCAGTCATAAAAATGGAATTTACAGTACAACATGCACATTTTGCATAAAGAAATCTAAAGTAATCTTTTTTTGGGGAATAATATGCCCCATTGTGTAGTTTGGTTGAACACACCAGATCTGTAAGAGTGACTGAACACCATCTTCTTCTCCTGAAAGCAGCCATACAGAGAGCACCGATAGGCCTTCTTAATGTTTCAATGGTCTGATTCTGTTACCATATAGTGGAAAGCTAATGTAATATTGTCCACTGTTATTGCCGGAGACATTAAAAAGAAAATCTGATGAGATGCTTATGAAAGTGTATATGTGACCTTATGTGTTTGCAAGATAAGAGGAGCTATATTACTAAAAGGCCATTATTAGAGAAAAGGGATGCATTTCATGCCAGCTGTGTTTATTCAAGCACATGTTGGGTTTCCATGGTTTATGGGGTCATTCAGTGGGTGCAATGTTTTTTTACTGTACAAAACTATTTTCTATCCCCTTTTCCTAAACCTAAACCCTCACACAAATAGAGTGTGACGCTGCAATTTATAATATTTGCAAGGTCAAAATGTTCTGGTATTATTATCATTCTGGGGACATTTGGTCCCCATGATGTAGGGAATACCAGGACACACACACACACAAACACACAAAGGTTTGTTTGATAATTTATATCATATAATGCAATATAATATATGAGTTCATCTCAAGTGAGTACAGTACTTTCATTGTTTTTATATATGTTTTAATTTTCTGTGTCCTAAATGTAACCTTCACAAAGACCTGTGCGCAATATTAGATTGTGATCTAAGTGTGATTTGTCAGATTTTTTATCATTTTTAACTCGTATGGAAATATAACATTTCCTCACAAGGAGTGAGGACATTTGACCCTCAAAGTATAGGCAAACCTGAATATACACACACCAAAATGGCAAAGAAAAACAACACCATTTAGTTTTATGTGTGTTTGTTTTATGCAGACATTCTGTGAGTGTGTGCCCAACTCCTCTCAGCTCAAACATCGCTGGTCAGACTCAGACACAGTCAGACAAACATCGCCCAAGGTAGGGGCTTCAATCTCTCACACCATTAAACTTAAAGCTTGACATATCATTAGTACCTGGAAATAATGGAGCATATAAAGTGGGCCCAAACATCTGAGAGCACACTCAAAGTCTGAATTCAAAAATTAACTGAAAATAAACAAAACATTTTCATATTTTGAAACAAATAAAACAAATAAACAACGTGACACTAATAGCTGATAATATAATTTGCCAATATAATATTATATTGGGCACACAAAATGAGATGACAAATGTACTTTTTCTTGGAGTTAATTAAATGTGTAAATGAAAAAGTAATTGACTGAGTGATACGTCAGTCTGCCTAACATCTTCTTTGTAAGACATATGGATATAGAATAAAATAAAGGTAAGTAATATAAGACTTAATTTATTTTTGGATAAATTATTTTATTCACAACATTAGCTCTCTTAAAATACCTTATATTATTATAATAATCAAAACAATTCTGTGCTAAATCAAGGGTAAATCTATGCAAACCAAACTATCGATCTTATACATATTCTTATTCATTGCATTCACTAATAAAAAATATTATATCACTACCTAGCTCCACAATGGAGAGCTGCTTCATAGCAGAATATCACTACCTGGTCTCATGGCATTTACGCACCTGGGTGCACTTTTTAGCGAGACACCAAATACGAACCAATAACTACATATTACTGCTGTTTCCAAAAGAAACAAACACTAGAGGCAGTAAAACTCAGACACCTTTTACTCCTTTTCACACAAATTTACAGAGTTTTGATTAATAAAGCATAATTTTCGCTCAATTACTTGAATAACATCATGTTACGAATCAAAACAATATTAAAAAGCTGGGAGATTTGAAAACTGATGCTTTTGAACGTTAGCATCACACATATCCAGCGTCATATCTTGGGTTTTCATAGACAGTAAGTTTGTTCGGTAGCTCACGGAGTACAGAGACGTACTTCGGAGATGAGGAGCTCCGGCTCGAATCCCGTGTGATCACGGTTCCACAAAGCAGTTTGAATCTGCATATAAGGAAGTTTAAATGGCACAGTTGCATCAATAAATACATTTTTATATAAGTTTTGCATTTGTTAACACTATCGGGTAGGTTTAGGGTTGGGTTTTGTGTCGGGCATATTTCCAACACGATAGAGCATACATTTTTAGGGACAGACCCCGGATATTTGAATTCTGAACCGCCACAATACGTTTCTGTATCATCATAATAAAAACACAGCAATATGTTCCTATATCTATGTAATAAAAATGTGCCAGGGTTCACGTATTTAACCTGTGTTTTATCGCCACTCAGTGGACATTTCTCTTTGAAACTGCGGCGAAATGGGCAGTAAGGTACGTAAAACGTGTCGCACAGAAAGTGCACAGAGGTACATCATTTTATGAGACCAGGTTGTAATATCAAGATGTAATTTCTAACTGAAACCGACACTGGCACTGTTTTTCATGTTAAATATGATAAAACTGCTTGCTTTAAACATATCTATTCTATAAAGCGCTACATAAATAAACATGACGTGACTGAAGTGCCGTATTGCAGAGCTGGTACAAACATATCCACATCGATATGATCAGATGCTTTCTTAACTGCTGTTTTGTCCATGCTGTCACTTGTGTTCTGTGTTTAGTTTGTTATTGAGAATAAAGTGTGCAGCATGTACAGTATTTACATATTCATCTAAACACCCCTCTCGCACACATAAATTTGGCTTAGACTCTGCATTTCATCATATTCTTCCCTGTATGTCAGGCCTCTTATAGATTAATCTATTTCATATCCACTGAAGTGTCGTTGCTTTCTGAATATTTTATGCAAACTATTTTTTGCAGAAACACCCTTCACCTGTCTGGGCGTTAAATTAAAATTCAAGTGAATGTACCAGTGTGTGGGAGAAAACAGACCTCACACATAGAAATGCTTTGATTGGCTCGATGACTCTCTCCTCTCCACCTATAGCTGGTGTGTGGTGAGCACACTAGGGCCATTGTCTTGTGGCAGCCATCGCATCATCCAAGTGAATGCTGCACACTGGTGGTGGTTGAGGAGAGACCCCCAAGTCTCACCACACACCAGCTTTAGGTGGAGAGGAGAGAGAGTCATAGAGCCAATCAAGTGGATGCATGTATGCATTATGAG
Source organism: Gymnocypris eckloni scoliostomus (assembly GCA_027564155.1). NCBI lineage: Eukaryota > Metazoa > Chordata > Actinopteri > Cypriniformes > Cyprinidae > Gymnocypris > Gymnocypris eckloni. Next base: position 17,866,936 of record CM050414.1, read on the forward strand.
TGTGGATGCATTATGCATTAATCAAGTGGATGCATTATGAAGTTGTTGCATTCTTCAGTCAATAAAATACAACAAGCAAAAATAGCTATCAATTTACTAAGGCTCAGCTGGAGAGAATCAGCAACAGAACATGGAAAAGAAAGCAGTCACAATGATGGTTGATCTGCAGGGAAAATGGCTCATACTGTAGAGTCAAACTATCAATACCGCCTTCAACCTTTTGAGAGTTTGCCGTATTAATCTATTTTAGCAGGTTTTCATCTAGATGAAACAGCTGTTCAAAAGGAAACTGTCCAATGAGCATTACTGGATTAAGTTCAATTGGATCACATGTAGAATTTAAGCGCATCAGTCATACCTGTTAAATAAAATAACAGTTGTCCTTTAGTATGAACAGTTGGCTTGATTAAATTAGAAGCAGATATCAGATATAAATCAATTATGAATGACCTGAAAATCTATTTTAAATAATGCCCAGTGTCCTTTATCTTGCCATTCATGTTGGCAACATAGTTTATTATAAACATTTGTTGGAAACTACATTTACATGCATTTATGTCAGTCCTCTGACGTTTGTGTCTTGTGTTCCCGCCTCTTGTGTCCTTATTTGGTTTGTTTCCTGTCCTTGTTTAGTGTCATTATTAGTTAATTCTTGCCCAGCTATGTTTGTCTAATTATCTATTATTATCTGTGTATTTATAGTCCTGGCTGTTTAGTTAGTGTCCGTCTGGTCTACTCGTTACTCCCGGTGCTCCTGTGTGCCTGCCCCTGCCCTGCCCTGCACTGCCTTATTTGTATTAAAGACTGTTCATTTGAGTTTACCCTCGTCCCTCCCCACTGTATGCAACATGACAATTGAAATAATAGGCTAATTTAAATAATGTAAATCCAAATAAATATATCAATAAAAATAATAATGAAAATGTAATACATGTTAATAATGATATTATAGTATATTATAAATATTCTTAAAAATTTACATAATTTAACAGTTGTTGTTTATTGTTAGCTCATGATAATACATTCCCTTATTAATGTATTATTTTGTAAACTCTATTTCAGTCCTTGGAAAGCTTGGCAAAAAAAAACTTGCTTAAGAGAATACCAAAACCATACACCTGTGTCAGAATTAATTCTATGAAGGATAGACTAGTGTAAATAACAAAATGTATGCACCAAATTCTGTGTGGTATCATATCAGGAGCTTATCACATCTAGTGCCTCGACATGTTCACCCAGCTCTCCGAGATTGAGGACAGAAGATCTCTAGTGTCTCTGAGTAAACTGTTCACTGAAGTGCTTCCCCGAAATCTTTATATTTTCCTAGAGTCCATCATAAAAGATAACTCATAAAGCAAGCCATTAACCACCCATCAGTATGGGCCAAAGCCAGTGTGGCTGTTTAGCATATTGATGAACAGAAAGGCTTGGGAAAAAAAGATAACGTATGTGTACATGCTTATTCAGGGAATTGCTTATTTTACACAGAGACCACACCTCCACTGCCAGTGCATCCTTGCATGCACACACACATGTGCAGACTTCACACACACATTTGTTTGGATGGTAAACTCAACTTTAATATCTTCCCATTAAAGGGAGAACCAGAGATGGAGAGTTGAGTTTATTAACTGAGCAAAAAGGGTAATGGAGTGAATGGATAATGCACATTGACAGCACACACTGACAAACATGCCTGTGTCTGGGTCTGAGATTCTGATTTGTGAGAAGCACTTCTCTGATGAAGAACCATGATTAAATGAAGCATCACAAAACACTTTTTGATCCATTGACTTACCAGTGTGGTAAAACTTTTTGATCCATTGACTTACTCATGCCAGTGTGAAAAACACAAAAACACATAGTTTAAATCTGCAAGATCACAGTAAAGTAGGGTAGATTGCATAGTTTTACTGTATGATGTTTTATACGCAGAGCTGGGTAGATTGCTTACAAAATGTAGTCTCTTACTTCTTCCAAATTACATGCCAAAAATTGTAGTTAATAATGTAATCCGTTACATTACACATTTTAGGAAATATAATCAGACTACTTTTAGATTACTTTTGACCTGACTTGTTTATCACATTGATTTAAATAGGGTAACATTGTACCATATTGATATAAAAACAGAAAGATTAAGAAAATATATTCAATTTGTTGTAATTAACAACATGAAGTGCATTAAACATTACATCAAGGTTTCCCAAACTGGGGTTCCTAGAGGAACTGCATGGGGTTTGTGAGTATAATTAAAAGCTAATAATTGATTAAATCATGAAACAATAAAAAATTAAAATAAATAATAAAAAAATAACATCAATCAAAATAAAACACTTATTAAAAAATGAAATATTTTAGTTGTTTACCTGCGTGTCGTGTGACCATTAACCGACATCAGAGAACTGTCAACATGCAATTATGATACTTATTTATTAAAATACTTATTTTCAAATCTCAGTGGTACTTCCTAGTAAATATATTAGGCAAGGTTCAGATGACAAGGTAAGGTACAGAGGTTCAGATGACAGAAACGTTTTGTAATCCTTGCAGTACTTGTGCGTGTAAATAAGAAATAATGTAAATTTGTGCATTTTAATGTGTTTGAAAGACAAAAGTCTTCCAAAGACATAGTAATACATAGTTAAATAACCCACTCAGTGATAATTAAAATTAATGTGTTAATTAGTAGTTGGTGCAATGTTAAAATACTTAAACCTTAAATTATTTTTGTAAATCCAGTGGTCAAATGTAGTGTAGCCGTCTAACTAGTGACTGGACTTTGTGTGAATGTACACAACATTTAAAAGAGGAAAAATAGGAATTAGTGAGAAGCAATAAATTATGAATAATTTATTGCTATTGTGTGACTAAAATGTAGTTATGTACAACCCGAATTCCGGAAATGTTGGGACGTTTTTTAAATTTGAATAAAATTAAATGCCTGCTAAAGGTACAAAAAAAGTTGGCATGGGGGCAACAAAGGGCTGAAATATAAGATTCAGCTGGTAGAACATCTAGCAACTAATTCAGTTAATTGACATCAGGTCTGTGCCATGATTAGGTATAAAAGGTATGTCTTAGAGATGCAGAGTCTCTCGGAACTAAAGATGGGCAGAGGCTCATAAATAGAATGCATAAAAATAAGTTTGTGGAATACTATAAAAACAATGTTCCTCAACGTCAAATTGCAAAGGATTTGCAAATCTCATCATCTACAGTGCATAACATCATCAAAAGATTCAAAGAAACTGGAGACATCTCTGTGTGAAAGGGACAAGGCCAAAGACCTTTGTTGGATGCCCGTGGTTTTTTGGGCCCTAAGACAACACTGCATCACTCATTGGCTGATTCTGTCATTTGCATTACTAAATGGGCCCAGGAATACTTCCAGAAACCACTGTCAGTAAACACAATCCGCCATGCCATCTGCAGATGCCAACTAATGCTCTATCATGCAAAAAGGAACTGAACATGTGAACATGGTCCAGAAGCACCGTCATGTCCCATGAGCCAAGGCTCATTTAAAATGGACTGTTTCAAAGTGTAAAAAGGTTCTTTGGTCAGACGAGTCCAAATTTGACCTTCTTGTTGGAAATCACGGACGCCATCGCTAAAGAGGAGGGAGAACTTCCATTGTGTTATCAGCGTTCAGTTCAAAAGCCAGTATCTCTGATGGGGGTGCATAAGTGCATACAGTATGGGCAGCTTGCATGTTTTGGAAGGCACTATGAGTCCATAAAGGTTTTAGAGCAACATATGCTCCCCTCCAGATGACGTCTATTTCAGGGAAGGCCTTGTGTATTTCAGCAGGACAATGCAAAACTACACACTGCAGCTATTACAACAGCATGGCTTCGTAGTAGAAAAAATCAGGTGCTGAATTGGCCTGCCTGCAGTCCAGAGCTTTCACCTATAGAAAACATTTGGCGCATCATTAAACGAAAAATACCACGAACTCTTCAGCAGCTAAAAACCTATATCAGGCAAGAATGGGACCAAATTCCAACACCAAACCTCAAGAAACTCATAACCTCGAAGCCCAGACATCTTCAAACTGTTTTGAAAAGAAGAGGAGATGATACACCATGGTAAAAATGCCCCTGTCCCAACTATTTTGAGACCTGTAGCTGGCATTAAATTTGAAATGAGCTAATTTTTGCTTAACATTTTATGAAATTGTGCAGTTTAAACATTTGTTATTTTATCTATGTTCTATTGTGAATAAAATATTGGCTCATGTAATTTGAAATTATTTTATTATGTTTAATATGTTTTTATTTTATTCAAATTTAAAAAACATCCCAACATTTCAAGAATTTGGGTTGTAATCAATATAAAGTTGCTGTAGTCTGGTTACAAGTATTTTAAAATGTATATTAATAAAATTACAAGTAATTTTGGGAATTAGAAATTTAGCAGTTTTATACTTATGATATATTTTAATACAAATAATAAAACATTGCTACATTTTTTTTAGCATTTTCTCAGACTTAAAGGGATAGTTCACCCAACAAAAAAAATATTGTCACGTAGTTCCAAACCAGGAAGACATTTATTCATCTTTGGATAAATAATAAATAACATACATAAATATTAACAACATAACTTGTTCAACAATTATTCTTCCCAAGTTACCATCTTCCGCCATTTTGGAGAGCACCCCAGAATGTAATCATCGTAATAATTGTTTAGGTTCAGTAGACAGCACGCATGCTGAATGTAAACAACGCTGTAAGCAACCTTGTGCTATCCAAAATGGCGGAAGATGGTTACTCGTGGAGAAGAATTGTTGAATAAGTTTGTCATTATTTTCTTTTTGCACACAAACATTTTTCTCATAGCTTCGTAAAATTACGGTTGAACCCTTGATGTCATATGGACTATTTTACCAATGTCCTTGCTACGGTTCCATGCATTGATCGTGGTAATATTCGTGCTGTTTCTGGAGGGCTACAGAGCTCTGATTCCATCAAAAATATCTTAATTTGTGTTCTGATGATGAATGAAGGTCTTGTGGGTTTGGAACGACATGAGGGTAAGTAATTAATGACATATTTTTTGGAGTGAACTAACCCTTTATATTGCTTTGCAGGTACATTTAAAAACAATTGAATATTGTGGAAAAAGTAAATTTTTTCTAGTAACTTATTTCAAAAAGTGAAACTTTCATATATTTTAGATTCATAACATGTAAAGTAAAATATTTCAAAAGTTTTATGTTTTAATTTTGATGATTAGAGCTTACAGCTCACGAAAGTAAAAAATCCAGTATCTCAAAATATTTATATTTTAGTTTCAATAAATGACCATCCCTACAGTATACATTCCGGGTATCTCTTGTTCTCTGAAAACACAATAATGGGGAACACTGCTGACTTGGCAATGGTCCAGAAGAAAAACATTGACACCTTCCACAAAAAGGGTAAGTCACAGAGGGTGATTACTGAAAGGTGTGGCTCTTCACAGAGTGCTGTATCAAAGCATATTAAATGCAAAGTTGACTGGAAGAAATTGGATTAAATTTTGCGTTTAATTTTGGAAATCAAGGTCCCAGAGTCTGAAAGAAGAGTGGAGAGGCACAGAATCCATGTTGCTTGAAGTCCAGTGTGAAGTTTCCACAGTCTGTGATAATTTGGGCTGCCACGTCTTCTGCTGGTGTCCAATGTGTTTTCTGAAGTCCACAGTCAACGCAGCCATCTACCAGAACATTTTAGAGCACTTCATGCTTCCTTCTGCTGACAATCTTTATGGTGATGCTGATTTAATTTTAACCTGCTCACACTGCCAAAGGTACCAAAAGCTGGTTCAATGACCATGGTGTTACTGTGCTTGATTGGCCAGCAAACTCACCTGACCTGAACCCCATAGAGAATCTATGTATTGTCAAGAGGAAGATGAGAGACACCCGACCCAACAATGCAGATGACCCAAAGGCCGCTAACAAAGCATCCTGTGCTTCTATTACACCTGAGCAGTGCCACAGGCTAAATGCCTCCATGCCACGCCGCATCGATGCAGTAATTCATGCAAAAGTAGGCCCAACCAAGTATTGAGTGCATAGAAATGAACATACTTTTCAGAAGCCTGATATTTCTATTTAAAATAACCTTTTTTTATTGATCTTATGTAATATTCAAATTTTCTGAAACTGATTTATTTTTATTATCTGTAAGCCATAATAATCAAAATTTCAAGAAATAAAGGCTTAAAATATTTAACTCTATGTGTACTGAATCTATATTATATATGAGTTTCACTTTCTGAAATGAGTGACAAAAACTATTGACCTTTTTTCATTATATATTTTTTTTTTAGATATACCTGTAATCTGATTCAAATATAAAGAGAAGAGCTGAGAGGGGAAGAGAGGGTTGGTTGTTTGTGTTGTGTAGTGATTTTCATGCTAAGTTAAGGAGAGCAGAACAGGGTATGAAACACCTCCATCTCTCTTTCCTTGTCTTTCCTGCAGTTGTGTCAGACTGCAGTGTTATCCCCGATGGGCTTTAAAAAGCATGTTCTGCAGAAATGGTAATGATGATTATGCTGCTATGATGGCTTTAACTCTCTGTCTCTCTGTGTCTTTTTTTCTATGTCTGTCTGCAGAGGATGAGTTGTAGCTATCTGCTATGTACCATCCTTCTCTTTGTGGCCGTTCTGCTCGCAGTCACAGTGACGGGAACCATTCTTCTTATGAACCACTACCAGGCTCCCCCCATGTCGGATGGCCCGCCTCATATTAGCACCAATCAGGATGAAGCCAATGCGTTGGTGACAGTAGAGAGGGGTGATGGATCACGCATCAATATCTTCATTGACCCCAACTGTCCTGATTATAACAGTAATTTCCTGCGGCTGGAAGGCGTGCAGACGTCTTTGCTGCATTCGCTCACTGACCACGATACGGATCTCAAGTCCGTCAAAGGTCAGGATCGAGCGCTATTGGTCAACTTGGCAGAGGAAGTTGCTAAGCTGTCTGCCCATGCGGGACAGCTGAAGATGGACTATGAATCTCTCAGAAGAGGGCAAAGCAACCTGGGACAGGACCTGAATACACTACAGACTGAACAGAGCAGACTTATACAGGTAATGGCGTACAGATGCACACATATGCAGAACAGCTGCATCTGCAGAGGTAGATACATGTGGGTAGTTGACATAGCATGGCCATCTTTTTTAAATATTTTTGGTTAAAATTTACAACAAAACGTGTATATCTTTGGTTCTATCACAGGAGTTTTTCACCATTTTTAAATCACCCTTTTGTCTTCACTAACTCATTTTTGCCATCATGCAGTTAGATGAATTAACTTGGCCATAAAAGCTGCATGTATAATAATAAATGCTATTGAATGAATGAATGAATGAATGAATGAAGGATGCATTTATATAGTGCTTTATTGTGTATTGTTGTACACCCAAAGCGCTTTACAATGTGGTGGGGGGATTGGCTCTCCTTAACCACCACCATTGTGCAGCATCCACTTGGATGATGCGACGGCTACCACAGGACAACGTCGCCAGTGCGCTCACCACACACCAGCTACAGGTGGAGAGGAGAGAGTCATTCAGAATAGTTTTTGCTGTGGTATAGCATGTCATAACTCTTTACAATAGTATTTACCCCTTTACTTTTGACATGTTAATAGCAATAGTTCTTTTAAAGTCGTTATTTTTAACAGTTCTTCAAATTGTGTTATACGTGCAATAACTTAGATGCAAACATTGGTGCACCAAAAAAAATGAAATCCCTGTTACAACACAGTTTGTACATGAGTGTGACTTCAGCTCAGCAGAAGCTTTTGTCAAACCATTGAACTTCTGGGAAATGGACAGAATCCATAATAAATTATGTTTCGGGAGAAAAATGCTGCGTTTACACTTGTTATGTTTCCCTGAGTCTGTACCTCAGTTCAATTGCCACCCCGCTGGTCTGTTCTCACACTTTATGCTGTCTCAAACTGTGGCTCATTTGCAAAATGTTTTTGTCATCAATGTGAGACCCATTGGAAGCTGTTTATCACCATCGCCCGCCTGTTTGAAATCTGAAAGTTAGTAATGGAGATAAATGTTCACAGAAATATTCATTGTGTATCAGAAGTGAAAGTTTCAATCAAAGTTACAAGGCACAGAAGCTGCTTATGAATCACATATACCATGAAAAGGTTAATTTACATTTAATGCTGTACAGAGGTCATTAGAAGTAGAAATTGTGTAATGAAATTAGTGTTTTAAATATGAAATTATTTTAGAGTCAAATTAAAATATATTACATTAAATTAGAGTTATTAGACAACAACAGCCTGGCTATATAAATAATGTATTTTCTTTATGAATATTTGGTTGGTTGGTTTGTTTATCATTATTGAATATAACTGTTTCTGATATAATATTAACAATACTATTGAATTTTTTGGGATTGGTATTTGTATTTATTTATTTATTATTACATTTGTATGTATTTATTTATTGAGAAACATACACTATGCTCACCAAGGCTACATTTATTTTATCAAATATGTAGTAATAAAAAAAAAAGTTATATTGTGAAATATTATAATTTAAAAGTTATTTTTAATATATGTGAGCCTGACCACAAAACCAGTCATAAGGGTCAATTTTTCGAAATTGAGATTTTTCCTGCTGAAAGCAGAATAAATACGCTCTCCATTGATGTATGGTTTGTTAAGATAGGACAATATTTGGCTTAGATACTATCTGGAATCTGAAGGTGCAAAACAAATCTAAATATTGAGAAAATTGCCTTTAAAGTTGTCCAAATAAAGTTCTTAGCCATGCATATTACTAATCAAAAATTAATTTTTGATATATTTATGGTAATAAATTTACAAAATATCTTAATGGAACATGATCTTTACTTAATATCCCAATGATTTTTGGCATAAAAGAAAAATCGATAGTTTTGACCCATACATTTGGGTCATTTTTGGCTATTGCTACAAATATATTTGCGCTACTTATGACTGGTTTTGTGGGCCAGAGTCACATATGTTAAAATTCATTCCAGTGGTATTAAAATCAATTTTTTTCACTCTTTGAAAAAATCATACTGACCCCAAAATGTAAAACAATTGTTTATGTGGAATTAATCTTTTAAAAAGCTTACATATGAAATGTTTAAATTTATACCGACAATTCCACTGTTTAAGGCTTTTTAAATAATTGTTTACATAGAATTTACTCAGCAGTATTTATATGGCTGTGTAAGATACATTTATTTGATTTCAGTGTCCACCATGTGTCAAAGTTCCACGTTTTTTTTTTTTTTGCAATATATTGTAATTTCCTATTCTTTATAAGTAGAATTTTTTGCTGCTCCAGGGCATTTTATGAATGTGTTGGCTTTCACATTGGCATCCTGTAACATATTGTACTCAGACTGCATTATGCACGGTTCTAGTGTTATAGTCACGCTGTGTTATTGCCAGCTGAGGACAGAGAAAGCTGATATGAGGACATTGATACACTAGATGGCAACTGCTGTACCACTTCGTCCTCTATAGACTACAGTTTCAGGGCTGGGGAACAGCAAATGCCACCTGTTTTTCTGTTAAGTGAATTACCAGCGAGTTAAAGCCTGACTTTAATCTGAATTACGAAGACTTAAGGTTTTGGATTAACACCATCTCTCTCTTACCACAAGTTACTGACAAGCTCCTACACACCAAATCTGTAAAAAATAACACATACACGTACAGATGCACAAACACTGACAAACACACAGTGCAGGAGTGAAAGAGAGTTGTTTATCACTACCAAACACCTGTGCAACAGAGAAAAGTGTTAGCGAAATCCCAGCTGAATAGAAAATAATCCTCCGTTTTCTGATGACTTTTAGACAGCAATGGTGACCTGTGTTTGTGTGTGAGCTTGTGTGTGTGTATGTGTTTATAATTGTGAGGGGAGTTTCGTACTTTTATTTATTATTATTTTTTGGTTGAGCTTTGATACAGTTTGAATGAATAGATGGATTTGTGAAATCTGGAAAAGAGCACAGAAAGGAACACTCAGCACAGGCTTGAACCGCAACTGAAGAGTGAAGAAAAGAGGCAGAAGATGGTGTGCGATTACCCTAGAAACCATGTTAAAATGTGTCATCCCTAAATGTATCAAACCTTATTAATTAAGGGCACTTATACCTGTAATTATCTTCCTTTGCATGAAAAATGAAACACAGACAGTTCCCTTGTCACAGATTAAACCCAGTTCTGTACTAAATTGTAATGCCAGTTTAATTGTTATTTTTGGGGAAACCAGCTCTGATGGTGCACTGAGGTAAGGTTCCCTATCTGTCGGTCACTACGAGTTATGTCGTGATGACATAGGGGATTTACCTGGAAGCCCCGATCATCTCTGACTTTAAGAGAAAACGCCAATGAAATTGGCTAGTGGATTTTGCATACCTGAGCCACTCCCCGTGCATACGGATATAAAAAGGCGACAGGTGCATCCACTCATTAGATTTTTGCTTCGGAGCCGAGTGGATGAGAAGTGTGCTGATCTCCACCAGCCTTTCATCTCTTATTTTTTTCTGGTTAGAGCTGTGGACAATGCATCTAGCCTTACGGCAGTTCCGGCCACTGCTGTTGGGCAAGCACGTACTAGTCCGCACGGACAACACAGCGGCTGTCTCGTATATCAACTGGTTTGGAGGTATACGATCACACCGTATGTCACAGCTCGCCCGCCATCTCCTCCTCTGGAGTCACATGCAGTTCAAATCACTGTACGCTGTCCACATCCCGGAGAAGCTCAATCGTGCAGCCGACGCACTCTCACGACAGCTTACGTTCCCCGGAGAATGGCGACTCCATCCCGAGATGATCTGGCTGATCTGGAGTCGACTCGGGGAAGCTCAGGTGAACCTGTTTGCTTCCCACGATTCCTCCCACCGCCAGCTGTATTTTTCCCTGACCGAGGGCCCCCTCGGCACGGACGCACTGGCACACAGCTGGCCTCAGGATTTACGCAAGTATGCGTTTCCCCCAGTGAGCCTACTCGCACAGACAATGTGCAAGCTCAGGGAGGACGAGGAGCAGGTCCTGCTGGTTGTGCTGCTTTGGCCCACCCGGACCTGGTTTCCCGAACTCATTTTCCTCGCGACAGCAACTCCCTGGCGCATTTCTCAGAGAAAGGACAGTGGATAGTGGATGCCGTCTCCTTGGCGTACCAATCTCAAGGCAAGCCGTGCCCCCTGGGGGTGAGGGCTCACTCCACTCGGAGTGTTGTCTCCTCCCATGCGTTAGCGCACGGCGCCTCTCTGGCAGACATCTGCAGAGCTGCGGGCTGGGCGACACCGAACACCTTCGCAAGATTCTACAGTCTCTGCAGCCAGTCACTTCCTGTGTGTTGGGTAACAGTAATGTGGTGATGCAGCGAAGGGAGTAGGGCTGGATGGTACAGAAGGCAGCGCGTTCTGAGGCATCCTTGCCGAACTCCCTGGGTCCCAGACGGGACTGGCTAGAGGTGCGTGGGGAGGTACTGCGTCCCCGAACAGCACTGCCTTGGCTGCTGGCAAGATGGGTCGTGGGCGAGAGCGAGGAAGCAGGGCATCGCACACTGTCGTCCCATGGACCTGAGAACCCGGAGGAAAAGGAAATTGCTCTTTCTTTGAGTAAGTGGGTACCGCTGGCCCTTGAACCAGCGGCGGAACAGAAACAAAAAGAAACACAGCATTCTCCTCCCGGCCCTCCTGAGAAAGAGCAAACTCAACCCTCTGGGTTGCCTGCTTCAGGGCCGCTTCGTCGACTTCCTGGACGACTTGGAGCCTGGCTGGGATGTGGGGCGCTGCTCTCCTGCGAGAGGCTCGATGCGCCGGCCTAGATGTTGATTCAGCCTGGGGCGGAGCAGCTCTGGAGGACGCAGGAGGGCGCCCACAGCGACGGGCAGACTGAGGCCTGCTCCCGGGGGCAGCGTTGTTCGGTGCATCACACCGGGGCAGGATGTGCTGGATCGCATCGGTCTGCTGCTGTACTGCCGTGAACTGCTGGGCAAAGCCCTCGACGGTGTCGCTGAACAGCCCCGCCTGGGAGATGGGGGCGTCGAGGAAGCGTGCCTTGTCAAAATCCTTGCGGACGGTTCCTCCAAGTGGCGACGTTCGCTCTCTCCACCTGGGGAATGCCCGCGTACCCCCTGGCAGCCCCGCCATCGAGGGTAGTGAAGTCGGAGGAGACGGACGAGCGGCTTCTGGCTGTGAAAGGGGCCATCCACGACTTTGTCAGCTCCTCATGCATCTCCAGGATAAAAGGTACTGGAGCAGAACCCGGTTGTGAGCCGCGCCCCGCTCCGAGAAACCAACTTAAGTTAATCTAATGAATAAAAGTCATAGCAACCAATATATATATATATATATATATGTTTGTGTTTAACAAAGCTAATATTTTTTAACCCTTTACGATTCCTGTAAAATTGGCCTAAAACGCCTAAAAAAGGCATACCCAAAGTAAATTGCATGCTGTTCTTGGACCCTTTGGATGATATGCATGGTGTTGGTCTCCTTTGAAAGGTGACACTCTGAGATTGGTTTCTCAACAGTCAGAATCACTGTAAGTCTTTCTGATATTGAGTAATAGCACTTTGAACACACACACAAAAAAAAAAATTGTAAATAGAAGTCTGCAGATGACTATAGCTGGGAGGTATGAGCTGGAAAATACATTGGGATCACAGAATGAAGCCTTACCCAGCCAAATTTACCATTTGATAAACAATATATTAGAAGATGTGTGTTTTACACAAGTTTATCTAAGTTTATGTCTAGGCGATTCCCAAAAAAAGACACTTGGAGACTCCAAATTACCCTTTGTAAGCAACGACACATACAATGCTGTAATTCTTGAATGCTTTAATGTACAGTCATAATGTTGGGCTCTAATGAAAGGTTACACAGAGCTATTCAATTTCTCATCAAGATTCACTGTCAATAATTGCTGACACATAGTAACTGAAGCATAAACACATTATAGTGACATTTATACATGGAATCCCAAATGTGTACACTTTTAAAATTACGTATCTATTTATAATTTATAATCTAATTCGAATTTGTTCCTATATTTCTATTTCTGTACCTAATATATTATTTAATTTCTGTTTTTCTTATATTTGTGTTATATTCCATTCCTTCTGTGTTATTCCTATGTATTTCTGCACTATCATTCATATCTGTACTATGTCTGTATTTTCTTCTGCGCTGGAAGCTCCTGTCATCAGGACAAATTCCTTGTGTGTAAACATACTTGTAATAAAGTGCATGGTATTTGCTTCTTAAATTTAAAGGCAATTTCTATGTTAATAGAAAGACATATTAATCAAGTTGCGAGGGGATGCACATATACAGTACCTCAGCACATGATTCTCAAACACAGTGATCAACAAATTTAAAATCAGTAAAAATATTAACTCTGATCCATGTGACAACTATCTGACAGTGACAGCAGCAGCAAAAATTAAGCCAGTAAAATTTTAAACGATTATAATATTTAAAAAATAAATAACATAAAATGTATTCAAGCTGCATTGCATGCTGGGAACTTGTGCAATATTGTTCAATGTCAAATTGTTTGTCCTGATGACTCAATTTGAAAAGTTGGGAGAACAATTGGATATATTGTGAACAAATACTTTTTTTTTTTTTATAACAAAACAAACTGACTTCTACTAAAACTTCTTTGTTCAGGCTACTTATTTTGGTTAGAAGAACTTTTCGAAAGTTGGATTTTTTTACAGTGCAGTCCGTGCTGCTTCTGCACCGCTTACGTAGCTACGCCAGCCCGATCTCATGGCAATTCGTACATATTTTACACAGTGGCTAATTTGTACGAATTCGTATGAACTCACTCATACAAATTCATACGATTTTTGCTAAATCTTACATATTTTACGAGTTGCCAATTTGTAGGAATTTGTACGAATGACCTACACCTAACCCCGCCCCTAAGCCTACCCGTCACTTGGGTTTAGACAAATCATACTAAATCATATAAGTGAGGTCGTACGAATTCGTACAAATTAGCCACCTCGTAAAATATGTACGAATTGCCGTGAGATAGCGTTGGCTATGTACATGGACTGCATACACACTGCAAACGGAGTATGTGAATCAGATGTAAAAGGCCCATCTCACATACAGCTTATGAAATCAGGCTGTGTGTAAGCTATTGTGCAACAATTGAATGATTGTCAAAACAAAAATGCAGTGCATGATCAAACGTTTAGGTTAGATAAAAAAATTGATTTTTCGAAAAATGTCTAAAAATGCACTCCTCCACCCTTCAAATTAAAAATCCTCTATCACAAGAGTTACATATGAGGGGAATTGATTTTCAAAATGAAATTCAGGCCCTGAATAAATGTCTAAAAATATTGATTGGATCATAACTATGAATAATTCTACATGATAAAAAGGAATGCTTTAAAAAGATCGGTATCAGTGATCGGATCGGCAGATTCTGCTTTTCTGTGATCGGCCTCAGAAATCCTGATCGGAGCACCCCTAATATAAATACAGCCTTGGTAAGCATAAAAGACTTTCAATAACATAAAAAAAATTATTGACACCAATCTCAGTAACAATATTTATTTACATGCCTTGAATTACTCAAAATTGTGTTACGTTTGTGATTATGCTAATTTCGTATTTTGTTTTGGGAAGAAAACAAATACTGCAGGATTAGCCCCACCCCCAGGAATCGAAAATTCGAAGAACAGCATTATTTGAAGTACCCAGGTCAATTTTACCTGGTCTCATTTCTTTAAAAAAAACTCTAAAATCTATGGACAAGGAAGGGAAAACTTTATGTATGAGATAGTATAGTATAGTATAGTATAGTATAGTATAGTATAGTATAGTATATGTTCATAGCTCATCAGTTAAAGCATGCATACAGTGTGTCCTATTCAAATGTTTACTTGTCCTTTAAAGATCACTGTACATGGCACATTGTTGAGCTGCAGGCGAAGACGGGACACTAATTCATTATGTTTAACGTTCCTCACAAACAATGAAACAAGCACAAGCTCATGCTCACAGGAACATAAAGGGTTTTCCATCTAAAATGGGTCAGATCCCTTAAGTTTATGGGAGAAAGGCACACATACACATGCCAGTTTGTGTGTTTCTTTCAATAGTCTTATTTCTTGGTAGACAAGCAATAGCAGATTCAGCTCACTGCCTCAAGCAAAAGAAATCACACTGTAAATCTGGCACAAAGACCTTTACAGCTCTATTGCATGTCAAGCATTTGAGCTGAAATGACAGCTAGCCTTATGGAACCTGTCTGCCAGACTGATTTTGCCTTCTTGTGGGTTACAATGGATTTTTATTTTCAGTGGACAATAAGCAGCTCACATCAATGGTTCAAAGCTTTCTACATGTCCAGGAAATTAACCTATAGAGTTCCCATAAATTAAAGCCATCAAACAAAGATCTACACTTGGCAAAATATTTGCTTTCTTTTGTGCTGCAGAACTATAATTCAACATTTTGCTGTCCAAGTCACTAAACTAAATCTCATTATAGAAGAGATTGCATATTATAGACAATGACTGATATGCTTTTGGGTAATGGAACCTTTTAGATTTATCTTGATATAGTAAACACTAAATATAGATGGGTTCTAAAACATGATCACTGTCATTCCAGACCTGTACCAGACTTTTTTCTGTAGAGCCCAAAATAAGTTATTTTTAATTTTTTTTAATGCAAGTCAGTAGGGTTTTTATTTTCCATATTCTTCATGTTATCATCTTTTGTGGTCTGTAGAATAAAAAATCATACTAGATTGAGTAAATGATGACATAATTTGTATTTCCTATAAAAATTCAAGAATGTCATTAACTGATATCCACTGCACTAATCTGATTTATTACACATGTCTGTTGCCTGCAGTCTTTTTCTGGTTAGTTGCCTTGTTAGCTCATGCTGTCAGTGTAATAGTTCTTGTTTGTGTATGTGTTGCAGCTGCTGTCCGAAAGCCAGATTAACATGGTGAAGGTTGTCAACTCTGTGAGCGATGCTTTAGACGCAATGCAGAAGGAAACTGGAGGTCTAAAGGCCAGAGTGAAGGCTGACCTGCAGAGGGCGCCAGTAAGAGGAGTTCGCCTTAAAGGCTGTGCTAACGGTAGGGGATCAAGCCTGCCTGTCTTGACCATCTCTTTTATTTAGCATTTTTGGGGGGTTTACCTCTCTGTCTGTTGTCCATTTGCGCCACTATTCACCATTTTAAAGTTTTTTTTTTTTAGAGTAAAATAGTGATATTGTAGAATAGTATTACAATATAACATATAATTACAAAAATAAATGTATTCCTTTGATGACAAAGCTGAATTTTCAGCAGCCATTTCTCCAGTCTTTGTCCAGTCACATTATCCTTCAGAAAGCATACAAATGGGCTGATTTGGAAGAATTTCTTAAAGGGTTAGTTAACCCAAAAATGAAAATTATGTCATTAATTACTCACCCTGGTGTCGTTCCAAACCCGTAAGACCTCCGTTCATTTTCGGAACACAAATTAGATGTTTTTGTTTTAATCTGAGAGCTCTCAGAACATCCATAGACAGCAACACAACTGAAATGTTCCCATGTCCAGAAACGTAGCAAGGAGATTGGTAAAATAATCCATGTAACATCAGGGGTTCAACCGTAATTTTGCGAAGCCACAAGAATAGTTTTGTTTTCAAAGAAAAATAAAATAACGATTGTATTTCACATTGTTTCTGTATTTTACATCTGCTGTTTCTCTTGTAGACATGCATTCACGACAGTACATTACACAAGCGCGTGGTGACGCAAGCTCGGATCCAGATCCAGGGTCTGACAGCTCTCAGATTCAAACAAAACATCTTAATTTGTGTTCCGACAATGAACGGAGGTCTTACGGCTTTGGAACAACATCAGCATTAATGACATCGTTTTTATTTTTGGGTGAAACCCTTTAATATTATCAATGTTGAAAACAATTGTATTGCTTAATATTTTTGTGAGAACCATGATATTAATCAAATAATAAGAATTACATTTATTTGAAATGTCATTGATTGAAAAAATGTAAACATATTTGCTGTCACTTTTAAATTGGATGTTTGAACATAAACAGTCCGTTTATTAGCCTTTAAAGGAACATGCAACAAAACAGGTTGCTGCTTGCAGAGCTGTTTTTGACAAGGTAAAAAGGGTGATGTTTTACTCTACCACTGAGAAATTTTAACCAAACATGTTATAGACTTTTCATTAAGACCCTAAAGACTCACATCAACTTGTGGGAAATGGGCATCCGGTGACCCCTTTAATGCATCCTTGCATCCTTTTCGGACCACAAACTTTTTTAACGGTTGTGTATGTTTCCCTGTTAATTCATATGTCCCTCATTCATCCAAGCATCCATCCATCCCTCTCTTCCTCCCAAGGAGTCCAGATTTTTGTTGACATCTTTCTCTTCTGAGCACTATTCAATTGAATTAGCATGCAACATATGGTTTGCTATTATTTCATTGCATTATGGTAACTAGTGATAAGTTCTTTTTTGAAGGCTCTTAAAAGCATGAAATTGACTTTTTTCCCTATCATGCTTTTGACATCACAGCTAATTATATTTACCAGTGAGGAGTCAAACTCATTAAAACATACTCTCCACTGTTTACGCTTTTGCTATTTCCTGTGGCTCAAGAGTTATTAATCACATGGCATTTTTTGCTCAGGTGATTGGCTTTGAAAGTTCTATGGTCCGGTGAGCAAAGATTCAGATGCAGCTCACTTGATTGGCTCTATGACTCTCTCTCCTCTCCTCCTGTAGCTGTTGTGAGGTGAGCGCACTGGCGCCGTTGTCCTGTGGCAGCCGTCGCATAATCCAAGTAGATGCTGCACACTGGTGGTGGTTGAGGAGAGACCCCCACGTGATTGTAAAGCACTTTGGGTGTACAGCAATACACAATAAAGCGCTATATAAATGCATCATTCATTCATTCATTCATTCATTCATTCATCCATTCATTCATTTATTCATGTACTCTGACATCAACTCAGAATCACAAGCTATTTGGTCCCCCATGCAGAAGCGCTCTGATCCTCCTCTCACTGTTGACTCATTGATTCTCAATCCAGAGAACATCTGACAATTTCATGGAAAACTGTGTTTAAAAAGCGCACATAACTATTGTCATCTTTACCCCCGCTGATCTGAATTCTCATTAGACGAGTCTCTGGAAGCCGAAGGAAAGTGTCTGTACTTAAATTGTGCTCTCGGAAGGCCTAATGTGTCTGAAAGCATTTTACCACTTACATTTAAGGCCTTGATGTGTCTGATGAAGCCACAGGTGTGGCTTGTAATGAACCTCAGTATGGAGCAGACTCTTGTATGCAAGAGTGTGCCAGTGAAGGGGAGAGTGTTTTCTATAATCAGGGAAAAGGATCGCTCTTTTGGGAACAGAGACCAGTAAACTGAGAAGCACCAGCTGCCTCAGAAAAAAAAAATGTAAAATTGTGTTTGCTAACCCATAGCAATATATGGTCAATAAATTAGCCTTGGACTGGTTTAGCTATTTGCCATCTTGTAACCATCCGGTTAGCTAGTCTTTGATTGTATCTAGATTGACTCTCTTTCTTTCTCTCTCACTCTCTCTTTCAAGGCTCACGTCCACGGGACTGTAGTGATATATATGCTAGCGGTCAGAGAGAAGATGGCATCTACTCTGTTTTTCCCACTCATTATCCCGCCGGCTTTCAGGTCTACTGTGATATGAGTACAGACGGAGGTGGCTGGACGGTGAGTCACATTACCAAACATGCATATTTGCTTGTATGAGTTTGTAGTATTGTGCACCTTCTGAAGAGTGATTCATTGGTATTGGTGGTATCACACCAAAGTAAGGCTTTTATTTTAAATGTGAATGAAATAGGGGGGAAAGAGAGAAGAGGAATGTGGTTCAGGGGTCTTGATACATGGATTTATACACATGGGGAAGAACAGCCTCCACAAAGCAAAGATGTGATGTCGGACCGTTAGCTCTGTTGATTGACAACTCAACAATTTAAAAATTGAGGTGGGCATATCCTACTAATTGTTTAAGGTGTTCTTTTTCCAACTATGACATTTTTAGTTTTGCTTCTAAAAATGATTAGCTTAAAAATGAGTTAAAATAAAGAAATGTTGTATACATGTTTAAACTGTAAAATATGTAATATTAATAACTTTATTTGACAAAAATAAAGGCATTTAGGCAAGAAAGAGAATTTAAGAAATGTCAAAATAAATGAAAAACTAAAACAAAATTAAACCAACAGCAACTAAATAAAGTAATCAAAAATAAATATTAATTTTCTAATCAATCTCAGCATGCTTTAATTTAGTGTCGCTAGTGGTTTGCGTCAATAAGCTTGAATTAAAATGTATTTTGTCCGTGCTCTGTAAGTGTTATTTTAATTCTGCTAAACTTGAATTACTAAAACTCAAATTAAAATGCAAACTAACCTGTATAGGGTAGAAAACTGTTAACAAAATAAAATCTAAACTAAAATTATTAAAAAATACAAACGAAACTGAAATTTATAGCGATAGCAATATTAAAATAAAAGGGAATTTTAAAATGCAAAACTATAATAACCCTGACACGAACGTCTTTCATTGGAGGAAGAGGATCCGCCAAATGAGATGATCGGAATTCAGAGGTGCCGATCCGGACCAGGTTTGTTCAGATTAAGCCCTGACTACACCAGCTGTTTTGCGCTGCTCACCGAGGATTCTCCCAAATCTTCCCATGGCCACTTCAGGCTATACACTTAAGTTGCTGTTGCAGCTTTAATAGTGGTTATTTATTATTATTATTAGGTCTATTTATTTATTTTACATTGCAGTAGGGAAAAAAAATTAACAATCAGAAAACATGCCTGTGTCTGCTTTTATTTTCATGCAGTTGTATCAATAAACAAATGATCCAGTCTTTCACGTGCGTCTTTAAAATCGTATTTAATTATGAGTGAAGTGGGGGCGGCACGGCAGGGTTTTGCCTAGAGCAGCAGTTGAGTTTGTGCATTCGTTTTCTTTCTCAACTGTTCACATTTACTTTTTGTGTGTATTTGGCCACTTAAGCTCAACAACAAACTAGCTCAAACAACAAATCTTAACTCAATAAGATACTCGCTTTATAGGCGGCTTTGGGTGTGATTGAGCGCTCGGCCTGAAACACGCAAGCCTCTGGAGCGCGAGTAAAAAGACCTGCAAATTATACATTTTTGTGACGATGCAATGATGACCCGATTAAGCAAGTGACAATTCTGTCAACTGTCCCGAAATGCAAGTGAAAGTCTTGGATCAGCGACAGCGTGCAGCACCTTGTTGTAGTGCAGATGAGAAGCGCTGATGTGAAGCCGCTTTGAGAGTATGAAAGAGAGAAGACGCGGTCCAGCTGAATTACTCTCGTGTTTTCAGATGACTGATTTAATCTGCTAGTTTGTGTGGATTTATTTACTCATCTAACCTACATTCTATATTCAATAAATGTTTGCTGGAATTTTCCTCATTATAAACTCGAAAGCTGCGGCTATGAGTAAAACTATGCAATATACACACAATCCCCCACAAAATTCTGGACAGGATTAATTATAACTATTACCATTATTATTTTTTCTCCCAGGCCTGGGAATTGCGGTTTCAAAATGTCATTGCTTTTTCATGTACTAACCCTAATAAAAGCAACTGATGCATGCTGTTAATCACTTAAAATGGCTCACCAATGTGATCACGCGATTACTCCGTTACCTCTCCCTCCTCTAATCACATGCCGGATCCGTCACCCGCTTTGTTCTGGGACCTCGAAATTTACAAATTAAGCACTGCCTTCAACCATTTGGAGTCCATTGAAGTTCACTATATGGAGAAAATTGCTGGAATGTTTTCATCAAAAACTTAAATTTATTTTCGAATGAAGAAAGAAATACATAAACATCTTGCATGACATGTGGGTGAGTAAATTATCAGGAAATTTTAATTTGAAAAGGAACTAATTCTTTAACCCAAAATGAAAATGCTCTTATCATTAACTTCCTTCATGTCGTTCCAGAATTGTGCGACTTTCTTTCTTCTGTGTAACACAAGAATGTATTTTTTGTAATCAGTGTTTAAACTGTGCTTAAAATGTAATCAGTGTTTTTTTCTGATGAATGAAATGTCAATGGGGACCAGTGTTATTTGGGCCCAGTGATACCATCAGTCAGAACATATTTATTTGTGTTCCTCAGAAGAAAGAAATACATACAGATTTGGAACAACATGAAGTATGTAAATGGAACAACATGTGTGTGTGACTAAATGACAGGAGTTTATCTTTCACGTGAACTATGTTTGAAAATGCATACACAGATTTTGTAAGCCAAAAAAGATAATTATTTATTTAATCCATCACATTTCAGGTTGTCTGCAGTGCTTTTCCCTCTATTTTAAATCTAAGTTTAAAACCCAGATTAGGGTAGGATAAAATAAAAAAAGTCAAAAGTACTTTTGATATCATATCAAATGTATTATATCATCTAATCTCTCCAAAACAACCATGCACTGTAGCACTTAACCACTGTCTGGATCAGTAATGACATGTAGATGTACTGCTATCTTTATTGAGGTTCTTTTCAGAATGAGGCTCAAAGTTGCTGTTATATTTAGCTGCTTAAAACGATGAAACGCATAGTGAAAGCACTTATGAGATTGATATGATGATGTTGACGATTAGATCCTTATGATGAGGGTCGTTATTCTGATTACTCTGGGTTTTGAGATTGTGTATCCACTGGGGACAGATAGAATCCTGCTGACTACAGATGCTGATTTTCCTGAACATTTCTTTAGGGATCAATGACATCTACATGCACATATATCTGTCTGTTTACAGTATCACATTCTGAAGTCATTGGTCTATATGTAAATATGCACAACTCACAGAACTGCAGAATATGAAACAATATAAGTGTTTTGAGGACCTGAGAACATGAAAGAGAAACCATAGGACTTCAGTTGTGGCAGCAGCATAGATGGTTTCTCTCAGCCCTGTTCCAACAATCATTGACATTTACATTTACATTTATGCATTTAGCTGACGCCTTTATCAAAAAGCGACTTACAGTGCATTCAGGCTATACATTTTTTGTATGTTGAGTGTGCATAGGCATATTGCATTGAGTGTGCATAGGCATATTGGAGCGCACTCTTTATGGAAGAGAGTAGAATCAGTGACATCATAGAATGAGAGATGGAAAGAGAAAGATGTTGAGAGGAAATAGCTTGAGGCTAAAGAGGGTGCATGCAGTCTGTCAGGCTATTAGTTCTTCATAACTGTCCCACTTTCTGTTGCTCAAGAGACTGTTGCAACCAGGAAAGAAGACACCCACAGCCATAGTGTGTGTGGGGTTGGGGGGAAGGGGGTGTATTGGTGTTTGTGTATGTTGAGGGGAGACTAATGAAATGTAAAAATGAATTGAGCCAAAGAGGCGAAGAACAAGAAGAGAGTATGAAGAGATTTAGATACACTACCTTCCAAAAGTTTTTTTTATTTTTTGTTAAATACATTAATACTTATATTTACCAAGGACAGTTTAAATTGATCAAAACCAACAGTGAAGACATTTATAATATTACAAAAAAAATTATATTTAAAAAATGCTTTCTTATTGAACTTTCGATCTCCAAGAATCATGAACAAACGAATTGTAAGCATGTCAAACTGTTTTTAACTAAACTAAATGTTTCACCACCAGATCAGCATTATAATGATTTCAGAAGGATCGTGTGACACTGAATACCGCAGTAGTTGGCCAATGAAAATTCAGATTTGAATTCACAGGAATAAATTACGATGAAACTCAAACTGTCTTCGTTTTCCAAGACGAGCTATGAGCAGAATTAATGCTAGATAATTATTCTATCAGCATAAACTCCTGCGCTCCTGTCCTCCGCTCAAGAAATTCATCTGATATGTTGCCTTTTCTATATATACACTGGTTGTGCCGCTGTTTTCATGTGGGTGTGTAGAGCTGCATACACTATTATTCTTAAATACACCGGTACTGCCGCCGTTCATATACTTTTCATGATAGACAACTTTTCGGTCCGGCGTGCAATGCAGTTCGCAGTCACTGGACGTGTATGGGTTTTCTTGCGCACACCTCATCTTGTCTGTCGTAAAGTCTGACATTAATAACAACTGAGATCCCACAGTGTGACATGATCATCATGTTCGTACAGTCTGACAAGTACAATACTAAAGGACTTTTAAAAAATTGCACAGTGTGAGCCCAGCTTTGGCCGAATCTGCACTGGTTTGAATAGGCCTAAGCTAGCTTCAAATGTAATTTGACATCTGCCCCACATGAAAAAGTTACACTGAGTTTAAAATGTTAAAAAACAGGCCAAGTAGGTCTACTGTATTTCTTTATTGTACAATGCACATTTCTTAATACTATGCCTAAAATGTGTTTTTAATTTCAAAATATATTGAGATATTTATACCACAGATATATAGTCTTAAGGACACCAACACCTAAAATAAAACTCCAGAAAGGTGTACAATACGGGACCTTTTATGTGCTCTCATTTATGTATGAACTTTAAACTAAGATGGCTAATTTGTTCCCCTATATTTCAAAAGTATACCTTTATTTGGACCTCAGCACTACTTCCACACAAATAAAATGCATTAAGTACAAAAAAATTTTTTTCCAGTGTAGCAGACTAGGTTTACCAGTTTAGAATACCAACAGTACAACTGTAGGATATTTTTATTAAGCTCATATTACGTAAAATATATTTGTAGTATACTTAAATTTAAATAAAAGTATTTCAAATACATTTTAGTAGCTATTTTTATTTTTCACTAGGGTCTCTCAACTCCAATGTCCTTTATTTCCGTTCCCGACTTTCGTTTACATTAACTCTGAATACATCTTTTGTCTAGTTAACTGCATGTGTATGCGGATATGAGCCATAATTGCAGGCTTTATCTGCTGGTTTTGTTCCAGTACTATCATTTGTGATGTTGAGTACAAAAATGGGTCATCCTTTTTCACCGCTTTAAGCTTAAACAGCTAACACACAACGCCTTCCTATTACAGACTGCACATCCACAGTCCCTACACACAGTACACAGGGAGTTTAGGATAAATTCCACCCACTCAGATCCATTTTTTTGGACATCTAGTAATTGATTGCATCTTTTCGCAAAGTTATGCACTGTCCAGATGACGTCGCTTACAGTGAAGCGTACCACCGCAACAACAAATTTAAATTGAAATGGAAGAATTTATAGACTGAGCCAATTTGAGCGTGTGCAGTGACCTACAGCTTTGCTTTAATATCAAAATGAGACCTCTCAATCCTCTCGTTCTATACTCTGCATTTCCTGCCCTCGTCCTTTTGTTGACTCTTGTTTTCATTTCGGCAGGGAGCATGGCAGAAAAGAGAGAACACTCACTTCTTTTTGCCAGACACTGTGAGCTCCTATAAATAGGAATGACACTTTTTTCCTCAGCATTAATGGTAAACAGAGAGAGAGAAAAGGAGGAGAGAAGCAGGTAAAAATTGCCCCATTTCTTTGGGTAAATCCAAACTGAGTTTGCTTTTTAATTGGTAAGGCCAATTACATGGCCATACACATACACATACACATACACCTAAGGCTTTGACAAACGAAAGAATAGAAGTGTCAATCAAGAAAGATGTTTCACATCTTCGTTTTTGATTTGATCATGCATCACAAGCTCATTCTGTGTGGCAGTTTCATTCTCCCTCTGTAAGCCTTTCTTTCATACACATATGCAAGCATGCACAAAAACCACACAAGCTCACATACATTATCATCTGTGGTGGCGATATTCTGTATTCTGTTCCTGACCCGCGCTCTGCCCCGAGATAATGTATTCCACTATTATTATTTTATCTGCTAAAGGGAGAAGACTAAAAATGAGCACTCTATAAATCATTTATGGGAGCAGATCTATTAGAGTGCTACGTGATCTGGCATTATCAAATGGTGCTTTTATCAAAAGTACCCACAACTCCTTTCTGAAATATTAAAAAAGCACTAAGACCTGAAATGTAAAAGTTTTAGATTGAAACTCAATTTGAGGACTCACTGGGTGGGAGGGGGCAAATAGTTTTTCTTCTCTTTCTGGAAAAAAATGATTTCCAATGTCCGGCTGTTTCTTATTGCTCATTCATGTTTCATATCTCAGTTGTACATTTCCAAATGTGTGTTTTTAAATAATTGCGCAGGGCGAAGGCTGTGGCACAGGTTTGTAGCTGTGTTTGGATAAAGTAAGCCTCCATTTTCGTAACACGCTACGCAGTGTAGGATTTATGTTATGCGATTAGGTTTTGAGATGAAATGAGGGGTTCTAGACACTGAGAAATTGAGACATATGGACAAAGAAAATAAAGCATAACTGGCGGGAAATGTAAGACCATTGATTTATTGTATTATTTTTAACTGGAAAAGATTGTGCAGACTTGACCTTTTGGAAATGACCATCTTCAATGGTAGATAAGTGTGTTTGTGTGGTGTAAGCTGTTAAATTAAGCATTTTGTCCTGTTTGAGAGTGCACACATAAAAACACCCCTCCTAGAAATGGAATCAAGCATAACATTTTACAATAAAGTTTTGTATGTAAATATTAGGGAATGTGTTAAGCACCATGAACAAACAATGAACAGTAGCCTAGTGTTTTCCTTTTTTACTTTTAATGTATAGTACGTTTAAATGTTGTTCCATTTTAAGTATGGGACCCTGGACCACAAAAGTCATAAGTAGCACGGATATAGCCAAAAACCAACAATATTGTATGGGTCAAAATTATTAATTTAAATTGTATGGCAAAAATTATAAGGATATTAATTAAAGATCATGTAACATGAAGATATTTTGTAAATGTCCTTCTGTAAATATATAAAACCTTCATTTTTGATTAGTAATATGCATTGCTAAGAACTTAATTTGAACAACTTTAAAGGTGATTTTATCAATATTTAGATTTTTTATTTTTTTGCACCCTCAGATTCCAGATTTTCAAATAGTTGTACCTCAGCCAAATATCGCCTTATCCTAACAAACCACACATCAACGGAGAGCTTTCAGAAGATGTATAACTCTAAATTAAAACAATTTAACCATTATGACTGGTTGTGTGGTCCAGGGTAACATATAGCCTACCTTTTTATTTTTGATTATGAACTGTTTGTTAACCATTATTGTTATTATTATTGTTGTTGTTGTTAATTTGCAGAATTTGTTAATTTTAGTATATAGAAATTAACATTGAGATTAATTAATAATGTAAACATGTTTCATGTTTCATGTTAACTATAAAACAGTTATATTTATATGTATTTCTTTATTTTGTATATTTGATACATTCCTGTTTATTTTGTTAATAATTTACAGTATTTGTTTAATTTTAATTAATAAATATAGCCTACTGTTTTTCAATCATAGTCTATTTAGTCCATAATACATATTTTTTCAAAATGTTTTACTGTTAATATACAGAATACAAATGTATTTTTTATATGTAGAAATTACCATTAATGACCATTAACTAATGTTAATTTGTATACAACATTAAGGTAAAGTGTTACTGAATCAGGTTACACCGGAACACTACCTCACACACACACACACACACACACACACACACACACACACACATACATTCTCTGTCTTGCTGTGATATATCTGTGGTAATGATTGCCAATGACAGTCTTTAAATCTTCAGATTAAACATCAAACATGATTCTGTCTCTCCCAATTGATCACTTCATACTAATCCAGTAATTCCCCTGTCCAGAGCAGGAAAAGAAAGATGGTTAAGGCGAACAGAGGGAGAGAGATAAACGTAAGAATTGACGACAGAGGAAAAAGAGGAACACTCAATGAAAGGAGGAGAATGTAACAAGGAAAAGGGAGTAAGCAGGCTAAGAACAAAAGAGTGGCTTTTAAGACCCAGCTTCATGAGTATGCTGAAACAGCATATGTTCCCATCCCTGCTGGCTGCGTTCTCACACCTCCCTGAGAATGTGATCATGTCAGAGAAACATTAAGCTGTATCTCTACAGCCCATCATTTTCTTGCCGCATTCATTTATTCTCCTTTTGTATCTGTCTGGATCTCTCTCTCTCTCTCTCTCTCTCGCCTTCATAGCATGAGTCGTTAGTGGCGATGACTTCTGTCATCCTGATTAAAACCAGACATCTGTTTTGAGTGTCTTGCAGGCACGGGATCTTGCCCTCATGATGCAATCAGCTTCACTGCCAAGCACAGATTAAACACTGATCATGGCATATTGTGGAAAAGCGGAAAGCTGGTTTAAGCTTATCCACTCATGTTTTGGTGTGTTGAGGTCTCACACTTATAGTGATGTACAATCAGGTGTGATCATCTGGAAATAAACCCCGGCAGGGGGATCAGGGGGATTATTTTGCAATAATGGCCAACTAATTACAAGCAAGGGGCATCATGCACTTTTGTTTTTAGTCCTGTCTCACTCGGTGCCAATTCAAACCTGTCTTTTCATTTTGATTCTGCCTCTTCACATTGAAATTTAAATTAAAAAAATATCATCTGTGCTGCCTCAGCTCAAATCTAAAAATTCAGGAACTGAATTAAAAGGCATATTTATTTTACAACCCTGGAAGCCACATTAAGCTCTTGATTGATTGATTGATTAACTAATTGATTTATTGGTTGATTGATTGATTGATTGATTGATTGATTGATTGATTGATTGATTGATTGATTGATTGATTGATTGATTGATTGATTGATTGATAACTATTTCTTTCTTTTTTTAGCTTGAATAGGTTGCTAAATTTGTCAGCACACTGAAAAAATCAATCAGACCAAAAAAGGTCTACCAAAAATATATTTAATATATAATAATATATATACCTTTTTTGGTCTGATTGAATTTTTCATTATGTGGACAAATTCAGCTACCTATTGGACTAAAAACGTTCTTCTTTTTGTTCTATGAAGCTGAGAACTTTTTGTTAGTTTTAAGCGCACACAATTCCTGCTTGAATCTCTTTTTAGGTTGATAATGGCCGTGTTGTTCTAATTTGGGGAGTTATATATAATTTGAAATAATTATAATAAGACGAGGGATTGAATTAGTACAACATAGCTACAGTTTGAAAAAAAAATGAGGGAACAAATTGTGGCCTCAAATTAATACGTCGTGGGAAGATATTCTTAATTTGTGGCCATGATATTTATTTTATTAATTGTTTTGTATTTGTTTTTTTATTATTATTTTATGTTGCGTGTTTCTTGTTCTCATTTCATGTGTGATGCTTTGAACTTGACAGATCACTGAGCATTTACATTTTTTATGGGCATGACACTTTTGCCAAAAGCATACATTTAAAAGTATTTTCTGGTTGTCAAATGTTTGCTGCAAATATTTTAGCACCAGCCCCCTCCAATGGCGTGGAATTTCTATCTGATGCAGTAAAATAAGTGAATAAGTGTAGCATAAGTGTCCAAACACTTTTTGGGGCCAATATAGGTCAGTTCCATGGCCACTTCTGTTGTAGCCAGTGTAGTATTAAATCAATCAAATGCAGTGAGAGCTTAAGCAGCTGTCTGTTAAATGCACACTCTGTTTGGAGACACATACATTGACTGTCTCATTGACAGATTGATAGACACATTGATCTCTTAATGACCACTAGCCATCCAAGACCTGATATAATAATAATTAATTAAATTTATATTGTCTCTTGTCTGAGTACTTAAAGTGCTTTACATAGAAGGGGGGAATCTCCTCATCCACCACTAGTGTGCAGCATCCACCTGGATGATGCGACAGCAGCCATAGTTTGCCAGAACGCCCACCACACACCAGCTTATTGGTGGAGAGGAGACAAAGTGATGAAGCCAATCAGTGTATAGGGATTAGGAGGCCATGATGGTCAGAGGCCAATGGGGAAATTTTGCCAGGATGCCGGGGTTACACCCCTACTCGTTTTCGAAGGACATCCTGGGATTTTTAATGACCACAGAGAGTCAGGACCTCAGTTTAACGTCTCATCCGAAGGACGGTGCTTTTTACAGTATAGTGTCCCTGTCACTATACGGGGGCGTTAGGACCCACAGGGTCCTAAGGTGAGCACCCCCTGCTGGCCTCTCTAACACCTCTTCCAGCAGCAACCTAGTTTTTCCCAGGAAGTCTCCCATCCAGTTACTGACCAGGCTCAACCATGCTTAGCTTCAGTGGGCAACCAGTCTTGGGCTGCAGGGTGATATGAATGCTGCTAGATAGGAAAACCGTCTGAACTATTATACCTTCCCCAAGTGCATGCATCTTGCTCTTTGTGAAAGTGAACGGTAATAGAGATGTCTTGTGTTTCTCTGCTGCCACCCAAGGGTTATTTGTCACTTGTTTAAGTACTCTGCAGTGAGGCTTTGTGAGACTCCAGTTCCTAGGGAGATAAGCAGCAGTGCTGAATATGTTTTGTCTGTAATCTTGCTGGAAGTAGGCTGAAGAAGGCCAAAGCCTGTAGAAATCAGTATGTAATCCAGTGTTAGAGACATCAATAAATCAAAATGTCTTGTGCTATCTTTTGATTAGCCATTTGCTCTTGATCTTGAGGTAAAACCTACACACATGTTCAAGAGGGAATTATGATAAGATTCTGTAACTTTACCAGCTACCAGAGCTACCAGTTGCAGCTCGCATCCAGTTCAAGACACTGATGCTTGTATACAGAACAACCACAGGCTCAGCACTCGCCTACTTCCACTCACTATTACAAATCTACATCCCCTCCAGAAGTCTGAGATCTGCTAGTGAGCAATGCATCATGGTACCATCACAGAGAGGCTCAAAATCACTCTCCAGAACATTCTCTTCACGATTCCTGGCTGGTAGAATGATCTTCCCACTCCTATCTGGAATGCTGGATCCCTGTCAATCTTCAAGAAACAACTGAAAACTCATCTCTTTCGACGACTACTTGCTTTCATTCTAAACACAACAAAAAATAATCTTTATCTTTCTCTCCTTCCCTTGCTAGCTTGTGCTTATTTGAACAATGCCTGAGACGTGGTGTTATGAGGACTTCCTCTTTCTGTTTGCTTCGTCAAGATAAATCGCTTTATGTATTCCCCAATTGTAAGTCGCTTTGGATAAAAGCATCTGCAAAATGACTAAATGTAAATGTAACTTTAAAATTAATACATTTTTCAAAAATATAAATAACAAAATTAATCTTAGAGTGGCCCAAAAATATGTCACTGCATTAAATTAAATATCAAATCAAATTGCATCTGCTAAACAAATTATGTCCGAATAATGTTTTTAATAGCCATTTTTATGATTTGTAACCTACTTATCTCAAGCTGATTTTTTTAATTCACACACCTTCTAGAAGAGAAATATGTAATATAGTTCATCACATTGAGAATTATTTATTTACATCTGGGC
Organism: Gymnocypris eckloni scoliostomus; assembly: GCA_027564155.1. Taxonomy (NCBI): domain Eukaryota; kingdom Metazoa; phylum Chordata; class Actinopteri; order Cypriniformes; family Cyprinidae; genus Gymnocypris; species Gymnocypris eckloni. The sequence goes on from CM050414.1 coordinate 17,897,415, forward strand.
ATCAGAAAGTGCCCATATATATAATTTGTATTACGTTTGAACAATGTATCTACTGGTTTATCCTAACAGACTTCTTTTTGTGCTGCACAAATCCAGACGTGCTAGTGCTTGCATTTTTACATTGTCCACTCTGTATCTGTGTGAAATAAAAATTAACTACTTTTATACTTAAACCAAGGGAATAATTTGAAAGCCCAAGTCTTACTTATTTCAAGTCTTAGTTATAAACATATATATTATTAATTTTGTTATTTTGTTTTGAAATCATGTTGTATTAGGAAAACAAAGGATTTACAAGTGAATGCAATGTGTAAGATGGATTATCACAATTCGAAGTGAGACTGATTTCTGGTCTACAATAACTGTGAAAATAATTAACATAGACAGATGAAAGTGTGAGTAATTCAAGATGAATGAATAGTTCAAACTGATAAAAAAAGTGACTTAACTTTTCTCCCTCTTACTGACAGCCCAATAAGAACAGAGCCCATATTTCAGTTATTTTTATTAAAGACGGGGAATCTCTAGGCTAAATTTAAGACCAGGAAAATCCTCTAAAGTTCAATTTTATTGGATACAGCTATTAATGAAAACTAAATAATAATTCACCTTACACAGATTATAATTTTAACCGTGAAGTCATGACTTGAGTCTTCTGAATATTTAATGAATGAAATAAACTCAGAACTTTAATAATGCAGGCTTAATTTTTATTTTTTATTCTCTGAGGAATGTAAAACCATAACCCAAGTGACACATCAAATGTCAAGTAGCACTTGAGGAACTGACTTGCTATAAGCAAACACAACAGAGCCCTCCATGAGCGAGGACAACTCATTTTCGTTTTTTTATCATATGCAAGAAAATTGTATTGATTTCAGAGAGACTCTGTACTGAAGAACCACACAGAGCAGACGCCACCACAGCGATGCCCTCGGCTGCTATAATTCTTCAGTGGGGACTTTAATTAAAAGATCATTTTTAATTAGTCTGGTCAGCAGCGACTGACATTTTGGGTGCATTTTGTAATTTGCGGTGAAATGACACAAAGACCACAAGGCGAGATTCACAGATTCACTGTACGAGTTTCAGATCAATTACTGTAAACACCAGGGTGTCAAGAGGCTAATATTATATGAGGTGACATCAAGTGCTTTAATTGTGTGAATGACATGAAACAGCTCAATGAGCCTTCCTGTGACTTTTCCCCACCTGAATAATAGATAAAGACTACAAACTAACATTTTCAAGAGTGAATTATTATTAATAGCTGTGTGCGAAAGTATATTCTTATGCTCCTACATTTACAGGATCCACTCATCTCTAATACTCCATAATATTTTATACCAATATACCACTCAAGCCTTTTGGAATTAATTATAACTTTATATCTTTATTTTGGAGCTTGAAAGTTTTGATTCCTTTTGAGTTTCTCTGTATAGACAAAAAACTATTGAAACATTTTCTTAAAATATATATATATATTTTTAGTTCCACAGGTATTTTTTTATCTATACCTTTAAAAATAAGGGAAACTAACCACGAAGCTTTTAGGTAAAGGTTTTGCATTACAAATAAAAGCTGTTGTTCTTTTACCTGCATTTGTTGGAGAGATATTGCTTCATTTCTGAAAGCTGTTAGATGACAGGGAAAGTGATAAAGGGGTCGACCGATTCTGATTTCACCTTTAATACCCTCTGTCTGATTCTCTGCCTCTGCTGACACTGTTGTTAGACAGTGATGGTCAATGCCCCTTTGACCTTCACTACTTGCCAACCATAAATCTTTGGAAAAAGGCAAGATAACACCCAGGCATGATTGTATGTGTGTGTGGATACATGTGTAATTTCAACCTTGACAGTGGTGTCTGTCTCAGTTCTGTGCAGGCAGGGTTGATCTCCCAGGAGCCTCTAGGACAGCTACAGGGCAGGAGTGATGCAGGAGAGAGCAAAACCTTAAGATGACTGACAGATGTTATCCTGTATTGGATCGACCCCTTTCCCTCCCCGTCTCACTTCTCTTCCAAATTTCAACAGAAAACAAAGTCCACCTGCTTATGAATTCAATGATCATACATTTTACTATGATAGGAGAAATAAAAAGCGTTAGACGCAATGTGTTTTCCATAAACAGATATTCTGTGATATCCATTTGCATCCATATTTGACATCACTCCACAAAATCTGTTTTCCAGACTTTTACGGAGTAATTAATGCAGAGTACGCTGCAAATTAGTTGGTAAAAGGCTTAAAATGTCTTCATACATCAATCAAATTAAAGTAATTATCAGTTTTGCAAACATGCCATTTACCCAGAGGGATTAAAGATAACACAGTAGAACAAACACCGACCCCTGAGTGTTGTTTCTTATTACCATATTGCACTGAATGCCCTTCTGTGCCATAAAAACACACATCAAATTTCACACAGCCACAATCAAAGCCAGTGTCAGCGATTTTGACAGACTCATTATGGGCTGGCAGATTTGAACTCTTATTCTGTGCATGTCTTCTATTGCTCTTTCTTAAAACGCTTTGTCGTTAATGTCTTTCTTGCTTAAAGTGGAACTCTAATTCAACTGTCCTCCTTTACTTGTTGTGTGCTGGCAAAATTAACTTCACGGTAAACATGATTTTTTCCTTCTACCACATTTAAACTAACGATTTAGATTTTTGGGTTTGTGCTAGTGATTTTAGGGGTTTGTTAGAGATAGAGTATAAACTAGGATTGTTTAGTGGATTGCTTTGTTCAATATAAGATGTCGATCCAACATTTCAAGTTGCTGTTTTTAGTTTACTTCATGATTTTTACACAAATGTGTGAGTTAATGCAGTTCAAGTGCTGCAGTCATTTAAGGCAAACGGGAAACAGGCCAGTTACTGAGGCATTCTGACATTCCAGGTATTTTTATTCACTTTTTATTCAAAGTGATGCAAATTGGTTATATAGTATTAAAAAAATTACCTAAAAAAGCTAAATAGAAGTGAACTCAATTTTTTGTTATTTATCAAAATTATTTATTATTTGATTTTATTCAACCATTTCTAAATATATTAAGATTTTATTTTGTATATTTCTAATTATATAATTATTTAATTGTTTATATTGATCATTCATAGACATATATATAACATTTTCAATATAGTTCTTCTCATAATTTTTTATATTTATAATGCTTCTTGCTTGCTTGTGGAATTTCTGAATCTGAAATATTGTTCTTGTAAATACTTTCCAGCATTTCATTTTTTTTCTGTAATATATATGCATTAAAGTTACAGTGAAGTGCAACAGTTACCCTTGTCCATCAGTGGTCAAAAAGCATTTAAACACTGAATTTTGAATCGATGTCTTCTTGTAAACTCAGAGATGGGGATTCGGACGTCAGTTAAATTACCACATGACCTTGGTGTTTGTCAAAAAAACAGACATTCTGAATTTGGACGGCAATAAAATCACTGACTAACCCCTGTAAATGCTAAAAATCTCTAACGTCCCCATGAGAGACAAGTACACTGTGAATCAAGCTATAGAACAGAACACAATAGAACATTGTCCTGTTTTCAGATGTAAAAAAAAAAAACTTCATATCTAGTATCATGCAACCCACTAACAAGGTTTTGACACAAATTTGTGGTTAATCAATATTCTGTTTCTACTTTTTGTCAGGTAATCCAGCGGAGGGAGGATGGGTCTGTGAACTTCTTCAGGGAGTGGGACTCCTACAGGGAAGGATTTGGCAAAATCACTGGAGAGTACTGGCTTGGTAAGTTGTGTGTTTGGGACTGGGAGGAAGCCTATGAGCATATACAGTGATTTTTAAAAATGATCTGTGTAAAAGATTCCAACACCTGCAGACCCTCTTATATTATTTTATATATTATTTTTATCCATTGATATAATATATATTTTTATTTTGATTTTTCATATATTGAAATATAATTTATTTTACTCTGTTTACTAATACATTTCAAAGTAATTTCCGAATGGTGCATTCTGTACACATTTTAGACCTGCAGAGAGTAATACAGTCAACAGTACACATCACAGTTCTGTCAGGGTTCATTTTGCTAAAACGGCTGACTGTGCATCATCCCTTAAATGCATCTATTTGTTGGTCCAACCAAGAAACCGAAAAGCACTGAACTGGAGCGCTAAACATTCATCTCCACATGATCAGTGGATGTGCAGCAGCAACTCGTTCCCTCTGCTTTTCTTCCACTCCATGTAGAAAGTGGGAATCAAATCAACAAGAAAGCCAAATTGCCATTTTACCAGTTTTGCAAGCCAAAATGTCTTTTGACAGCCAAAGCGCTATAATCAAGCTCTTAACCTGCAGAGAGGTTTAAACTAGAATCATTATTGTGTGTTGCTCTGCGTGAGTGTTTTTGTTCCTCTGTTCTCTTAATGAGATGAGCAGTGGCGACTGACTGAACAACAGTTCTCTGCTAAGATACAAAGAGAGAGATAGAGAGAGAAAGAGGATGTAGAGGGAATTTAAAGGATGTAACTCTCTCTCACACACACACACACACACACACACAGTGTCATAAATTGAGGTCACACACACACACAGGTCATAAATTGGCGCAACGGATGCAGGATGACAGATGGATGTGGCATCAGTCAGACCAATGGGAACGTGAATGAAGATACAGTTGTTTCTAATGCTGCCACCCCTCCTCTGCTGGTGTGGCCAAGTGAGGCACTTGCGCTCCAGGGCATACTTATACATGGAAATAGATTCTCATTGTGTTAAGTAGATTATCATCAAAGAGACATACAGTTTGCTTTAGTCAAGTGTGAACTTACAGACCCTGTTTCTCTTCACAAAATCTTTGTTAGCTGCATTGCAGATGGCAGTCATTGCAGTTTCTATAGTGTCCTGTTCTGCTTATTCCCCACAGGCCGAGAGAGGGACAAGAGTAGTAAGCCATATAATAGTATCAATTGTGGTTGTGTAAAGCTTCTCGCATTCGTGGACATTGTTTACCCCTGAGATTTAGATAAAGCTTGCATCATTTTCTTTTAACCAGTCAAATTCCCTCAAGACATTTTTTTTTCCTTATCCTTGACCCTCTGTGTCATTACATCCACTGAAGTCGCTCATCCACCTGTATTTACAGTTAAAAATAAACACCAAAAATATTTCCTCGTGTGTGTGCAGATGTGGGTGTGCAATGTGTGTGTAGAGTATAAGCATAAATAAACCAATAAAGATGCACACCCTATTTTCAGGATACTGTATTTTAAAGGTAATTTTGTAAAATCTAAATAAGCTTTACAGATCTGTATTGGATTAAAACATATTGCACATCCACCTGTTGAACAGTCCTTGAGACACTTATGGTTTACAGGTGGTAGGCAATTAAATTCACAGTTAAAATAACTTAGGACATTTTTACTCACTCTGAAAAACACCAAAAAATAGAGGCATCCTGCTCACCTGTGTGTATAGTGCATGCCATAGTCCTGCTAGAAGGAGTCATGAGGACTGCAGATGTGGCCAGAGCAATAAAGTGCAATGTCTAGAGTATAAGAGACCTAAGACAGTGCTACAGCAAGACAGGAACGACAGTTAATCGTCCTCGCAGTGTTAAACCGTCTATCCCTGTGTGCCCCCCAGATATGTCTGGGAAGTTGCAAGTGCCTTGGTGGGAGAGGGAAGTAACATCTCACAGCGAGAAGTGTCAAATCTGGTTCAGTCTATGAGGATTACATGCACTGTAGTATGTAAAGCAGCTGGTGGACAACATTTGATATTGACCCAAGAGAGAGTTTAAACAGCTGATAAAAACATGAAATGTGTTCTCTGGTCATTTAACATCCAAGTTTACACTCAGCACTTTTTAAGCGAGACTGTTTTACACTGCCGTTTATACAGTCATAAATTCCTGTCGGGCAGTTCACTACGTGAACCTTGGGTTACATTATTTCATTTATCAACCAGTATATTATGATGTCAGAACCGGAAATTTTTGCCACAGGTTCCTTTGAGTTTTTCCAATGGGATTTTATAATGGGGTTTTTCAATTTATGAGTAAAATAAAGCCTGAGGTAAACTTGCCTTGACGATACTGTAAACTCCACACACTCACTGCCCAAACGTTCTTATCTAGTTACTTATTAAAAACATACGTTTTCAAAAATAAATATAACTGCTTCAAATTTTTAGTTTTGGATATGGATGTGCGTAATTTACGTTGTAGAATAAAACGTAAAAATATAATTATGTTGGAAGTTATGTTTACCACAGACTTTATTTTACTCATAAATTGAAAAACCCCATTATAAAACCCCATAGGAAAATCTTGAAGGAAACCGAAATTCTTCCGGGTTCTAACGTCACAGTTCCCCCACTCTATTACTGTGTTTTTATTACGTTGCTTCAGGAACGTATTGCGGCGGTTCAGAATTAAAATATTCGGGGATTGTTACTATAAATGTATGTTTTATAGTGTTGGTAATATGCCCTACACCAAATCCAAACCTGAACCTACCCAATAGTGTTAACAAATGAAAACCTGATATAAAACGCATTTGTTGATGCAACCATGCTATTTGAACTTCCTTATATGCAGATTTGAACTGTTTTGTCAAACAGAAGTTATACGGGATTTGATCCGGAGCTCCCCACCTCTCAAGTACGTCTCCGTACTCTGTGAGCTACCGAACAAACTTACCGTCTCTGAAAACGCATAGATATGAAGCTGGATATGTGCGATGCTAACGGTCAAAAGCATCAGTTTTCAAATATCCCAGCATATTAATATTGCTTTTAAGTCATAACATGATATTATTCAAGTAATTGTGCAAATATTACGCTTTTATTAATCGAAACTGTAAATTTGTGCGAAAGGGAATAAAAGGCATCAGAGTTTTACTGCCTCTAGTGTTCATTTATTTTGGAAACTGCAGTGATATGTACTTATTGGTACGAATCGCGTCTCGCTAAAAAGTGCACCCAGGTACATAAATGCCATGTGACCAGGTAGCAATTATCCACACACTTGTTTATTGCAAACACACAGCTTTTCAATTCACAGTTGTGTTAAAAACCAAAAGTGTTGATTGATGGACTGGAGACTGGAGTAGATTATTGTGAGCAAGTTATGTAATGCTAAATTTCTCCAAATCTATTCTGTTGAGGAAAAAAAAAAACTCATAAACTGTATATCCTGTAGTGAGTTTTCATTTTTGGGTGAACTGTTCCTTTAAAGCAGGGCAGGAGTCTAAATGTCAGATGGTTTATAAAAGCTCTTTGGACTGGGCTAGTGATGGCAAACTGTGGTAATCTCACACTTTGTGTAGAAAACAACGGCTAGACCCATGAGTTTTCAATGGCGTGAGAGGTACAAACATGTACCATCAGTGTTAGTAAACTACACAACAAAGAGCGAATCCGTTTAAATCATTCTCCATCTCTCTTATTATATTGGAAGTCTGCAAATTTTTAATATTCGATTTAAAACTAATTGACAGCATTACAAAAAAAATCTGTAAACAATTGTGACTTGCTGTTTCATTTATATGACTCTGAATGAGCCAAGTGCAATAGATTTGAGGAAGCAGCAGTGTGGGCTGTAGCTACATGAAGTTTAATTTATTCATTTATCATCATGTCGTGTGGAATTGATTTGAATGGCGGCGTTCTGAAAAGTGCACAGACATGAGCAGAGACAAAGTGGATCTCAAAAAGTCCAATAATATTCCTGTCCCACCCACACAATGGTTCCGGCATCAACGACATTATTATTAAAATACTATACTAAATACATACTATGAAACAGTACATCATTATTTATTATTAATAACGTTTTATTGCGCAGTTTTTAAACACTGTTTTAATGCATTAAGCCACGTTTAAGCTTTTAAAATTTAAGCATCTGGAGATTTCATAGTGGGCAAACTGACTGAATGTATTTGAATATATTTGCCAATATCTCGCTTTAAAAATACTTAATATTTACCTTACTGTACGTACAGTAAGCCTACACAATAATTTTACATGAAAAATTGGATTTACATACAGAAATGTGTTATTTAAATCTCTGAAGGGATATAAAGGCAAACAACTCACTGTAAATCACTATAAAAAGTAATACAAGCTTTACAGTTTGACAATGTGTTATTTTAAAAGTATTTTGAATTAAGAATACATCGGACATTTTATCGTGGAATTGTCAGACGGTCCCTTAACCATCGAGCACAATATGCTTCAACATTTTCTCAGAGTTTTAATTTACTGCTACAATACACGTTTAAAAATGAATATGCCACAACTTTATATCGACATAATTTTTTTTTTGAAAAACTCAATAAACACATTATTACTAAATCATGCTATACTGTACATAGTTTGATCTTATAGTGTGTTTATTGTGCTTTAATCTAAAACACTGTTTTAATGCATTAAGCCACGTTAAGAATTTTCAATTTTCAAATGTCCCGGCATCTGGAGATGCACTTGTGTGTTCTCTGCTTCCTTTTACACTGAAATGCCTTCCGTTTACACTGAAATGCCTTCCGTTTGCACTGAAAAGTTCACATCTATCAGTCATTTATGCACACATATACTCAGCTGAAGCATTTATGTGTATGTGCAGCGTTTATATGCGACTGTGATGTTATATGTTTATGCATGGATGTGATGCTCTGAGTGGTAAAGGTGTATATGCATAGGAAGTTTATATGTGCAGCGTGTTTATAGGTGTATATGCATGAAGTTTATATGTATGTGCAGTGTTTATAGGTGTATATGCATGAAGTTTATATGTAGCATGCGTGTATAGGAAGTATATGCATGGAAGTTTATATGTATGTTAGCAGTTTATAGGTGTATATGCATGGAAGTTTATATGTATGTAGTGTTTATAGGTGTATATGCATGAAGTTTATATGTATGTGCAGTGTTTAGAAGTGTATATGTATGTGTGAGTGTTTATAGGTGTATATGCATGGAAGTTTATATGTATGTGAAGTGTTTATTAAGTATATGCGTGTTTTTGTGTGTTGATAAATGTTTGATTTAAATCACAGTAATATGCAATACTTGCTGACAGCAAATGCAAATGTCTGTTTGAATAGTCATTTATTAATTCATTCAACCGATTCATTCAAATGGCTGATTCATTCAGAAAAGAGTCAATTGGCTGTCCTTATGAATGGGTCACTGAATCAATTGACTCACTCAATTCATTAAAAAATGTGGATTCGTTTAGAACTGAACAACAGTTCTGCTGTGGCTTTGATCGCAACTATTTTCGTCAGCGAAATTGAGCAAAATATTTGTCTAAAATCCAAGTCACTTAATTTCAACCTCTTGTTTGTTGAAATACTACTGTATAAAATCAGAGTCACATTGCAGTCGTGGTGATATTGTTATTCGGGGAAACATCATGGCCGTCTAATGTTGCTTACCTAAATCATAGTTTGTAAATCTCTTTTATTTATTTTTCTACTGCAGTATGCATCTGTACATTTCTGAGAGTTACTTTGTGTGTTCTGTCTCTCACATACACTCATTCAGGCTGTGCAAGCCTCACCTGGCACAACATAAATATATTATCAGTCGTTGTTTACAACGAATGCCATTTAAATTCGAATCATTCTCACGCAAAAACGACGTGCTTACATGCGACTGTGATATCATACTGTGAGTGTGCATGTGGCTGTGATGTCTCTGCCTGCGCAGCTGGTAATAAAAGAATCGGCTCAGAATCAGCAAGACGTGAGACTGACGTGAGAAATCGTCCGATTCCGACCACTGGCCGGTCAATCGGTGCATCTCTAATTTAAACCATTCCAGCATAAGAAGAGGCGAAAGAATATTGAGGAAGAATACCTGAATATTATATACAGTTAGACATTATTTTATTTTGTAACTTTGTTATATTGTATTTATCTCAGCTTGTAATTTGTGTATTTGTTCTTTTTTGCCTTTAATCGTGTTTGAACTTCTTAGTTAGGCTAGTAGTTTTTGCTGTGGTATTGAAGAAGTACTTAAATTGTGTTTTATGTAATAAATGGAAAGCAATGTCACAGTAATATGATTTTTGTTTTTCTTGCTGATCTGAAAATTATCCAATCTATAACTCACAAACCACTTGAACCGTTACTATTATATTTACAGAATTGTGAAGACTTGCATCCCTGCAAACACAAATGTTTTTATGTGTGGTGAATATGTGCTATACCCACCGTGTCTTGGTGCTGACAAATAGATCCTTTCAGAATCAGGTTGAAACAAGGTTGAAACATCAGTTTTGTGCACAGATAAGGCGAGCTCTGTCATTGATAACATTATCTAGGGACATTATCTAATTCAATCCAAATCTGATTTAATCTGATAGAAATAAAACAGTGTTAAAGTGACTCCGTTGTCACTGAGGAGCTCATTGGCGTTTCACATGAAAGATATGACAGAGGAGATGAGAGATCATTATCATGTCCTATTTAGACACATTCACTTCCTTTTTTTCTATTTCACTCTGTGTTCTCTTTCTGTCTCTATCAGCAGTTTCTCGTTTATCTCTTTCCTTCTTTCTGGTTATAAATCCTCACACTCCCCAGTCAATTATAGCACTATGAATTATGACTCCCTAACAAAGAGCATCCATTTTCTGTGTGGAGTCACAAGTGCCCCTCCATAATTCTTTCTCACACAGACACACACAACCCTGATCACGCCAACAAGTGCACTTCCCATAATGCACCAACTCATGCTGACTATGGGTGTCATTGGGTTTTAATATTGCTAAGAAATATGATACGCATAAAAAGTAAGAAGAGAATGAAGGGAAGAGAGGGAGGATGTTGAGATGATAGATGTCTTAAATGAGTGAGTGCATTAGTGTCAATTAGAAATCTGTACAGGCTTTAAACTGAAGCCCGAACCCGAGATCGTCTGACCCGACCGGAGTCGGCACAGTTAAATTTAGAGCCCTAACCCGACCCGAACCCGAAATCTTTTTTATTTTGTCCACAACGGATTAAGCAAAGCATTTCACAATTTCATGCAATGGTCAGTAAACAAATACATAAAGAAACAGATTCATCAAGGCTCGGCCATTTCACAAGGCAAAAGAAAAAACACTTACCAGTTATGAAAGTTTATGAACATCAGGTGCAGCGGTCACATACATTCTGCCGAGTTTTTGATTGGCTGTATAGGACAAGACGATAATTCTTCCACCAGGCAAATTATGTTATTTTTGTCAGTTAAGGCTCGTTAGCATTCAGCCTACTTTAAATCAGACACGAAGATTTAGTGCAGTAAGTATTTATTTGAATTAGTTAATCATTTATTTGAATTAGAGAGAGAGAGAGAGAGAGAGAGAGAGAGAGAGAGAGAGAAAGTGTGTGAACCTGTGTCTACGCCTCTTTCTCTCTACAAGCAAGGCTTAGTTACTTCAAAAACAGCGATTTTACCCCCTCATTGCAGAGAAATATAATGTTGTGAGTCAGTAGCCTATTTAAGCTATTTAAAAGTTTCCGTGCTGTTTGTGTGCTGCGCGATCTCTGATATCTGTGTGCAATAATGTGTGTGTGTGTGTCTATGAAAGCAGAGTAGCCTCTGCATATCGTTTTGGTTTAGCTACAAACCCGAGCCCGACGCGGTAGCAGACCTCTAGTGTCAATCTAGTGTCACAGAGGTGAAAGTGAGCTCAAGCATACGTGTGTTGTGTTTGTAAGTACTGTTGGGTTTGTAAGTACTGTGCCTCATTGAGACCTCAGAGTTATGAAAAGATTGATCTTCATATACTCGACCAAAGTTCTGTGGACGCATAGATGACATTGCATTTGTAGTTACTTGTACATCATCTCTGTCCATTTTAAACACTTTTCCCCCTTCAAATCCCCAACCCCTTCTCATTATTCTGCTCTCTCTCTCTTTCTCTCCTTAATAGCCTCCATTAGTGTACTAATCATCTCTGTTAATCATCTTGTTTTGCTCTTGGATCACTCTTGGTGGAAATCAGCACATTTTTGTCATGTTTTCAGCACTGATTGTGGAAGAAAATCAGCACAATTCTGCAAAAAAATATTTAAATATGCTAAAATATGTTAAATAGAGCTTAGAGTACTACAAGCTATCGTTAACTGTTAGCATTATTAAATTAGTCTGAATGCTATTTAAACAATATTAATGATGGAAAAATACATGTGAAACCGGCTTAAGCTGGTTTACAGACCTTTTTTTCTGCCTGGTTTTAGAGCTGTTTTGGGCACTTGTCACACTAACTAAAGACCAGCTTTTCCACAATGGGAGACCATCTTAGACCAGCTTCACTCAAAATGTACTTTCATGTCGTTCGAAACTTGTATGACCTTCTCTCTTCTTTGGAACACAAAAGAAGATATTTTGAGAAACTTCTCAGCATTTTGTTTTTATTAATTAATTAATTAATTAAAAAATTTGGTTACCAACATTTCCCCCCAAAGTATCTTATTTTATGTTCCACCGAAGAAAGAATGTCATACATGTTTGGATCCACATGAGGGGGGGTAAATTCTGAAAAAACAAAGTGAACTATCCCTTTAGTCACTGTGTTTTAGTCACCAGAAATGTATTTAAAACTCTTTCAAAATACATTTTGGAGGAAAATTGGAGGAAAATTAGACCATTAATTTTATGATGTTCATATTATGTGTAAAAGTGCTGCTTTTTGTTTGCTCATCTGTTGATATTGCTGGAGAGCATGCACTAAGATCAGCCATCATGCAATGAGATTTTTTTTTCTGGAACTCATAAAACAGTAGCCTATAATATTTTTTATCTGTCCTCTGTAGTACTCCTTTCACTTGCTCTTCAGGTTTTCATTATGGCAGCTTCTTGAAACCACATTTTCAAGAAAAAGAAACATGTCATGTAAGAGTACATCTTATTTAGTTCGAGAGATTTCCATTGCTAGTCAGAAAAAAAGGATAATTCCCTTGGTTGTTTTGAATAATGACTACCACGGTACATTGGCAATGTTTGGAAAGACAGATTATGTCTCAAATGGAACTCGTCTGTGACTCTGGCTATATACTCTTGTTAAGCATAGCTCTGCTGGTGAGTCATTTCTCTTGCTCTGCTCTCTACTTTTGAACATCTACAGGTGTGACACGTACTATGTGTCAGGAAGTGAGTTAGAGACTATATAGCTACTTTTCCCCCTCAGGTGTCACTTTTTCTGAGCTGCTCTTCAAACATAGGTTTTCCTTCTGTAACTGGATTCTATAGAACACAGTGAAAATAGGCGATGAAACCTGATCCAGAGGTCTCTGGTGTAGCTCAGGGCATCCATTCCAATGTCTTCATCTAGTTTTGTTCTTCAGGACACATAAGAAGCTACATTATTGATTGAGGTATATACTGTATAAAGTAAAAAAGCATGAACAATTGTTGCATGTTAACTTATGTTGACAATTTTTTATTTTTTTAAATGATATGATTATAAATGAATGTTCAGTTATGGTAATTATTTGCATTAAAGATTTTAAATTATCCAAAATTAATAGATGCATTTGCCACCATTTTATTTTATATTTAAAAAAAAAAAACTATTATTTATTCTACAAACCAGAATATTGCTTTAATCTACTTTTAGAAATCAGGTTAAAAGCCGAAGAGTCACCAGAAACATAACAGCAGGTTAATATTTAGCTTGTATTTCCAAAATTCCTTTACAGTGTTCGCTAGGATAAAAGAATGTTAGTTTTGCAGATTTGTGAGTTTGCATGTGGATTGTTTTTGTTTTTTTATCACAAACCTTTGAATCTTGTCAGCAGGTTGGTGTTTTTTGTGTGTCCTCTTCAGTCGTGTGTGTGTGTGTGTGTGTGTGTCATCTGTTGATATTGCTGGAGAGCATGCACTAAGATCAGCCATCATGCAATGAGATTTTTTTTTCTGGAACTCATAAAACAGTAGCCTATAATATTTTGTATCTGTCCTCTGTAGTACTCCTTTCACTTGCTCTTCAGGTTTTCATTATGGCAGCTTCTTGAAACCACATTTTCAAGAAAAAGAAACATGTCATGTAAGAGTACATCTTATTTAGTTCGAGGAATTTCCATTGATAGTCAGAAAAAAAGGATAATTCCCTTGGTTGTTTTGAATAATGACTACTAGAGGTACATTGGCAATGTTTGGAAAGACAGATTATGTCTCAAATGGAACTCGTCTGTGACTCTGGCTATATACTCTTGTTAAGCATAGCTCTACTGGTGAGTCATTTCTCTTGCTCTGCTCTCTACTTTTGAACATCTACAGGTGTGACACGTACTATGTGTCAGGAAGTGAGTTAGAGACTATATAGCTACTTTTCCCCTCAGGTTGTCACTTTTCTAGGCTGCTCTTCAAACATAGGTTTTCCTTCTGTAACTGGATTCTATAGAACACAGTGAAAATGGCGTAGAAACCTGATCCAGAGGTCTCTGGTGTAGCTCAGGCATCCATTCCAATGTCTTCATCTAGTTTTGTTCTTGGGACACATAGGCTACATTATTGATTGAGGTATATACTGTATAAAGTAAAAGCATGAACAATTGTTGCATGTTAACTTATGTTGACAATTTTTTAATTTTTTAAATGATATGATTATAAATGAATGTTCAGTTATAGTAATTATTTTCATTAAAGATTTTAAATTATCCAAAATTAATAGATGCATTTGCCACAATTTTATTTTATATTAAAAAAAAAACAACTATTATTTATTCTACAAACCAGAATATTGCTTTAATCTACTTTTAGAAATCAGGTTAAAAGCCGAAGAGTCGCCAGAAACATAACAGCAGGTTAATATTTAGCTTGTATTTCCAAAATTCCTTTACAGTGTTCGCTAGGATAAAAGAATATTAGTTTTGCAGATTTGTGAGTTTGCATGTGGATTATTATTTTTTTTTTATCACAAACCTTTGAATCTTGTCAGCAGGTTGGTGTTTTTTGTGTGTGTCCTCTTCAGTCGTGTGTGTGTGTGTGTGTGTGTGTGTGCGTGCGTGCGTGCGTGCATGTGTGTCAGCTCACACAAATTGCGTTTTTCCCCCCTGAGCTTCCCCCTTTGAAGTCTGTGGGAGATCCTTTCCGTTCTTCTCTTGTCTTGATGGGAGAGAGAGAGAATGGACAGGTGTTCAAAGACACCCCTCCACTTTCTGCCCTCTCCGCTGCCCTCCATCTCTCCATCGCACTATTCGTGCCTCCTGTTCATTCTTCTTCACCAAACACACACATTACATTGCTTCCTGTGAGTTCTCTTTCACCTTCCCCTCTTCTTTCTTTACTTTTCTTTTGCGCAGTCACATAAAGAGAAAATGCATTATGAATATTTAAACTTGCAGAAATGTCACTGAAAGAGGACAGACGGAGAAAAATATAGAGTGTAATGATTCAAGTGCTGTGTCTATTTCCTGGAGTAAAACCATGTGAATGTGGAAAAATGCCTTAAGGGATATATATAACTGCTCAATGCATTTCCCTCGCAACATGCTTTTCAAATCTAAGCAAATAAATCATTAATATTTTAACCTTTTACCATGGCAAAAAGAGAAGTATAGCTGTGCACAGTCTGTATGAATTGTAAATGAGCCAGACAATTGTATCACTCAAATTAGCTACAAATTGAAGACATTAACATATAAATCAGAATCGAGATGTTGTCTTTTGTCTTGTCTAGCTGGCAGAAGATGGAATATAGCACTATTATTTCAATGACTAACAATGTAACCCGTGTTTATTATGCACATCTACAATAAATGTTTCCTGTTTTAGAAAGATATCTGTATTCGTTGAGAGTGGGTTTGTGTGTATTGAAACCTCGAGGAGCTTTGAAATTTCATGGATTGTTCTGACCCAATTTTTCCCTGCATAATTGCAGGAATATGTCATTTTTAGAGCAGTATTTATCACAGGTGTGCAGTATGACTGCCGATGCCCATAGGCTTTTTTATTGTGCTGCTCCCTTAAATTTGTGCTGAACGCACAATCCGCTTTCTGCCTCAATATATCAGTGTCTATTTATGTTTACTGACAAATAGAAACTGCCGAGGTTTCATGGGTGTTGACTGCCCATTTCACAAAAGCAGGGCATCTGGCTGAAGGCACAGAATGCGTGCTGTAGAAGAGTCAGAATATGTATGATCTATCATGTGCACTTTCTCTCTCCCTTTCTAAATATGTGTGCGTGGGGGTTGGCTTAGCTGTGGGTTGGGGACTATTGTGTCCTCAGAGGTCAGATAAATCTGACAAAATCTCCTTTTAGGGAGGTTGAGGATGCCATCAGTTGAATATTATTATGTATTTATTTTAGATTCAGAAAATGCAAACACATGTTTTAAAGTTAGAGTTTGAATTAGGGTTAGTCTAATTTAATTGTTGTGTGGGCGATATATCGGTAGAAATGATTAACCGGTAGAAATTTGTCAACTGCTAGAAATTTGATTTGATTTGATTTTGGACTATCGTTTCTACCGTGGCTACACACTCACATGATGTTGCTGTGATATGTGGTCATTAAAACTTATAATTTTCACATGTTTATAAGCATAGCAGTTTAAAAACAAGTGATTTTAAGCTATTGAAATGCATTTAGCAGTGAAAGATTTATTAGAGAACTCATTGTGTGCAGGAGTATTTATTATAGTTATTCTTGCCACTTTAGACTTTGAACGGTTACATACATACACTTGTATGTGTTAAAATGCCTGTCTTTGCCAGTGTCTCCATAAACACAGTAATTTAGGTCTTAAGTGAAAGCAAACAGCTGAGAAAGAAAGCACACGTGTAAAAGCATATTGTATCTTTGCAGCTCTTAAAGTGACAGCGAGTCTAAAATTCATGTTAATCAGACAACAAAAGAGCAAATCTCTCACTGCTCTTGACTAATTCACTTTTGTAACTTCAATAAAACTTGTCATATATAAAACAGTCATTATGATTTTCATCTTTGATCAAGGAATAATTCCCTGTTCTGATGTAAAATAAATATATATATATTTATCTTTCAAGGGAACTCCGTTGTGTCAATTTGACCGCTATGGGGAATGCTTTGCGTGATAAGTCTTGAAGCACATGTGAAATCAATCCAAGGTGTAATTGGGATGTCAGAGCTGGTATAAAACCTGCCCAAATGAAGCTGTATCTAGCTTTTTGTGTCTTCACAAGCGCTCTGTGTGAAACTGTCCTTGCCTTATTTGGTGTTGTCTGTCAGTAATTATTACTAGCATTATGGCGAGCAAGCAACAACAAGGTTTTAGGATGTGTGTGCATCCCTGCCCGCGTTATTTAACGGATGGGGATACACACATTCTCTGTGTTGCCTCTTTGGGAGAGGAGCATGCACAGTCAGTGCTCGAGAGCTGCTTGAGAACTGCGTCGGCCACAGATTTGTCTCTCAGGGCTATGGAAGCAACTGGTGGCCACTGAGAGACATTTATGGTTAATATGAGTAACATCAAGAGAAAAATTAAAACTTTCTTATGGATGCTCCTATTTTTCCTCTGACTTATTCGGCGATGCAGTTATATCGGTTGTCGAGAGATTTCAGGAATCAGCTAAACAAGAAGAAGCTGCATTCCATAAACTCCTCCCTCGCCGTACTCATATCTCCGGGTCTGCTGAGCGGGAGCAGCCCCAAACATCTAAGCTTTTCGTGCTCCCCACCTAAATAATGGGGACACGGGAATCGCGCTCAACCGCAGCCTTCGAAGTGTAAAATGGTTCTGAGGACCGTTATTATTACTTTTATGAAAGCTGCGGGGAAGAAGTCCTGACGCCCGAGGGCTCAGGCCAATTAGACCGTCTCCCCCACGAAATGGAGCAGTCAACACCTATTTTTAAAGTGTCCGACTCCCTTCGGTGTCCTCAGGGGACCGTTCTGCCAACCCTGCCACCTCGTGTGCTTCAGGGCGTGGCAGTCTCCAGCGAGGGTATAAATACAGTTCGGGTCTCGCCCGTCCAGGTTTTTGGGGGTGTTTTCCACTGAGGTGGCCCCCCAGCAGGTTCTGGTAATGGAACAAGAAGTGAAAACTCTGTTAGAGAAAGGGGCCATAGAATATGTACCTCAATCCAACAGGGAAACCGGGTTTTACAGCCGGTATTTCATAGTTCCAAAGAAGGATGGGGGTTGCATCCCCTTTTTAGATCTTCGAGTTCTGAATGACTCCGTCATACAGCTCAAAGCTCAGGTTCAAAATGTTAACTTTGAGACAGATCGTGCCACAGATCAGATCCGAGGACTGGTTTGTCACGATAGATCTCAAGAACGCATACTTCCACATATCCATCCTTCCCTGTCACAGGAGGTTCCTGAGGTTCGCTTTTGGGGGCAAAGCATACCAGTATCGGGTTCTTCCGTTCGGCCTAGCATTATCACCCCGCACTTTCACGAAATACGTAGATGCAGCCCTGGTGCCTCTTCGGCTTCAGGGTATTCACATTATAAACTACAAAGTACATAGAACAATTGGTTGATTCTAGCTCAGTCGCATCAGTTGGCAGTGCGGCATCGAGATGTCGTTCTGGCCCACATGAAAGAGTTGGGGTTACGGCTAAACGCCAAAAAAAGATTCTGTTTTCTCCACTACAGAGGACCACTTTCCTTGGCATGGTATGGGACTCAACATCAATGCAGGCGCGCCTGTCACCGGCACATATAGAGTCCATCCTGTCGGCTGTGAAAAGAATAAGGCTAGGCCAGTCACTCACGGTAATATTTATTTTGCGCAAATTAATCATGTGATTAGGTTTGACCCCAACTGGTACAGCGAACCAGTGTTGCCAGGGTAGTGGCACAAGTGGCCATGGGCTATTTTGAAAATACAGTCGCGGAAAAAATTACAGGGTTGCTGTTTTTTGGGCTACTTTTAATGTACCGCGGCCACCCAAAGTATATATAGACAAATTAAAATTAAAATAGATCCTTTCACTAATGTGTATTATACTTGGAATGTATACCTGGAAACTTAAGAAACGGAGAGGCGGTTGTAACACAAACAATGTGAGTTTCAGCCAGAGCATACAACACAGCAGAAAAAAACATGACAACAGCCACTATAGATTATATAAGATAATAAACACATGATTACGATAGAATGTGGTTTGTGTGTGATTTTCTGGAGATGAATGTGTATATCTAAATGCTAATTTGTGCAGCTATATAAAAGGCTATAAATTGCATATTTTAACAACAGTAAATGACCAAATTCCACATGTGATCGCAAAAGGAAGTTATTACAAACACTCGATGGTGGTTTGAAGTGAGTTCTGAGTAAAAGTGTACTATTAATCTCATAAATTGTCTTATGAAGCATGATTCTAATATTAGCTCTAATGCACCTGCAGAACAGGTCCAATTCTTATTCATAATGCATTTTGTCATAATACGTGTAAGGTCGCAAGAAAATGTTTTATATTTATTTAGAAATACTTTTGATAATAGTTGGGTAAATGTATACTGGGATTGAAGTGATGTAGCTTGTTAAACGTTTTATTTCCAGCATAAAGGCTGATAATGGCTGAATAAAAACAAATTAATAATGATAAAAGATTAATAAGGATTTCTCATAGGTGGTGTTAAAGGTTCGGTTTCATTAAACTAGTTTTCATGCATTTGTTTATCTCAACACATTTACAGGTAAATCATATTATTTTAAATTTGTGATTAATCATGATTGATCACAGTCCATGACTGTGATTAACACGATTAAAAAAGTTATCGATTGACAGTACTAATATATTTAAATCATAAAAAGACTTTCATCGTAAATTATGATTTAGTTTTTAATAATCAAAACAGAAATATTCACCTGAAAAAGCTATCTAGCAGCACACCTTGACTCACAATCACTCTCTCTTGTTAATTGAGCAATTTGTATGATAGTTCAAGACAAAATGCAGCTTAGTGAAATGTCTTCACAATAATGTTTAATTGAAAATTCTGGCACACCTGAGTTTTATGCGCACAGACTTGCCTGTTCGGCCCTTTTTTTTGGTAGAAAAGCAAGAAGGGTGTAAAATACTCCCAATGTTTAATTATTCCAAACGAGCCCCAGAGAAAATCTCAAGGGTTTTAATTAAGCCTGAATAAACATTATGTACATTACATGTGAAAGTAGCAGGTTTATTTCCCTCTTTTCAAAAATTTAATATTTTATTAATTGTTTTGAATGAAGCAAAAAGAGACTCATTTTGTATGCACTCATGGAAAGTTGCTGTTTCCCTCCTCGTTTTCATTAATTCTGCTTTTCTTTATCAATTTCCTTGTGCAGATACTCATATGTTTGTAGTTACACTGCACCCTACACGTCAAATTAATTTTGATCATTCAACTCTAAATTTTGGGAATGTGAACAAAAACATAAAAATATGAAAAGTGTGAATCTCCCCTAAGACCTGGATGTTTTGCCATGCAGCTTTAATGCATTTTTGCACAAACTTCATCAAATCCGTTAACACGCTTTACGAAAACAGTTTGGTATATCAAAAAGCTTTTGATAACTTTTTACCAGAATGCTATAAAGATTCTTAATTTTTATGCATTTTGGACAAACCGTCTAGGAAGTCCCAAAAAGTAGATTTTTAAGAAAATTGAGAAAAATCTTCACCTGTAGCAATTTACATTTTGATATGCATTCGACTCTGCATGAGTGAAGGAATCAGGGGAATTTTTTTTATTTTGCTTTTAGATATTACAGTTAAAATATTATTACTATAAATGTGCAAATTTGGCCTATTGATGGCGGTAGAGAGTTTCAGAAAGAGACACCACATTTGCTATGGTTAATATTGAGACTGTCCTCTATTTGTGTGCCAAATTTAATAACTTTCCCACAAGTAGTTATATGGGTTGCCATAGAATTCCAGAGCAGAAGAAGAAAACTAACAGATACAACCCAAGCACTTTCGGTGCTGAAACATTGAGCTAATTTTCACAAATAAAAGCAAAGCTAAAATTACTTTTATTTTAAATGGTTTGTGCAATTATCACTAGCTATGTTTCCATCCAAATATTCGAATTAAACGTATGTGAAAAACTGGAATATCGCATAAAACATATGCAAATAAAGCACCGTTTCCATTCAATGAGTCAAAAAGAAGTAAATCATCACTTCCTTGAAACTGTGAAACTTCCTTGAAACTGTGGCGCAAAATATCACTAAGAATATAGGAGAAGCCACTGAATATAATAATTTTCATATTTGACATAATTTACTTGTACCTCAGAGCTAGCAGACGAGACACAATAAATGCGGTTATTACTTTCAGAGGAGGATGCCTGCTGTTTGGGAACACAGTCGTGTAAGACAATTATACAGAAATACTTTGACGACAAACTTTGCTCAGGCTTTTCAGGATGACCATGACAACATATGGATGCTATGAACGAGATCAGTCCGCTGGTTAGTCAAGTTAGCCCGTCTCATAGCCAAAGTCACATTACTTTTTTGATACGCATGGAGGAATTTATTCGGTAAATGTTTTTCCATCGTAGTTTATACACATTTTTTCTTATCGGATAAAAAATGTATCCTACTCAAATGTGCGAATACGTTTTTTATGTGCATTTTTAGAATTGATGCGCATCTTGGCGTTTCCATCCAGCATTTTTTTTTGCGATAATCCAAAATGTGCATAAAATAGGTGAATGGAAACGCAGCTATTGTAAGTCCATAAACATTATTATTTGAATATATTAATTAAATTGTTGTGAAGGATCAACAAGACCAATATCTGATCATTTTCAGTTGGCTTACTAAATGTTAAAATTATTAAAATATATTCTTAAATTGTTGGAATTAGTAATTTTATGCTAAAAAAACAATTTAACAAAGGTATTTGTATTGACAGTATAGACCTGATAATACTTAATAGTACTTAAAAAAGTGCAATTAAACAAATAAAAAAACTTTAGAATGACATTTATTTGGGGTAAAATGAGGGATGTGACGAGATCTCGTGAGATCCGACTGGTCTTGCGAGTACGTGGCGATATCCTCGCACATTTTTTCAATGTTTACATTAGAGCTGCACAATTAATCGTTAAAACTTGCACTTGTGATCTTGATTCAAACACCCACGCGATCTTATTCCTTAATGACAACGATTCAGCTGTGTCTATTAAGACTGTTTCACATCGCGAGTGTCAGTGGAGCGTGAGAAACACATTTTGTTGCTGCCCATGTTGATGAAGGGTCGGCCATCATCACGCTTCCGATTGCTGTCATTCACTGATATGGCATCGACAAAACATGCGCTGCTCAAGCTCCCCTGACACTCACGATGTGAAACAGGTGTTAAAGACATTCAAATCTGCATTCAAATTGCTGCTGATCCAGAAAGAAAGAGCAACACAAAAGTTTTTTTCAACCACACATAATTATGTCTGTGTTACAGACATTTAAACAACAGAAGTAACGTACTGGGATAAAAGTTTATAGTTTGGGTATAAACACTTATTTTCTACAGTAGCAATCAAAACGAAAGTATCTTAACACTTGTATTGTAACGCTTATCATCTTCCACCAGGAGGTGGCGACAACCCGTTTAAAACAAATATTTTACATTGAATCATTCATGCAGGAGATTCCAACAGTGACACAAGTCTTAATGAACTGAGACACAGACTCCTTAATAAATTTTATTTTTTACATTTTGTTCAAATGAATATATATATATATATATATACGTTTATATTGTTTATAATATATTATAATATCTATTTAAAAGACTTAAACAATTAACATTTTGTCAGAACCACTAGTAAATTACATTATGTTGTAAGAGAATCGTGATCTCCAATTTATAAAAAAAACTAAACTGATTCTCAATTTATTCAGAATTGTGCAGCTCTATTTTACATGTTGTTTACTAGCTTACTGCATAAAATTCATTAAAAAAATAAGTTTAATTTCATAAAGTATAAGTTGATTTCAAAATGAACCTACATTTTGTGCATTTTGTGTTTTTTCAGTTGAATAAAAGACTATTTTTCCCTATATATTTCATCATTGAGGATTTTTTTAAGTCTAAAAATCTCGTCTCGTTCTCATGGGATAAGTGTCTCGTCACACCCCTAGTTAAAATATTAAAATATTCACAGCCTTAATTCATACTTTACACTCATAATCCAATTATACTTCCTATGACAAAAATAACCTTGAAAATTATCGTCTTATATTTACATTTACATTTATTCATTTAGCAGACGCTTTTATACAAAGCGACTTACAATTGAGGAATACAATAAGCAATACATTATAAAAAGGCAAACGGACACAGGAAGTGCTTGTAATACAAATGTCTAGGCATTGTTCAGAGCAAATTCTAGCTGGACGGTGAGAGTTTAGGGAAAAGAGAGCAAAGTTAATGAAAGGGAGTGAATGTTTTTTTCTTTTCTTTTTTATATACATTTTTTTATTTTTTAAAGATGAATTCAAGTGATGACGGAAGAGATGAGTTTTCAGCTGTCGCTTGAAAATTTTCAGGCATTCAGCATTCCGGATGAGCATGGGAAATTCATTCCACCAGCCAGGAGCGGTGAACGAGAATGTTCTGGAGAGTGATTTTGTGCCTCTCTGTGATGATACAATGAGGCATCGCTCACTCACAGATCTCAGACTTCTGGAGGGGATGTAGATTGTCATAAGGGAGTGGAAGTAGGCGGGTGCTGAGCCTGTGGCTGTTCTATATGTAAGCATCAGTGGCTTGAACTTGATGCGAGTTGCAACCGGGAGCCAGTGCAGGGAGATAAAGAGAGCTGTGACATGGGCTCTTTTGGGTTCGCAGAAGACCAGTCGTGCCACTGCATTCTGAATCATCTGTAAAGATTCGATTGTGCATGATGGAAGTCCAGCTAGAAGAGCGTTGCAGTAGTCCAGTCTAGAAATGACAAGGGCCTGGACAAGAAGTTGTGCAGTATGCTGTGTAAGGAAGGGCATAGTAAGTTATTATCATCTTTCTCTGTTTCTCTCATCAGGGTTGAAACAAATCCATGCTCTCTCTATCCAAGGAAACTACGAACTGCGCATAGATCTTGAAGATTTCGAGAACAGCACAGCTTTTGCACAGTATGGTGTGTTTGGAGTTGGACTGTTCTCTGTTGACCCTGAGGATGACGGTTACCCCCTCACCATCGCTGATTACACCGGAACTGCAGGTACATACACATATTTACATATTTACAGACCATGGATCAATATCTTCAATATTGTGTAATTAGTATGCCTTATTTAAATCACACTAACTTTGAAAGACCCGGTATGCAAATCAGTTAGCATGATTACATCTTTGTTAACAATAATAAGTGCTTATTCATTCAGATAATTGGTTCATTTCAGTGCTTGGTGGCAAAGACAGAATAATTATGGCACTTAATTCACTCTTTAGTTACTTCTTAGCTACAAACAAAACATAGCTCTATCACACATTCTCCAAAACCCTGGTGAAAAATAAATATTCTTCATTGTATTTAAAATATTTATTTCATAGTAAGTTATGCTAAAAATAGATTGAAATGTCTATACTACCTGCATGAAAATACATTCTAAATGCAGTTATTTCATGCATTCATAAAGCACAAACTTAGTGCACTACAAATTCATTTGTAAAATACTATACTTTTTACAAATGCATTTGGGGAAGGATGAATATATATATATATATATATATATATTCCAAATGTAAAGTCCGCATGAAATCAAAATTTGCTATATTTATTTTGTTAGTGCACTTTGCCATTTCTGTGGTGAACAATTCATCCATGCAAGTCAATCCACAAAAACACTTTGTTTGCCTTCATAATCTTTAATCCAAATCTGAAAATGCTCCTCCCCACTAAAATGATGGGCCTTCTCTCATGAGATCAGTTTGACGGCTTGGGCATGAGTGTGACATCCTTGACCATGCCCCTCCAACTGTCAGTGGTCATTTTTTAATGAAACCCCTAATTTACTACATCCAATCAATTCGCAGTAGAAAAAACAAGCTGTGCCCTCTATTTTACTCATTCAAAATTCTGTTTATCTCAGAAGTTCATCACAATATGGAAGTAAAAACGGTCGCAAACTTCCGGTTCACGCAGACTTTAACACACCTGCTCCCCATTCACACCTGAGACCACTAACGAGTCACATGACACTGGGGAGAGAAAATAGTTAATTGTGCCCAATTTGGATATTTTCACAAAGGGGTGTACTCATTTGTGGCCAGCGGTTTAGACTATAATGACTGTGTGTTGAGTTATTTTGAGGGGACAGCACATTTACACAGGTTATACAAGCTGTACACTCACTACTTTACATTGTAGCAAAGTGTCATTTCTTCAGTGTTGTCACATGAAAAGATATAATAAAATATTTACAAAAATGTGATGGGTGTACTCACTTCTGTGAGATACTGTATATATATATATATATATATATTCTTCCATCTACAACATGTTTGAAACTTATTACAATTTATTTTCACACATACATACCCATATAAACTATCTGGACGGAACCTTTGAAAGAGGACGCCATTTCATAACCTCAATGACATGTCCATACTCACTCAGCCCAACAACTAGTTTTGATAAGGGATGAATGAAGCAACTCATCTTATGATCCTGTAGCTGTATGAAGGCCATATAATGTCAGTCATTGGGGATTGTTTGTTATAAATGTTGTCATATCATTTAAGTAATTAAGGCCGCTCTATGAGTTCTCACCTAAGACTATGGCACAAGAGACAATATCACATTCTGTGTATTTATATTTGTTTGTTCCTTCACCCCTTAAAAGTGTCTTAAGTATTTTAACAATGTTATTTTAACATCAGCCTAAATAGTGAAGGGGGCTTGATAAGTCAGTCTCTCCTCACCTTATACTTTCATGAGCTCTGAAATTCACCAACAATCAGTTTTGCTGTAGTTTTGCTAAACATCTTAACTCGGTAGAGTGCACACTTTTGGGAATCTGTGTTGCAGATTTGGCACATTTTTCAGAAGAAACCTTTAGAGTCTAGAAACTCATTGCAGCTAAAGACACAAGTCTCGCCATGTATTTCAAATCTGAGAATGATGGAATTATTTTATGATGCTGTGTAATTTTATATATATATATATATAAAGTGTATCTCTGCGTGGCATAAGTGCGAGTGCATCTGTGTGTGGCAGCGACCCAGGTTTGAATCCAGTCTGCAGTGTTTCCTTCAGCCAATGTTCAAATGTCTGTGTCCAATGTTCCACTGATATTCTCTGGAAAATTGAGTTGACTGGTATGCTGTTAGCAAAAGGCAATTTCTTAAGCTGTGCCAATATTTATAAAGGTTAATTTATTGCATTAGAAGTACACAACAATTGTGCCATTAGCACACTTCAATTTTACTTGGAATGTAATTGCAATGCATTTTAAAGTCACTAAAAGTAAGGGATAGTTTGACCTCAGTTTCGTATTAGTATAATATTAATGTATGCTCAACACTTTTAAAGTGTAATTGAATTGTAATGTCACCATAATGCATTTGAAGTTTGCATTGAATGCCGAATGAAAAATTAAATAAAAGAGTGGATATTTAAAGTGTACTGAAGTATACTTGGAACAATTCCACTTTAGCACAAACAAGTAAATTTAATACAATTTTAGTTGAACTTCAGCACTGCTTTTGCACAACAAAAATGCATTTAGTACAAAATGAGTTGTTCAAATGTAGCAGACTTTAAGTATACCAATTTATGGTGTGCCACAAATATATTTAGTTATACTAAAGTACATACAAATAAATTGTACTTAAGCATATGTTGCACTTTCAAGAAGGATGCGAAGTCCATTCTTACGGCAACACATTTATTTTCTGTTAAAACAGATAATAAAAACACAAGTTAATCAAGAAGTGTCTGTTGCGTGTACCACGAAGCTGATCATGTACTGAATAATTTTTCCTTGTTTGTGTCAGACACCTTAACAGAGAATTATAAACAATAACATGTCTTATAGTGCAAATGTTTATGCAGATACATGGCACTGGACACATTACCCTTTAAATCACACTCAATTCTCAAGAAATATCTGCTCTAAACTCATAAAGATCATCACCGAATAGATCTGAATGTGTTCTGTGGCCACGCGCACACATCATAAAGAAAAAGTATGACAAATAACAAGTATGAAAAATCCAGCATTGATAACTGTATGAAGCTGTATTGATACTCTTTTTAATCAGTTTTAATCCTCTATGAAATATGCTAATGAACTGACTTTATTTCATGAACTAGATCTTAACCAAACACCAGTTACTATGTTTTTCATAACAATATGACAAAATTATTAATAAAAGCATTTTACCACTGAATCTGATTGGAATTCCTATTAACTGTATTTTATTAATGTTCTTTCAAATGTAATGGCTGACTGAGTTAACATGACCATTTTAACAGAATAAATTGAATATTAACAAAATGTATGGGTCTAGGTAAAATTCAAAATGTCATGGTATTCATGAAAACTATTAAAATGGATTTATAGCGTTTTGGAAAAGAGCTCTTCATATAATGTAATTGCAATGCATTTAAAAAAAAAATCCTCCATTTATCCAGAATTGTGTATTGTCATTTATCCACACATAATGTAAACAAATAAATTACGTCAAAGTCAGATAAAGCATAAAATATGTTAGTGAGGCTCATTATCCAGCGTATGAGGGCGACCCTAATGGAAACAAACTAAAATATATTTGAAATAAATGTATTTTGTGCCAAGTATTCAACAAATACATTTACATATTTATGTGCATTATAAAAATAATAAATATAATATAATAAAACATAATAAAAATACCCTGGAATTGTAATTCTGGTATAATAAACTGGTAGAAATAAAGTCTGCTAAATTGGAACAACTAATTGTAAGGCACTTTAATTATGAAAAAAGATATACTCAAAGTATATTTGATTGGGCTAAAGTGTAACATCAAAGTATACTTCAGGTACACTTTAAATATCTTGCATTTAAAGATAGATATTATACAGATATCATACGATCCTTATTAATAGTGATAGTAAAATAAGTTTTAGGCACAATATTAAGAAATGTGCATTGTGTAATATAGACATACTCCAATTAAAGTTTAATTATAATTGAATATCAGTAATTGATATGTCAATAAATGTGTTAATGGATTTTAAGTACATTTACATTTGTTGATAAAACTCTCATCCTAAAACTCTCATCTGCCATTTTATGCACAACATTATTAATCATGGTTAAAGTCAACATTTCAGGACAGAAATTTGACTCTATAGGAACACAATATACTGTTGGGTGTTACTAGAGTAATAATTATCAGCTTACCTGTTAAAACAGATAAGAAACACAGGTCAATCAAGGAGTACCATGTTGCATGTACCCTGAAGCTCATCACATACTGAATATTATTTCCTTGTTATTCAACTACTGATGCATAGAGTAAAGCATGGGTGCCCCCTGCTGACGAACCTGAGATTAACAATATTAATTTTACTCACAACACAGTGTAATCCAGTAATACAAAATAAATTGTCACAGGAATTACCATTGTTCCCGTATCTGAAAAAGTTAAAAATATCAAGCATTTTATTTGTCTCTTTTGAGCTACACATTCCACTAGGGAAATCACCACACAAAAACAAACACTAAGGCTGGGCATCAATGCATATTCCATATCAATACCATATCAATACACATTGATTCTGAGTCACAAGCTCTCAATTTGATTCAGATTTGATTCAATAAAAAAGTTCTCATTAAAAAGTACCGGCTGTTTTGAATGGTTTCTAGAGTCAGTATATAATTCTGACTATACTTGTCTCAATGTATCTTTTTTGATCACTAAAAAGAACCCACCCATTTGTTCATAAATCAGAATACACTGGTCATGTTGAATGTTTTTAATAATAATAATAATTAGTTGCATTTATACAGCGCTTTTATAGACACTTAAAGCGCTTTACATTGTGATTTTTGCATGAAGTCTGCTAGGGACCATACAATAGTAAGATGTTTCTTATCATTATTTTGTGGTACACTGTCTTTTTATAGCATCACATCAAAAATATACTGAAAATTCTCAAGTTTTTTTTTTATGCTGCCATTAAAGAAAAGTTCTTAGAATCTTAACAATCATTATCTGGATTATTTAGAAATCTGACATTATCACCCAGTCCTCGCAAACTCAAACACACATAAAATGCCTCCCAGTCAATTACCATTGACTTAAGACAAATGTCAAGAACAGACATAAACTGAATTGGAAAGCTCCTCAGAGTCCTGTAAGAAACAAGCGAGCAGCGAGATAAACAGAAATAGAAAGAGCATCCTGAGTTTGAACTCAAGGGCAGGTGCAGAGGAAAACACACAAATACACCATGAAGAGCGAGTGAAGGAGAGAGGTGAGAGATCTCCTGTCTGTACAGCAGGTATATCCGGGCTTGAATTGGATCGTGTCTGTAGAGCTTGTGTCAGGTGAGCAGGTGGTTTCTGCTGGGCAGCGTCTTCATGCCCTTGAGCTGCTGGGTTTCGTGTTTGCTGCCTGACAGGTCGCCCCTAATCACAGTGCTGAGAATATTATTGTGATCATTTGCATTGAATTTTGACAGGCAGTTGCACTCTGGGCCAGCCTGGTGGGGCCTAATTCGTCTCAAAATTCAGACAGCATCAAGGTGACTCCTTATTCACGCCAGCATGTGAGCACAAATAAGCCCATGCATATGTGTGTGCACATACGGTATGTTTTATGCAGGTTACACATTTATACTGCGCATTTTAGAGTCACATGTGATATTACCACATCACCTGAAGGCTTTCTGAGAAGATTGTATCCCCTTGACAAATGAAAAGTGATTCCCAAGAGCATGTGACCGAATATGAGAGTTTGCAAGGACATGTCTGGGTATAACACTCTTAATGCAGAAATGTCAACGGCAGCAATACAAGTATTTTCTGTTGGCTCCGTGCAACCCTAGTGTGACTAATGGCTTATTCCCATAGCTGCGGACAAAATCTGTCATGCTTGAATGACGTGCGTCTATGCTGGGAAATTGAGCGCCGGACTGGGATCCGTTTCTCTGCGTATTGTCTTTGACATTATTGAGTAAAACTGACTGCGGATCAGAAGATTGGAGATCTTCAAGGTCATGGGCTGTTAGAGAAGAGGAATGGAGGTTTAGAGCTTTTGTTCTGGAAATATTATCCTTTTCTGTGAAGCGTCCCTTGTATTTTAAATACAAGGATGAAAGGTTAAACTCAAACTGTTTCTGAACAAATCCCATAGTGGTTTGGAAATACCACCTGACATTTACTTCTACTGTACTCATCCTGGTACACTTTCTTTTTGTTCCGTTCTCTCTCCATCTCCATGGAACATTTTGTTCCAGCTCTTGTTTGAATTATATTCTCTATTCATGTTGTGCTGACAGGAACAGTTTATAGGGTAACAGACACATCACCACCTGCCCTCCTGCCAAACAAATCCAGTGAAGTGGACAGCAAGCAGGATGGCTTTCCAAATCCCCCTTTCAGCCAAAGAAATGGGGAAGGTTTGTTTCTGTTGGCCCACAACACCTAATGTCTGTTTCCATCAGATAAGACTGATGCTACAAGACACTTCTTGAGGGAAGACGATCTGTCATTGACCCACAAGTTGAACCTTGCCCCACAGAATTCTGAAAGAGTTTTGGATCTCGAAATACTTCCCTGAAAGAATGGCTATAATGAAAAGAAGCTGCAAGATACAAACCTTCTTTACTTCTCAAAATAACAGAAAGCTGCAGCACATCCATGCCATTATCATTCAGAGATATGTGCATGATTATCTACTGATGTACCATTGTAGTACAGTCAAACCCTTTAACTAAAATAGAAATGAATGCATGCATGGGTGATGTTTCAACCATTCGATGGCAGCTATCTATCTATCCTCTATCTGTCCTCTATCTATCGTATTTATTTATTAGCTCTCCTTTCTTACAGCATACTTCATTTCATTAATAATTTGTAATTGTTTTGTAACTTCCTATGGAGATTTTACACATCATTGCTGCCTTCAACTGTGAAAACTGAAAATCACTAGTGAAATAAATGGAAAATGTGTCTTTTCAGGTTTGTCTAATTTCAAGTTTGGGGTAAGATTAAGATTTTAGATTTAGATTTAGATTTAAGATTGGGGGTAAGAGTAATATTTATATATATAAATATACAGTGCATGTATATATGTGTGTAATGTGTGTGTGTATATATATATATATATATACACACATATATTATCAATATGATACATTATCAATATGTATTCCTGGCATCTAGAGTTGTTTCTGTGAAATGGTTTTCAGTGATTTGTACAGTATTATTTCTAAAATCACACAAATCAGCTCTGTTGCAACTTAATTAAACACATTAACATTTAAAAGTGATTTGTTAAATGTCTCTTATGTGCATCAATGCTTAATTTATTTGATCAAACACACTGTAAAATATTATTACAATTTAAAATTACAGTTTTTGTTTTAATATATATTTTAAAATATAATGTATTCCTGTGAAGGAAAGCTGATTTTTCTTAGCAGCCATTACTCCAGTCTTCAGTGTCACATGATCCTTCAGAAATAGTTTTAATATGCTGATTTTCTTCAGTATAAAAACAGAAGACAGTGCTGTTTATTTTTTTGTGCAAATCGTCTTTTTTCAAGATTCTTTTATGAACAGAAAGTTCAAAAGAACAGCATTTTAATGTATATCTTTGTTCAAATTTTACATGTCTTTCCTGTTACTTTTGTATCTTTTATTAAAGTGTAATTCTTGCTCAAAACTAGTATTCGTTTTAATTAATATTCTGCTGTTTTTCATTGATTTTTGTGTGCATTCGTACACAGGAGATTCATTGCTTAAGCACAATGGAATGAAGTTCACCACAAAAGACAGAGACAACGATCACTCAGAGAACAACTGTGCTTCGTTCTACCATGGTGCCTGGTGGTACCGCAACTGCCACACCTCCAATCTGAACGGCCAGTACCTGCATGGACAGCACACCTCTTACGCCGACGGGATCGAATGGTCATCCTGGACCGGGTGGCAGTACTCGCTAAAATTCACAGAGATGAAAATCCGGCCAACGCGCGAAGAGCGAGAAAGCAAGTAACCACACAAAAAGTTACATTTAAATGTAAGGAAATAAAAAATTCAAACTTAAAAAGACTTGAATATGGTACTTATGGTGTGGGGGGGAAAAAGGACTGGATGTTGCTAATCTGAAAAAGAGCTTTCTGTTGTCCTGTTTATTAATTTGGCAGAAAAGTTTTGTGGCCGTGCTGTAAGTCCTGGCCTCCATATGACAATGTCTTTATCATCAGGCCTTGACGTTTCTTTACACCCCAGCTGTCGGATCTCAGCTCACCCCTGCACTGACTCAATACTGTGAGTCACACTTCGGTTCTGACAAAAAAAATTACACTGAATCAAGGATCCTATTATCTTGCCACCGATTAGGGAATGAAATAATGGAGAACTATGTATGACAATGAAATGTTGGAATGGTTCCCTCTGTCAGCAAAGCCTGTTTCCGTTCTCCCTCTTATTGTTTAAAATCTCCACTAAGTCTTCATGTTTAAGTGATGGGAGGAGAGAGAGAGCAGTGCAAAGGTTTCTGTCTCATCGCCATTAGTGAGCATATTGGCCACTTTGTCTGATCGCCATTGCCAAGTGATCATCAGCCAGGCTCCAACAATATTTCTGCCCTTTAAGTGTTAATCTCTTTATTGGCCTGACTCCTGGTCTTCTCATTTGTTCTCCCTCTGCTCTCCCTTCACTCCTTGGGTTTGTTTTCTTTGGTCCCCTGTGGAAGTGGAAAAGGTCAATATGTCATTTAGTACAATTACACTGCACATTGTTCTCATCTTTGCTCTTTTCTGACTTTTTCCTTTTCTCTCGCTTCTCTTCTTCCCACTTCTGTTTTGTAATTCATCTCTCTCTCAACCTAATTATGTTTTTTTAATCCCCATTTTCATAATGGTGACCATTTATCTGTACTTTGCTTAAATTATGTAATTTTGAATTTCAAAATGGAGAGATTTACATATTTGACACGATTAACACACTAACAAAACTTTAGTTCCCTCCCTTGTTTGTTTGTTTTTATGTATAGATGAGCAGTTTTCATACTGACTTGTGAACGAACTTGTGCAAGTATAATCTCTGATTCATTCATCTTGGACTTTGCAGTTTTGAGTTTTACTTTATAAATGTACCAAGAGCTTTAAGATATGTGTAGATTTCATGTACAGTGTTTATGTTTTAGAGACTTTTAGCGCATGTGAAATATTTTCTCAAGGGAAATTGACAAAAGCACACAAACAAAGCTATAGAAAAGATCCCTCAATGTGTCGTGATAAAGCCTGCAGTCTTGTGACTGGGATGGAATGGACTCTTGTTTTAAATTCTGGTCTGTAGGGGAGATGAAATCCATTAAACGTACACCAACAAATAATGAGCACATTACTCGAAAAAATATGTGGAAAGGCGACTGTAAAAGCAACATTACATGATGTTGTCAAGAATTTAAAATTGATATAAATGAGTTCTCATCCTTGTCTCTGGAGTCGTCTCTAAGTTTGCACCACTTTAACTGCAAAGTTGCCTCTGTCAGTTTGCATCTTTGTTGTGTATTTTATATTGTACTTTTTTTCTTGTTCTCTCAACTCAGATTTTCCCCCCTCCTCTCATTCTGTGGAATTACATCACAATCAGCCCCTTTTCTCTGTCACCATTTGCTTTAAAGTTAACCATTCTGCCTGTTCAGCTGTCAATAACGTTTCTCTAGTGTGTTGCCATGGTAATGATCCCCTTAACAAAAGCTAACAGGCTGAACAAAGAATGAAGGAAAGAGATGTTAAATGATTTAACTATGTCAAGAAAAGACAAAAAAGAGTGCACATTATAATGGGAGAAATACAATTCGAAATCATTTGTAATTAAAGGTCTCTGTGAGAATGAATGTGTGGAAATGTGTGTGACTGAATTAAACTGAAAATATACTTGTAAAGAAAAAAATGTAATTGTTATTTCTGTGTATGACATTGGCTTTTCATATTGTGTGCATATAAAAAAAAAAGTTCAATTAATAACATATAAATAAATAGATTTCTGCAATGGCACTGCATGGATTTTGAGTTAGATCTCCTGTGCGTCTTTTCTGTGCATCCAGACACACATCTCTCCATTTCCAGCAGGAAATATTTTCATCACCCTCTCCAGCTGTTTTTAATACTCACAGGGCGTTTGCTCTCAACTCATTACACTTCTCACACAGACTCAGGGTTTGTGATTGCTCCCTATGGATGCGTTTCCTCAAACCTTTCCTCTATAAATAAGTCTACATTTGTTTCTGGTTGAATCTTTATGTGTGGTTTAAAGCAATTGGCAACTGCCAAAGAACATCATGTTCCCATTTCCCAGTTTTAACAGGCTGTGTGTTTCTGTGTCTGTCTGTCTGTATGGATGTGTGTATGTGTGTTGCTGGATCTGTGTGTTTGTGTTTTGAGGGAGTTAAAGTGGATGACTAAAAGATGGAGAAAGATGCTGCATGGATGTGCGAGTGGGAATGATAGAGTGCAGCACATGGGATTGTGTGTGAGTTCACTGCTGAATGCGCTGGTCCTGTTTTTGCTGCAATAATGGCAACTCCCCAGTGAAGACACCAGCACAAGAGATGAGCAATAAAATGTAACCTAATGGCCATTTTTGCTCAAAAGTGCAAAAGAAAGTGACACAAACATTGGCATCCTCGACCATCATTACTATTTTAGAAGATGTAGACATTTTGATGAAAAGAAAGTATATAGAAATGTTTGAATTTTGCCTTTGTAAAATGTGTGTGTGTGTGTGTGTGTGTGTGTGTGTGTGTGTGTGTGTGTGTGTGTGTGTGTGTGTGTGTGTGTGTGTGTGTGTGTGTGTGTTTGTATATATATATATATATATATATATATATATACAGTGTTGGGGTAACTAGCTACATGTCACAGATTTACACAATTTAATAAATGAATACAAATAATTATCAGTAATCAGTTAGTTACTGAGGAAAAAAAACTGTAATTTATGCACAGTTACTTATGAAAATCTTAACGATTACAAAAGAGATTACATCTGAATATTTTCACACACAGTGCATACACAGATTTAATTGATTATTTTCCCAAATTGCTCTAAAATATTAGACACCAATGTTTCAGGAGTTTAGGGTACATATAACTATAACTGTTTTATGTCCCATTTGGGTTTATGTATACGTTTCATTTTTTAAGATTATCTTTTTTTTCCCCAAGGCATAGCTATCCAAAGATTTGATTTCAAAAACAGCATAATAGCTATTCAATTATATTTTATCATGATTTTAAATCGGTATTTAATCTCAGAATGATCTTAACTAAGTCTGATTTTGTGGTGGCTGTGATTTAAAATTAAAATATTTGTAATTAATTAAAGGATTTCGAAAGTCTGACAGTAATCATTGTTGAGTACTAATGAATGTAAGGTTAACCCTGCCTGGTTTATATGTTTGAAAATGATTAACAGTTGAAAACATTAGAAATGTAGAAAAGTAGTTAAAAATAATCACATTTCATCAGTTACTACTTTAATAATAATTTAAATAGTTACACTACTTTTTACATTTTAAATAGGGTAACTTGTAATCTGTAAGCTATTAATTTTATAAAGTAACCTTCCCAACACTTTATACTTACAAAGACTTGTAATAAATGAATTGACAAGTCAGCATCTCCTTTTATTGCTTTATGTTTCAGTATTAAGGATGGTTTTAAATGTCAATGCTGTTACCATTTTGTTGTTGTTGTTGTTGTTGTTTTCTGCAGTGAACAGATAGTAATTGAAAATGCATTAATATTTACATAAAATTATCTTTAGAAGAATGACCTTGTAGTTTTGTGACCTTGAGCACAAGACTTGTAATGCCAAAAACTATATTTAGAAATGAATCTTTATTTATTGATGAATGTTTAAAAATCTTACTGAAAGATTACTGTCTACTATCAACTTTATTAACTGAAGTGAGAGAGAGAATTGTTGTACAGTGAAGTAGTGAGTGAAGTTTATGCTGGATGACAGCGATATAGATGACAAGGGGTGTGTTAACTGTGTGAGCCGCATGTCAAAAACACATGAAAAGACAACAGTGTACTTTGTTCTCTCGGGATATGCATGCTTTCTCCTTGACAGACCAGAACGTTTGTTGTGATACTGCATTCATAAAGAAATAGATGTGAGACTTTAAACCTCACACTCATGCAATGCTATGCCCATATATACTAAAGGTTACACATCAAAAGGTGTTTTAAGAATTAGTTATATTTAGTAGAGACTATATATCATTATCCAGCATTTTATTGTTTCACTATCATGACCTTTTCATGTTCACACTGAATCCAGTTTCATTATAGTGTGACTCCAGTTTTGTAGGTTGGGGGTATGAAGGCTCTCGTCTGATTGCTGCCTTGTGATGCATGTGTAGCTGTGATTTTACCGTTGGGATGATGAGAGGAAGGGAAATGTTAGAGGAAAATTAAAGCGATTTTATTACCATGGCAGCTCCTTTTATGTCTTGCAGACCCGACGCCTGTTCATGAGGGAACCTACATTAGCATAACAATAAATACCTCTGTGTAGATGGAGTGAGGAAGAGACAGATGTATTATTATTATTTTAGATTGAGTGTCAGTTTCCTCCGCTCCAAATTTACCTGCTGGCTGTCTCTGTGGCAGAAATAAATGAAGTAAATCATGGTGAGCACATCAAAAATTATTTGTGTGTGAGTGTGTGTACATTCTATGTATTAACCTCTCTTTCCTTCTCAAACTCACTTTTCTCTCACTTTCTAAAGAGAAGAAAACAGCAAGATATGTTAAGCAAGGTGAATCTGAAGATCTGTAAAACAGTCACATTTGCAAGCGTATGACGCATTTGCCACAATCTTGAGAAACCTGAGAAGAAAGCTCAAAAATGATGCTGAATATTCATGAAGGAGTTTAGTTATGTTCATTCAATGAGAATTCACATGATAAATGCATAATTATGCTTCTAAAAACCCACTTTAAATGCATTTGAATCCACTCATGTTCTTTTCTTTTACTCCCTATGCACTTGTTTTTCCAGGTATTTCATAATTAATAGTTTGATTAAGGTCATTGTTCTGCCACAATAAATATGCTGCATGTTTTTTGTCATTTCAAATATTTACAGCATGTATTGCTTGGTTGGCTTCAATCAGTATCAAGAGGTGAAAAGTAAGAATTTTTTATCAGTCCACCTGGAAGTTGCTAAACAAAAGACATTTCTAAAATGTATATTTCAAATTAATTCTGATCTTTTAAACACCATTTTTCTTTTTTACAGTTTCCATGAAAATATTATGCAGCAAAACTCTTTTTAAAATGTTATAAGAAGGAATGTTCCTTGAACAGTCAGCATATTAGAATGATTTCTGAAGGATCCTGTGACAGTAACAGTATTATTGTTTGTACTGTTGATCAAAGAAATGCAGCCTTGGTGAGCATAAGAGATGTATTTTAAGAGATGCCATTTAAAAAAAATGTAACGGACCCTAAACTTTTGAACAGCGATGTAGAATACATATTCTCTGTGAAATAATCATACAGTAAAAGTACTTAAACCTTTGGACAGGAATTACACAGTTCTATAATCTAATTCTATAATCTAATTCAAATAAACCACCAACACCACGTAAACCGTTGTTGGTCGCTATAGTGCATGTCAGTCAGCTCTTCCTCTCTAAGGAAAGTTGTTGGCTATAAGCTGCAGTGTGGTCAGACCTTTTGCTGTTTAGTTAAATGTCTGGCTATGCAAGACTGACATCTTAGTGCCGGCACGGCTGTTTTGTACTGTATCCCTGCAGGACACTTGGGGCAAGAACAGAGAATACAGATGAGGTGCAATCCGCTTTAGGTGTTTGTGCTGTTGCTTGTCACTTAATGGAGGATGCCATTAAGGAACAACAACAAAAACTAACTGGATTGACAGCCAAATTGGTAAGAAGACTAAAATAAACTAAATGTTATTAGCTCCTGTATGTATGTATGTATATTTGAGCGTATCTGTATATGTGGACAAACATAGTCACTTTCCAGCTTAAACTTAAACCTAATCATGCTCACTAGACTGTTTATTCTCAGCATCAGTGATTGCATGTGTTTTCTGCTATTTGGAGCATTGCCAACCACTGGCAGCTCTGATGCTGGCGCAGAGAACCAAAGCTGTCATTACATCTTCAGTGAGCAGTCTAGTCCATCTTTAACCCTTTTATGCCTCATCAGTCCAGAACCATTCAAACAACAGCCCTGCACTAAGACATTTATTTTGAAAATGTTCTCCTAAGATGTTTATGGTATATGTTTGTTCCCTAGAGCAAAGCACTTAACCTCGAGTTGCTTCCAAGGGGACTGTCCTAGTAATAAGTGACATGTAAGTAAAATACATGTATTATTTTTTATGTATTTGGCTAAATGACTCACTTCATAATAAGACCCCTGTGCTAACCCCTGTCAACATTAGTCAAAACTGATTTTCTTTTAACTTATATAATGTGTGACATCAAAACATTTGAGGTTTCCTTTTCTTTGCTTTTTGGGGGGGGGGATTGTTACTAAAATCAAGTCCCTTTTTCTATATTTTGTCATGAGTACAGCCAACCAAGCAGTTTCAGTTCCCCTATAGGCTTCCATTGTACTTTTTTTGTCTTATCTGTAGAAATAGAACCAAAGGTGTTTGGCTATCAAATTGTTTCAAAGTGTCTTGTATGTTTTACACAAAAAAAGGTATGTAACAATAAGAGGGTGAGTAAATGATGACAGAATTGTCATTTTTGTGTGGATAGTTTCTTTCAATATTCTCATATTTAGACAAAATAAACGGTGTGAGGCATAGTTGGTGCGTTTTACAATTGTAGGGCAGTTTATGGTACAGTTTATCATATTTATTGTTTTAACTTTTTCATGAAAGCAGATACCATTTTAAAGTAAATTTGTCTAAAATTGATGATTAACATGACAAAATATTGACAAAAAATACGATTTT
The DNA here is from genome assembly GCA_027564155.1 of Gymnocypris eckloni scoliostomus. Taxonomy (NCBI): domain Eukaryota; kingdom Metazoa; phylum Chordata; class Actinopteri; order Cypriniformes; family Cyprinidae; genus Gymnocypris; species Gymnocypris eckloni. The sequence goes on from CM050414.1 coordinate 17,936,508, forward strand.
GTCAAAAAACTGTGACTAAAACTATAAATACTGTTCCACACAGATGAATTACAGTAACTGATCATCTGCTGACACTGTCAGAGTAAAACAGCTCACATAAAGATGTCTGAAAGTGCACCTTCCTGACACTTTTTAGAGGAAAAGAGAAGTGTATATACATTTGTGTGCGTGTGTGACACGACTGCTATTTGAGCATCCGTCTCCAGCTGTCGCGGCTAGGTTTGATGTTCCTGGGGTGACATCCCCCCTTCATCTCCCCTGTCACAATCCCATCTCTCTGTCTTGCCTGCACTCACTTCGTTTCCTTTAACGAGAGGAATGTGTCCATCACGACTTATTCCAATCCTCTCTCCTCCTTTCATTTCATCACCCCACTGATGTGCTTTCCTTGTCATTAGTTGAACATTTGCTGTGTGGCTCTTGACTGTGAAAAGATGCAGACCTATTAATAAGCAGATGCGTGACACCCAGTCCAAATTAAGAATTACATGCATTTGAACAGTATATTTTTGCTAATAGCTCACACAATTATTAGTATTATTATTGGGCATATGATTATCTTCAAACTACAGTACATATACAGTATGTTCATTCAAATATTTGAGATCAGTACATGTTTTTGAAAAAAAAAGTATCTTATGCTCACTAAGGCTGCATCAACAATACAGTTAAAATGTATATTTTGAAATATCATCATTTAAAACAATTTATTTAAATATATTTTCAAATGATATTTTTTCCTGTGATGGCAAATCTGTATTTTCAGCAGCCATTTATCCAGTCTTCAGTGTCACATGATCCTTCAGAATTTTGTATATGCTTGATGACATGGTGCTCACTACATATTTATTCAATTTATTATGGTACATTTGTTTGTTGTTTTTTACTCTATTCTCATTCATGTCCTTACCAATAGCAGATGAGAATGAAGGTTGAATTGGAAAATCTAGGTCAGTAATCCTTTTTAGATACAAGACTGTTATATTGATTTAAGTACACTTATTTTAATATTTGTAAAAGCAAAACTCCTACATTGTGTGTTTGACACTGATAAAATATGACCAAATCCAGCTTCATATTGTAATAGTCTTGTGCATGTAAACATGGTCTAAGCTCCTTTTTTAATGAAATACCATGGGCAAAGAGAGGTTCAATGCCCTCACTATGATTTCAAATGAAAATGAATTCATGCATGAACTGCCAGATCTCAATAGGAAAATCACTGCCAAGTTTGCACAAATGAACAATCAACTGCAATTTCTCTTTATTTCAAGTCAACATTTCACAGGTGAGTAACTCTAATTTCATTCAAATGTATTTCAAGTGCTTTTAAAGTATGTTTAATGGTTTGTTTTTTGCCAATGTTCAATATGTTGATTTTGGTATACTCTTGTTCACAATTATGAGATAATATAAACCACCTTAGGCCAATGTGGATATTTCCAATGCTTAATCCATATTCAGTTTTTGCTTTCTATGAATTAACTAGTGTCATTTGTGAATAACTCATTGAGGGTTAGTCAGCTAATTGACTGTACCCTACCAGAAAAAAAAGCTTGGAGATGCCACTGGTTATAAGTGTTGCTACGGTTAAAATCATCAGCTAAATGACTAAATAGTAGACTAATTACTATTTAATGTATTCTTCCCTTCTATCCATCTGTTTTACACTCTTTAATGCTCTAAATCTCATCCATTCTGTTACGAGTGTCAGTTTCTGAGATCCTGAAGGATATGAGCTAAAATGCTGGAACAGCGTAGGCTTTTCACAGCTGGTAGAGGAAGAACTGAAGAGTGAAGCAAATCTGCCACGTGAACAGCACAGCAGCAGTAGCTACAAATGGAAAGTGAATGATAACAAAGGGGAAAGGTGAGTGCACCTGTTCATCCATCTTTGTGTGCTTGTGAGTATGTAATGCCGACATGGGTGCTTGACTCCATGATTGATTGCTGTCAAGGTTTTGATCATATCAGTATGTTACTCTCATTCAGTCATCTCCTTTCATTAAATAAGCAGAAGGTGAAAAATATGCACCAATGATGCACAGGGGTCACTTGTAAGCACACAATGTTAAAGCAATAGTTTACTCAAAAATCATGCTGTTCCAAACCTGTATGACTTTCTTCTGTGGGTCACATGAGATAACATATTTTGAAAATGTCTGTATGGGCTATAACAGCTGAAACAAAATATCTGCCCTCGGGTCTCATTCATCCTCGTTAACTAAAAGGAAACGATGGATTTGAAATAATGGGCAGGAGAGAGAAATAAAGAGGAAATGTAAGAGGATAATTGGAGGCAGGAAACTGAAGAAGTGAGTTAATAAAGAAATTCACCACAGGGACCAATGGTATCCCATCAACACAGGTTAAACCAACAGCATCTGACGGAACAGGCTTCATTTCCCTTATCAGTAAAGGTGCTTTTGTACGTCATGCAGAAGGACCGAGAGAAAGAGAGGGGTTTCAAAAACAGTCTCTATATCCACAATTATTTCCTTATTTATTAAGAAAATGACTAGTGATTTAGATGCCTGTGCAGTGTTAATTTAGTCAATGAAGGCGACGACAAAAAATATTCGTCAACAAACCTTTTTTCTGTGACTAAGATGAGACGTTGACGAGATAAAACTAATATCTGATGATAAAAACTATGATGCAATGTATGCCGAGTCTGTTAACAAGACGAGACGGGACTAAAATGTTATTTGAGGACTACCGGACATTCAAAATATTCAGTCTTGTCTTTCAAAATGTGCCAATATGTATGCCAATATTGGCAATTATGCCAATACTTTATGATTGTAGGCTAGTTATGCCCGTGCATGATGATAAATTAGCTTGTTATGTTTTCATTTACAAATGAAACCACATGAATGATTCATTCCTCAACGAAACACTAGGCAGTAGGCTATAATATTAATTAATTATTAATTCGCAGAAAAAAATAAATATATGTTAAATTCAACCTTTTAACTGTATAGTCTATAAATTCCAGTCAGCATAATCAAAGCATTATGTCGAATATTTACCGTAGACTTATTTTCAAAACTGATCAAAACTTACGTTATGTAAAGAGATCGAAATGAAGGGAAAAACTATTATAAAATATAATAATTGGCTAATTAATAATAATAATGATGATGATGATGATAATAATAATAATAAATAATGATAATATACAAATAGTATGGAAAAACACGATCATTTAATGGACACACAGTTAGCAAGACTCTATTTTAAGACTCTATACTAACAGGTCTATTTTATTTTAAGTACTTTAAGTAACATTTAGTTTATTTGTGATAAACGTAATTAGAATGCTAGTTACATTGCGTGCAATGGCCTACAGCCCGGTAGTCTATGGTCAATATAATAATTGAATTATGTAATAATTTCTATAATAATTTCTATATTTCTATAACAAATGATTCAGAATGCAGTGGCACAACTGGTCTTCAACAAGCCCAAATTAGCCCATGTTACACCTCTCTTTGCACTGGTTACCAGTTGCAGCTCGCATCCAGTTCAAGGCACTGATGCTTGCATATAGAACAATCACAGGCTCACCACCCAGCTACTTCAACTCACTATTACAAATCTACATCCCCTCCAGAAGTCTGAGATCTGCTAGTGAGCGCATCATGGTACCATCACAGAGAGGCTCAAAATCACTCTCCAGAACATTCTCGTTCACCATTCCTGGCTGGTGGAATGATCTTCCCACCCCTATCCTTAGAACGCTGGATCCCTGTCAAGCAACAACTGAAAACTCATCTCTTTCAACAGTACTTGACTTCATAGAAAAAAAAAAAATTTTCAAAATCTTCATCTTTCTCTTACTCTTTCTCTCCATTCTGTCACCGATGGAGTTTTTGTTCCTTGCCGCTGTCGCCTCTGGCTTGCTTAGTTGGGGAATCTTCATTTCCAGCACAATCATCGACTTGATTGCACAGATATTATTTAAACTGAACTAAGCTGGACAATGCCATTACTAAATTCAATAATGAAATGCATTCAGCTGATAATTGAGTGTTAAATCCTGTCATTTTACATTATTGACACAATTTGCCTATTTTGATATTGTGCAGTGCTTTGTTACAATTTGTATTGTTAAAAGCGCTATATAAATAATGGTGACTTGACTTGACTTGACTCCTTCCTTGCTAGCTTGTACTTATTTGAACAATGCCTGAGACTTGGTGTTACGAGCACTTCCTCTGTCTGTTTGCCTCTTCAAGATTAATCGCTTTATGTATTCCCCAATTGTAAGTCGCTTTGGACAAAAGTGTCTGCAAAATGACTAAATGTAAATGTAAATGTAATTAATTAATAATTTCTTATTTCAAAATAAAATATGAATCCCTGATAATCCTGGGTTTCTATGGTCACGTAGGTTTGTTTACGCAATACACATTAAACTCGTGGCCACGAGAAAAATATGTTGTTCCCTCAACATAAGAAGTCGTGGCCACGAGAAATGGATGTTGTTCCCTCAACAGCATCTTGAGGCCACAACATACGGATGTCGTCACCACTACAAAACGATCTCGGGGCCACAACGTAATATCACGTTCCCATGAGTTCATATGACGTTCCCAGAAATTAATATCTCGTGGCCATGACATATTATCATGTTCCCACGACTTAATTTGTCATGGCCACAACAAAACTAAGTGAATCGAAGATGACCCCTGCCGGGCACTGTTCTCTCGTGCACGCTCCACTAATTCAGTCTCAGACAGCATGCGAAGACGCGATCAGTTCTCAGCGCTCAAATACACTCACAGCCGTCCAAATGTCTATCGTGTAGAGTCAGAGTATCTCATGTAAATACAGTTGATTATGGCTTAAGTGAGCATAAACAGGTAGGTGAAAACTGAATGTGTGTCAGTATTACATACCTTCCTTCTTAAAGGGACAGCATTCCTAAATATATGTTTCATCAATGAGTTTAATTTGTATCTCTACCAAAAATGTTTATGTATTCCAGTTTTTCCAAATTCAATCCTTGATTCAAATTTCTCATAAGCTTAATTGATTTGGTCTAAATAGAGAAGAACTGATGACTATTTTTGTTTGAATACTACATATAAAATAGCTACCAAAATAAATGTTGGTAACTGCAGTTTGACAAAGTAATGACTAAAAGTTTAATGCAATGACTTTTCGTCGACTAAAACTAGACTAAAGCTATGAAAGACTCAAATGACTAAAATGCGACTAAGAATAGTAAGCATTTTCGTCTCAAAAAAAAAAGACTAAATCAAAAATGCCTGCCAAAATTAACACTGCGCCTGTGTCACTTTGAGACAAAATGAGTTCCTGGTCTCCCAGGACCCAGAGCTATTGACTGAAGTGTGTGTTACAGAGGATGATATTTTTCTTATAGGTTTGCTTAGTCTTAATGGTGTTTGCAAAGCTTTAGGCCCTCAACAACACATGGGATTCGGTTTATTGAGGTTCTGAGTTAAATCAACACAATTCTTCAAATGAAAACAATGTTTGGGGTGCTTGTGTGCTTGTAAATTGCAAGATGTTGACTTACTGAAGCTGAAAAATTGGTTGCACTTTACAATGCATACACAGGTTAGATAGGTTGCACAGGTTAGTTTTCACTTCAAGCAAAAGACCTAAAAATATCAAATAGTTTAAATAGTAAAGGATTTATATACCATTGTTATTTTTTTTAAATAAGTATCTATTCAAACTATAAATAAACTTTATTTTAAGTATTTTTTTTTTGCGCAAGGCACATTTCTTAATGTTATGCCTAAAATTTGTTTTAATAATTCTATTAATAAGGATTGTATGATCCCTGTATCCAGTACCGTTTCTAGGCATAGACGAGCTAGGCGGTCACCTATTGCGCCACCAGCTGTAGGGGCGCCAATGAGCACTCTACTGGCGCTACATTTTAGCAGGGTTGTGATAAAGAGTGGCACGGTCACCCTGAAATATGACTGCTGCCCCCACTGTATCCCCAACATCATTGGGCTAGAGTACTTTCAATCTGACGATGCCTCTTTGCCATTTGATCAGAGCACTGTCAGTTGCTGCCTGATTGTTACATGCTTGCATTTGGAGCGCTCATCAACGCCATTAGATCAATGGACTCTGTCAGTGCTTTGGCAAGGTAAAGCTTTTTTTTGCCATGCAATAAAGCTAAAAATATTGGTACAGTAAATAAAGTGCACAAAATCAGTATTTTGTTTAGCAGTATTCGTGGCAGTTGATAAATCATGTTGTGAGATTTGTCCAAAAGGTGTGCGTTTTTGCGCCAATGCATTGTTAAAGGATCAGCGTGTCATGTAATATTCTCATATAAACTTTACTAGCCAATTTAAAAAATATTGGTATAGTAAAATGTGCTAATTTAGGAGATCATTACATACTTTTATTAAACCGCTTTGTTGAGTTTCATGCATCCTTACAGAGGTGTCGAAATGCTGAATCAATTAATTCACTTCTAACACAGCACTTATTGGGAGCAGCTTCATACACATAGAGGGCAGAGCGGTACGTTATTTAAAGGGAAAGTTCATGCGTTAATGAGTAGCAAAGGATATAGCTGCAATGATTACTTGTATGCCACTGATCAGGCTTGTATATGTAGTTTTGGGGCAACAAAGGGTTTCATAGGTTTGACTGAAATAATAATGCAATAAGTGACTCTTTAAATCAATGTTTCAATCGACAACAACAAAACAATTGAACAAAAAACAGATAAAGTCAAAAAGTAGCCATTGGTAGTATCAAAACATGTATCCTAATCCAAATGTAATAAAATTGATTTATGTGTGATTTATGTGTAAATTATCTTCAATGGCTACTGTGGATTGTTACATAGAGCTATACAGGCATCTAGTGGCAACACAATGATATTACAGATAATAAATTGTGCAAAATGTTTATCTTAAGTCAATTTACAAATAATGAATTCATATTTTTGGAACTCAATCTCCACAAATTAATGTCATTACTATGACAACAAATTTTAATGTGACAAGAAACTGGTGTCTGAATAGAATAAAAAACTGTATGAATGTCTTTGTTCTGCTGAACACAAAGGAAGATATGCTGAAGAATGTGGGAGACAGAGCAGTTCTGGGCCACCATTGACTTCCATAATATTTTTTGTTCCCCTAATATGGAAGTCAATGGTGCCCCAAAACAGCCTGGTTACAAACTTTCTTCAAAATATTTTATTTTGTGTTCGGTAGAACAAATAAATCCATACACGTTTAGAACTACTTCAGGGTGAGTAGATGCCAGAACTGTCCTTCTTGGGTGAACTATCCCTTTAAGAGCTTAAATATGTAAAAGTATGTGTAGTATGCTTGGCATGCAATAAATGTTTTTCAAATACATTTCAGTATATTTATTTTTAACTAGGGTAGCTACAGCAAATTTTAAGATTGCAGATATATTGCTAATATGAAATATGTTATTGGAATAACTTATCTTTTGAGATTCATTATTTCTCTATTCAAGTAGATTGCAGCTGTATAAGTATTAACAAGATGGCTGGCGAATGAGCTGAACTGCTTTAAAAGGATTTTGCTGTTACTCACTCCTGGACTCTCAGCATATGCAATCAAGCTTCTGCAGCTGATCCGGGCACCTGGTAACTGGCCAATATTCAACATTCATAGACACATGTAGCACCTGAGCTCCACTCCCTACACTGGCTTCCATCCCTGCTCGGATCAAGTTCAAAAACACTGTCTTGGCATACAAAGCATTTAACAAGCAAGAAACACTTTACATACAACTAATGCTGAAATCATCCTCTTTGGCCCAATATGTTTATGTCATCCACTCTAAAATCTGTGCCTATGGATACTGCATAACATTGCATACTGCATTAATAATGTAGGGGTGATGATGAATTAACTATTAACTGATACATAAGAAATGCATTACCTTGTGTTTTTTATAAAATACTACATAGAAGAAAAGTTTGTATACACACTTAAGGCTTCTCATCCTAACACACACATTTACAAACATCCCCCATGGAGAACCACACTCTAATTAACAACAAACTCTCCAACATAAGTGTACACACATTTTATGAGCTCCACACTTTGTAGGATTCACAGTTAAGTTAGTGACATCTGATGTGTCATAAAATATGAAAATGCAGTCACATTGTGTATATGAAAAGACTGAGTGACAGTTCACATGGATCACTATGAATGGAGATAACAGCATCTTCTCCATATGGATCACCCACCTAAAAAATCTGACACGGAGCAGAACTTGTAGTTTAGCCCGTTCTTTCCCAAGCCAGCAATTTGCAAACCCTTTATGCATAATTTATGTACATATCCAGGGCTACCAGGAATAAAAGTAACAGTTGTGCATTTATAACCAGATGCGATTCAGTGTAACAGTCTTTCAACAGTTTTGTAGAAAAAAGAAGAAAAAAACTTCAAATAAAAGCCAAAAACAGCTAATTTCCAGATTAATAATAGTTTTTGGTGTTTTAATTAGCAGTTATAATGTCTGGATGATTTGGCATGCAATCAAGTGTACAGAGGGGAAAAAATATTTGATCCCTTGCTCATTTCATACGTTTGTCCACTGACAAAGAAATGATCAGTCTATAATTTTAATGGTAGGTTTATTTGAACAGTGAAAGACAGAATAACAATAAAAAATCCAGAAAAACGCATTTCAAAACCGTAAAAATTGATTTGCATTTTAATGAGTCAAATAAGTATTTGACCCCTTTGCAAAACATGAATTAGTACTTGGTGCCAAAACCCTTGTAGGCAATCACAGAGTTCAGACGTTTCTTGTAGTTGGCCACCAGGTTTGCTCCTCTTTGCAGATCCTCTCCATATCATTAAGGTTTCGAGGCTGATGTTTGGCAACTCGAACCTTCAGCTCCCTCCACAGATTTTCTATGAGATTAAGGTTTGGAGACTGGCTAGGCCACTCCAGGGTCCTCATGTATAAAACTCTCTGTAGATTTAATCCTAAAAGTGTACGTACGTGCGTACAAAAGCTAGATTTTTTGTACTCACAAATGTTTTCCCAGAAATCACCATATAGGGAGCTTACAATGCCTAGTTTTACGATGCATGACCTCATCTGCATATCATTTACATTCATATTCCCATCCACGTGACACCATGTTTAACACCGTCAAAGGTACAAGACGTTAAGAAAATATGAGATACGGACTAAATGTCATTTGTGTCACATTAATTTGTATTGCCAAAATCATACAGAATGTTTTAGAATATATCAAATATCCATAAAAACAAAACTGTTAATTATCAGATAAATAGCCTATTTTAGAATACACTTGACCTCATTCTTTCCACTGGTCAAATAGTATTTTCATTGTTTTAAACAACTCAAATCAAATTTAAATAGTTTTGCTGAAAAGGTGAACACCTTTTAGCTATTTTTAGTGGAAACAGGTGAGCCATTTATTGCGGTGTAAATACAGTTGTCTGACTCGCAGAGAAAGTATTTTAAAAAGGAAACAGGCAAATCTTGACCTTGACCTATAAAAAAAGGTTATTATATGGCATCGTGAATCACCTTTATTTTTAAGAGTGTTGTTACGTGCCTGATGTTAAAAAGGGATGATACTGTAACATTTATGTGAGACAACTGTTACTGGCTGTGGTGCAGATCAAAGAAGATACCGAGAAGTGATTTTTCATTCACAAAAGTCTTTACTGGTTGCGTTGGGGAAAAATATAAATAGTCACAAAAGCGAGAAAATATAGAATTCAGCACCACAAAAGAAATAGGAGTGTCACCCAAATTAAAGAAATAAACAAAACAAAACAATCCTTATACTAACCTCTAAACTGACTAACAAAAAGAAATATGAAAATAAAACTGAAATCTTCGGCGTATACGACGCCTAACTAAACTCCAGTGGTGGACAAAGTACACAGATCAAGTACTTGAGTAAAAGTACAGATACGTATAATAAAATATTACTCCAGTAAAAGTAAAAGTACTGCTTTTTCAATTTTACTCGAGTGAAAGTACAAAAGTACTAAATTTTTATGTACTTAAGTAAAAGTACTGATAGACAGATTTATTTTGCAATTTTATATAGACTACTTTATTTCATTTTATATTAGCACATATTTTATAATCATACTGCCCAAAACACCACTATATAGAGTCAAGATAAGATATTTTGTTGATATGGACTCCGTTGATGAGAGTGATGTAGTAATGTTCACTGTGAAGCTTACACTGCCTGTACCTGAGAGAAAACAGATTTCACCATCTAATCTTCACCAGGAAGAAAAAAGTGTTTTAGAACTTGTTGTTTTGCAGACGTCAGTTATATATGACATCATGGCCAAATTGATGCAGAACATTTTAAGGAAAAACAATTATATTTTCATAATGATTTTTTTCTTCTCAAACTTTGTCTGTGGTGTAAAACACCCCTGGCCAAATGCTCCGGAGGTCACTTCCACTCTGATAATTACTGTAGTTACTATGTTCTGAACATCACATCCTTTCTTTTTCCCTCAGATGGAATCTATCTAGGTGGCTGAATAAAGATATTTGGATTTTATATCTAAAATTTCCTCAACTTAACACCAGCAAGCTTGTTAGCTAGACGGTTAGCATCAGCTAACATATTTACTGTATTTTCAGTATGGTTATGAATAAACATTCATATCTGTATACTCGCTAGTTGATCTAAACAATATAAAATGTATACTGTTGATAAACAATATAAAAACAGGCGTCACATAGGTCTAAATGCATAGCATTTTAATAAAACTGCAACAGCGAGGGAATATGAGCGTGCATGAGTTATTTTATTAATGGTAATATTTTAATGTTTTGTTTTTTGACCTAAAACATAACGTTGGAGACACTGATGTTGATCTGTCTGCATTCAAGCATTTCAGTGGGCTTAAATCAGATCACCAGCAGATTTAGTTCACAAACAACTGACAGTTTTGACCTAAATATTATTTTCAGTTACAATAATTAATCCTAAAATTCGACATTAGTAACGTACTTTTCACAGCATCAGTAAATGCGCTCACGAGATCTCGGTTGTCACCAAGAAGACTCGCTAAGCGGATCATTTGAATCAGTGAGTTTTTGACTCGAGAACATCTGCAAGTTGATCATTGCAATTTTGAATGAATCGTTTGTTGCGATTTGCGAACCGATTGAACAGGTTCATTGAAAAGAATCAGTTTGTTCATGAATCAGACACCGCTTCTCTACGTGATGTCACGTGAGTGTGATATGTATGAAATGTAGTGAAGTAAAAAGTACGATCTTATGCTTTGGAATGTAGTGAAGTAAAAGTAAAGTTACTCAAATAAAACTAAAAAGAAACATTCATACTTGAAAAATGTACTTAAATTCCTTCACAATGTATAATGTACTTCCATACTGACCACACTGCTAAACTCATATAATCACAAACAAAAAGTACGGCGTCACATCAAACCCTAAACAACAGCGTATAAACAAGTGCATCAACATGCAAACTTTGAACTTGACATAGTAAGACTGAAACTCCAATACGGCATCAGCGTTATCTTCAACACTGAATTCGACAAGTCAATAGATCAACAGGAAATCTATAAATTCGCACAACACAATGATATGACTCATAAGACAAGATCATTAAGCTCAGACTTGTCGAACACAAACTGCTGACCGTGTTGGAGCCTTTTAGGCATCATTGGCAATGTACAGGCGTTATAAAGGAATCTTCTAGTAATAATATGTGCCAGTGAAAAGCAAAAACACATATACATTACATACACACATATACTAAATTTAAGAAATACTGCACAAGTATGACTGCTTTTGTATTGAATATCTCAAGGCTGTGACTCGGCCGTAAGGATTAGGCCAATGTTCAAGTGGCGCAGGTAATTTTACAACAGTTTAACAAACAAAAAATATTGTTTATTTGCTTATATTTTAGTCATGATACAGCAGGTTATTTTGTTGCTGTTTTCCTCTGCCAATGAAATATATATTCCAAACAAAAAACAAAAACTGCATTGGTTGCTATGTATATCTGAGTAGCATAGTAGCGGTGTTTTCTTCCTGAATAAATCAGTGTTTTTGAACAAATCATGTGAGTAAATGATTCAGTGACTCACTTATAAAGGCAGTCACTCAGCACCACCTACTGGTGTGACTATGTAGCATGAAGTAAAGTGGGAGACAGATAGTATGTCTGGAACATACCCAGTCAGGTAGATTGATACAAACAGTCAAAAGTCCCAGTGCTGTCAGTCCTCTTAAAATACCTTTAACACAACCAATCAAATTAGATGACCGGAACTAACTGTTATACAGTATAGTAAAGGTCAATCCTACACACGCATACTTTGATGATAATAATGTTGTCCTGCTATGTGACTCTAACCTTGTTGCAAAGTTTAATGGATGCCCATAACCTCATTTTGCCTCCGGTATAACAGAGTCAGCTATTTATTTCTCTCTCTCTCTCTCTCTCTCTCTCTCTCTCTCTCTCTCTCTCTCTCTCTCTCTCTCTCTCTCTCTCTCTCTCTCTCTCTCCTGTGTGTGTGTGTGTGTGTGTGTGTGTGTGTGTGTGTGTGTGTGTGGTGTTTTGGCAGATAGCTCTCTCATATATTCCAATGAATATTCACTTACTCCATGGCATTATTTATTCCTTCACAACTTGTACTATTCTCACTTCCATATTTCTCACAATAACGCTTGTCCTCACCGGAGACCTAATGACAAACAACCCAAATGTGATTGTATGTGTTAGTTTAATTTACTGAAACAGAACAGAGAACAAGTGACACCTAAACCAAGCAGTTAAGAATGTCTCACACCGTCTTTGGCTCGTGTTTTACACTGAGGTCCAAAATATTGAGATTAAGATCAATCATGGATTCAAAATGTAATTTAAACCTGGACATTTTTTTCTCAAAAAATGATCATCACCTTTTATGAAAGGGGTCATTGGATGCAAAATTCACTTTACAAGTTGTTTGAACATAAATGCATGTTGGAAGTGTATGAACACGTCCATCCTATAATAATAAAAATACACCCAGTGTTTTTTTTCAACTGAAAAGTGCTGCCTTCGGAGGATGCATTTCGAGGTAGGAAGGCATCAAGGCACGTCTGAATCCAAAGTTATCTTCACTTCCTGTCTCATGAGATACCTTCATCTGATCGATTTTTGAAGGCAACATAGATGTATCCTTCGCTGCCTTTTGAATCCCACAATTCTGTGCGTTCCATTCCGTGACTGTTGAGCTAAAAATAAAGATGGCATCTGAAAGTTGCATTTGGTGGTTAGGTTGTGTGTAAATATATATTTCTGATTAACATTTTGCACTTTTGATGTTATTTCTAGCGATAAATTAGTATTATAGTAGTTAAATATTTGTTTAGTTATCACCGAAACTCGTTCTATTTTGTTGTAGATCATTAAACCGTTACGCTGCCTCAGGAGCCTGTCCGAAATCAGTTTCATGAGGTGCCTTCGTGCAAAAATGCTGCCTGCAAAGTCATTGCCTCGTAAGGCAGCGAGGCAGAAAGTCAGCTGCCTAAGTTTTCGGATGCAGCCAAGTTGTCTCTGATTAGGCGATTGAGGTGTTTTGTTGTTGGATGTAATTATGAATATAGCAGTCATTGTTTACTCCCAACATCCGAGCCACTGAAATCAGAGGATTAATATTACTTTCGCTTTGAAGTGAAAGCGCCAATCCCCGATCTACATCAATGCATCTATGTTCGCCTGAATCATTCGTTATATAGCTTCATCTACAGAAGATGCCAGTATAAGAGTTTTATGAATCTTTGCAAATCGCCTTTTCTAATAATGTCCTAGTTAGCCAGTTTCACGCCTGAAGTTTAGTATGCTCCATAGATATATACACTCACCGGCCACTTTATTAGTTACACCTGTTCAATTGCTTGGTAACACAAATTGCTAATCAGCAAATATGGCATCAACTCAATGCATTTAGGAATCTAGATGTGGTCAAGATGACTTTCAGAATTTCAAACCAATCATCAGAATGGGGAAGAAAGGGGATTTAAGTGACTTTGAACATGGGATGTTTATTGGTCCCAGACGGGCTGGTCTGAGTATTTCAAAAACTGCTGATTTACTGGGATTTTCATGCACAACCATCTTTAGGGTTTACAGAGAATGGCCCAAAAAGAAAATGTCCAATGAGTGGCAGTTGTGTGAACGAAAATGCTGACTGGTTAGAGATGATAGAAAGGCAACTGTAACTCAAATAACCACTCGTTACAACCAAGGTAATGCAGAATAACATCTCTGAACGCACAACACGTCAAACCCTGCAGCAGATGGGCTACAGCAGCAGAAGACCGCACCGGGTGCCGCTCCTGTCAGCTAAGAACAGGAAACGAAGGCTACAATTTGCACAAGCTCACCAAAATTGGACAATAGAAGATTGGAAAAATTGTTCTCTGCATTTAACCCACCCAAGTACACACACACTTGGAGCAGTGGGCAGCCGACACTGCGGCGCCTGGGGAGCAGTTGGGGGTCCGGTGCCTTGCTCAAGGGTCTCACCTCAGTCATGGACAATTCCTGCCGGAGCTGAGATTCGAACCCACAACCTTGGGATATAAGTCCGACGCTCTACCTATTAGAGCCACAACTTTGGCATAAAGAACATGAACGCATGGATCCATCGTGCCTTGTCTCAACGGTTCAGGCTGGTGGTGGTGGTGTAATGGTGAGGGTTATATTTTCTTGGCACACTTTGGGACCAATTGAGCATCTTTTAAATGCCACAGTTTAAAGCCTACCTGAGTATAGTTGCTGGCCATGTCCATCCCTTTATGAGTACAGTGTACCCATCTCCCGATGGTTACTTCCAGCAGGATAATGCACCATGTCACAAAGCTCAAATCATCGAAGACTGGTTTCGTGAACATGACAATGAGTTCACTTTACTCAAATGGCCTCCACAGTCACCAGATCTCAATCCAATAGAGCACCTTTGGGATGTGGTGTAACGGGAGATTTGCATCATGGATGTGCAGCCGACAAATCTGCAGCGACTGCGTGATGCTATCATGACATTATGGACCAAAATCTCTGAGAAATGTTTCCAACACCTTGTTGAATCTATGCCACGAAGAATTAAGGCAGTTCTGAAGGCAAAAGGGGGTCCAACCCGTACTAGCAAGGTGTACATAATAAAGGCCAGTGAGTGTATATAGTTGTGTATCTTTGAATATTCATTGATTATTATGGTGAAAGCAAAATGGTTGACGCGTCAACGTATCTGTAGCAGTCGAATAGGGTATCTACTAGGGGTGGGCGTATCGATCCTAATATCGATAGTATCGATACCAACGTTGGTATTGGTATCGGATCGATAATAGCCTGATAAGATCGATACTTTAGGTAATTTTTCTCCTATACACTTAATACATTGTTTATTACATTTAACAAAGTGTTGACATGTCTGTGGGTGTATATAGCTTTCCTGTAGCTCAACTGGTAGAGCATGGCGTTAGCAACGCCAAGATCATGGGTTCGATTCCCAGGGAAAGCAAGAGCTGATCAAATGTAGAAACTGTAACTTGAATGCAATGTAAGTTGCTTTGGATAAAAGCGTCTGCTAAATATGTAAATGTATCCTGCTTTTTCACATCTCATATGCAAAGTGCAAACATTGCTGCTCCTCCCCTGCTATGCTGGTTTGTTGTCGTGCCATCACGTGACATCATCATGCCATCCAAGCGCGAGCGGATACAGTGATAGATGGAACAGAGCTACAAAATAAATGAAAAGGGCAGGGAATCCTTCACATAGTGCATATTGTATATGCCTGTATGCCGAACTTGTTATTTTAATGCAGTATCACTGTAAGGTGTTTACTGAGATTGGCCTTTTCATATTATTTCTTACCGCAAGACACTTTAAATTTTTTCATTATAAAGGTTTTCTATGGGAGTAAAATGCTTAACATGTTGTGTTTAGCATGCTTGCATATATATTCTGGGCTCAGCTGCTTGCCACATAGTAGGCCTATATTTTATTAACAAACTGTATACCGAATTTAGTCTTTCTATTTATTTAATAAATACATTTATTTATCTTTATCACTGTCGTACTCCATAATTGCACCATATTAAATGTTTTATTTTATTTAATGAAAATGAAATTCAGCATGTTCCATTCATGTTCTGGGTTAATCAGCTTACCTGTACATACATAGTAGGCCTATATATTTGTATAAGCTATACCGAATTTGGCCTTTTAATATCAGTTTTTATTGCAATAATAACAAACAAATATTACAGTATGTATAAAACAAAAAGAAACATAACATATGTAACATAACATACTATGGGCAGAAAATGCATAATATAAAAACTTTAGAGCGTTACTTTTATATTCTAGGCACATCTGCTAACCTGAATATCTAGTTCGCAACATTAATAAGGTGTATACTGAGTTTTGTCTTCTCATATTCCGTTCTTAATTTATTATGCCACGTTAATTATTTGTATAACTCTTTTCTATTGGAGGAAAATACTTAACATGAAACTGTGCATTGCTTTCCTGTTCTGGGCATTTCTACCAGCAAATACCCACTTAGCTTTAAGGTGGATATAATATTAGTCATATCAACATTAGTATTGTTCATTTTTTTAATTAGTTGCCGGTCATTTAAATGCATGTTTTTTTTATTACGAGTATTGGAATCGTTATCGATGATACTGGCCCTGTATTTACTTTGTATCGAATCGATACCAAAATTTGCAGTATGGCACACCCCTAGAATCTACACATATCTGGTCTTCTCATCACTCCACTGAAAAGACGGGCGGAGTCAGCAGAGCTCAAGCATTTAAAGCAACATTGATCAGCATGCTAAAAACAGAGCTGATGTCTACAGGGTAAAGAAGGTGTTTTTAAACTACCATTGAGAATTTTTAACCAAAGTATGTTGTTGACTTTTCATTAAGACCCTAAAGAATCATATCAACTTGTGTAAAATGGGCATCCGATGACTCCTTTAAAACCAGTGAAGTTTGAGTGCTGCTGCCATTAAAGCTATAAAGGAAGATAAACCAAACACATTCTATAGCTCATGTTAATATTTCAGTTATGCTGAGAAAATAATTTCTAATCTTTTCACTAGTGGTCTCAGACTTTTAGACCCGACGTAATGCATTCAGCGCTTTTGCATCAAAATGGAAATAAAGTTGTTTCTACAGCAGGAAGAATTTAAAAAAAGAAATAAAAAACCCAGACGAATGGATAAATACACCTGGAGAGAGATAGGGTAATTATGGACACATTTTCACAAAGCTCTTTATTCATGCTGAGTCAGACAGCGCTGGAAATCATGACGTGCTGTGTGTGTTGTTACAGAGCTCGATTGACTGCCCGCAAACCACATTGGCCTTTGACACACACACACACACACACACACACACACACACACACACAAGAGAAGAAAAGGGCAACAAAAGCTTAGCCCTTTAGTTTAACCTTATAATGTGTGTGTGTGTGTGTGTGTGTGTGTGTGTGTGTGTGTGTGTGTGTGTGTGTGTGTGTGTGTGTGTGTGTGTGTGTGTGTGTAGGTAAGATTATATACAGTTAAGATGTTTTAATGTTTTAAAAAATATCTTATGCTCACCAAGGCTGTGAAAAAATCAATATGCTTACATGTATTTGAAATACATTGATTTAATGCTAAGTATACTACAAAAATATTTACAAATGTATATACTTACAAAAAATACCCTGTAATTGTACTTTTGGTATACTAAACTGGTTTACTTAAAGTCTTCTAAATGGAACAACTAATTTTGAACTTAATGCACTTTAACTGTGCGGAAGTAGTGCTGTCTAAATAAAGATACACTGAAATATATTTCATTGTCCTTCAGTGCAACAATTGCAAGTATACTCTAGATACACTCAGTGGTCGAATTATTAAAATAAAAAATAAATACAAAATCAGGAGGGTCAGGTTTTTTTTTTTTTAGAGGGTGGCTACATTTACACAATGGTTACAAAATGTGTCTCTTTTTTAAAAAAGTTTTTATTTAATGAATTTTTTTTATTATTTTTTTCCGAGGCCAGAAATTGAGGAATTTTGGTCAATAGAGATAATTAAACAATATTTTACTGAATGTGTTTTTGTGCTGGCACCTTGACTGGTTTAGTATTTAGTATTAATATTTTTTGGAATCCGGGTGTTGAGGAACCCTGGCAAAAATATAGCAATTTTGTTTGTTTTGATGTTTTAGGCAGAAAGAGTAAATTGAATGTACACACTATTGTGAGGCTATTGGCGATCACAGTGAAAATGTTGCTGATGAATGAAAGGTGATAGGTACAACCCCCCCCCCCCCATCACCCCAAGTGTATCTGCAGAGCTGACAGAAAAAAATGCTGCCAATGATGGAAAATGTATGTGTTCACACACAAAAGCATCACAAAAAGCATTTCATGAACACATGATTCTTCCTTCAAGTGCCTAACCCTCACCCAATTCTCTTATAGTGAATACGAGACAAAAATACACAAGTGAGCGCACCTGCCTACATGTGTCTTTCATGTGCCTTGTACACAGACACAGTTTTTTTCTTTCTGCTTTACCCTTTTATCCAGTGTCACCTTTGCAGAGGGTTAAAGAGTGTTACAGCTAAAGTGTATACAAACTGATTGGATTTGAAATAAGCAGGCACGACAAACAAGAAGGAAAAAAGAGAGAAAAGAGGGGGTTGCAGGGGGGGTTAATAAACTGGAGCCGAGTATGAATGTATTTCAGCCAAAATATTCTCAATTCAGAAGCTTTGAAAAAATAACTAATTTCAAAATAATTGTTCACTGGTGCATTTGTGTATGTGTGTGATCATCTGCTCTATTCGTGTGGCATTTCTGCTAAAGTTTCATTAATTAATTCAGTTCTGAAATCAAATCCATTGAACCCCATGAAAGCATGTGTTATTGTATTAGTAAGCCATTTGTCTTCATTAATCAGAGTAAATTATGTCTTAGCACTCCTTTTATGTCAATTAATTTTCTGTCTTGGTCTTGGTGGATGGTCTTCGCTAATTACTTTTGTGTGTGTAAGATTTATTGTTTATTAAAAGTGTATCTTTGGAAATAGCATGACATTAGGCTAGCAGAAATGCTTTTACTACAGTATGACCAGAAAATCTGTCTTCTTGATGTTTTAAACACCGAGTTAATGTGATTATTCTGCACCTTCAATAATATTGTGACCAAACATGACTATTATAATCAAACAGAAAGCTAGAGGACAACATCTGAGATTGGATTTAATGCTGCCATATACAGATTTTTATACGGCTGTTAATCATGTTAACAGCAAGCCTGTCCTGAACAGAATCAGGCTACATACAAGTGTGACAGAAAGGCTTTATAGATAGACTTGATATTGTACTAATAACAGTTATTGTGATATTGGAAGCAATGGCAAGTAAAATGTGTTAGAATTGACAGATTTGAAGTGTATGTTTGTGAGCACTATCATTGAGTTGTTCATTGCTTTTTAGACGGTGTCCAGTGGTCTGTGAAGTCAAGCTATTTTCACAATTGATATTCAAGTCACAGCACACACACTGTATTCCCTAAATAGACTGTTCTCAATGTCACCGGATAGAAAAGTATGACAAACATCATGAAACATTTTCAGTAGAATCAAACAATTTATTCAACTTAATGCGAGGTTGAGTTTTATTAAAACATTTTTCTAAAGCTATCTTTTTGTTACATGAAGGTCGTATCGTGTCATTTCATTTATGTATTTTTGCTACTTCTCGTTACATGTAAAATGTATTATTTTAGCATTCTCTCAGACCTATAGATGATCAGTCTTAAACTATGAAAATATATTATAAAGATATGCATTATTGCAAGTTTAAAATTACGATGACCTTCATTTGAGATATAGTTGGACATGTCTATGGGGTGAAAATAACTTATAGAAACAGGGAAGACACATTCATGTGATGTGTTTGACTATTGTTGGACATTGTTACTGGACAAATCAGCCTGTGATTTGAGATAGTTTCTTTTCTATTCCTTAGGGTCAAAATCCCCACATATAAACTTAAATGTTTGAGCCATTCAATCTGTTTATTTTTGGCTCAACTGTAGTCCAAATACAGCACAAACTGATTTATTTTCCTTCAATATTTTGGAAGCAGTTCTGATTACCTGACTCACCAGTCATTTTTAAGGTATATTTTTGGGCTTTTATACTTTTATTGTGGCAGGTCAGTATGAGGCGGACAGGACAGCAAGCAATGCAAGAGGAAAGAGGGAAACTGGATAATGAAAGGATCTCGAGCCGGGACTTGGACGCAGGTTATCTGAGGTACTGCCACACCATATGTCAGAGCTCTGCCCACAAGACTATGGCTCTGACAGTTTACTGCTATTTTTCATTTATTTATTTAAATCTTTATTTGGCTTTTCATTACAGAGAACCATTAATAACAATGAACGCAAGAACGTGTCAAAAATGAGTCATCAATCCAACCTCCTTAAGAATATCAAAAGTGTAAAAATCATGCTGTATATGCTTTACATGATAAATGCATCCATAAGAACTTAATTGAAAATGAATAGCATTACACTAATAACAAAGTAGATCAGCTAGACATAGAT
Organism: Gymnocypris eckloni scoliostomus; assembly: GCA_027564155.1. NCBI lineage: Eukaryota > Metazoa > Chordata > Actinopteri > Cypriniformes > Cyprinidae > Gymnocypris > Gymnocypris eckloni. Next base: position 17,957,170 of record CM050414.1, read on the forward strand.
CAGCTTGAAATACAGCCAACTTGCTGCTGTTTCCTAGGCTAACATGTATATTCCAGTTTTCCACTAGTTTTAAGAAATGTATGGTTTTGATCAAGTATTTTCAAATATTTAGATTCAATAAATATGAAACTCTACTCCAGATTTTCAGCTTTTCAAGCAAATTCCTATTAATTGAAAGGCATAAAACCGGGAGGGTTTCCAGTCATAAAAGTGTGATCCTCATTAGATTTAAATAGATTGTGTCCAATAGAATCCCTAAGGCTCTCAATAGGGTACACACACAGTTAACTACAAAAGCAATAGGCCTACCAATTCAAGGACTTGCCCTTCAGTCATGCTTCAAAGTGTGGCAGAGTTTGAAATTGCCCAAATCAAACCTGAAACATTTATGAATAATTTCTCTGAACATAAACACCACGGTTAGGCACATGTAGTATTCAGTGAAGTCCTGCATCTGTTTGGCCATATGAGTGGAGATAAGAGGACACACCAACCTCTCATTCATTTTAATGCTGCACTAGTTGCTAATTAATTGTCCCCACAAGGTGTGTGCTCTAGTTAAAAATGCAGCTCACGCAAACACATTCACACACACGTACATGTTGTTTATTCTTATCATCATTAGCATCATCTACCTTTTTCTTTATTTGACCCCTGCAGTGACCAACAAGACATAGCAAACACACACTGCTAAGAAATGAAAACATTACTCCTTTTTCGCATGCAAGCACACGCACAGAGTGTACATAACAGAAGGTTTACTTTAGTTCGAGAGGAGAATGTGTGGCGATCGTGTGACTAAGCTGAGGGGTTTTAATAAAGCTTGTCAGCCAGCAATACACCACCGGAATTAAGAAAATGGGATTTGGGGTTTTCAGCCGCTTGACGCACCCTCACACACACTTCTCTTCACTAAGAGTGGGAAGCATTTGCCGGTCTATTGTTTGTAGTCCCCAAGCAGCATTTTGGAGGATAAAACTGGCATCCAGTGAGATTATATAAACACAGATATACATGTTCTCGCAGTGAAGTACATTTTTATTTACATGCTAGGAGACTTTGGAAATGAAATAGAAAATGAGCTGTACGGAGAAAGAAAAACAAAATCTGTCAAAAGAGAAAGAAATATACAAAAATGAAAAAGGAGGGCGATGATAGGACAAAAGTGTGTGTTTGGTGTGCCTGTATACGCTGTGCTTTAAACCTCCCATGACTCTCAATGAATCCATCAGCAAAGTCATTAACAATCATTACCACAGTAATTAAATATACCAGTCGGAGATTTGATTGAGTCCCACATCTCATAATTACTTTTCAGCTTCAGAACTGTATTCGTGCAGGAGCAGCTGAGATGTATGGAGACACAGCTAATTGAACTAATTATGCAATTATGCAAGGAGACTGAACTTCCACTGGAACTGGACTGTAGTGTTGAGAGGAAGAGGAGAAGTGAGGACACTTACTGAGACAGTGGACAGAGATGGGCAGGAATAAGATTGAAGCAAGTGCTCAGGTTTTCTTCCTCAACTTTCATGTCGCCTTACACTATTTTAAACAGGAACGTGCCTTCAGTTTGGGGATAATGATCTACAAATGTGGCGTTTTAAAAGAATAGTTTACCGACAAAAGAAATGTAGTTACTCTCAGGATATCTGACGTATAAATGAATTTGTTTCTTCATCAGAACAGATTTGGATAAATTTAGCATTACTTGCTCACCAGTGGATCCTCTGTAATAATCCACACAAATCCAATCCATCAGTTGTGAAGTGAAAAGCTGTGTTTTTGTCATAAACAAATCCTTCAAGTTAAGTTTTAACTTTAACCATTGCTTCTAGCCAAAATATTCCATAATCCATAATAATGCTTTCTACGGTGCATGGCCGAGAGAGCTCAACGCGCTGCAACTTCAGAAAACACATGCAAATAGAAAAAGCACCAGCAAATCAAGAAAACATTTTCATCAGTTTGACAGCAGATGGTCACAACACAAACAAATAAAGAAACACACTGCAAATGCTCACACATAAACTTGATGTGCAGCGCGTTTCTTTTTTAGTTGTGTTGTGAGCATTTGCAGCATGTGTGTTGTCAAATTGACGACAGTTGTTTTCTTAATTTGCAGGTGTTTCTTTTCTATTTGCAGCGTGTTTCTTTTTTGGTTGTGTTGTGAGTATTTGCAGCGTGTGCGTTGTCAAATTGAGGAAGTCCTTTTCTTAATTTGCAGGTGTTTTTTCTATTTGCAGCGTGTTGAGCCACTGTACGGCCACCGTAGCTTTCCCCACTGACAAAGCTCACCAAAGGGATCCATTGGTGACCAAATGATGCAATGCTCTCCAAATCTGTTCTGATGAAGAAACACATTGAAAGCTACATCATGTAGCATGAGCGTGAGTTAATTTTCTGCTAATTTTAATTTTAAGGTGTGGGTTATTTCTTTAATTACAAAAGTTGTATTCCAGGGTTAATACAGTCCCACACTGATACTAAAATATATATGAAATACATTTATTATACTAAAATATATTTGAAATACATTTATGTACAGTATATACTATGAATACATTTACATTTTTATGTACTTTATAAAAATTATAGAAATACATGGCAACTGTACTTTTAGTATACTAAACTGCCCTCAAAGTCTGCTAAATTGGAACAACGAATTTTGTATTTAATGCACGTTTGTGCAGAAGTAGTGCTGAAGTCTAACTAAAAACATACTGAAGTATATTGGATTGTGCTAAAGTGGAACTATTGCAAGTGTACTTCATGTACACTTTAAATATCTCGCATATAAAAATCATTCAAAGATCATACATCCTCATCAGTAGAGACATTCAAACACATTTTCAGCATAATATTATTAAATGTGCATTGTACACAAGTAGTAATACAAATAAAGTATAATTATCATTTTTATATCAGTAAGTCTCAAGCAATATGTCAGGAAATTTGTTAATAGATTTGAACTATACTTAGTATGAAATATATTTATAAAAGAAAACATTTACTAGGGGATCAACGCTATTTGTTTATTTATTTTAAATGTATTTAAATTGTAGTTATGGAGAAAATGTAAGAATGAATGAATGCTGCCGGCGCCAGTGCGCTCACCACACACCAGCTACAGGTGGAGAGGAGAGAGAGTCATTGAGCCAATCAAGTGGATGGGCATTATTAGGAGGCCATGCTTGACAAGGGCCAGTGGTGAACATTTGGCCAGGACACCGGGGTTACACCCCTACTCTTTACGAGAAGTGCCATGGGATTTTTAATGACCACAGAGAGTCAGGAACTCGGTTTAACGTCTCATCCAAAGGACGGTGCTTTTTACAGTATAGTGTCCCTGTCACTATACTGGGGCGTTAGGACCCACACAGACCACAGGGTGAGCACCCCCTGCTGGCCTCACTAACACCTCTTCCAGCAGCAACCTAGTTTTCCCAGGAGGTCTTCCATCCAGGTACTGACCAGGTTCAACCATGCTTAGCTTCAGTGGGCAACCGGTCTTGGGCTGCAGGGTGACATGGCTGCCATGTTGGTTATGTAACATAAGATACTATATAGTTTTTAGGCCACTAAAATGTATAAATAAAACTAAAATGAATGCATTTTTAATGCATTATTTTACATAACTATTCTAATGCAACTTATTGATATTAACACCGTTATAGCACATTCTGTTTAAAAGCAGCATTTCACAACACTGCTGAAATAAAGATTCAGGAATGCAAATAAAGGTATACAATCTATGCCAGTAGCTAAAAGAAAATTAATGCTATATAGAGAAGGAAACAAACGGCACTAAAACAAATTAAACCAAAAATAAAGAAGCAGAAAATGGGGAAGAGAAAATCAATATTACCCTTCCTCACCAGAAACGGCTATGGTCATGATCCAATTTGTCCAATGCTGAGCTTAACCAGCTGATGTGTTTTTGCTTTCGTCTCGTTTCACAAACAAACAGCAGTTTTAGCTCTGTGTCTCTTATTGATCAGTTTGTTCTGGATAAATAGCCTTGAGGAAAGCAGCTCCTTAAGTTGCAGAACCCTCACCCAATCCTTAAGTGTTTTGGACATGTGACCTCACTGATTTTTCTATTTATTTATAATCAGCATGTGTTTGGATTAGGTCTATATTAAATCATTAAATATGTGCGCGTGTTATATGCATGTATTTGATAGATTTCTCTGTTCATTTCAGGAATGTGACTAAGATTATTTTTCACACTAACTGACTCGATAACGGTAGAATGTCAAACCAGCTGAAATCTTGCCCTCCTCTCTCTGTGGATCGGTCACACTCTCCAATTAAGCATTGAAGAAGGGTGACAAATCAAACGACTGCCTCTGAAATTTCCCTGTCAAGTATTGCACCACCCGATTTTGGCAGCAAATCAACTTGAAGCTCACTGAAATAACAGCAGTAGCACTGTGTAAACGAAAACAGTTGTTATAGACTGAATTAGGACACAGTTTGTGGAGTGCTTTTGTCCTTTGAATGTGTATGATGTGTATTTGTCCCTTCAGGGCTTGCCGTAGAAAATATATGTACATGTCAGCTTCTGTGAGAAAAAAGACATTCTTTTAGCAAACACAGTCTGTTACTTGTTTTATTTTATTAGTCATTAAGTTTATGTAAACTCTTCATAATTACAGTGCATTGCATTATGACTTGCTGTTGTGTTTGCAGTATGGGTCTTTGGGTTTGCAGAAGAAAAATTGCTTGTCAGTGCTTCAGTGCAAATCAGAGGTGAGAAGGAGCTCACTGGTCAGTGCTAAAAGGGTGTGAGAGCATGGACCACCGACTTCCATAAATACATTTCAGCCTAAGAGGCCATGAAGACAGTCAGTAGGAGACCATTAACAGTTATAGAGTCACTGCTATTAACATGTATCTGTTCTTTTTCAAAAATATGAATGAAACTCAACTATCTGTGATATTATTTGGAACAATTTTCAATGACAGATCCAAAAATTAACTGGCAATATTGCGTATAAAATGTAATGTCAACTGCTGTATGAAAGCATTCTCAAAATCATCCCTCCCAATCCAATTACTCTCAGAAATATCTTCCAGGCATATCTTCTGAACTCGCAACAGAAGATCCTGACTTTGTCTTATCTATATTTCTACTGTCTCTATCTGTGAAATGAACATCCATATTTCACATGTCACTCTATTCCAAAATAAAATTCTATAGAGACATGTTTTAAACACACGGAGCTGATAAACATCACTAACATACACAAACATATGAACTCTTGGAACTGTTTATAGGCACTGCTTTTATTCAAAGCCCATTTTTATACAATAACTTGAGCTTAGTAAAAGAGTGGATGTTACATTCCATCTACAGAGGTAAGCAGGTTACAGTTATGTGTGAGTGAAATAAGGATAGATTAATTACAACAGTTAATAGAGGCAGTAATTAAGGAAACAGCAGGATGTGGATGTGTGTGCGTTGATTTATGACCTGTGCCTGAGGGGTTGCTCTCCAGTGAGAGCATGTGTGTGTGTGTGTGTGTGTGTGTGTGTGTGTGTGTGTGTGTGTGTGTGTGTGTGTGTGTGTGTGTGTGTGTGTGTGTGTGCGTGTGTTTGTGTGTGAGTGTGTGTGTGTGTCATGTTTATGTGGTTTATGAGGACACAAATTTGTATAATGACATGGGTATGACATAGGTATTACAAGGAGAAGGTGATTTATGAGAACATTTTCCGTGTCCCCATAATTTAAAAGCAACTTATAAATCATACAGAGTGAGTTTTGAGGGAAAATAGAAATGGACCGTCTCCTGTGAGGGCTAAGTTTAGGTGTAATGTAGGTGTAGGGCAATAGCACATACAGCTTGTACAGTATAAAACCATTACGCCTATGGAAAGTCCCGTAAACCATAAAACCAACATGTGTGTGTGTGTGTGTGTGTGTGTGTGTGTGTGTGTGTGTGTGTGTGTGTGTGTGTGTGTGTGTGTGTAATAGCATAAATAAACCAATAAAAATATACACACCCCATTTTCAGGATGCTGTATTTTAAAGGTAGTTTTGTAAAATCCATATAAGCTTTAGAGATAATTATTGGATTAAAACATATTGCACATGCACCTGTTGAACAGTCCTTAAGACACTTATGATTTACAGGTGGTATTAGTGATGTGTGTGTGTGTGTGTGTGTGTGTGTGTGTGTGTGTGTGTGTGTGTGTGTGTGTGTGTGTGTATGTGTGTGTGTGTGTGTGTGTGTGTGTGTGTGTGTGTGTGTGTGTGTGTGTGTGTGTGTGTGTGTGTGTGTGAATTTACATTTATCACTGCATGGTAAAATAGTTAATTGCATAGCTCTTCCAAAGAGGATGCGACCTGACAGGTGTGTTTTACTCTAGTTCTGGTGTTGTTATACTCTGTGTGCCAACAAAAGAAGACACTAATGGCTGTATAAAGCATCTGGTTTCTTGTCTAAATAATGTGATGAATATTTTTAAATATTGGTTGATTTACTTGTTTTTGTTGCTTTATAAGCTTCCCTCAGTTCCCAACGTCTATGTATTATGAATAATTATTCACTCTTGCCTCATTAGCTCAGCAACAGCGACTAAAATATGCAACAAAAATAACAATGTATGACAAAATTTTAAAATCAGGAGAGATTTGAGTACGTCCGTATGCGGTTTTGTCTTGTTATCTGGTAAGCACTCACAGCGTAGAACAACGAAGATTTCTGATTCGCAAATAAAAATGACTCTTATGAACAGCTTGTTTTTAACAAATCAGTCAAATGATATCCAAAGCACAGTCAAACTCACTCACGAGTTTGTGATTTCAATCAGTGTCAGTGAATCATATACAGTTATTGGATTTATGACTAGTCAAGAGGTAAAGGACAATGTGTAATTGAAGATACATGAATAATTCACAATACAGGTTTGTTGTGATAAATCATTAATGTTTTTTAAACATACAAAAAATTATTTTATATGTGAGAAATTATGTAATGTGTCAGCTAAAATGTTTTATGCATCTGATTCCTTTTACTAACTTAGTGTTAATGTACACCATGAATGTTTGTGTGCAGAACTTACCTCTCTCTCAAGTGTCACTTGAGATTAATATGGAGGAGTGAGACAAAGTCACAGTGCATGATTGTGTCTGTATTACCTTCATTAATGCATGCTCACAAAGCAGTATTGTGCCTAATTGTGTTTTCTGACACCTCCATCCTCAGCATGATCATACAGGCACCCTTATGAAAAATAAGTTTATTCAAGTGTGCTATCAGTATACTTATTTTAAACTACAACCCGAATTCCATAAATGTTAAGATTTTTTGTGTGTGTTTTTTTATAAAATGAAAAGTAAAAGACTTTCAAATAACATGAGCCAATATTTTATTGACAATAGAACATAGATAACATAAATGTTTAAACTGAGAAATTTTAAAATGTTATGCACAAAATGAGCTACATTTAAATTTGATGTCTGCTACAGACTTAAAAATTGTTGGGACGGGGCATGTTTACCATGGTGTAGCATCCCCTCTTCTTTTCAAAACAATTTAAAGATGTCTCGGCATCGAGGTTATGAGTTTTGGTGTTGGAATTTGGTCCCATTCTTGCCTGATATAGGTTTCTAGCTGCTGAAGAGTTCATGGTCATCTTTGACATATTTTTCGTTTAATGATGCGCCAAATGTTCTCTATAGGTGAAATATCTGGACTGCAGGCAGGCCAATTCAGCACCGGCTCTTCTAAATTGAAACAGTCCATTTTAAATGAGCCTTGGCCCACAGGACACGACAGTACTTCTGGACCATGTTCACATATGGCTTCCTTTTTGCATGATAGAACTTTAGCTGGCATCTGCAGATGGCACGGCGGATTTTGTTTACCGACAGTGATTTCTGGAAGTATTCCTGGGCCCATTTAGCAATTTCAATGACAGAATCATGCCGATGTGTGATCCAGTGTCGTCTAAGGGCCCGGAGAGAGGACTTCCAATAAAGGTTTCTTACGCACAGAGATTTCTTGTTTCTCTGAAACTTTTGATGATTTTATGCACTGTAGATGATGAGATTTGCAAAGCCTTTGAAATTTGATGTTGAGGAACATTGTTTTTAAAGAATTCCACAATCTTTTTACGCACTCTTTACAGATTGGAGAGCCTCTGCCTATCTTTACTTCTGAGCGACTCTGCCTCTCTATGACATCCCTTTTATGTTACAGACCTGATGTCAATTAACTTAGTTAATTGCTAGATGTTCTCCCAGCTGAATTTTTTCAAAATGTATTGCTTTTTCAGCCCTTTGTTTCCCCCATGCCAATTTATGTAGCAGGCATCAAATTTGAAATGAGCTCATTTAGTGGATAAAAGTGTAAAATGTATCCGTTTAAACATTTGTTATGTTATCTATGTTCTATTGTGAATAAAATATTGGCTCATGTGATTTGAAAGTCTTTTAGTTTTCATTTTATTAAAATTTAGATTTGCTGAATTCGGGTTGTAAAAATAGGAATGTATACTTTTTGTGTACTTTTTATGTACTTCTCAGAAATTGACTTTATGTACTTTTCAGAAATAAACTTAAAATGACATTTAAGTATACTTGACTTATACATCGAAAAAGTCTAAATATATTTGAGCTATACTTGTGCTCCTAGAATCCGTGTTTTCATTGTTATATGGTAGAGGGCGCTAGAACACATCTTCTGTACAGAATTTCCAAAAAACACAAGTGAGGAAGAAACTGAATCAACAGATGCTTCCACGTCCTTTGGATGAGACGTTAAACCGAGGTCTCTGTGGTCATTAAAAATCCCAGGATGTCCTTCGAAAAAGATTAGGGGTGTTACTGGCCAAATTCGCCCACTGGCCTCTGACCATCATGGCCTCCTAATCATCCCCATACACTGATTGGCTTCATCCTCTGTCTCCTCTCCACCAGTAAGCTAGTGTGTGGTGGGCGTTCTGGCGCAATATTGATGCCGTCGCTTCTTCCAGATGGATGCTGCACATTGGTGGTGGAAGATGAGATATCCCCCTTACAATGTAAAGCACTTTCAGTGCCTAGAAAAGCGCTATATAAATGTAACAAATTATTATTATTATTATGTAATCTAACACTTAATTTAACTTAATTAAAGTTAAACAAACTTAATCCTTTTCCTGGAGGCCTCACAACAAAACACATTGTATATGTCTCTCTTAACTGGTTTTAAACTTTATACTGTAATTACTTAGATATAAACCTTGTGACAACAATTCTTTACAAATTATGGCAATGAGGTATAATGAAAATAAAATGTTTTTATACACTCTAAAAAAAGATGGTTCTTTACATGCAGTAATGATTTTATTTAGAACCATAGCATTCTGAAGAACCCTTTTATGCCGAAATGGTACTTTGTTGGAGTTTAGGGTTCTTTGTTAGTGATCCAACTGCACAGACTTTCAACACACTCTCAACAGGTAAATGATTTCATTCTTAGGTTTAAATAAAAATGTAACTTTTTTAAATTGTAACCGGTTTCCAAACAAACATGTTCTTATCATTTTTTTATCACAAATTAATATTAAGTGTGTGCAACTAAGCTTTGGAAACTTCTCTCCTCTTCTACACTAAGTAAAAGAGACAATTCATTTATAATTCATATTTTTAGACTTTTTAAATTATTACTTGGGTTTATGCATAAGCATACTCAGTCACAAAAAAATATTAAAACTATCCCATGACTTTTTATCACTTTTACTTTTAAGATTGTGAAGGGGTCACATATTGTCCATTTTTGCTTTTGGCCTTCATAAAAATAATTGTTTTTACATAAACAGATGGACAGACTGTAACTCTAAACTCAATTGTGTATTTCAGATGTATCACGACACATCCTACAACCCCATCATCTGCAGAGAAAAAGCACCACTTAATCACACCAAAATAATGGATTTAAAGGCATCATGTTGACTGGATTGTGATTGTTTCACTGAAACTTGGTTTTCATCACATCTTTTTGTTATTTTGTGTTTTAATACTTTAGGTATTTATTCATGTTCATTGTCAATTGTCATTCATTAATGTATTCAGCTAATAACTGTTGTTATGAGCACTGACAATTTTGCATTCAATAAAAACATACTTAATTCACACAACATGCTGCTGTTGTGGTTATTGTTGTTGTTTTAATGTGAAACCCTAACCGAGGCTACACTCTAAGATGCATCATTACTGATTTTCTGGAGCTCAGTCATCCAACTACACAGACTGTCAACACTCTCCACAGGTAAAACATTTATTTCTTAAATTGTCTGTAAATGATAACTTTCAAATGCTAATTGTTTTTTCTGTCTTTTCTCTTTTTAGTTTAAGAGAACATGTACGTGTGACCAGCTCTATTCAGTTAAGGATATTCTCCTCTTCTTCACTAAGTAACAAAGATATTGAATTTATGATCCATTTTGTTAGATATTTTTATTACTAGGGTTTATGCATAAACATACCCAGATCTCCCATGACTTTATAATACTTTTTCTTTTTAACATTGTGAAGTGCTCACATACTACTTTTGGCCTTCATAAACAATTGTTTTCACATAAACAAATGAAAATAGAAATATTTTATATCTAAACTCAATTGTGCATTTCCGATGCTACAACCTCATCATCTGCAGAGAGAAACTTCCATTCAATCACACCAAATTACAGATAATGATTAACTTAAAGGCATCATAGAGGATTGTGAAGATATTTTACTGGAGCTTGGTCTTCAATACTAAATTTTATGTTCTATTTTGTTTGACCTTTTTATGTTCAATTCCATTGTCATTCATTAATCTATTCTACTAATAACTGTTGGTAGAATACTGTCATTTTTGCAACAATTTCACATCATTAAAAAAATAAAATAAAATTGACACATTGTTGTTGATTTTATGTAAAACCCTAATAGACTCTTATATTATAATATATTACAAGTATATTATAAGATAGGTAAGATAGATTATAAGACCAGCCAGATAGAGGGGTAAAAAACTATATAAATAAATAATATATACAAACAATAATAATATTAATGATATTAACACACTAATATTAAGTAGAACCATTTTCCTTGAGAGTTTACCATGCATAGTTTAATCTAGTGAATAACAAGGCAAATTATATTTGCATACCATACAAAGCAGAATTAACAGTTTGACATTTGTATATACAGTGCTCAGCGTAAATGAGTACACCCCCTTTGAAAAGTAACATTTTAAACTATCTCAATGAACACAAAAATTTTATATTAAACTTAGTCTTGTCAACATTTTGGAAATGGTTTTTGTGTTCATTGAGATATTGTTTAAAATGTTACTTTTCAAAGGGGGTGTACTCATTTACGCTGAGCACTGTATTTTAAAGGCATAGATCACTCCCTTGCTGTCTATGCAGGGTCAGAAAGCTCTCGGATTTAACTTAGCATTGCTTTGAAAAATCTAATCACAAAAGAGATACATTGTAAGACATTGTCCTATCTTGACAAAATAAATATTTTTGTTGCTGCTAACATCGAATAATCTGCAGGGGAAAGCCATTGTATATAAGTTTCAGCAGTGCATGATACATCATATCATGAACAACATTAGCAATTACAAATGCATGAATCAAACTCACTCAGAATACAGACAAGATCTGACTGTCAGGGTTCTGACACTGACACTGTTTTCCTTGCATAATTTTTTTAATTGCTGTATGTAGGCTGAGGCAAATCATAGAGATCAGTGAAATTACTCATAGTAACATTACCTTCTCTTCCATCTTGCCCACACTTTCATGCGTGTAGGCTTCTTAGTGCAGCACAGAGAGTCAATGAAAAGGCACACATATCTGGTGCATTTTTAACACATTTGATATTAGATGTAATGATACTCTACTAGCAAAAATACTCTCCAGCCCACCTTTACTTACCACTGATTTAGCTATTACAGTGTCCAAAATCATCTCAGTTTCAGTAAATGTTGAATATGAGCATCGTTTGTTCTTATCAGCGTTTGTACAGACATACTGTAATGATTAGTAGTAATTATTGCATTCTAAGCAACCATCCAATTCTTCATTTCTGAAATATAAGACTATCATGGACTATTTCAGTCTAATAAGGGAGTAAATGCATCAACTTGATGATTCAGCTCTATGTCAACTCAGAAGATTTCTTGAGCAATGTGTGGACTAAACACAAACAAGGCAGGCAAAATCATGTGAGGTACAGTATTGTGAAAAATTATTCTCTCTGAACCATAATTATTTCATATTTGCTACACTGCATGCTTTTGAGCTTGACATGAAAGAGACTTGTGTACTGTGTACACTGTAAAAAAAATTGAGCCAACTTAAAAGTTTAAGGCAACCAGCTTCAGCTGTTTTTTTAGTTTTATCAACTTATTGTTTAGGATATTTCTCAACTTTTTGTTGTATAAACTCAAAACAAGAAGTTGAGAAAACTCAAAAATATGCTGAAGTTGGTTGCCTTAAAAGTTTGCCCAACTTTTTTTTTACAGTCTAATAAGAACTCTGAAGTTATTCATTCTCACAGGTGATATTCTCAGGTAAAATTTTAATTGCCTAATTAAATCAACCTTATTGAAAGGACAATTAAAGCCATCTGACTGAACACTGCCACATTTGATTAGAGCTAGTCGTGCAAAATATAGACCTCAGTCACCAATATATCTGTCATTTCAATTAACCTTTTCTGCTGATGATTAAGGACAAGGAGAAACAAGCCTTATGACTGGACTAATTGGCAATAGAAGACTTCTGAAGTCGAGATTTAGATACCAGACATTTTATGTTCCAACTCCAAAGGTGTTTAGTTGCTGTCTCTAGTTTCTAATAAATGCAGAAGTCTTTGAAGCAGTTACAGCCTTTCCTTTCCTATACAAACAACAGTAACATTTCCTTTACCCGAAATGTTGATTAAACTTGGCTTTTCACCAGATGGAAAATCCTAGAAAAAGCCCACTAGTTGGCAAACATGGGCATATTTAGGTCACCAACTAATCCAAGAGAGGATTTTGTCAGATTTCACAGCTAATCCTTTTGCAATGAAAGGTGCACCTTTATCTGGCTTTGTAGGCAATAATGAATGACATAAATTAAATATAACCTTTGGCATGAAATTATATCTCTGGGGCTCCTACACACCCAGAAAAGCAGCTAAATTTGCCATTTTCAATTTTCACTTGATCACTAATTCTGAAAGCAGCTCTGTTATCTCGCATAGAAATGTAATTAGAGCCTATTCGAATTAAGCCTCGACTATATTGCAGAACAAGATGGGAATATATGTGTTGCATTTAAGTTTGAGTAAGTTTGAGTAAGTTCTCCAAGAATAGTAAATTTTTTGCCCAAAAAATGTAATTACTCTACAGTCAGAAATAATCTATATACTTGCATCATATTGCACTCAATTAGATTAACTGCTGTATTATTTTTCAATCTATACAGAAGATAAGCCAGTTATTTCATCCTTTTTCCATCACTAAGCTGTGAATGCTAAAACATGCTTTTCTGAATAGTATTTTTTTCTCCTGATATGATTCAGACTTCTTGGTCTGTGGTCAGAAAGGGTTTGTTTCCCATTGTCAAATGTGCTATAGTAATACAACCTGCTTATTTTGTACAGTTGTTAATAGAGATTGTGTGAATATGTGTGAGCATATGTGGTTAGAACTGTTTGACAGATGTCCTGAAATTGTGTGATTTCTCACTGCAGATGCGGAGAACTTGCAAAAGGCATATTAAGGCTTTTTTTGTACATACACATACTCACATTCAGAAAATATTGTATGACAGTTTTTTATGTGCAAAATAAAAATAATACTAGGTCACCTGAGACTAATTGTGAATCTACATCATATTTCTCTCACCTTCATGTAAGCTAAAAGTGGTGACGTGTGTGAGGGAGAGAGAAAAAGAGTGTTTGATAGCATGAAACAAATGCTACAGATGGAGCCTAAATAAAGCCCTATTAGTCTAAATTAGTCCATCACACATCTGCACAACAGGGAAGCTTTTTTTGACAGTACTGGGTTTCTCTCAGTGTCAAGCTGATCCTGACTGTACGTTTGTTAGATGAAAACCTTTATCTAAACCAGGAGGTATGTTAGCCTAAGTTGAAAACCCCATTTTTAAAAGATGGCTGGATATGGCAGACGGATCAAATGACTGATCGAATTTTACACCACCATCATTGAGACTATTCTCACCTAATCAATCACTGTCTGGTTTGGGGCCACGTCTGCCCACACCAAGGACAAGCCACAGCACATTATTAAATCTGTAGAGCGCATTATGAGTTTCACCTGCCTTCAATCAACAACCTCGGGGCAAGGAAGAGTGTGAGGAGATCCAAAGCCCACCCGTCCTCCCCCACAACAACCATCTCCTTTTCCAACCCGTTCCCTCAGGTCAGTCAGAGAAAAGGCTTGAAAAACTGCTGCTTTCACACAAACAGTGACTCATAGGTACTCTCCTTTGCTGTTGACATTACCTACATACGTGAGGCTAATATGTTCAAATGAATATTCTTATATAACTTTGAATGAGTGTTTTATTAATTTTACTGGAAGAATGTTTTTTTATAAGCTTCAGAAGCTTACCAAAAGTTCTGAGAATGTTCCATGTTAGCTTGGTTGTGTGTTTGTTTCACCACCATCACAACTAATTCCTGCAGGTAAACATAGCTGATATTAAGATTGAGATTACTGTGAAGTGGAATGATGGATGGATGCAGGTCAGAGAGTCCTCCAATCAGTCAGACATCGGAGATGATCAAAGAGATGAAAAGACCAAAGAGTTTATGGGACATTACAGCACAGGGAAGGTGCATTAGTTTCACCAGTGCTGCAACCCAGCTGTTTCAGCTTTTATGTGTTTTTTCGTAGAACTTTGATCGTATTTAGCATGTTGTTTATTTCTATTACTTACCTTTTTTCCAGCTCCATCACTGGTCGCCTCTGTTTATTTGGATCAAGGAGATCTATAATAGCCTATCAGGAGACAGCTGTCCGTTAACCTTCACACACATATCCATAGCTGGAAATATGCAACCTGCCTTTCCATTTTGGACAGTTTTTTTTTTGTTTTAAGCCAATTCTCCTAAGCCCTAAATGCAACTAATTACTCTAGAGATGCAGGGAAAATATGCAACCACTACACTGACTGGATGACAGCACCACAATTATGTGCACAGTCTCAAACTTTTCACTAGCAACTTAATTGTTAACCATGAATAATGTCAAAGCGTCAATACAGAAAGGCAAACAAATCTTAAAGTACATGTCACGGTTTTAAGAGCTCTCCAAAACTGCCCACAGGTAAAACATCTACTATAATGTTGAAAATGAAATTTAAGATTTAAATATTTGAATACCCATAATTCAAGAAACAGTCTTTTTAATGCATTTATGATGCTAAATATATCTACATTTTAAATTGTAATTTTCAAATATTTGTATTTTTACTAGGCCTGTTGAATGAATTACATGATATGTTATAACTTAAATTAATTGCATGAATAAATATTTACTGAGGAAATTGCAGTGTAATCGTGGTGAGAAGATTGCAGTAGATAGTCTGGAGTACTCGCATGCTTGTCCTGTTCTGTTCCTCTCTGTCTTCAGGAAAAGCTCCTCATTACCCAGCTGTAGTGCAATCCAATATTCACGGAAATTAGATCACATAGGAAATCTTATATGGCATAGACAGTAACTTGATAGAGAAGTGTGTGTTTGTGTATGTTTGTGTTCTGTTCTGGAAACTATAAAACTTGAATATTAATAAATAATAATTGTTTGTGTTAAGGTTGATTAGATCATTTAATGCCTTGTTGCATTAATATTTATAAGGAAAATAGCAATGATGAAACATTACATTGACAAGTGAAATTCTTGAATGGCCACTTTAATATTTCCTATGACTTGTCTAAGTCAGAATATAAATGGCAATTAGAAAATTGAATCAGACCTGATATTTATTTCTGAGAATGTAATAAACCACTTTGCTAAACATGCATATGGAGGACAATACAACTAGACAACATAAAAATAATTTAACGCAGGTTGTGTCCGGCTGTAGCATATTACATGACTTATTGTATAATATTATGTAATAACAAGTTCCATTCAGTTTTGTTCTACTTGTTTAAATCAGTATTGAGGCTAACTATTTCCATGTGAATTTGTTTTCGTGAAATGGAGTGGAATTTTTGTACCTTCTCTCACTGTAAATCTGAAGTGTACACATGACAATATTTGCTCATTTACAAAACAGAGTCGCATGCTTAACCGTACAATGACAATGACTACTATAGTCTTCATTGTGGTTTATAATATAATCTTTTGATTGAGTTATAATGTTGGGTGTCACTTTCATAGTTGTTTGTGTGCTGAATGTCAAATACTCTGCAAAGAAATTTGTGGTAGATATTGTTTGCACCAAGTATAGCAACAAATAGTGCAAATAGGGATGATGCTATTAACAACAAGTGTAAAATAAAGTGATATTCTATATATTTGACCTGTCTGAGTGATGAAGTAATGAAGATAGCCTTTGCCAAAAAGCTTTGCAAATTTTTTTCCTGATGTATTTTTCAAATCATTTGATTTGAAGATCATTGAGGTATCAAAAAGCCTGTTATACTGTGAAATGACTTTTTTTAGCTTCTTTGGTCTTGCTTCTGCTTTTTAGTAGGCCTAAATGAAAGTGAACCAAGAGGACATGCTCAATCAGTGGCCCCATAAATCACACTTAACCTACATGTGCTGTGTTCACATACCAGCCCTCTCATACTCTCCATTAAGACCCAGTTAGCACAGTCCATCAGATTTACCATCACTGTGCTTTTCACTTAAACTTGTGCTAAACCGCTAAGAGAATATGGCAAAAGATCCATCAGTATAACATAATTCATATGATCTAGCATCCCATTTTTATGCTTTTTTACAGGATAAAAACATTAAGGACACTTACAATAACGTTAAAAGAACATTCTGTCAAGACTATATACTGTACATGTCAAATCACTTACAGGTGGATTTAATGGCTACCCAGGACTCATCCTTTTCTTCTTAAAGACCTAAACATTTATTCAAGCTCTACACAGTAAATAATAAGCAAGCAGGGGAGGTGGTCTGTGTTATACAGGTGGATGTTGAGACAATAAGCATTCATGCCTTCTACTTTGTCCATGGTGAATTTTGGGTAACTCTCACGATGAGTCTATGAGAGGGCAGCTGCTTCTAGTAGTTGGGAGCAAGCAGATGGTTGTGATTGTCTCTGTCAGTTATGCTCGGGTGGAAAAGGTAAAACAGACGCTCAGCGAGTGAACAGCAATGTGCTGAACTTTTGTTCGAATACACACTTTACGCCTCCACATATTTACTCCCTACTGTTCACTAGACTCACACAGAGAGACTTCTATGTATTGCAAACATGTAAAACAAAAACCTCCCTTTTCTCTGTTCTTGCTCACATCACAAGGACCTGATGGTCCTCTCAGAGTGATACCACACATGCTGTTATATTACCCTATTAACAGTCTACAGCATTCTTCATTGTGCTAATATAGTTTGATTGTGATACACAGACTGTATATGGTCTGGACCAACATCAAATTAATCATATTTATTCTCATTTATTCAAAAAAATGTATTAGCATTTTATCCAACACTTATTTCTGGTTCTTTGATTGACTGAGTGGCATTTCAGGAGTACTGGTATGCATTGCATCTCTGACATTTATTTTATTAAAATGTATGTGTACATGCAACCCAATTTATAATCCACTTTAACATGTGAAAGCTGTTAAATTACAGTAAAATTGCCAGATTACCTTTCCCGGGAAATGATACAACGTGACATATCTTCTGTTCACACATGCAACTGCTTTCTCTCTCTCTCAAATACAGAGAAGCTTTTTCATTTTTAATGTCTATCTAATTTGACCACATTTCTCTCCACAATGTCGAAAATCATGATTTTCATTTCCTGTGTCACAGGCTTACATCTACTAAATAGCATCAGTAATTGCATCAGCTCTTCAGAACTTGATTGGCTCAATCTTTTTGATAGTAGAACTCTTACGTCAAAGCATCCAATCATACGTGCTCAAAATTTAAATATGTGATCACACATAGCAAAAAATACAGAACAATACAATAAACATTAATTTACTCAACTATTAAAAATTGCGATGGTATGTTAAAGTGCCCTTATTAAGACCTTTTTTTGAGGTTCCTAATATTGTTTTGGGAGTCACCTACAATAGGTTTACATGTTGCATGCATGGTCAAAAAATGCATCAGTATGAATGTATTCAGTATGCATCAGTATGAAATGCATTCAATATGAAATGCATTCATATTTTCTCAAAATATGAATTTAATATCACCTTCCAACAATTCTTGAATAATTTGTTCAAAGCAGTTCTAAAATGTAGTCTCTCTAAACTCCTCCTTTCCATGAGCCTGCTCTACTCTGATTGGTCAGATGTCCCAGTCTGTTGTGATTTGTCTACCGCGTCCAATACGTGTTGAAAGTATACGGCCATTGATACAGTTCCATATTTTCAATGCTCGATAGAAATAAACATCTATTATTTATCATTGTTGTGATTCAGTGGAGCCAGCTGGTCCAAATAAACTGGGTACTGAGCCATCTTTCAAGAGCAAGCGTTTTATGAATCCCGCCATGAACTCCCCAAGATTAGAGAAGCAGTCGTTAGTAAAATTACGAGTTTGAGAGCATTCGCAGCCGGCCAAAAAAACATTTGTGTGCATTATGCAAAGGAAGATATTTAAAAGGTATCTCTGTTTTTGTCTGTAGTAAATGTAGTTTTGGATACCATTGACTTTCATTGTATGGACAGAAAAGCAGTTGAAACTGTTTTCAAAATACATTTTGTGTTAGTGTGTGGTTCACAGGTGAAAGTTATACAGTTTTTTTATAAAATGAGTAAATGACAATTCAAATAATGAATTTGTGGGTGAACTATCCCTTTAAGGAAAAGGCTGTATGTGTGAAAGCATATTGTCTGTCAAGGTTTAAGATCTACCAACTCCAAAACTCGCCTGTGGTGCTACCTGTTATAGCTGTTTGTACTTTGTTTGGACATGAGAATGTCTCAAAGGGAATTATGTATTACCTTCTGCACTGTTTTGTTATTATTTTTTTGTTTTTGTCTTTCATTTAGAGCCCAGAAACTACCTTCTGCCTTGTTGAAATGGAATTTATCCCTGAGGCATTTTAACCCCACAAAAAGATTGTTCTGGAAGTCCATCTGGGGAAAAACACACTGGAGACATACTGCTCCATTGCCCCATTTTGCCCATCAGTAGAGCAAAGACACCCTCCTGGGAGAAAGTGTGGGAAATTAAGGCTTTGATGTAGAAATAGTATTTTTTTGTCTGAGAGAATGTGAGGGTTTGTTTTAATAGAGAATTAAAAAGAGGAATGCACATGATGCCATTTAGGAAATAATATGCAGTCATTTTGTGAACATGTCTCGGTCTGCTGGTAGACTAAACGATTTATAGCGAATATATTGGTGTGCAACCATTTGTTTAAAATTACATGAAGAGATGAGCAATTGATATAAACACATGTATATTTCACACATGTATTGCATATAAGAATATGAATATCACACCTGTAGGTGCCAAAATATATATATTTTCAAATGCATTCATATTTGTCCCCAAAAAAATGGAAACGCCAAACTAAACTCCCTTCTTATCTAGTTGAGCTCTTCACCTCTCTCTAGATGAATTGTTTGTGTGTGTGTGTGTGTGTGTGTGTGTGTGTGTGTGTGTGTGTGTGTGTGTGTGTGTGTGTGTGTGTGTGTGTGTGTGTGTGTGTGTGTGTTTTGAAGATTTAAAATCTTCTGATAAATATTTAATATGATGGGGAAAGGAGGTAAAGACTGAGATTGAGAGAGAGAGACAGAGAGCAATGAAATCGGAGGACAGAGGGGTGTTGGGCTGCAGCTTCTCAGAGGAGAAAAGAAACCTGCGATACAGCAGCAGTGAACACACACTCGTTTGATCTGCTTCTATCCTTTTATTTCCCTGTCTTCACTTTGTTTCATTCTGTTTGTCTTTTTTCAGAAGTGAGAGAGGAAACTCAAAGCAAGACTGAAGAAAACGAGAAAGGGAGCGTTCTCGATATGAGATGAGTAGATGGAACTGCACACAAATATTAGCATGAGCAAACAGACAGTCTCAGACTTGCTTTGAGACCAGACACTAGACATGGAGTGCTAACAGGGTCTAAACATACACTCATTCAGTCTATGAACCACTACAGTGCTAATACTCTGTGGGAATGTTTCATTTTTGAAGTATTTTCTCAAAATGTGTTTGTAGAAACAACTTTAAAGGAGTTTTGCTATTGCCTTGTCATGTCAGTCGTCTTATGAAAGCTGTTTAGCTCATATGAGTGAATTAGACATAACCAGTTAATACAAAAGGGCACATTTATAATGAATATTCAAAGTCATTACACACTGAATTCCATTAAGATATCTTAATTGTGACCCTGAACCACAAAACCAGTCATAAGTAGCACAATGAGCAATAGGCAACAATTCAATAGGTCAAAATTATAGATTTTTCTTTTATGTCTAAAATCATTAGCATATTAAGTAAATATCATGTTCCATAATTATATTTTGTGAATTTCCAACCGTAAATATATCAACACTAATTTTTTGATTAGTAATATGTATTGCTAAGGACTTATTTTTGAACAACTTTAAAGTTGATTTACCCTCAGATTCCAGATTTTCAAATAGTGTCTCTAACAAACCATATACAGTGGGTACGGAAAGTATTCAGACCCCCTTAAATTTTTCACTCTTTGTTATATTGCAGCCATTTGCTAAAATCATTTAAGTTCATTTTTTTTCCTCATTAATGTACACACAGCACCCCATATTGACAGAAAAACACAGAATTGTTGACATTTTTGCAGATTTATTAAAAAAGAAAAACTGAAATATCACATGGTCCTAAGTATTCAGACCCTTTGCTGTGACACTCATATATTTAACTCAGGTGCTGTCCATTTCTTCTGATCATCCTTGAGATGGTTCTACACCTTCATTTGAGTCCAGCTGTGTTTGATTATACTGATTGGACTTGATTAGGAAAGCCACACACCTGTCTATATAAGACCTTACAGCTCACAGTGCATGTCAGAGCAAATGAGAATCATGAGGTCAAAGGAACTGCCTGAAGAGCTCAGAGACAGAATTGTGGCAAGGCACAGATCTGGCCAAGGTTACAAAAACATTTCTGCTGCACTTAAGGTTCCTAAGAGCACAGTGGCCTCCATAATCCTTAAATGGAAGACGTTTGGGATGACCAGAACCCTTCCTAGAGCTGGCCGTCCGGCCAAACTGAGCTATTGGGGGAGAAGAGCCTTGGTGAGAGAGGTAAAGAAGAACCCAAAGATCACTGTGGCTGAGCTCCAGAGATGCATTCGGGAGATGGGAGAAAGTTGTAGAAAGTCAACCATCACTGCAGCCCTCCACCAGTCGGGGCTTTATGGCAGAGTGGCCCGACGGAAGCCTCTCCTCAGTGCAAGACACATGAAAGCCCGCATGGAGTTTGCTAAAAAACTCCAAGATGGTGACAAATAAGATTCTCTGGTCTGAAGAGACAAAGATATAACTTTTTGGCCTTAATTCTAAGCGGTATGTGTGGAGAAAACCAGGCACTGCCCATCACCTGTCCAATACAGTCCCAACAGTTAAGCATGGTGGTGGCAGCATCATGCTGTGGGGGTGATTTTCAGCTGCAGGGACAGGACGACTGGTTGCAATCGAGGGAAAGATGAATGCGGCCAAGTACAGGGATATCCTGGACGAAAATCTTCTCCAGAGTGCTCAGGACCTCAGACTGGGCCGAAGGTTTACCTTCCAACAAGACAATGACCCTAAGCACACAGCTAAAATAACGAAGGAGTGGCTTCACAACAACTCCGTGACTGTTCTTGAATGGCCCAGCCAGAGCCCTGACTTAAACCCAATTGAGCATCTCTGGAGAGACCTAAAAATGGCTGTCCACCAACGTTTACCATCCAACCTGACAGAACTGGAGAGGATCTGCAAGGAGGAATGGCAGAGGATCCCCAAATCCAGGTGTGAAAAACTTGTTGCATCTTTCCTAAAAAGACTCATGGCTGTATTAAATCAAAAGGGTGCTTCTACTAAATACTGAGCAAAGGGTCTGATTACTTAGGACCATGTAATATTTCAGTTTTTCTTTTTTAATAAATCTGCAAAAATGTCAACAATTCTGTGTTTTTCTGTCAATATGGGGTGCTGTGTGTACATTAATGAGGAAAAAAATGAACTTAAATGATTTTAGCAAATGGCTGCAATAGAACAAAGAGTGAAAAATGTAAGGGGGTCTGAATACTTTCCGTACCCACTGTATCTATGGACAGCTTATTTATTTAGCTTTCAGTTGGTGTATACATTACAATTTCAAAGAATTTACACTTATGACTGGTTTTATGGTCCATGTTCACAATTTGTTGTCTGAATTTACAGAATACTTGTTTTGTCCTCTGCATTTGTGTGACTATGTGTATTCATGAAACATCTCTAGAAGCCATGCACGATTTCACTCTCTCATCACTGCTGTTTCAGAATCCAATTTTCTATGGTCCTTTGCACCCCGCTGTTTTATCAAACTCCTCTTCAGGAGTGTGGTTACCTTGGCCTGTCATGATTCCATTAACCATTAACCGCTTTCATGTTATCAGACCAGCAAAGCTGACCACCATTTACCTTGAATTTCTTTATTCACACACATCGCTGGATTCCAACGTGTGTAAACACATGCACACACACAGCTTTCTTTAATCACCCGTCTCATTCTCGCCCGTTCATGTTGTGATCTAGATGCTCTGCACATATTAATAATGTCTCTTTGTTTATTTCAACCCTTGCAGAATTATTGTGGCTTCCTCAGTTTTGGATTTGCCCCTTCTGTTGTTTTCTTCTCCCTATTTATTCGTTCATTCATTTATTCCTCCTTCTGCTCTGGCTCTCTCTCTTTCTTCCCTCTCTGTACTGATGTAAAGGTTATCAGTTCCTGGCAAAGCCTCTCTGCATTATAAATGAACAGCTGAAACCCCACTCCAGGGACAATTAAACCTGAGGCTGTTTAGCATGCAGAAAGAAAAAGAGGGAGGGATTGACGAGGCCGAGGCTGGGCGAAGAAGAGTAGGTTGGCACTTGAGCAGGGGATTTAGTTTGTTTGTTAGCCCTGAGTCTGCTTTGAGCACAGACACCTACATTCCCCTGAACTCACCATCCATGTGAATCATGCCGCCTTTCAGTATGTTTACTGGAGTATTTGTGCACTGTGATGTGCAAAAATGCCAACGGTAATGATTGCATCAGTCTTGATTATATTCCTGCTATGTCTCCATCACACCATCCTCCTCTCTGCTCCAGCACCATAATTTTTCTTTCTCTGTTCTTCTACTAAGCACTTCTCCTACTCTGTCCACAGTACTGTTCTGGGTAACTCCCACAATGCACCTATCTACTTCTAGTTTTTTGGAAGCACCAGATGGTTGTGATTATCTCTGTCAGTTATTCTCAGGAGGAAAAGATAAACCGACTTCACCCTTCTCCAAAGTTTTATATTTGTCTTTGTAAATTTTGAGCTCTCGGAAGTGACGATAGCCACGGAGGCCATAAAGAGCCTATGTAATATTATTCAATATTTTTTCTTTGTTGTTTTCTTGGGAAATGGTTAAATTTTGGCTTCATATTCTTGTGATCTCAACATAAAAGCTCATGTCCAGGTGAATAAAGCACTTGTTATTTTTTCTTCATATTACTTTGACATGATAGTCTAGCATCATTTTTGTTAATATACAATGGGACAAGATAGACCAATATATTTAGTTAATCTCAGTAGCTGAAATAGTAAATGCATTTCAAATGTATAATACTTATTTCATATACAAAGATGTTACCCAATCACAGCATTTTCGGAACCATTTTAGATCAGATGGCCTTTTATTTCTAAATTACGTAAAAATCTTACATTTTAAGTGCACCTCAAGAAGCATTATACATATTATATTAAAAAGTGCACACCCCTTTTTTTAAGAATTTATAGCCCCCTAAAGAGTGGAATTCACTGTTGTAAATGCATCACTGGGGTAATTATAGCTGCCATTTGCCTTCTAGAATATTTAGGAGTAAACAACGCAGTTACATCACTGCGGTTGCGTGGGCACTAAGGTGTCAGAAATATGGAAGGTGGACTGGCCCCGTCCACGGAATGCATGAATTTTGAGTTTGTCATCATGCACTGTTTGTACATGTTAACATGTCAAAGCATACACAGCAGCCAATAAAGTTGCTGCATTCCAGACTATTATTGCATATGAGACATGATGTTATGAAGAATGTAATGGTACACTGGTATGCATGTATGCAAACCATGCAACAGTGTTTTGTTGATATTGCGAATGAATACAAATGATAGGCCACTTATGTATTTTTTCAGTCAATATTAAATTAATGAAAGAACTATGAGTTTCACTGTTTAGTGTATTTTTAGGTTTGATAATCTGAAAATAATATTTGATTGTAACTTCTAAGTGAAGTCATTAGTAATCTGATTACTTTTTAAATGCAGTAATCATTAATTTAATTTTAACCCATGTGCACTGTTCGTTTGGGAATTACACTCATACTGTTTGGGGTCTCCAGAGAACCCAGGAAACAAAATGTAATTTTGAATATAATGTAATATTTTTTTTGTCAGTTTATTTATGTTTTTACTCCACATTTGTGCAGTTTTTGGAGGATTGATGATATTTTCTAAATTTATACAAATAAAAAATATATATATATGTTTTTACACAAAGAACGCTTTTTATGTAAAATTAACTTTATAAAAAGACACACATTTATTTTCATGCACAACTTTCATTCATTGGGATAACATGGATAATTTGACATGGTTTAGTGTAAGATTTTTGCCCATCTTTTGGAAATGAAGTTTTAAAATTAAAAAATTGATCACCAGTAGATGGCATTAGAGCTCTACTATTTGCTATTTGACCAACTGAAAAATCACATATACAAAACTTCATCACATATTTTCACAAGTTTTTTATATATATATATAAATATTATAAAATCAAACATCCTCTGGGGTCCAAAAATACTCTGTACAAACAGTGTACAAGGTTAAATGAGTAATTAGTCATTTGTAGTGGATTACTTTTTTTGAGTGGATTAATTTTACTAATTTTGTGGATTAATTTTACTTTTTTTTTTTTACTTACCCAACACTGGTTGTGTGTGATTTCAATCTTATGTCATGATTTGTCATGTCTTTTTTAGTTGTTTAGTTCAATGTTCTTTCACAGGTAGAAAAGTAATTTATTAGTTTACTGTCGCACAATAGCAATCAGTAAAGCAGTGACGCAAAGAACTAAGGAACTGATTAATAGCCTTTATGAGTAAATCTAGAGGTAAACCTGCTTTTAAAATGTTTAAACATGGCCAGAATGAGACATTTGAATTTGCCATGTTTAGATGACAAATTCAAATGTCTCTTTCACATTCTGTGAGAAAAATAATGTGTTCAAAATAAACGTGTTCAAAATTGCCATCTTAGCAAAGACAAACAATGTATGTTGGCACAGTGAAATTTTACACATCACATTTTGACTTTTGTCTGCCTTCCATGCAGAAAATCAGTGGTAACAATTGGAGGAAAATGGGCAAGATCTATGCAATAAGAAAATCGTCTTCTTGTGCCTTTGGATGTCAGAATCGAAATGTGAAAAAAAGTGTTCTTAATTTTAATAGAATACCACTGTCACAGATAACCCTTTACCATTCTAACATTAGGATTATAATATTTCTCACAGATTAGATAGTAGTAGTAGTAGTAGTAGTAGTAGTAGTAATAGTTTTTCTTGTATTTTATCATAAAAATCACAAAATATTTTGTTGTTTGACTTGTTTATAATAGCTCACGTTTTCCACAAGGTGTACAAAGTTGTCTGGTCACTGTAATTTTGGCCATTTAGTTTCATTCTTGACCTACTGACCCAACAGTGAGTATGGGTCAGTAAACATCACCCAATTGCTAAAGGTTAGTTTATTAGTGTAAGACAACATGTCTTTTCTGCAGGCAAACCATTAAAACAATTGCAAATGGCATCCGCCTTTTGCAAAATCATTGAGAGATGCCTTAAGAAACACACTCAAAAATGACATAAATGGCTTATTTTGGATTAAAAATAGCACATATTCCTTTTGTTGTTTTTTGAAAGGTCAAAATAAGTCAAGATCTTGATAAAGTTAAGTGGATCACGCCACAACAAGACGGAAAAATGAATAATGCATGTCTTTTTCTATAGATAGCATTGTTCGCTTGGCATAATTAAAACCATAATGTCCAGCTCCACTCAATCCTGTTGGATAAGCTCATTTGGCTAGACGTGCAGGTTTGAGTTTGTGAGTGGAATCAAGAAGAACCCAGAAAAGCTGCACTGTGTAATGCTGTTGGCTGCCAGGTGGAAAGAGTGTGGATTGTACTTCAAAGCCCAGGAGTGAGCTGGGATTGCTTTGGTTGGAAAAAGACAGAAATGAGCAGATCAGCTCTGAATGGGACGGACATTTCTCTTTTCTTTTTTGTCTTTTTTTTCACAGATGCAGCCCACACTGTGTGTCATGTTCCTGAGGTTATGCAGCATAAATGCCATGAAAATACCCAGCGCAATCGCTTTTAGTCAAACAATTAATAACTGAGTGTGATGATTTTCCATCTTCATATTTCACTGGTTGTAGTATACCTGACCGATCTACACCGTCATATTTAGTAGTCGACTATCCTATAAATGGGTAAAGCTATGTGGGCACTTTGAACTGAAATGTTCTGGCATTTCCAGCATAGATTCCCACTGAACCGCAGGGCTGTCTGCCACTGTATGCGTCCAGGGAACAATGCACTCAACTGGGGCTGGAGATGATGGATGTGGCCCTCGCACCACTGGAGGAAGCCTCCATGTGTTTCAAGCTCCATAATACACCTACTCATTCATCTCTCTCCCTCTTTTTTCTCTCCCTCCCATCCAGCACAACATTCCCATATGCTCTTAGTAATTACGGGCTGTATTGTCTCTCTGATGCACAGTGGAGGGAGTAACACTCTGAGGATGCATCTGTGAAGGTGCGTATAAAAACCTCAAGCTCCTCTTCCTCTTGAGCGAATAGCAGCAGCGCTCTTCCCTCTCGTTGCTTTTCTTTATCTGTCTTATTTTAGACCTGCGATCTCATTACAAGGCTCTTGGTACATTTTAAAGGCTCGATTGGACAAGTTTAAAAAGGAATGACTAAAACGGAAAGTCAAACCATTTTTCTTCATCTTCCTCCCCGCAAACACGCCGCAGGAGTGGCCGCTGAGCACGGTTAAGTCTCTTAGCATCTCACCCTCCTGCTGAGAGACACGACAGATCAAAAAAACTTCTCTCTGCGGTCTACTTCTCTCATCTCCTCCCTTTATCAATGTCTCTTTCTTTCTTCCACCATTTCTTTTACACTTATTCCAAATCTCTCTCAAAAAATTCCCCTTTTAATCAGTCCTGTCTTATTTTGGTCATCTGCTGTCTTATGGCAGTTTGAGAGACTGACTTGAAGAGTCTTTTGGGGTGTGCGGAGGGAGGGGAGGTATAAACGAAAAAAGGATGATGGATTGGTTTGTTTTGCAAACCCAAGCATGCTGCATCCCTCCACCCTAGATATGCAGTGTTCCTTTCTGTAGTTTCTTGAGTAGACTAATTATTGAAAAAAATATGCAAAACCATTAAAATGTAGACAAACCGTTTATGTAATTAATTTAACCGTTTCGTCGGTTATTTTTCCTTTTTCAATTTAGTGTAAATCTATTTACTGCCATCAAGCTTGTTTTCCAGAGTAAGAGTTGCTCAAGGAAGAGTTGCTTTTTTTGTGAACAAATGGTGCCATCTAGTGGTTGAGAGATAGTAGGCCTACCAGTCTACAAAATCATATTGATTTATTGTTTTTAACTCATATATATTCCAGTTAAATCCTGTATATTAGACACATTGTTAAACAATTAATATAAAACAAGTACATCATAAAATTCACGTATTTTGACAATTATGGGGGGGGGGGGGGACTTTTCAAGAAAATAAATGAATAGGGTATTTTTGGTTTAGGTATTATTAGGTTCAAATGCTATCATACTACTGTGGAATATTCCAATATTATTTATTAAGTAAATGCTGGTTATTTAAAGAGACAAACCACCGTTACACAAATCAGGGGAATAGCATCTGTGTAAAGAAATATAATATCTACTAGTGCTCATTCAGGAGTTGAGGAATTAAATGCAGTCAAAATAGAAGCATATATCTATGCATATTGTTAAGCAATAAGGACAACAAAGCACTGGAAAACAATTCAGGTTTATTTCACATGTTTGAGATGCAGCTCAAACAGAGCATCTTTATTTGGTCAACATTTGCGTTTATAATCTTCCTAAATGAGCTAGTAACATGAATTAATATTTATATGTATTATGTGTTACAGAAAAGATCCATGTCCACTGTAGTTAAGAAGACTTCATATACATTCATGCTGAATGTTTGATGGTGTTATGGGATGGAAAGTCAGTGCGATTTCCACACTTTGAGTCAGATTACAGATGATAAAACCTATAACTGAGATTTACATTCATTCATTCTTTCTTTTTTGTTTATGCTCTTTATTGTGTCTGTTCTTTCAGATAATATATTTGAATGTAATTAACTTTGAATATAACATTCTGTAATTATCTTGAAGATATTTCATTGTAAATAGAATTGTTTTGTCACACAACTACTTCTAATTACAGAATTTTATATTCAAAGTTAATTACATTCAAATATATTATCTGAAAAAACAGACACAATAAAGAGCATAAACAAAAAGAAAGAAAGAATGAATGTCATTGACCCCTCAAAAGCACTATAATGGAAACATCTGAAGCTGTAAATCTGATAAGATGAAGGAAGTCAGCAGCTGAAATGGGGTCAGTGAAATGGGATCTGAAAGTTACCGCACGCATCTGAAGTTCCATTTACAAAACAAAGATGTCAAAATGTTTCCATAATGCACAGAAAAAATAAGCCTTCAATAATCTTTGGAGGTTTACAAAATGAAACATTGGACTTGTGTATAACTGAAATACTGTTTTCAAAAGTACTTATGAAAAATCAAATAATTATTTAATTTATGAGTCAAATAACTGTTTAAATTACAAACAGGTGTGATAAAAATGCCTTGGTACTGATGTTAGCTGTGAAATATTCCAACACATTAGATATCAGTCACCAGATTATGTATTATAGATAAACAAAATTAGTATTTACGTTGTTGTCTTTTTATTTAAACCCTAGTTTATATTCTACAAATAA
Source organism: Gymnocypris eckloni scoliostomus (assembly GCA_027564155.1). NCBI lineage: Eukaryota > Metazoa > Chordata > Actinopteri > Cypriniformes > Cyprinidae > Gymnocypris > Gymnocypris eckloni. Next base: position 17,986,660 of record CM050414.1, read on the forward strand.
AATGATAGATAGATAGATTGATTTACATACAGACAGACAGACAGACAGACAGACAGGCAGGCAGGCAGGCAGGCAGGCAGGCAGACAGACAGACAGACAGACAGACAGACAGACAGACAGACAGACAGACAGACAGACAGACAGACATAAAGACAGACAGACAGACAGACAGACATAAAGACAGACAGACAGACATAAAGACATAAAGACAGACAGACAGACAGACAGACAGACAGACAGATAGAGCTCTCTAGAATACTTTGTAGATGTTTGTCGAAATTACAAATAGTCTTTCTCATATATATATATATATATATATGTGTTTTTTATCCATATCAGTAACAGTATTTTATTTCAGTATTTCTTGTTCATTTTTTTTGTAGGTAACCATGTTTGACAAAACCTTGGATTAACGTTGGTATTTGACCAGCTGAATGCACGTAATCCTTTACCTACGTGTGCATTTTTATGCCATCGTACACACTGAAGTCAGAGCTTTGCAATCGGCTGCACTTTGTCCGTTTGCATCCTCGTTTGGGGATGTTCAGTGATGCATAGCAAACTTCTGAATGGACATCCTGTGGAAATGTTTTATATACTGTAAGTGGATAATAATTGTTTGATTGTAAAACAACTGTGTACCATTATTAGTGGGTTTAGAAAAATGCTTCAGTAGTGTTACAATTGGTAGAAGAAAATATAAAAGTTTCAAATATAATTACATAAATTTGACTTTGCATGAAATACAAATTATATGAATATCGTCTATCTTCATTTATCTTCAAATTTTAGCAGTAAATCCAGACTTATACACGGTGCTCATACAGTACATTAATAGTAGGGTTTGTTTGGTTTTGTGGTTGCAGACTGTGCTGTGTAATTTATTTATTATTCTAAATGGGCAATATGTAGATGAAATATTGACTATTGTAAACCGATTTCAGATGTATTTCTTTGCACATTTCTGCATATTTGTGGGCTGCTGGGTTTACCTGTTCTTGGCTCAGCTGTCTTTGCATCTGGGAACTGCTTTGACGACCTTCAGACTCTTTCAGCACTGTGAATGGCAGAATCAGAAGCTTATCTTATACATGACTCCCTCAAACATAGAACTACAGGAAGTGTAAACTGTATTATATCTAGTTGACTAGATATAGTCAATAGTTGAACAAACTATCCAAGTTTAACATTTAAAATATATATAAATCTCACCTGTCTTGTGGCAGCATCTGAAGCCACAAACAAAGGCCAAAATGGCAGAGAGAAGAGAACATGCGGGACACACTGTTTGCAGTATCAGCCAGCATTGCCAGCAGTCACAGACTAGTTCAGGGGGGCTTTCTGAGGGGAAGACTGATAAATAAATGCTAATTAATGACCATTCCTTTCAGTTTAATTAATTAGTTTGATTATAGGAAGTTGTTCTTTATTTTTATTGACTGTGCGCTACAGCTATACTGTATAAACGCTGTATACACAGTCAATGCAGAGGATTTGCTGTCACAGAATCCCTGACCTCCATTTGCCATTTTAGCTTCAAATGTTTGATGTCTTTATAATCCATTTTAGAACAGTGAATTGTTTCCTGTGCAAATTCTATTTGAAACAAGACATGACCTACATTTATTTGAAATCTATTTATGTTGGTTGCCCCATCCTATACTCTGAGAACAAATGTACAAATGCTGTCACTGGGGTTGTACTGCAGAGATAACGTACACTTTTGTTTCTTTTAGATACTTACACCTTAGGTATATGTGCAAAGGCGCCTTTTGAAAAGATACTACCTCAGTCAAAGCTTTTGTACCTTTTTGGTTCTAATGTGTAATGAATCATTCTTCTACAAGCATTTCTGAGAATATATATCAAGTGGCTCTTTGTAGGTGTACATTTTCTTGTTAATGTGAATATCTGTATAATATAAGTAGATATTTGCATCAGATATATAGACTTTATTCTATATTATAATAATCTATTCCATTAAAAATTAGCTTTCATCTAAATGCTCAATTACCTCAATGCTGATTGAATAAAACCTATTTCAAATACATTTAAAAAAAAAAACGTTTTGTAAATACAAAATTGAAATTAAATGTAATGTATACAATTCTGTGTTTGGCAAACACTTTTATCCTAAAACAATGCACTGTAAAAAAATTATTAAAAGATTGTCATTTTAGCTGTAAAAAGCTGGTAGAATTGGTAGAAGAAAATGAAGAAAAAATTAAAATATGATTACATAATTTTGACATTGCATGAAATACATGTAAATTAACATAGGAATATATTCGATCTTCATTTATCTTCACTTATCTCTCTTTTTGTCTTTTCAACTTTGAGCAGGAAATCAAGACTAATATATTGTCCTCATATATTAATAGTAGGGTTTGTTTGTTTGTTTTAGTTTTTTTATATGGTTGCAGATTGTGCTGTGTTGATAAATAAAATAAATTATTGTAATGTTTTCTGTAAAAGACTGTAAAAATGATACAGTAAAAACCTATCCTCTCTCTATAACTATAGCCTAATACATCTAATGGGACATATACTATTTTATGGTAAAGTACGCTTGAATGTACCATTTTTCTTAATAAAAGTAATCTTATAATTTACTGTGAAATCCCATAAATTGACATTCCTACAATTCTCTGTGTGACAGATCAAATTTTTATAATTTATAGTTTTTGGTATCAGTTATATGTATTAGGGTTTAATGTGTGTTATCATGATGGTGTTACATATTTACATGCATATAACTGTGTGCACCTTTTATATATTAGTATTTATTTACCTCAGCTTGTGGTAAAGCTATTTGTGATGGACTGCTTCATGTGTCTTTCTCTTTACCACCAGCTTTATTATGCTGGCAATCAGTATAATGTTACTTTTTAGTAAAAGCATTGCTAGTTTAGAAGAACAGGGCTATTGGATTTACCAGTTTCATTTTTATATTCTATTTTATTCTATTATTATTAATTTATTTGTTTTTTAAATTAAAAAATAAATTAAGTTCTACTGAATGCAGAGCTATATAGATCTCAGAAGTGCAAGAGATGCAAATGATAATACCCTCCTTGTTGGCAACAAATCTAAAAGTAAACAAATGTATGTAAACTTTTTAAACTTCTCAAATGTTTAAAGGGTTTTAGGACTATAAATCTTGTTTTAGTACATTCACGTGTTGCTTCAGCAGATTATTCATTGCTTTTTATTTTACATTGTTTGCAGTTTGAAACAAGCTTACCAGGTGAACCATATGTGAGCTTTATGTGAGTATCGCCAGTGTGGTACACATCCTTCTCGAAGATTATTCCGCTCTGTTCGATGTTTTTTTTCTCAACCCTTGAGCAATAGTAGAGACCAAGGTCTGCTCCAGTGATGTTCTCGATCACTAAGTCGTGGGATTTTGAGGCATTGTTCCAGAACACAGAGAATCTCGGAATGGGTTGTAATAGGCTATTGTATGTAGAGATGATCAGAGGTGGTTGGATTTGTGAAGAGCAGCTCTTGATCCAATGAATATCCTGTCCACTGACAAACTCACAGTCACAGGGAAGAGTTGCATTATCTCCAGGCCTGACCACCACCTCCACCAGTGTTCCAGACACTTTCCAGTAAATGCAACACAGTGCAACTACATTCAAACAGAAATTATGGGTTGTAAAAAAAAAGCAGTCCTTATATAGAGTGATTAAGAAATGCACATCTACACTTATTCAAAAAACAATATTTTCACACTACAGATGAAGTATCCATATTTAAACCAGAAATATGAGAAGAAATCACTTACTGAGTAAAGTGATAGAGACCTTCATGCTGGCCACAGCTGAATATGTGGTGGTGATTGTGGGTGAGGCATATGTAACTGTCTATGTGATTTCCGCCCATTGAATTGTTGTGCGTAGATAAAATCAATTGTTTTTGTTTTGTTTTACTATCACACACTTACACCATGCAAACGTATACTGACTGTGTGTGTGTGTGTGTGTGTGTGTGTGTGTGTGTGTGTGTGTGTGTGTGTGTGTGTGTGTGTGTGTGTGTGTGTGTGTGTGTGTGTGTTGAAGATGTTAGTACTGGATAAATATTTAACATGATGGGGAAAGGAGGTATAGACAGTGAGATTGTGAGAGAGAGACAGAGAGCAATGAAATCGGAGGACAGAGGGGTGTTGGGCTGCAGCATCTTAGAGGAGAAAAGAAACCTGTGATACAGCTCATGTGTGTGTTTCTTAAAGCAAATTGCACTAAAAATATTTAAAACAAAAGGTTTCAATGCTTGCATTGAACACAATGTTCTTTTTAAGCATAACTGTCCTCATCATCCATCAGATTTTGATTTACATTTGTTTCTTGTTTAGTTTAATTTAATTTAGTTTATTATTGTATCTAATACAATGGAGTGGAAAGAAAATAAGGCAAAACTATTACCACATTCTACCTCTAATGGTTTTAATGTATGAACATGAGGCTGTAAACCTAGTTAATTTGAATATGGAGAGAGACCGAGTCTGAATTTGGGTCAGTGGTTTGAGTGGCATACAAGCATATGTGGACCTCAAAGACCACTCAGCAGATACACAGGCGGCAAATATTTTCCATGTTTCTGTCTGACGCACAAAGAAACCTAACTGCTCATATGTAGAACTATAAAATAAAGCAGGCATCAGCAATTGAAAGGGAGAAATTAAACGTTGACACTTTAAAGTTGTCACATATTTGTATCATTTTATTTTAGTTCGTGAGGTCCATTCGTTTCAGTTAAAGTTTCTTGAAATAAAACAGTTGCCCTTTATTTTGCTGTACTGTATATTATTGTTAACAACATGCTGTTATGCTTGAATTATATGTCTGAAATAGAAATAAAGTTTGACTTGCTTAGTATAAGAGCCCTAGCCTATATTATTACCTAATTTGAAAAAAGTGAACTGGATTTATATTTTCCACTTTTCTGCTAAATAAAATACTTTTAACCACTAACAGATGATCAATTTATTGGCAATTTGTTTACGAATAATTAAGTCTGGTATGACATAGATAACTAACAAAAAGCAAAAGAAGGTAATGCAACAGTACTGCACTACACTTCCGCCCATATAGCCCATAGAAAACACATAAAATAGCGACCAGCGACATCTAGAGGTAGATGAAGGAAGTTTACTGCCAGATAATCAGGATTATATTTTCCCCAAAATGTATCTGTATGACTTCCGCCACCCATTATTATGATTTTTATATATGTGACCCTGGTCCACAAAACCAGTCATAAGTAGCATGTGTATATTTGTACCAATAGCCAACAATACATTTTATAGGTCAAAATTTGTGTTGTGCCAAAAACCATTAGGATATTAAGTAAAGATCATGTTCCATAAAGATATGTTGTAAATGTCCTACCGTAAATGTATTAAAATGTATTGCTAAGGACTTAATTTGACAACTTTAATGGCAACTTTTCTTAATATTTAGATTTTTTTTACTCCTTCAGATTGCAGATTCTCTATATTTTTTCCCAGATTTTACCTCTTTGATGCTATTTTCATATATATACATATATTTTTTTTTAAAGTGTTGTTTTATATTTATTGTAAAAGGCTTAAATTACTGAGTGCATTATTTAGAATTTTTGAATTCTTTCGAAAATGAATTTAAACAATCGAAAAAGCCACATTTATATTACTCGGATGTATGTATTTCATAACAAACTACCAACAGCCAGACGCAGCACTCAAGTTTATTAGGTTTCCAATCCTCTTATGATGAGACCCGTTGACCGCTCTTGATTGGAAGCTCCGGTATCCGGATATCAGCGTCACTCAATCAGCATCAAGCGCAACACACAGCCGCTTTGTGAAATGGCCAGACTATCCAAACTGTCCGATAGAATTTGATGCGAGTGAGATGAACCTGCTGGACACCTGACGAGATGATCCTCTTATAAAACGCGCACAGTAACCTGCACTTCACTGGCCATGTAACTTCTAGTGTTGTGGAATAATTATGCAAGAGAACAAGCCGGATTTGCTTGTACCAACGGTCGCCCAAGGACACGATGACTTCGGCTGTTCCTCGATCGGGATTTGTTGTCTTTTGCGTGGTAAATCCAGTTTTATTCATCTCGATACGTGACATTTATACTGAGAGACTTAAGCGGCACGTGCTTAGCAAGTTGAGCACTACACTGTTGACATGCTTAAACTTGATTGCTGTTACTGCGCAAACTTGTTGAACTGTTTGGAACACCAAAATAGCCTCGTTTGTTAATAATAGTTTGTTGACAAGCTATTAAAATATCAGGAAGAAAAAAGCTCTTAAAAGAAAAAGCCATGATGTGAACTAGTGCAGTAGGTTACTATTTAAATGCAATTGTAGCTTCTGAACTAAATAGCGAGCCTTGTTTCTCAAAGAGCTGAACAAGCACACTGTATTCTTGTGGCAAATGCAATCTGCTATCAGTTCATCGCAGGATAATCCCTCACTGTTCTTTTCACATCGAGCACAATGTTGCATGTTTCCTCTGTGGTTCTGAAAGATGCGGTTGTGCATTCAGCAGTAATTCTTACTCTAGATCAGCTGCTGCTGAGTGTCTTGGCAGTACTTGTATTAAAGGGAAAGTTCACTCAAATTCTGTCAGCCTCAAATGTGTATGAGGTTCTTTCTGCTGTTGAACAAATAAGAAGATATTTTTAAGAATGTTTGTAACCAAACAGTTTATGGTAGCCATTGACTTCCATAGTATGAAAAAAAATAAAAATAACATGCTACAAGTCAATGGGTACCATCAACTGTGATTTGTCTCTTTAAATAAGTTACTGAAGTTGAGGATTGTGTCTTGTACAAGGATTCTTAAATCACTGACCAAGTTTATATTAATATAATTTTCTTATTCAGATCTATATTTTTGTTCTGAAAAAGACATTTACATGATCGTATGGCTATTTGCATATTCATATGATAGGAATAAACAAAGACATGGACATTATTTCCCTTCCATTTCTGATGAAAGTACCAAAAATGATCACTCCTGCCAGTTGCTGGGCCGCATTTTAGTAATATTGGACAGTAATTTAATGTGTGCATTATTTATCATTCATGTCCATAAATGAATGTATTTTTTAACCGTACAACCCCCCACACACACATACAACAAAAACTCCAACATTTAAACATTAACTCTTAAACATTTTAACACACACACAGTTCTTTTGATCTTCCAAATATCATTGTGTTCCAAAGTTATGCAGGTCTGAGGTATGACTGAAATAGCATAAATAATGACTGAATTTCTATTTTGGGGAAAACTATACATATACTTTTGTTAAGAAAGAAAAATCACGTTTTAGTCTCTTCCACACTTAAAAAAAGTATTTAATAGCCGAGCATTTCGCAAATATCTGTATGTTGATTGTTGAATAAAAATTGCAGATAAAAATGAATACATTTAAGTGGATGTTCTGAATAGGGTATATGCATGACCCAAAAATCTAATTAATAATCTATGTGCATGAATGGGAATTAAATCGATTAAATTTATATCCAAAAATGACTAAAAAGCTGTATGCTATTGGCAGATGTGTCTCCAGTATTTACATCAGTTTATTCCAGTTACACTGATTACAGGTATTAAGGGAAATGTTACAGTACAGTTAATGTTACAGTACATGCACATATTTATCTTCACATGGGAAGTATCCGGAAAAGAAATTCAAATATTTTAGTGTATCATACTTAACTGTATTAATGTTCTCTGTTTTGTCCCCCTATTTTGTGTGTGTGTGTGTGTGTGTGTGTGTGTTTGTGTAGATTTTAGTCCTGACTTGTGCCCTCTACCCTGTGCTGAAGACGCTGTGTGTTCAGATTCACTCAGTTGTCACAGGAAGCTATGTGGCCGGCTATCACTCTGTGCTGCTTATCAACTGTCCCACAGAACAAACCGCTAGAGACATTGGCAGGTATTGTACATGTATACAGTGATACACAAACTCACAAAAGGAAAACAATATCAAATCACTTTTATTGTCACATCACCAACAGCATGTGTGCCGTGGTGAGTGAAAAGCTTGGGAGCGTGCTCCAGACAGTGCAGAATACAATTGACACGTTTAACTAATAACAAATAGATGTTTACAATACACATTTAACAAATAACATTTATATACGTTTAGACACTTTACAAATAACAGTATACTTTTATATGCAGTATACACACTATAAAGCAATAAAATACAAAATATACAAACATAATACACAAATGCACACAGAGTTGTTGTAGATGTAATGGTTGGTATAGATGTTGGCAGAGTATTATTTTGTTAAAGTGCAGTGCATGCTACATTTAAGTCCAGTTGGTAAACCATTGTGGTGGAGTTAAAAGTGCATGGTGAATGGTATGGACAGAGAGGTGTGCTTTGTAAGTGTCAGTTCTGAGTGTTCAGCAGCCTGATAGTCTGAGGGAAAAAGCTGTCTCTCAGTTGGCTTGTACGTGATCAGATACTGCATAACTGTCTGCCTGAGGGCAGCAGAGAGAACAGTCCGTGGCTTGGGGTGGCTGAAGTCACTGATGATCCTTCGGGCTTTCCTCCTGCATCACCTGGTGTAGATGTCCTGGAGGGAGGGAAACTCACCTCCTACAGTGTGGTGGGCAGTTCGCACAACCCTTTGCAGAGCTTTGCGATTGCTGCTGGTGCTGTTTCCATACCAGGCAGTGATGCAGCCAGTCAGGATGCTTTCCACAGTGCAGGTGTAGAATGAGTGGAGGATGTGGGGACTCATTCCAAATTTCCTCAGGCACCTGAGGAAAAAGAGGCGTTGTTGTGCCTTCTTCAGCACCGCATCTGTGTGAGCAGACCATGTGAGGTCCTCAGTGATGTGGACTCCTAGAAACTTAAAGCTGCTGACCCGTTCCACAAGTGTCCCGTCCCATCTCTTCTTTTATTGGATGCCTGGATGTGTAAGACAAATCTTGTGCACAAAATACCCGCTTGCTTGTTCTTTAAAGGGGTCATGGGGGCAATTTTGTGAAATCAAAATTCCCTTGATCTTTTGATATATAAGAGGTCATTCTGTAAGTTTCAGAACTCAAAACTTTCTCATTAATCTAAAAACAGCTTGTATTGAAGCCAATCTGCCAAAATGTGAAAATACGCCACTTTATGATGTAATAGTGTGGCTAAACCCTGCCTCTGCACAAGATGCTCAACACCTGCTTCTACAGCACTGCCTGTTTAGCCACACCCACTGGTTAGCACACAGTACGTAAAGGACAAGAGGTCTACGCAGAAACCAAACGATTAACTTAATGTTTGATTAAAAATGATTAACTTTATTTTTAATGAAGTGCCAGACTTTGTCAGTAAGAAATTGGTCATTTTGTTCACTTCATTTTACTGCGTATTTTTTTACAAACAAGGCACAATTCGAAGCAGGTTTTTCAGAAAGATTGAAACTAAAAGACTATGCCTGTGCTGACTATATTGGAAATGGCAGTAATCTTGCAACACACAAGTGTGAGTACCTTTTCATTATCCAATCACTGTTGTTGTGATAATTAGCTCTGTCCTATGTTCCTGTGGCTCAGTGGTAGAGCATTGCTTTAGCAGCGCAAAAGGTTGTGGGTTCAATTCCCAGGGAACACGCATACTGACAAAAAAATGTATAGCCTAAATTGACTAAGTCATTTTGGATAAAAGTGTCTGCTAAATGCATAAATGTAAATGTCCTCAATGACTTAAAGAGAACTGGACCTACTGCAGTTCTGTGGGCTATACTTGGTTCAGAACTCAAATTTGTATGAAATGTTGTACATCTTGGCATGTTTAGTGACCCAACTGCACATAGATGCAGAAACATATTACTGGAATTGAGAAACATATTTCTTACTGTAAATAGCGTTCCCATTTTGAAAGCTTCCTTTAAATTGCCAGCAGCAGGAAAAAAACTGAACAACTTTTCCACTGAAGCACAATGTTTGTTTTTGTGGATACCATGTGGTTTGTGTCAACAGACAAATAATTGCAATATTAAGACAAATATCAGATCCAAAGTTTCTAGGTCCCCGCTGGTTGCTTTTATTACCAAAATAATACTGTATGTAGTTATAAAATCTAGGACTCTGCAATATTAAATACTGTTTAGCCTTGTTTCCATAAGTTATTACAGCAAGCTGCCTATTGAATTGACTATCTTCTTGAATTGCTATGCTGTCCATACCATTTCACAATAGATTTTTTACAGAACTTGCAAAACTTCAGCATGATTCATATAATAGAGCATCTCTACCTGAGCTTCATATTCCCTCTCAGTTGCATTAGGATTAATTTTCCCATTATACTCTCGTTAAAGAGCACTTAACCGTGGTTAAGTCATTAGAGTGCTCTCCAGACTAGTAAGCTTATCAAAGTGCAACGGTTCTCCAGGTTCAGAACCAAGTGTGAGGGTGCATTTGCTTCTTTCTTATCCAGGAGTAATAATCCATACAGTTTTTTTTTTTAAGCATGAATCGGGAACGATTCAATAATGTGATCTTTTGAGAGTGCACTCTTTAGGTCTGGAGCATCCTGCATAGAGTAGGTCTGTTGATTTGAGTGAGAAGATATAAAGGGGAGGGAGGATAATCAGCACAGTATGAGGTAATGACAGATGCATCAGGAAAGGGGAGAGGCAGCACGTACATTTTAAGATGACTAGGCCATGGCTGCACATCTAAGGGATGTAGCCAAAATGCTGCAAGCCAAACAATGAGCTGGAAAATACAAATCAACCATAGTCAACACAATTTAGTCCACATTCCTAAGCAAACCACCACTTTTTGTTGGTGGTTCAAGGGTATGGAATCTTATTTATGCCACAGAATAGGTAATTTTTCTCACAACTCTGAGTTTATATCTCACAATTCAGACTTTGTTTCTCACAATTGTGTTTATTTTGATATATAAACACTGGATTGCAAGATATAAGCTCAGAATTCAGAGATAAAAACATCATAATAATCCACAAGTAATCCACACCAGTCCATCAGTTAACATTGTCTGAGATACAACTACTAATCTGGAACCTTAGATACAACCACTAACCTGGAAAAAAATCACCTTTAAAGTTGTCCAAATGAAGTTCTTAGCAATGCATATTACTAATCAAAAAATAATCTTCAATGGAACATGATCTTTACTTAATATCCTAATGATGTTTTGGCATAAAATAAATAATGATCATTTTAACCCTTACAATGTATTTTTGGCTATACAAATATACATGTGCTACTTATGACTGGTTTGTGCTCTAGGGTCACATATGTAATTAATTACAATTATTACACAATAAATTGCTTACACTTTAAAAAAGTTTCATTAGTTGACTACATTAGTTAACATGATCTAATAATGAACAATACTTCTACAACATTTATCAATCTTAGTTAATGTAAATTTCAACATTTACTACTCCTCAATATTAAAATCACAAGTTGTGTTTGTTTACATTAATTAATGTATTAATATGAACTAACAATGAACTGTTGTATTTATTAAATAACATTAACAGATCAATAGTGTAATAAATGTATTGTTTATTCATGTTAGGTAATACATTATAACACCTTACTGTAAAAGTATTACCAATTAATTTATATAAATAAATATATGTGGCACACAAAATGAGATGACAAACAGAGAATCTCTCTTAATCACCATTTACTTAGCTAAATGAAAAATTACTGAGTGACACGTTCTGCCTAACATCTAATTTTGTAAATCATATGGATAAGAAACAAAATAAAGGTAAGTGATAAGATGCTTTATTTTATAAACTATTTTATTCACAACATATATCTCTTAAAATTTTTATGATAATCAAAACAGTCCTGAGCAAGATCAATCTTTGATCTCTGCAAATCAAACTACCACTTTAATTAATTTACTTCCCCAACTAATACAAATATTTTATCATTAGCTAGCTCCACAGTGGAGAGCTGCTTTATAACAGAAAATCAAGTTTTAATTCTAACTGAAAGCGACACGAACTAAACTGCTTGATGTAAGGCTATCTATTACATAAAGTAATATATAAATAAACGTGATGTGACTGCTTTACTGAAGTACCGAACTGAAGAGCTCATGCAAACATCACTTTCTCACCGCTGTCAGTTTTTGTTGTTTATTGCGTTATTGAGAAGAAAACGCTGTGTGTATCTCTTCTCTTGAACTGCATCAGAATTACAGTCTTGATGTGACTGCTTTACTGAAGTACCGAACTGAAGATCTCATGCAAACATCACTTTCTCACCGCTGTCAGTTTTTGTTGTTTATTGCGTTATTGAGAAGAAAACGCTGTGCTCTAAAAAGCGCTGTGTGTATCTCTTCTCTTGAACTGCATCAGAATTACAGTCTTGCGCTCTTACATTAGGTCATATGAGATCAAACGACTACTCGACAACAGAAATATTTGTCGACAATTTTTTGTTGTCGAATAATGTCGACTAATTGTTTCAGCCCTAGTGTGGATGTCCAGCATTTGTTACAGTTTTGCTGCTTTGGGCGCATTATCATTTTAGAGTGACGTGAATGTGCAAAGTGGCCGTGTATTGGCAGATTACTTTTATTGACCATGTCAGGAAATTTACTCTGCATTTAACCCACCCTAATCTAGCCTACTATTGAAATTGTTGATCAGCCGTCATTGTTGTTGAGAGCCTGTGTAAGGCATAATATGTGCATTATATGCATATGGCTGCATTAGCTGTAACAGATATGTGTAAGATGTGTAAATGTTGCTTACTGAAGGCCCTGACTAAAACCCCACGGTACGACACTATGTGTGTGTATATATACATATATAATGTTTATGTAAACTGGAAAAATTGTATTGGAATAAATTATGTAAACTGGAAAACTGGGTCGGGCTTTAGAAGAGAGAGGTTATTATGTGAGTATAGAAGTATTAAGTGGACGTCCATGACATGCAGAGTCCCACAAGGCTCAATTCTTGCACCACTCTTGTTTAGCCTGCATATGCTCCCACTAAGTCAAATAATTAGTAAGAACCAAATTGCCTATGACAGCTATGCTGATGATACCCAGATTTACTTATAGCCTTATCTCCAAATGACTACAGCCCAATTGATTCCCTATGCCAATGCATTGATGAAATTAACAGTTGGATGTGCCAGAACTTTCTTCAGTTAAACAAGGAGAAAACTGAAGTCATTGCATTTGGAAACAAAGATGCATACCTTGACTCCAGGGGTCAAACAACTAAAAATCAAGTCAGAAATCTTGGGGTGATTCTGGAGACAGACTTTAGCTTTAGTAGTCATGTCAAAGCAGTAACTAAATCAGCATACTATCATTTCAAAAACCTTGCAAGAATTAGATGTTTTGTTTCCAGTCAAGACTTGGAGAAACTGGTGCATGCCTTTATCACAAGCAGGGTGGGTTATTGTAATGGTCGCCTCACTGGCCTTCCAAAGTAGACCATTAGACAGCTGCAGCTCATCCAGAACGCTGCTGCCAGGATTCTGACTAGAACCAGAAAATCTGAGCATATCACACCAGTCCTCAAGTCATTACACTGGCTTCCAGTTACATTTAGGATTGATTTTAAAGTACGTTTACTCGTTTATAAATCACTCAATGGCCTTGGACCTAAATACATTGCAGATATGCTCACTGAATATAAACCTAACAGACCACTCTGATCATTAGGATCGAGTCAGTTAGAAATACCAAGGGTTCATACAAAACAGGGGAGTCCACTTTTAGCTATTATGCGGCCCACAGTTGGACTCAGCTTCCAGAAGAGATCAGATGTGCTAAAACATTAGCCACATTTAAATCCAGACTCAAAACTCATCTGTTTAGCTGTGCATTTGTTGAAAAGTGCTGTGCTATGTCCGAAATGACTGCACTGTATTTTGTATAATCATTTTTATTTCTAACTGTTTCAAAATAATTGTAACTACATTTTTTTTTTTTACGTTTTTAAAATGTTTGGTTTTATTGTTGATTATTTTTTATTATTATTTTACTTTGAATTACCATTGTGTATGACATGTACTATATAAATACATTTGCCTTGCCTATTTTTTATAGCTATTTAAAGCTGTGTGCTTGATACTATTTTTTTAATCAGGGAATGAGTAATCTATATTGCTACGTAGGATCCTGTTTAGCAAATATAAAGTTGAGTTGATAGTATTATTTGGTATATGCTGCATTTCTGATTAATTGAATTGAAATCCACTGTTAAGTCTATATGTTGCCCCCTAGGATATTACACTTGCATTCAAATGAGCTGTGTGTGTGTCTCTACATTTGAAAGAGCACAGAGTGCCTATGACTTGTGGTGCAGTCATATGCAAATAAAGTGAAGCTAAATTCTCTCTTTCTCTTTCTGTTAGGAGCATCATGGAGAAAAAGCTGGCAGCATGTGTGAATATATTTCCTCGCACTACCACCATGTAAGATCAGCGAGTTTAACCTTTCACCCATTATGAGCTCTGAATCCAAAACACTGCAGCCTGAAGTGTAACTTTAGCAACAACATAAAAATAACCCTGTCTAGACTGTAGAACTGGAGTGTTGTCAGGACAGCATGTACAGCTGAACAACCTTAACTATCTTTTAATTTTCTGGAAAATATATATACAAATAAAATGTTCCAATAAGGATTACATGCATGTATGCATTTACAAAATGTAATTTACCTAAAATATCAATTGTGTATTGATTTCAGGTATTACTGGAAAGGAGAGATACGGGATACCTCAGAAATACTGTTGGTGTGTTGAAATGTATTCAAACTTCAGCTTTCCCATTCAAATCAAATGTTATTTTTTAAAGATGTTTATGCTTTAATGAGAAGTTCAAAATTGTCTGTCTTATTGTATATAATTTCTTATTGCGCTTATGCTATGTACACTAAATTAATGATTTCCTTAACAGCTTGTGAGGACAAGAACATCTCTGGTGCAAAGACTTGTGACTTATATAAAGTAAGTACATTTCTTATCATAATTGCTTGCTACATGTTCACCCAACATGCACAGTTATTAATAACATTCCTACATATATATGCTTACATTTAATCATTTAGCAGACGCTTTTATCCAAAGCGACGTACAAATTAGGAGAATAATAGAAGCAATCAGACCATCGAGAGAGCAACAGTATACAAGTGCCATAGCAAGTCTCAGTTAGTCTAGCACAGTACACGTAGCTAGGTTTTTATTTTATAATTTTTTATTATAGAATAGGTACGTGTTAGTATTAGTTGGTCAGGTGCTGGCGGAAAAGATGTGTCTTTAGTTGTTTTTTGAAAATGGCTAAAGACTCAGCTGTTAGAATTGAGATCGGGAGGTCATTCCACCAGCTGGGCACAGTCCAGGAAAGGTCAGTGAGAGTGATTTGGTACCTCTTTGGGATGGCACCACAAGGCGTCGTTCACTTACAGAACACAAGCTTCTGGAGGGCGCATAAGTTTGCACTAGCGAGTTTAGGTATATTGGTACAGCGCCAGTTGTCTTGTAGGCACACATCAGTACCTTGAATTTGATACGACCGGCTATGGGTAGCCAGTGCGACCTGATGAAGAGAGGGGTAACGTGAGCTTTTTCGGCTTATTAAAGACCACTCTGACTGCTGCATTCTGGATCAGTTGCAGAGGCTTGATAGTACATGCGGGAAGGCCCGCCAAGAGAGTATTACAATAGTCCAGTCTGGATAAAACAAGAGCTTGGACAAGGAGCTGTGCAGCTTGCTCTGGCAGGAATAGTCTAATCTTCCTAATGTTGTATAAGTCAAATCTGCAGGACCGGCCGTAATAGCAATGATTAACTGATCATCGATCACAACTACGAAGTTTCTGGCTGTCCTCGAAGGAGTTATGGTTGACGAAACCAGCTGTATAGAGACGTTGTGGTGAAGTGATGGGTTGGCTGAGACCACGAGCAGTTCTATCTTGGCAAGGTTGAGTTGAAGTTGATGGTCCTTCATTCAGCTAGAAATGTCACTCAGACAGGCTGCAATGCAAGCAGCTACTGTCGGATCATCTGGTTGGAAAGAGAAGTAGAGTTGAGTGTCATCAGCATAGCAGTGATAAGAAAAAACATTCTTCTGAATGACTGATCCTAATGATGACATGTAGATGGAGAAGAGAAGTGGTCCAAGCACTGAGCCTTGAGGAACCCCAGTAACAAGAAGTTGTGACTTAGAAACCTCACCCCTCCAAGACACCCTGAAGGACCTATCTGAGAGGTAAGACTCGAACCACAGGAGCGCGGTTCCTGAGATGCCCATCTTTCTGAGGGTGGGCAGGAGGATCTGGTGGTTAACTGTGTCAAAAGCAGTAGACAGATACAGCAAAGTGAGTACTGAGGATTTGGAAGCTGTTCTTGCCAGTCTCAGGGCATCAGTAAACGAGAGTAGGGTAGTCTCAGTTGACTGGCCACTTTTGAAGCCAGATTGCTTGTTGTTCTGTGCAAAAAACAAAGAGAGTTGGTAGAACACAACTTTCTCTAGTGTCTTTGCAATGAATGGAAGAAGGGATACCAGTCTGTGGTTTTCTAAAAGTGCTGGATTTAGAAAGGTTTTTTAAGCAGTGGGCTTACCCGAGCCTGCTTAAGTGCTGTGGGAAACGTACTAGTGTGAAGAGGTGTTGATAATGTGAGTAAGCGCAGGTATGACTGAAGAAGAAATGGCCTGAAGGAGGTGAGTGGGGATAGGATCAAGTGGACAAGTAGTGAAAGGAGGTGAGAGAGAGTGTGTATTTGTCATTATGAAATTATCATTAGTTTGTGGTGTGAAGAATTGGTCACTTATGGCTCTTGTTTTATTTGTGAAGAAAATTGCAAAGTCATCAGCTGTAAGAGTTGATGAAGGAGGAGGAGGAGAACAGAGAAGATACATTTTTGAAAGAGTCAGAACCGTTGTTAATTTTGTTGTGGTAGTATGTCGTTTTAGCAGTGGAGACATTTGCAGTGAAGGAATATTTGAGTGACTGATACACACTGAGATCAATAGAGTTGTTTTATTTGTGCCAATTCCTCTCTGCAACCCTGAGTTTAGAGCGATGTTCACGGAAAACATCGGACAGCCAGGGGGAAGATGGTGTTGTGCGTGCTAGTCTGGATGGAAGGGAGCAAAAGTTATCTAAGCAAGATGTTAGAGTGGAGCAAAGAGTGTCAGTAGCACTGTTTGTGTCCAGTGCTGAAAACTGAGAGGGTGAAGGAAGTGAGGATGAAACATTTGAGGATAGGCGAGAGGGAGAGAGCAAGCATAGGTTACGAAGGTGACCTGCAGAGGAGTGTGTGCCATGTCAGGAGTTAGTGTGAGGTTAGAAGTGATGAGGAAGTGGTCTGAGGTGTGCAGTGGAGTAACTAAAGTGTTGTCAGTGGAGCAATAGCGCATGTAGATGAGGTCCAGTTGGTTACCTGATTTGAGAGTAGCCATAGTAGACACTTGCTTGAGGTCAAATGAAGTGAGAAGAGTGTTGAAGTCAGCAGCCTGGGGTTTGCTTAAATGTTTGAATATTTCAGTTCATTAAAGACAATGCATATTGCATTTATTGTTATTCACAGCATAAACTGATGCATCACTAATCCGGGGTTCAAAACCAAATTGGCTCTTACAAGAAACTAATTTAGCGATGTGTGTATAAGACTTTCTTGACTGGTATAATAGTTTCCATGACAACAAAGCATTCCAGTCTGAAGAAAATTGTGTGGATCTAACAAAATGCTCCCTTTGTGGTACATGTAACCAGGTCAAAAGTTATGTACCACTTACCTCACACTTTGAGTGACACTTTTATTTTTGTACTTCCTGGATTGTCTCACCCTGGCTGAATTTATCTGAACAAAAATGCAGTTAAAATGGGAATATTGTGAAATATTGTTATACAGAGAATATAAGATTCAAAAGCAGAATTTATTTGGGAAAAAAAGCTAAATAAAAGTATCGTCTTTTACAACAAAGAAATCCTATTGACCGCCATACTTTTGAATTATAGCTTACGTTCCAGAATAGTATAGTTGTTTAATTTGTTTTTATTTCCTTGTTATTATAATATTCAAAACTATTTTTTTAATTGGGACTTATTTGTGTTCCCTCAGAGCTGTGCATCCATATGACATTCCAGAAATCATCAGTTTTCCTATTGAGGACGGAAGTCAGCATTACTTGAAATGGATGGAAGATGCCGTCACTGATATTTGACACCTCATTCTGCAATCCAGTGGAAAAGTTATCTTGTTGGAAGCTCACTATACAGAAACATTGAGGGATATGGGAACATGAGCACAAATTATCAGGTTAATGGGAACCCTGGCCCACACAATGAGTGTCTGTTAATATAAAGATCAGTGTATACATTTACCGGCTGGATGTGTGGAAAGGGATTTGACTGATTTGTTTTTTACCAATACGATTACTTTTATGCATTTAGCAGATGCTTTTATACAAAGTAACCTACAATAGAAGAACAAAAGCAATTTGTCACAGAGCCAACAATATTTATAAAATGCCGGGGTTATTGGAGATTTGGAAGCAAGCAAAGCAGAGGAGAAATGCAAAGAAAAAATATATTTATTTTATAAAGCTAAAAAGTAGCTAAAAAAAACATGAAAGGCATTTTAAAGGCTTTATCATTTTCAAGATGCCTTTCACACTTAACTGGATGAGACTGTTATTGTGGTCCATTTCAGTGACCTGAGGCATTGTGCCTATAAACTGTTACACTGAAGAGCCTCTGTTCGAGCATATGTATTTATTGACCGTTTTGTCGTGAATCATTTTATTATGAAGAGTATAACTTAAAGCTAATATGAATTAATTTAATTTTTAAAATATGCTCATTTATACAACTTAATTTATCATGGTTGGTTAAGTGTTAATGTAGTGTTTGAGCAGAATTTGAGTACTTGTTTTTAGTTTTTCTTTTTTATGAGTTAATTTCAAAATAAATAAATGGGATCTCTTCTACTTTGACTTCAACATCACATTATATTATTAAATGTTGTACAATATATGACACGCAGTTCATTTATTTTGCAATATTGCAATAGAATGTACATTTTTATTTTCCCGACACTGCATAAGAGCAAACAAACATAAATCGAAAAGGTCAGTTATGTTTAAACATCATATTAGGATCCAGAAGATGTATCCAGGCTTACACACACACACACACACACCTAAACAAAACCAACAATATATGGAAGTTTAAGTATTTAGCTCTGGGACCAATTGTAAGCACATATGTAGTAAATACCATAAAAAACATCTCTGCGATTTTTAGCTGTTGCTAAAACCCTTTCAAGCCTCTTAATTAAACGGCTCTTAAATGGATTATAAATATTACAGTTGTCCATACATTAGCACATGGGTGTGAGAAACATCAAACAAGATTTAAAAAAGGGGTCTTACAGTACATGCTGTAAATGTTATTTAAGAATTTAAATATTGCATGCTTTCTAAATAGATATATTCTAAATAAACATGCTTTCTAAATAGAACAGATTTAATTGTATGGCCTGTGTATAACTTACAACACTCATCTTTTTTTTCTACACATCTACACAAAATAATATTTTGTCCAGTTGGTTTAGCGATCATGAGCAAAGTCTGAATCTTTCTGTTCCCTCAAATAATTTTATACTCAGAATTGTCAAATTTTCACTGTGTGTAGCTGAATGAGAAATTTTGTTTTGTTGAATAGGTTTGTGTCAGCACTCGACTGGCTTTTGAAATGGTGTTTCCGGAACTGTGGAAACACAATAAAAGTGCAGATGTGAGGAAGTGCTTTTGTGTGTTAGGATTTGCTGAAATCCAGTCACGATGAAGCCATTAATCTGACCACTCATCTAGTTACCTACAATGACATACTGATTTTAAAGTATAGACAACAACTTTTTTTTAATAACGTGTGCAATATGTTTCATAAATGTCATTAAATTCAGCACATATTACTCCTGTTTTAAAAGAACTTCATGTCTGTAATATCAAGGATAGATATCGACATTATTTTTAAGTCTGTCTAACATTTTACATTTTAATATATTGCTTGATTGTCAAACCATTCATCAAAGACAACATCCATTACAGTACCTAGCTCAAACATATGCTGACAGAGAGTATCTCTGTAGGTCACTCTGTTATTTATTTATACTTGATTGAAGATCAACATTACCATATTATAGCACCAGCTAAATCCATAAAATGTAAGGCTCTGTAGCAGGCGGAATGGTGCAAATAGCTTGTAATTTAACTTCATTATTTACCCATATGTAAACACTAAAAATTATTTAATTATTATGCTCCATAAAAGTCTAAATAAGAAGCTGGTTGTACAGGAAACAAAAGGGGGAGTTATAATAACACTACTTTAAGTACAAAGCTCTGCCAATTATAAATCTATTTGCAAGCTCTGCTTTTAGATGGAAGACACTGATTTATTACTTCAGCTGTGTAACACTCCCTGTAAAACTATTCTGCCTTTAAACCTATTTTCTAATTTAACTTTGAAAGCCTGTGATTAAATGTAATTTAATGTTATATTTTTATATTTCTAAATACATTTGGAAAAGGCCATAAAATCATATTTGAAATGCATGAATGTTTCTGCAGGCTCTGTTTGTTAAGTTTAGGAATGTGGACGCAAGAAGAAGCTTTTACCCAGAAGAATGATGTGCAGATTGTTAAAACAGAAGGGAGAATCTGAAAAGACTGATGACTCCAAATAACAGTCCAAGTGGCAGGCTGCATGCATTTAGAGGCCAGTTTCTCAAAGGAAAATCGGACAGGATGTTCCCAACAGTCCTATTGATGAAAAGGCTGTGAATGCAAAAGGTGTCTTTTTATCCTAATTTATATATTACGGTCAAATTAACTTTTCCCATAAAATAACAGTCTAAGGACCAAGGCCGAGTTAACATTGACAGATCACAGATTTAATTCATGAGTTTATGTTTGATTTATTTTTGTGGCAGTACACTGACACAAATTAATGACTTTGACAATGGCCATTATTTTTATACAAAAATTAAAACAAGGAATCAGTAGTAGAACCTGTAATGAATCACATCACTTTGGAAGGTGTTGTTCATTTTTAAGACCACTAGATGGCCACAGCATGAACAGGTTTTAAAAAGCTTTGAGTAATGAACCTTTTCCCGATACAATTGGGTTTAAAGCTTCACTGGTTCAGAACGCTTCACTTCGCCATCACTACACATCACCACACACATTCAGCTTTGTGCAGAAAGAAAAAAGCTTAAAATAACAATTTTACAGTTGTGCCAGCCAAGTGCATGTTCAGTTCTGTTCGCGACAGCAGTCAACTAGGCTAACTAACACTAGTAAGCTCAAATCATGCCACACCAGTTATGTCCTAGAAATGTGTAGTATTTATATCCTGTGCAGCTTTCAGTGGGCGGGAAAGTTTAAAATAATTAATCAAGGAACATGGAAGAATGAGAATGTAAAGAGCAGGATGCGTTTGATATGAAGTCTCATTTCAGTTTAAATTTGTTCTCAAGCTCAGTCTGTAACTGCAGGATGGAAAGGTGAGCTCATTACGGAGTAAAGTTTCTTCGTGAAACTTCAAAGCCCCATTGGCTAATATTGGCCACAAACCCAATTTGCGTTTTGGCAAAGGGTTCCATTCAGAACTACAAACCCAATAAAACGTGTTAAAAAACTACAAATATGACGGATGTGAGCGAACTATGGTTAGAGAAGTTCAGATAAAGGGGTTAAAGTTACTATTAATCATCATTTAACCTGGTTACAAATCTTTTTTCAATATTATCCGTGTTATGTTTAATCTGCAACAACAATACGAACTTTAAAATGCGTCAGTATTCATAAAATACATATAAATATGAATTGTCCGCATGAACGACCCACAGCTGGCAAATCAACGTGATACTATAGTTCTGATACGGTAGGAAGTTAAATTAAATTAAATGTGGAGGATGTTAACTGTAACAAGATAATTGACATGCCAGTTTAGTGACAATATACGTGTAACTATAATATAATGCGAAAGAGCTGTCTGTTAAAACAACACATTTTTTGATTGGATATTATTTAACGATTGCCGGCTCTTCTACACACTCAAACGTGTGTACTTTGTCTTCCCCAAAAGTAGGCACGCAGTCCCGTGCTTCATAGCGATGGCCTTGACTTCTCATTGGAGGCGGTAGATGTCAATCATTTTCACGCAGTGGTGTGGGGCGAAGCTAATGTAGAAGCATTCTCGCGAGTCTTTGAACGTGCGTTTTAATCAGGTAAATCTCCTTGGTCGTTTCTAACTGTCCAGATATAAACCATTACTCATAAAACGTGTAGCCCCTGACGACGGCATATTACACGTTTAGTTCACAAAGTCCTTTAAATTAAGCCCATCCAATTTTCTCTACAGCACATGGATAAACGAGAAAAAGTGGGTAATTTGTTAAATGTAACGTTATTATTTGGAAGTAGCTTAACATTTAACGTTAAATACAATGATTTGGCTCTCAGACTTTGATATTATTGCATTATTTAATGTCTGTAAGAAATTAAAATAATTTAGAAATCTCCGTGTCCTTAAATTGTATAAATGTTTGTTTAAAGATTGTTGTTGTCGTTAATCTCGTTTAGGGGTGAGCTGTAACACCAACTGAATGCATCGTTTTAAATTCTCTGCATAAATTGACTTGTTAAATGTATGAATTAATGATGAAATAATTACATTGATTTAAAATTGTTATACTTTACCACATAACATCCCCATTTCATTTTATAAATTGAATTCCGTTTGTAAATAAATAGAAAATAACATAGGTTTTTACTTGTTATATTATGTTATTTTTTTAATGCTGACTAATAACTCTAA
This sequence comes from Gymnocypris eckloni scoliostomus, assembly GCA_027564155.1. Classification (NCBI taxonomy): domain Eukaryota; kingdom Metazoa; phylum Chordata; class Actinopteri; order Cypriniformes; family Cyprinidae; genus Gymnocypris; species Gymnocypris eckloni. The sequence goes on from CM050414.1 coordinate 18,009,525, forward strand.
AAATAAAAAGTGCATGTGTGTAGTTGTCACTGTAACAACAAGAAAATGTGCTGCTTCAGATGATACAAGTTTTGTCATTTAACATTGATCTGCATCATCTCAAATTAAATTCTAAATAATACTCTCTCTCTCTCTCTCTCTCTCTCTCTCTCTCTCTCTCTCTCTCTCTCTCTCTCTCTCTGAAGCATACACAAGCTGCAGCTTAGAGTACTTGGAACGTCGGTCAGTAGCACATAGAGGGATGCACGCCTCTCTCAGAAGATTATCCTCCTACATATTGGTTCAGATTACCAATCACAATGATGCAAAGGAGAAGAAACACAATGGAGAACCCTTTGTTCTGTTCATCTCACAGCCAACATCACGGATGGATTCAAGTCTCAGGTAGGACAGGTCCATAAGAGGGGTGGAGAGTCTGTGTTTACGGTGAGAACAAGGGGAAAAAATCTGCAATATTTAAGCTTAAACTTTTAGCCTACTTTCTCTAATGAAACAAGATATGATCACTTATGTGCACTTTTTGTCTTGAAATACCTTTTTAATAATAATTGAAAATATGTAAATCAGAAAATCTACACTGAAACAGGCTAGCTAGATTAGTGTGTGTAAACCTCCTCATGCAAATAAAACAGCTGTTTTCTACATTAGAGAAATGAGCTTGGAACTCTGTGCCATGGCAACACGCAGTCATTTACTGTATTTTAAGCAGACATGTTAATTGAGGCATGGCTCTGCATACTTGTTGATGTCCTTTTTGTGCAGATTTTTTGTCAAAATCAGTTAAGAACACAGTTCAAAGAATTCTGAGGATTTGTCTCAGAGGAATTTATGATTTAATCCAGAGAAAACAGCTGCCAACTAAGTCCTTGTAGATAAGTAACTTGCTAGTAGGTCTGTTTAATACTGAGCCAATTCAAAATACTTCCACTTCAGAACAAGTCTGCTGGGTGGTAGAGTTGTTGTTTGATGTGTTTCTTTCACCGTATCTAGTACAGCGAGTATAACGATGTTGAGTGCTCATAACCTATTCCTTTTACAGACAGTATGTACTTCTTCTTTCAGATCAATGTCATTTATAGTTGGTGGGTATTCCCCTCCAGACAGACACTCTTAGTCATCTGCTGTAAATTATCACAATGACAAGAAAGTATGAGGAACAAGTCACATGATTACATAGTAACAGTGGCACATGATTTACTCATGTTTGCTTAAAAAAGTTTCCAGAAAGTTTATGCTTTATTAATTAGCAAAGCATATTTAATGCAATGCTGGCTGCATCTATAGGTTTGATACCACGCAAATACGCATTTATGGGAAATGATACACAGCTGTTCTGTAATTACACTATTTAATGTTGTTGGACGTATATGAGTGTAGTGTATAACTGTGGTAGATGCCATCATGTTTAACACAGGCACACCTCTTTGAGGAGCCATTCACATAAAATGTATTTAACATTTATTAAATAAAAAAAAAACAGTCCTATATTTTTTTTTTGGGGGCAGTTTGACCCACATTTGATATTTACACTGGTTAAGCTAATTATGTTCTTGAAATTTGTCTTGATTTTCTCATTTAGATTCATGCATGCAAAGTTTTGATGGGACAGAAGTGTTTTGGAAAGGCTGTTCAAATTTTGGTGCCTACAATGGTTTTAGAGGTTAAATGAACATAATAGGACTTCAGTATTTCTCATATTTTATATTGTTTTAGAAAATGGGATACCATTATTTTCATCATAAAGAGGTTTAATATAGTGAGATGCAGGGTAGTGGAATGAATAATATGAATAATAATAGATAATATCGATTGCTGTACATTATAATGTTGTAATGCTTTGAAAACTATTTACATTATTTCACTGGATTCAGCCATAGTATTTTATTTGACATTTATTGTAATGTTGACATAACAGTTTAGTTCTTTGCGAATATGGCAGGTTGACAGTATTATTTAGTTGAATTCCATGTTCTTTCTTTGATCTTGTTCGGGATGCATCACATCTATTCGGGCTTCAAAATCATTAGTACTCCTTCAATACCCAGTCCTGCTCCCCTAGATCCCATTGTTTTTTTCTAACAGTAGCACATACAAGGAAGCATAAGAGTTTGCCATGCCAGGATGTGATTTATTAGTGGAAGCTGTGTTTTTCTTGTTCATGCTCTACCTAGAGTGTGTCTGATCGTGTTTTTGTTGTGATGTGTTTGTGCTTGTGCATGCGTTCTGCAGTGCTCGGTTACTGTTTAAGAGCCTGGGGACTCAGTCACACACGGCCTCTCTTTAATACCCTGCTAATTGATTTGTCCTCTGGAAAATGCCAGTGGGTGTGAATGAAGCGCTCATGCTCGCCTCAGGCTCCTTCAGGTTCTTTCCTAAAGCTGCCTTCCCTTCTCTTTAAACTAAACGACCCATCGTAAATATCCCATCGTTCCGTTCTTCGCTCAGGTGAACATGCGCATGAATTCCACTTCTGGTTAAATGTCACTGCCACCAAAGATTAAAGACAGGGGTTGTAATTCCAAAGCAGACATCCTCTCTTTTTTGTAACATGAGGAGATGTGTGTACTTCAGTATTGCAGTGGGCTCGTATTGTAAACTCAGATTAAACCTGAGCGCAGATGAGGGATTATTGTCCATGTAGAAAGGTAGTATTCTGGTTTCTGGGCCGTTTATGAAAACATCCCATCTTAAAGTAAATTGATAGTTCACCCAAAATCTGTCATCATTTACTCATCCTTGTTTCTTTTGTAGAACACAAAAAAAATATGTTTTATGTGTTCCACAAAAGATTTTGTAAAGTTATTGAGCAGTCATGTAAATTGGAGATGTTCCTCATGCAGTCAGTCAGGCTTTACCGGCTTGCTGCAAATATGGACATTGAATTATAGTAAATATTAGAAATGAGCTGTGAACTTTGTGAACAGACTAACAAATAATCATATTTCTAACTTTCACTTATGTCATTTTGAAGAGGACATAGACGATTAAATGTAGGGTCATCAATCAGATGTGTAGCAATTGAGAAATTAGGCACACACGGGTAATTATTACTCCACTTGTTTACCAGAGCCTTGTTGTTCAAGGACGTTAGTGTGTGTGTGTGTGTGTGTGTGTGTGTGTGTGTGTGTGTGTTTGCATGCTTTAGTGTGCATGTAAATTGCACAGCATAAATGAGTACACCCCCTCTACAACTTAACATATTCAGCAATTCCTCCTTACTTAGATGACGTGTTAGCGTTCTTTTGAGAAATAATGTTGCAACAAGCCTGCTTGATCATTTACCAAAGAAGAATGCCAAAATTATTCAGCAAAATAAGATTTTCTTATCAAAGTGATAAAATGTGTTGCAAATATGATTACACCCTCCTGAAAGTTACTAAATAATAAAAAAAGAACTTTTGTACTGGTTTAAGGCTATTTTTGATCAACAGGTAATATATTGAACCAAAACCTTTAAAGGCAAGTAATTTACTGACAATTAAATGTGTTATATAGCCCACTGAATCATACTCCGACTTAATGCTGGCAGCAGTGGAACCACTTGGGAAAGAGCTGCCAGTTGACTTATTTCTTAGCATAAAAGAGGACAATGCTACAAGAGGAATACAAAATTATTGTTTTAAGTGTGAAAATATAGCAGAAGTAGCACCGACATTAAAAAAACAATGGACTTGTGACAAGGCTTCTGAAATATTTTTTGCTAGAAAAGGAGCAGGGGAAATAACATGCAAGTGCCTCAGAGCCGGCAAAAGCTATGGAAAAAGTGACCCTTTATCTCACGCAGTATGACGCAGCCTGCAGAAGTGACATGCATGGTTGTTGTCACCACTAGAATTACCTACTGTAGCCAAAGCAAAATAAACTCATTTAACCTCTTCCAAGGCCTATATTTACAAAATAGAGACTTCTGGGAGTCCATACTCTGGTTTCAAGAGATCAAGTCAATCCTTTCGGATCAAAAAGCATCCAAAATGTTCTGGTGTTGCTAGATGTGTTGCCCACAGTGATGTTCAGTGGTAGTAAAGCTTTTGTATAGGGATGAATGAGTGCTGACGGTGTGAGGGAGTTGTGCTTTATCAATGCTGTCATGAATTCACACACTACTACTGTGTTATGGAATACAAAAACTTGAAACAGAAGATGCTACCCCGTTCTTGGGTCATTTTTCAGCATGACATTGAAGAAATTAATTCTCCCAAGGTGAATATCCTGCAGATGACATGTATTTCACTCAATCTTAATGCTCTTGAGCAGTTGTGGGGGTTTCTGTAGAGACGAGCTGAGCAAAACTCCACATTAAAGACCAGAGCATTCAAGGAGGTCGTCCTCCAGGAGTTAAACAGGACATATGTGAAAATTTGTAATGCATTTGTACACTCAGTGCCAAGAAGGGTCAGAGCAGTTAGCAGTATAATTAAAGTTCTTGAGGACATACTAAGTACTAGAATATTATACATTTGCTGAATTAAATCTAGCGTGTACTAATTTCAGCAATCTTTCATTTAAACAAAATTGGCTAATTTACTTATCTTACAGAAAATTTTGGCATAGATTTAGTTGTTTTTAAGTATGTTTAATACATTTCAATTGTACCATCTTTCCATGAATTATAGTAGTGATCATTAAGAAAATACATATTTAATATTTATTCAGAGGGGGTGTACTCATTTATGCTGTGCACTGTATCTGAAGTATCATTGATCCATAATTCATAATCGCGCTGTTGAATTATTGTCATGGTAAAATGTGTGTGTGTGTGCACGCACTTAACTGCATGATAAATAAAGATTCATTCTATCAGACGCCTATTCTCAGCATATGCATGCAGAAATTTACTGATTTGACAACCCTACTACAGCAAACACTACAGTTCCTTTCCTCATTGAGCTGTCAGGATGTGAAATAAAGCTTTATGTAAGCACACACACCTTAATTGTTGTGCACTTTCAGCACAGACTACAAACTGCAATCCCTAACAGCTGCAACTGGCAGATTATTTGCATTTACATTTATGCATTTAGCAGACGCTTTTATCCAAAGCGACTCAGGTTATACTTTATTTTTATTTTTTGTCAGTACATGTGTTCCCTGGGAATCGAACCCACAACCTTTGCGCTGCTAACGCAATGCTCTACCACTGAACCACAGGAACACTATTTGATGGTTATATTGTACATGCATTGTGACTTCATTCATGTATGTTGATTTTGAATGATAGATATTTACAGTGATACAATATAACATGGCAAGTACTATATAAGGAAAAACTACAGTACATGAATCATGAAAATTGTTATGCAAACTTGATAGTGCACCCAACAAAATGTCCAAACCAATGATGGTGATTAAAGGATAACAGAAGTGTTTGGGTTGAACTATCTCATTAATTGTGTACAAATATCACTTTTGTTCCTTATGAATTTGTACATTTTAATCAAAATTATGTCTGGTGATATATGCCGGACTTCAACAGCCATTTTAGTCCACTTAACCCTGCCCCTCCACAGTTCATTATTGAGTGCAACACCCACATCTCAAAATCCAATCAACAACCAATGGATAGAACCAAGTTCCCATAATGCTTTTTTATTTGTCCTCAATAATTTGTTACATTTGGATGTATGTCATAACATGGAAGAAAAATCTGTTGCTACTTATCTTAATGCGACTTTAATAAATATGGCCATATGCTGTGCAAGAAAATTAGTACACTTCACACTGTCCTGATGTATGAGAGAGTAAATTATGATAATTATTTCCGTTTTGGTTGAACTGTTCTTTAATCCACCATGGCTTTTTCACTTTGAGCATGCTCTCTTGCATAACCTGGCTTCAGAGCTAATCCTCTACTTATGCTGGGTACACACTAAAACATTTTTAAAATCTTTTAAGATCTTCAAAATGTGAGAGACCACAAACATGAAGACAAAAAAATCCTAGATTTAACTGTTTTGCTCCTATAATGTGTGGTGTCCTCAGGGTTCCCCCCACACATCAGGATTTCTGATCGTGAATATTCAACATGTTGAATATTTATAGAGATTGACCGATATATCGATTTACCGATATTTAAGCATTTTACACCATTATCAGATATCGGTTTTGTAATATTGGATTCACCGATAAATGTTTTGAGATTTGTGCGCAGGATCGCTATTGCAGCGTGTCTGAGCTTGGCTCTAAGAAATAGAGACGAACTCACGGAGTCATGTAAGATAATCCGTCAATCTTTCCCAAAAAAGATTGGGATAACTGCGCATGAATTAAATAATACAGCCATGAATGAGCGCATGTTGGAAATAAAAGCGCTGCATTTAATTCTCTCTCTGTTGTATATGCTCATCATTAGTCTCGTGAAGCCGCTTTCATATTGCTGTTCACTCAATGATTGATGCTCAGGAAAAGCTCCAGCACGGCAACCCCATGGAACTTTTAACAAGATTCACTTGTTTAAAACACATTAAATTATATTAACATTTACTATATAACCATTATGTCGCCAATAAACATCTAAATAAATACATCTCTATCAAAATTAATTATTTTTTATCTCCGCAAGCGATTGCAGTTTGAGTATAGTTCTGTGTAAATAGATAAACCACGCTGTCAGCAGGCATTTCATAAACTAGAATGACAAAAACATTTTATAATTCTGATAGAACATACCAGTTGAGAAATGCAATAAAATACGATGTTTTGTTTGTTATAGCTTATTTCAATATTCCAGAGAATATTATTCAGTGAATTAACATTATCCAGTGAATTATCATTCACTCTTTAGCCTATTAAACAGCTTATAAACCTAAAACTGAAGTTGATATGACTCCTGCCCTTTATTTTCTCCATTTGTAAACATTAGACATTATTTAGCTTATTGTTAATATCAGTGTTGCTGTAGATACTTTTTATAAGAAAAATGTGTTATAATTTGAAGATTAAATTTATCATGAAAGATTGTTAATTTTCAACCGTTTTTTGTTGTTAAGATGACTGAAAGGTGGAAAAACCAAAGTGAAGTATGGACTTACTTCACTCAGTTATTTATTTACTTTATAGCAGTGAATTAAATATTGGTTCTGCATATCAGTTATCGGGAACATAAACATGCAAATAATTGGTATCGTATCGGTTATAAAAAATATCGATATTGTCGATCATTAATTACGATTCGCGATCAAGCGCCTCTGATGTTCTTCCGAGTAGATTCAGTCACTCTTAACACTCCTCACAACCCAGGATAAGATAATATGATAAGATAATCTTTAGAACCACCAAGATAATCGGGACATACATAACCTAGGATTGTCGTGAGGGGAAAAATCGGACCAAAATCAGCCCGATTATCTTGTGGTGTGCACCCAGCATTATACATTTAAGCCACCAAATCTTTGAATCCTCTCCAATTCTCTGACAGCATTTGTGTTCATGTAAATTTATATTTACATCAATGCATTTGGCAGACGCTTTTATGCAAAGTGACATACATCAACGTCGTAGACCCCATGACCATGGCATTGTTACCGCTGTGTTTCACTTTTTTAGAGGGGTCATCGGATGCAAACTTCCCTTTAAAAGTTGTTTGAACATAAATATGTGTAGGAAGTGTGTGAACACATCCATCCTATAATGATAAAAATCCATCCAGTGTTTTTTTTTTTTTAAATCCCCTTTCTCAAATCAGACTGTTCTGAGATTCCTGTTAGAATAACCTAGTTCTTCACAGGCCGCTCCCACGATAGTTGATTGACAAGGCTGTCTTACCTTAGACCCTCCTTGAGTGAGCTGTGAGAGCTGTCAGCCAATGTGTCGATTCCGGTGCAGGGGAAGACAAGATGTCTCAGATTAAGAGATTTGAGGCGTTCTGTTGTTGGATGTAATAATGAATATAGCAGTCGTCATGTACTCCCGACATCTGAGCCGCTGAAGACACAGTGGATTACGTTTGTTTTTGAAGGGAATGAGCCCCCTGATCTACCTAAATGCATCTATGTTTGTGCGAATCATTCGTGATCCAGCTTCACCTACAGAAGAAGTGAGTATAAGGGTTTTTAATGAATCTTTGCTCATCGCCCTTGCCTAATAATGTGCTAGTTAGCAAGTTTCACGATGAATGCTGCTAAAGTAAACAGTCCCTCAGAGAGCGGCTCGGAAGAGAGGCGCGGGGTCAGCAGAGTTCATTAACATTTAAAGGAACATGCTACAAAACATCTTGCTCTGGCAAGAGCTGTTTTTGACAGGGTTAAAAAAAATAATAATTAACTTTTTTTTACAGACTTTTCATTAAGACCCTAAAGAATCATATCAACTTGGAAAATGGGCATCCGATGACCCCTATAAGTTACATGAATGTATATTCTGCTACTCATGTCATCATTTGTACTTGTTACTATATAAAGTGAGATGTGTCTCTCTTAGACACTTATCACACTTGAGCACAGCTGTCAGTGGAAGAGTAATATGCCTTCTGCTTTGGCCCTCACATATAACCTATGGTGATGGGAAGCTACACACATTCTCTCTTTCTCAACTCCTAGAGCTGTCAGAGAAGAAGTCTTGATCAATGTAAAGTGCCACGGTTGTCACACACTCTGCAAAGACAAAGTAGATGCAAGCAAATTTGTGCTCACTCATACATGGCCTGTCAGAGTTGCTGTATATCATAGACATGGTCACACCAAATGGACAGTGACTTAATTTAAATATTGGATAATCAAATCTAGCAAGAGTGTGAGGAATGAGTTAGAGGGCTGCAAAGAAAGAAATAGAGAAGGATTGCGATGCCATAAAATTCACGAGGAATCGATCATGTCATGTTGTCAGTGAGTGCACTATGAAATGAGTAGGGCAGGAGGGCGCACATCTCATCATCGTCATGCATATTATTTACTTTTAGCAGAAATAAATCACCATCTTCTAATATACCGAAGTCACATAGAATATTTTCTTTTTCATCAGAGCTGCTGCACAAATACTGACCATTGTTGTGTGTTCCTTGAATAATATCAAGGATGTTATGTATATAGCAGTTTGCTGTCAGTGTTGTGTAGCTTTAGGCACCAAATTTGTTTTCATTGTGACTTGATAAATAGGAAAGCTGTAGAGGTTCTTTGAAAAGAACAACTAATCTGTATTGACTGCCAAAGATAGCAAATATAGTCCTCATCACAACTGTCATGTCACTTTTATTAACTAGGACTATTGTGTAATCTTCTTGGCTCCAGTTCGAGTATATAACAGAACAAAAGCAATTCAGATGTAGGCTATGAATGCTATTTTCATTGTTTAATTAAGGTAAATGGCTTTCACTAAATTGTCAATGCAGTCTGTAAGAAACAAACACCATCATTTTAAAGCACAATGCAGATAAACTGAAAACATGCATGAATTAATCATTTTAGTGTTTCCTAGCTTTTATTTTTGCCAAATAGGTGTGGGCTATGGATAATTTCACTGACATTTAAACTGAAATTGTGCAACTAGTATAAAAATAAAACACCTCCAGAAATGCAATCAATTTGAAATAGTTGAAAAATTGGTCACATATATACCATGTGCTTGGCTTAAGATAACGATCTTTGTACATTAGGCTTACATTAAGTAAATGCAAGCAGTTTCTTTCTGTGTTTTGGAAGTGTGTGTACACATCCACCCTATACGTTAAAAATTTACCCAGTTGTTTTTTTTAAATCCCTATTTTAAAATCCTCTTTCTCAAATTAGTCTGTTCTCAGATTCCTGTCAGAATGGCGTAGTTCTGCACAGGCCGCTCTCATGATAGTTAATTGACAAGGCCATCTTACCTTTGACCCGCCCTAAGTGAGCTGAGAGCTGTCCGCTATTGAGTCAGCTTCGGTGCAGGGAAAGACAAGATGTCTCCGATTAAGCGTGTGAGGTGTTTTGTTGTTGGATGTAATAATGAATATAGCAGTCATCATTAACACCTCGACATCTGAGCCGCTGAAGACACAGAGGATTAAGGTTACTTTTGTTTTAAGTGAATGTGCCGATCCCCGATCTGCCCCGAAATGTGTTTTATGTTCGCGTGAATCATTTGTGATCCAGCTTCATCTACAGAAGAAGTGAGTATAAGATTTTTTTTCTATAAATCTTTGCAAATCGCCGTTCCTAATAATGTGTTAGTTAGCCAGTCTCGCGGCTAAAGTTAAAGGGTTAGTTCACCCAAAAATGAAAATTATGTAATTAATTACTCACTCTGATGACATTCCAGACTCGTAAGACATCGTTCATCGTCGGAATACAATTTTTTTTGTTTGAATCTGAGAGCTCTCAGACCCTCCATAGACAGCTGCACGGGTCTTAAGGGGTCTGGAACGACATCAGGGTGAGTAATTAATGACATCATTTTTGGGTGAACTAATTCAACAGTACTGTTCGTCACCCCATGGAAGAGAGGAGCGGGGTCAGCAGAGCTCATTAATATTTAAAGCAACATGGACTGAAAAAACTGCTTGCTGAAAACTGATTTTGAAAGGGGAAAAATATTTTTTTTACACTACCATTGAGAAATTTTAACCAAATTATGTTATAGACTTTTCATTAAGACCCTAAATAATCATATTAACTTGTGGATAATGGGCATATGATGACCCCTTTAATCAATGCCAACTAATCAATGTAGCCTTTTATAAACAAAATTCCTGAAATAAGTTAGACAACATATTGTAAGTCAACACATTTTGAATTGTTAGTGTTGTTCATTACCTCCTGTACAGATGAGAGACTGCAAAATGCTAAAAATTTTATAGGATATTTATATAGGAACTGTTAATGCTAAATTAACCAATAGGACAAGAAAAATAAACTTCATTTAATCATTAAAGTCTTATGATTTTACAAAATTTGTCCTGAGTAAAATTATATAGAGGAAATGATTGGTAGTTTGAAAGATTTGAAAACCGGTATTTAGAATAAAGTAAATTGTAAAATTTGGTGTGTAGATTTTTTTGTTAATCTGGATATCTGGAAAACAATACAAAAGTACAGATTTTTGTATGTATTTATTTTCATTTAATTTTTGCCATGCCAGTGCCTGGGCAAGGTGCAATAAAGAAAAATTGATACCCAATAGAGGCAAAGGATCTCATGGGTGCAATTTATAGTTGGCATTGGAGCTGTCTTGGCATTATGTTGTGATTTTATTTGTAAAATGGACAATTTTGTTGTGTACAACAGAATATTTAATCTTGGACTGAAGATGTGTGTTTGTGAGCGGCTGTGTATGCTTGTTAGTTCATTTCTGAAGTGTGAGCTTTAGTGCTGTCTGTGGTAGAGATGAGGACACACAGAGAAACACGTCTGTGCAGCATACTGATTGGCTAACGGAGGAGACCAATGGCGATTCTCTAGAGGCAGAGATTGTACAGCTAGCACAGATCTCAGGGACAGATGTAATGAATGCATGCTATTGCACACGCGTATGAACACTTCCATGTCTCACAATCTCTAGGATGACTGTGATTCTAACAGATTTTAGTCTTTTCCTCCACTGCCCTCACTCCATCTTTCAAAATTTCCTTGCTCTTTTATTTATTTTTTTGTATTCTAAGGATCCGTTTTAAGCGTTGAAAGACTCTCTCTCTCACATACACACACACACACACACACACAACAAACCACTAACACTTTCAGATTTATGGAAGGTGAAGATGCATGTATAGAAAAACATCCTCCTACTCTACTTAATCAACTCTTGCTGCGGTCTGTGAACTGTAATTTGAAATGTATAACGAACGATGCACCTAATGTGTTGACCAGCTTGACTGCCTTTCTACAAAACAAAAAGGAAAAGAGAGCGATTAAAATATGTGAATGTTAAATTGGCAGAGAACAAAACTCTGCCTCAGTTGACTGCAAATAGTCTTCAGAAAGCAAAGCACGCCAAACACACACTTTCTCTCATGCACATGGTAACGGCATGTTCTCACACACACTCTTAGCATATGCTGCTCACGCACTGACGGACTAACTACAGAAACTGGCAATGAACAGGCAAGAGAGCACGTCCACCGATTCCTTCTCAGGTAAATGCCTCTGAGCGCTCCCTCATTCTGCTTTTTTCCCCTCTCTGTATGCTTCTTTTTCTGTCTTTTCTGGCTCACCTTGTCTTTGTCTGTAACGGACTATCGTTTTGTAGAACTGGCTAGTCTTTGCAGGTGTATTTTTGTGTGGGAGTTCAATGTTTATACAGTAATGATGCAAGACGCAGTTTCTTATCAGTGTTGTGGCTGCAAATTTTCAACAGGTGTGTGTTCTTATCGCCATGCATTTATAATGCTGAGAGTATTTACTGTAAACCAAAATTACTCACTGAAAAAACTGTGTACATATACTGTATGATAAAAATGTTAATGGTTAACATTTCCAGAAGTCCCTGTGTGACAGTTCAAATTAGGTTATATTTAATTGAAATGGTTTTGTTTCTTCTTATTTTTGTTATCAGTAATGTGCATTAGGAATGTATGTGTTGTGTTACCTTTTTTATCTAGTTCATGTTTACTGCATTATATTAGTGTCATGCTTTGTGTGTACGACCCTGTGCACTGTCTATATATGAGTGTGGCCATGTTTCGTGAGCAGGCCAATCTGATTCATCATACAGCTATTTATCTACTACCTGTATTATCAGTATATTTTAATTGTATATTATAATAGATTACAATGTATATTTTAAATATGAAAACCTGGTAAAATATGCAGACATCAATATGCTGTCCCATAATAAATATAACTTTGTCACTGTAATTGTTACAGTGAATTTCTGGCATTAGTGTTATTTGTGCTGAAATAGAATAAGCAAGGAGCATTAGGATAGCTTACGGTAGGTTTGGGTACCGAAACCCGGTACCAACACGGCACCGGTACCTATGGAACCGGTATGTACCGAACCGAATCAGAACGCAGATTTCGGTGCCATGCCTGAGCGATCGGTTGAAATATTTGTCCTTTGTTTCTCCGAAGCGGACATAAGAACCATCATCACTGGCACCACACATGCAAAATAATTTCCCGACTGAGAAAATGCACATGAACTAAATTCAAAAAGCTCTAATAATACACGTCCAACAAATCTTTATAGTAACCCGAGTGTGCGGTTTTCACATTCAGACTTAAAAGCACAATTCGGGAAATGAGAGCATCCGAGGAGCGCGTGAATGCAGTGATTACACTTACTCTGACGGCAACTGCAGCTAGCCTTCCATGTAACGTTACTAGCTAAGCTACTACTACTCCATGGGCTACTAATACATCGATTAACAATGGATTATAAATATACTTAATTATTATGAAAAGACCCGAGATGGCTTGAATAACACAGATAAACTATACATAGTCGTATTCGTGTATTTATTTTATCATTCAAGACGTTTATATCTTCTGTTTACTTATCCATATCCCTGGAGCATCGATCAAGAGTTCGCTACTTCTGTGACTGGATCTGTGGGTTTTCTGTGCGAGGGTGCCCTCTAAGTGTCCAGTATGAACGAAAAACACATCACCCCCCGGTTTCACAGACCAGGCTTGAACCTAGTGCTATACTCAAATGTAACTCTTAGCTGTTTTAACTGAAATAAACTTGCACTGACTGATCCTAAAATATATCAATGCATTTGTTTTGTCTCAAGATGCACACCAGTAATGTTTCTTTTTCTGAGCGTGTTTATAAAAATTACTTAAATGTCATAATTGAACTATGATCTAATCCTGGTTTACTTTTACATTTAGTCATTTTGCAGATGCTTTTAAAGCGACTTACAATTGGGGATTACATAAAGCGATTAATCTTGCAGAGGCAAACAGACAGAGGAAGTGCTCATAACACCAAGTCTCAGGCATTGTTCAAATAAGTACAAGCTAGCAAGGGAAGGAGAGAAAGATAAGGAGAAAGACGAAGATTTAGAAAAAGTGAATAATCAAATTTTGGATAAAGAGAGGTTTAGTCTAGGGTTAATCTAAGCCCTGTCTGTGTGTCTGTGAAACTGGGCCCATGTGTTTAGTGCTAATGTCCAAACCAATTATTAATTGTTAAAAAAAACAGGCACCGTTTAGGCACCGGTACCATTTTAAAAGTATCGATTTGGCAACGATATATCGAAAAACAAAATACCCAACCCTACTCTACAGTGATTGATTGGATAGTAGAAAAACCTAAGACTTGGGAAAACAGGAAATGATTTGTGTGTGTGTGTGTGTGTGTGTGTGTGTGTGTGTGTGTGTGAGAGAGAGTGAGTGAAGGAAGAAGAGACAGCGAGCTGAAGGCTTCCCAAGGAAACACATATTTTGAATATCAGTAATCAAATAATAATGACAAATATGAGTGTGTGCACATGAATTCTTGGCCCACACATTCTGTAGACAAATATCCCTGATCTTTGGAGCCTGCAATACAGTAGAGCAGAACACATGTAGACCTGAGCAGCTGGAGGAAAAGAGAGAGAGAAAACAGATCAGCTGCTGTATTACTCCCTGACCTACTTGGAAGAATTCATCATATATTTATTTCCGGGCTTTTGTTTAGCAATAGGTTACATACAATCATATAATGAAGCGATTAATCTATGGCTCTATTGTGCTCAAGGTTCACTTGGATGGTAGTAGAATGGAAAGCTGTTCTATAGCTTCTGTGTAGTGATCATGTAATATTCTTCATCATTTTGATAAAAATCTAATGAAATGGAACATTTATAGTGATTGCCTTTGCTTTATTTCAAAGATTTTACCATTTTAATGTTTAGAAACTATAGCAGGTAAAGTTTTGTCCCATATCTGATAAATCAGTGCTTTGCTTGTCTGTATGTCTATAAATAGGTGTGACTTTTTAATTCAATATGGTGTATGTATGTATGTATGTGTGTGTTTTTTTTCTCTTTTCATGCAGTAACACATCTTTTTTAGAGCTTAGGTTATTCGTTTTTCAATTGCCTGCACTGTGTTATCAGGCTTGGTTTTGTTATTAGATAAAGTAACATTTGCAGGCAAATGCAAACATGATTTGTTCAATTATAGTGTCTTATATTAATTCCTGACCTCATAAGAGATCATATTTATTCGCATTGTCTTCGCATACAATCATAAACACTAATTCGTTATCTGCTTCACAGAATTCTCATTAAATCTCATACAATTTTCTGAATCAGTGTAACTCTTTAGCAAAAGAGGTAAACTAGGTAAGTGTTCATGGGTAAAATGAACAAATTTCAGATTTTCTGTTTATAAAGGGGGGTTTAAACCTTACTGATGGCCACACAAGGGCTTTTCACACTTGAAATGGTTAACCCTGGGTCATCCTCCTAAACTGTGATAAGTGGAATCATGGGTTATTATCTGTAATCACGTTTCACACTGCTCATACTATATATGTATAACAGACGTATTCATTAACAGACGTTTCACAGTGTACATTCCTAAACCCTGGTTAATGTTCTTACTTGCATATTTACCGTGTCATTGTCACTGATTGGACGAACAGCAGGCAACATTACACGGCTTTTCCGTGTCTTGCCAGTTATTAAAAACAACAAGGCAGCGTATGTCTTTAGTTCAGCAAAGTTTGAGGAACAGCTGATCATAGCTGTACAGGCAGGGATAGCCATTTAAAAAAAACATTTTGTGGCAGAGCTACTGCAAACAATTTAGTGCTGGATTAGGGCTGAACAATTAATTGATTTGCAATAAATATCGCGATATGAAAAAAACACGATTTCTCAACCGCAGAGGCTGAGACACAGAAAAGTTATTTCCTTTGACCTGCAGAGGGGGCGAAAGAGGTGTCCGTGGTCATGATTATGTCACGTCCTGGGGAATCTGGTGAGGCTCAGTTCGAAAGTCTTGATAGCATCATTGAGCTATAGTTGGTCTTCCGGGACCATGTCCAGATAAAGAGTACTTTTGTCCTGTTTTGGAAAACATCCAGATGTTTCCCTTAAATCTCTCCTAGTTTTTAGGGGTCTCCTGAGATAAGGAGACTTAGGGCAGGAACTCGGCCAGCCAGTTAAATGCGGATGGCTCATGTATTAACCTTTTACGACCTTAGGAATGTGCTGTTTCTCAATCATTTTGTGCGTGCTCTCACGCATATGAGCCCTACACTAGAAATATAACTAATTGCTTTTTTTAAAGTAACGTGCCCAACACTGCATACTATACAATGATTTATTGTATGTCTTTGATTAATAATGAATATGAAGAGCTTTAAAAAAAAAAATCGCAATTTGATTATTTTCTAAAATCGTTCAGCCCTACTGGAAATCCATTTGTCCTTTGCTGAAACTTCTGCGTCTTCATTAAGAGCGCAGGTCGTGGTTGCTTGGCAACGGCAGACGCCATGGGCGCGCAAGCTACAGAACGTTTTGGAAAGAAGGAGAAAGCAGCATGCTTGCAACCACAGCGTCTCAACAGAAGACAAAAAAAACACTGCGCTCTCAAGCGCTCACAGCTAAGCGTTTTCAGCAGAGCGCCTGCCGTTTTCAGCTGGCTAAAAACGCTTTGGTGGACACGAGACCTTAGCATTCTAAATGCGTTTTTAGGCATGACATGTGAACGTCCTCATGAAATGCACAAAGGCAAGAAAACAAAGACAAAAGTACAAAAGAAAGAAACTATAACCATAACACCATAACCCCGGGTAAAATTCGGTGCTAACACCGCTTTCAAATTACAGGTGTGAAACGTGTCTTTACCTGGGTTTAAAAGCGGTGTTTAGAACGAAGATAACCCGGGGTTAAGCGCAGTGTGAAAAGCCCTAGAGACATGTTTCAGCCAATGAGGACGAGAGACACTCCTCTGTCTCTCCTTCATGTTACACTTGCAATAAATTTCTCTTTTTCTCCCTTTCTCTCTTGTGCCATTTGTATTTTTGCTCCCTCTCTCCTCCCCTCCCTTGTGTGCATGTTATTGCGCTGATAAGGGCTTCGCTTTGGCAGTGGCATAAAGTAATCTCCTTTTTGATGTGACCACATGATTGAATGGATTCAGCAGATTAAACGAAAAAGGCAATAATTCTAAAGTTATTAACGTCTTTTAACAGAAAATGCTATAAATGATTTGATAAAATCAAAGCAGTGGTCATTACGAAGTGCTTATTTAAAGAAGCAGAAAACTGCCTGCTAAGATTAAGAGACCAGTTGCCCTTCTGATAATAGCATGAAGCCTTAAGCCATTAAATTACGCTTTGAAGTAACTGAAAATAAAATCAGGCCCTAATTTCTTAACAGGAGAAGGAATGAACCAGCAGATAACATTTAACTACCTTCCTTGTGCACTGTGTTTAGTTTGTTACAACATCCTGTCCAGGGGATCCAGGACCTGATATACTGAGGATCTACAGGAGCTAAAATGCTTTTCGTATTTATCTGAAGACAGTGTTTTGCTGATTTTGCTGAATCCCCCCCAGAAACATTAACCCTATTCCAAAACCTAATGAGCTGCCTACATAGACAGCGCTATAGACACAAAGCTGCCTTTCAATGTAAAAATATTTTTAAAATCCAGGGTTTATTTGGATATATGCAGAATAATTATTATTTGTATAGTGCTTTTTTATGATACAATCATTGCAATTTACGATTGTGCAGCAGTGCAAACATTTAAAGGGGTCATCGGATGCTAAATTAACTTTTATAAGTAGTTTGAACAGAAATGTGTGTTGGCAGTGTGTGTACACATCTACCCTATAATAATAAAAATCCACCCAGTGGTTTTTATTTAATCCATAAAATAATATCCACTTTTACAAATCAAGCCATTCTCAGCTTTTTGTCTGTGTGATGTCACACATATGAAGGCTGCTCCCACGATAGATGATTGACGCTGGTGTTTTACCTTAGACCCGCCCTGAGTGAGCTGTAACAGTCCGACCTCTATTGTTTCAATGCTGGAGCAGGGACATAGACACGAATGTCTCCTAAGCGATTGAGGTGCTCTGTGTCAGGATGCCTGAGGAGACAGAGATGGCGAGGACTCAAAATGCAGGGGAATTGGGTTTTAATAACAAAATAATACAGATAAACAAAAACCACCCCGAAGGGGAAAAACTAGCAGGCAGAGAACTGTTGTGCAGTTAACATAACACTCAAATAACAAAAGACAACTGATCAGCACAGGATTACAGACAACCAGAAGCTAAATAGAGAGACAAACGAGGGTAACAAGGGAGACACAGGTGGAGCAACTGAAACAATGACAAATATTTTAATATATTTTATTTTATTGTATATTATTTTATTTTGTTTTTTATTTTATATTGTTTTGTTTTGTTTTGTTTTTGCCAAACACAGGCAGAATAAAATTATTGTATTGTACTGATAGCCCTGATTGTATTGATTGCACTGATTTTGAAAGCGTATTGTATACAATTATAAATAAATACATTGAATCTGTTTATAGGTGTATACATCTGATATAACTCTAATAGTGGATAGAAAAAAATATCACTTGAATACAAAGTAAATGATGTTTCAATATATCATTTAATAATTTTTTTATTTGCTTGTCCCTATTCTGGCGATCCTAGAATGCACTGCATAGCTGTTAATCTAGAGCATTTCAGTACAGTCATTTGTAAGTTTCCAGTTCAGTTATTGTATAGTTTGAACAGAAGAACAATGGTAATTAAGTATATAGTATCATTGTATTAACAAAACATTTTATAGCCTTTATAAAGTTATGTTAACTTTGTCAGTTTGTAGTTGTCAGTTGCTTTTGGCACTAAACATGGAAGTGAAATAATATTCTTGTTTCCAGATAGTGTTTTGTTTTTAAACATATAAGGCAACCATTACAAGCCTACCATGTAGTTGTAAACAAAAGTTGCTAGAAGCAGTGACTTTTCTCCCAATATAGTGCTTTGAGGAGAACAGATCGGCCACTTCCGAGCTACCACTATATTGGGAGAAAAGTCACTGCTTCTAGCAACTTTTGTTTAGCCATATGTTCATCTTTCTAAAGCAGTACGTGGGTTTGTATACAGTGTACATGGTAGGCTTGTAATGGTTGCCTTATATGTTTAAATCTCTGAGCTGTGTGTGTGTGTCCCTTCGAGGAGGCTATTAAGTCTATTGCTCATTATCTAGCAGGCATTGATTGTGCAGTGTCCGGCATTCAGAATGCTTCTGCGCTGCTAATTGCATCTGCACAATCACATTGAATTGAAAGATAAGACTTCTCTCATCAAAAGATTACAGGATTTCATTGTGCACAGAGTCTCACATACTCTTTCAGAATCTGCTTATGGTTACAATAATGAAGATTGTAATAGAGTTGACTAAGATATGAGAGATAAAGCAAAATATAGATTTTTTTACACAAGCGCTCACTCGCTCACTCACATACACACGCACACACACACACACACTTCTGTTCTGTATGCTTGCTTGTGCAAGATTTACATACAGTCATATGAGTCTGAAGAAGCTGAAGCAGGATTAGTCTTTGCATTCCATGTTTTCACTAAACTCTTTTGCTTCTTTTTAAACGGCAAGAGGTCATGTGACATCCTTTGTTGAGAGACATTATTTTCTGAATTGTGTGTTTTGACCTTTTCATAATACATTAATCTGTAATGTTTCATAGAGCACCCATGGACATAGTTTCAATCGTAAAGCACACGGAGTGTAACAGATAACTTCAACTCATTAATTATTTGGCTGTTAAAGGCTTTTTACCTTCATTCAGCATGAGAAGCAGAGGTTTGTCATGAATGAGAATGAGACCAGAGTTCAGGCTTGTCCAATGTTCTGAAATAAGATGAGATTTTAATGTTCCATGTGGCATGTCAATGTCTCCATATGAGATGCAAAAAAGCTTGTAATTCACTTTACTTGCATTCTATATCACACTCAAATTAACATAGCAATATTTCTTGCTCACTTGGTGAAATATTTGGAAATCTCATTGTCGTGAACAGGGGAGGGGGCTCATTACCATATAAATGTGTTCCAGGCACTCTTGTTTCATTTGGAAGACATGTCTGCTACAGGTTCAGGAGCTGTTTGCTTGGCAGATCTTTCAGGATTTAGTTTGACCTTTTTAAAAAGGAGTAAATGGAAAGGCCCAGGCCAGTCTTTAAATACATTATCCAAACAGAGCATTTGGGATAAATCCCTTAACATCTCATGTCTTCTGATTTTCCAGGTGCTTTTTTGTTGTCATTCTCATCATTCTATATTTCTGATCTTCCTTCCGTCTTGTCAGATATGAGGGGTCCTGCAGGCCACTGGATGTCATGTGGTCACCCGTGTGCTGAACGTGCCGTCTGGAACCCCAAATTCTGTGTGGTCACCGACTATCAAATGCTGCTGCTGGACAAAGAGGAGGTATTATACACAATGACACAGAAAGAGACTTTTCTCATATTTCCCACTTGCCCTTACAGTTTTTCTTAATTTGTTCTTCATGTGATCTGATCAAGTGGATAGTGCTAAATGTAGGTGTAAAGATGATTCAGTTAGGTCATTGAAATTAAATTAGTTTGCATGTGATTTATATTGCAAATGTCATAGAAAAAAGAAAAACAGATATACACTCACCGGCCACTTTATTAGGACTGTTCACCTGATTACACCTGTTCAATTCCTTGACAACACAAATTGCTAATCAGCCAAGCACATGGCAGCAACTCAATGCATTTAGGAATCTAGATGTGGTGAAGATGACTTGCTGAAGTTCAAACCGAGCATCAGAATGGGGAAGAAAGGGGATTTAAGTGACTTTGAACGTGGAATGGTTGTTGGTGCCAGACGGTCTGGTCTGAGTATTTCAAAAACTACTGATCTACTGGGATTTTCACACACAACCATCTCTAGGGTTTACAGAGAATGGACTGAAAAATAGAAAATATCCAGTGAGCGGCAGTTGTGTGAACGAAAATACCTGTTGATCAGAGGAGAATTGGCAGACTGGTTAGAGATGATAGAAAGGCAACAGTAACTCAAATAACCACTCATTAACTTGTAACTTTTTTTTTACTTTTTTGTCATTTAGCAGACGCTTTTATCCAAAGTGACTTACAAATAAGAAAAAGTAACTAAAACTATAAGTTAAAACTCTATACATACTATATATACACATTTAAGAAAATTGAGAAATTAAATAAAATGACAAACGCATACAACAACATTTCAAAAACTAAACATTTAAATGAAAACAAAAAATAAAGCTAAAATTAATTCAAAATATTAAACATATTATAACATAGTAAGAATTGGTTATAAAAATTATAACAGAAATGAAACAAGCAGTAAGAAAGAAGATAAATAAAAAGCGATACTTATATCCTTTGACAGTGCCCGGTGGAGTCGCACGGTAGAGTCGATGGTCTTCACACTCTTCGGTCTTCTCATGAGGAGGTCTTCAAATCACTATTTGAATTCAGCTGAAAACACTTTCCTGTTTATCACAACAAATGGCCAAGCAAGCGCAGACACTGACAAGAGACGCGATACAGTATGAGACCAAACGTACTGTTTTCGTGTTTTCATTACAACCAAGGTAATGCAGAATACCATCTCTGAACGCACAACGCGTCAAACCCTGAAGCAGATGGGCTACAACAGCAGAAGACCACACCGGTGTCGCTCCTGTCAGCTAAGAACAGGAAACGGAGGCTACAATTCACACAGGCTCACCAAAATTGGACAAAAGAAGATTGGAAAAACGTTGCCTGGTCTGATGAGTCTCGATTTCTGCTGCGACATTCAGATGGTAGAGTCAGAATTTGACGTAAAAAACATGAAAGCATGGATCCATGCTGCCTTGTCTCAAGGGTTCAGACTGATGGTGGTGTAATGGTGTGGGGGATATTTTCTGGGCACACTTTGGGCCCCTTAGTACCAATTGAGCATTGTTTAAATGCAACAATCTACCTGATTATTGTTGCTGACCATATCCATCCCTTTATGACTACAGTGAACCCATCTTCTGATGGCTACTTCCAGCAGGATAATGCACCATGTCACAAAGCTCAAATCATCTCAGACTGGTTTCTTGAACATGACAATAACTTCACTTTAAACAAATGGCCTCCACGAGTCACCAGATCTCAATCCAATAGAGCACGTTTGGGATGTGGTTGAATGGGAGATTTGCAACTGCGTGATGCTATTATATCAATATGGGCCAAAATCTCTGAGGAATGTTTCCAACACCTTGTTGAATCTATGCCACAAATAATTAAGGCAGTTCTGAAGGCAAAAGGGGGTCCAACCCGGTACCAGCAAGGTGTACCTAATAAAGTGGCCAGTGAGTGTATGTAGTATATCTTGTTTATGCAAAGATTTAACTGAAATGTATATTTGTGAGTAACAGTGGCTATTTATTTGTACTTTTTTGCACTCAATTTGTAAAAATGAACTTAATAACTTTATTTTCTTTAAGGAGAATTTGGTTTTGTGACTTATAGTAACTGCCCACGAACTTATATAAATTAATATATAAATATAAAAATATGTATTTTATATGATATCTCTATATTATTATTATTTTTCTTATATGAATATATATTTATATACACTACCATTCAAAATTTGGGATCAGTGAGCTTTTTTTTTTAAATAAAGTAAAACTCTTATTTAGCATTAAATTCAAAAATATAAAGTGACAGTAAAGACATTTATAATGTTTTAATATATTTATATTTAAAAGGATTGCTGTTATTTTGAACTTTCTATTTAAAGAATCCAGAAATAAAGCAGCGCAACTGTTTTTGACATTGATCATAATATTGAATCTTAATTGAGCACAAAATCAGCTTATTGATTTACTGATTTTACAATACTGATTTCTGAAAGATCGTGTGACACATCGACTGGAGTAATGGCTTCTGAAAATTCAGCTTTTCCATCAAAGGAATAAATTACACGTTTACTTTGCTTTTTTTGCACATAAAAAAGAAGGGAAGAGGAAGAAGGGAAAAGTATTTTGTGCTTGTTGTGACTGAACTAGTCCAAGCACATGAGAGTGAATAGTGTGTTAGCTAGCTGTGTGTAGTTTGTCATTGTGACATGTGCAGAAGTGCGGTACATCAACAGGCTTCCCGAGCTCACTTTTCGGCCTGGCAGTCAAGACACACAGCGTTCCACAGGGACAATCAATAGATGGCTCACACTTGCAAAGAATATGTGCTGTGTACTGTGGTCGATAAAGAATTTTCCGCTCGGCCATAGCTCACGCTGTATGTCGAATCCTCTGTTATCAGCCAGAGAGCAGCGCTGTAATAAATCTCCACTCCTCTATTACTGGCCAGGCAGAGCAGTGGTGAATGATTCTCTGCTGGAGGCGGACCAAAAGACAGATTCTCTCCTGGTAATACCAGATCTTTAATGCTTAGAGAAATTTGTTTATGTACTTACTGTACTTATAGAATTATTATTTTTTTCCCATTCATTTACTGGTATTTATAAAATCATCCTGGATGTTGCTGTATGAGCCCAACTAACGTACCCTTGCCTAGAGCTCTTTTTATTTTTTATTACTGTGCATGTTAGCCAAAAGTAGCATGATAAAGGTGCCTTTGATAAATAAAGTAAATGAAGTAATTAACAATGTTGTCTTTATCCACAAATAAAAAATGCTCCTGTGCTGGAAATGTATGTGTTCAGACACAACACTTTTATTCATGTAAAGTACAATGTTGTCTATTCATTCGATTTACTCTAAGAGGGGAAGAAGTAACTGAGCTTTATACAAGTTTTTATAAAAGAGGTCAAAATATGATGTAGGTAAATATTTAGGTATTGTGTGTGTATTTAACCATTATTTGGGAACAAATTTGTAGACAGCTAAATCTGACAATCTCGGTTGAGAGTGTTCTCATTTGTAGAAGCAGTTTAAAAATGAAGTAAATAAAGCCTTATTTGCCATTTTTTAAATTGTAAAAAGGCAGAAAGTTTTCTAATAGGGTGTGGATTAGGGTAATAGTATTAATCCTGTTACTAATCGTGTATTAAAATAATAGAAGCTTATGGAATGCTCTAGGGTTGCACGATATACCGGTACTAAGATAGTATCGCGATACTAAAGCTTAAAAATACCCGCGGTGCCATTGCATTTTTTAAACGGTAGTATCGTTCATACCGTAATACCGTAATATATGTTGTATGCACGGCTGGCACACTATTTAAAATGCTGGCATGCATGTTCAAATTAACAGAAACATTGTTTGCCAAATGTCTTTTTGCTGTGCTCTGTGTAGTATGGTGTGTGTATACTTTATATCGTAATGTCTGAACGATCTGCCGCTGCTAGGATTTTCGGCTGCTCGCTCGTCTCTCTCTCTCTCTCGTATGCGGATGCGCGCTTAACTCGCTCGTCTCTCTTCCGGGTCCTGAACTCCCGCATTAACACTATCGTTGCCGGAGCAAAACAAATAACAGCAATTTCCCATTGATTATCAAGTCTGTGCGCTACAATATGGTGTTTCCTTTTGTGTTCGAATCTGAATCCGAATCGTTGGCTTGGGTGAATCACTGATTCACTAAACCATTCATAAAAACAGTCATTTGATTCGCTCCGGCAGTATTCAGCCGTTTTGAAAGAATCGTTTGAATGACTCAGTGATTCAATAACGAACTGCTGTCACCTGCTGGCCGTTTCTACCAGTTTCTTTTCTAAAACTAGGCACATACATGTTTTCCAACATATTTCTACATTCAGAATTTTGTATTTAAAATACATTAATCCCATAAAATATTTTATTCAATTATAAATAATAAATACAGTCTAAATGTACAAATGCCACATCTAAATGTCACTTCATGCTGCTTCTGTGCAGTGCTAAGATGAGTTTGTTGACATAATTTCAGGAAAACAATAGCCAGTCATTAATTCACATTAAGTATTCGAGAAAAATATTGTCTGTTTTAATTTATTTATTTATTCATTTTGTAGAATTTAATTTTAAACTGACAACACTGCATGGATGGTATCGTGATACTACTTGGTATCGTGATACTTCAGCTGGTATAGTATCGTACGACATTTTATGGTATCGTGACAACCCTAGAATGCTCCCATATAGCTGTGAGGTGTCTGGAGTTTAGCTGTATTAAATATGCATACCACAATGTGTTTTATTGTAAGAACATAGTTTTTATGCTTCCTTGGCACAAAGTTTTCTTTAGTGTTCTCGTTATTTATTTGCTTATTTATTTTGTAACACTCTAAGGACCAATTCTCACAAATAACTAGTTGCTATATTAGCATGCACATTACTAGCATATTGGTAATTTATTACTTAATTAATTACTTACAAAGCACATATTATTCTGATCATATTTTAGATCCCTTAATCCTGCCACGTACCTAAACTTAACAGCTACATTAAACTATTAAGAAGCAGCAAATTAGGAGTTTGAGGCAAAAGTGTGTGTGTGTGTGTTTCCTTTTTTTCACCTTTTTTGCTAAGCTGTTTAGCACTGTATGTTGTTTCGTTTAATTCAGATCACTCTCCCAAGTAAGAAAAGTATAAGTTTACTGGCAAGTGCTAATATGAAAAGTAATAATATTAATCAAATTTTACTCAAATTAAATTCAGACCTAAAATATTTTTGTATTTGACAAATACCATGATTATGAAACAAAAATGTCAGTGCCATTGAATTGATTTGGACTGTCAGTAAACCAGATTGCTGTGGCTGGAATTGAAGTTTCTTGAGGGCAAATTCACGGTTGGTAATTAAAACAAAAGCACAGTAGCAAAGTCTCAAGAGAATGCGCGTTCTGAACGTTTGGTTATAACATCATGAGGGCTGAATGTGTGCTGGAAACATGATTCTGGGAAGGAACACAAGGTCATTTTGTCAGTCAGAGCTGCCCAGATCTGACGCTGAATTCCCCAGAGTTCCGTTGGTCTCTCTTCCTCTTTCTCCTTCTGTATTCCTCTCAGTATAATTTTTTTCCATACCCACCAATAGTGAGTAAATTAAGAAAAAATAGACTGGCCATAAATATTTCTTACTATCCATAAAAAAGATTAAGCTTTTAGCTATTTTATTTAGCTATATGAAATAGCATAGCCATTTTCAATAAGTAATAGCTAGAAACCCTTTAATATACTCATACTCTGTCCATCTGTGTGCTTGTTATATTGAATTCTTTGTCTTGCTGCCTCTGATTTTCTGACTTAAATCTGTTCAGTTCGGATTGAATCAATTAATAATGAGATGAGAGGCAGGCAAATGTGTGCTCAGTTGCGTCTTTCTTTCTCTTTCCTGTGCTCCGCTGTCAGGTACACCCTCTGCTCCTACAGGAGAGGAGGTCTGACACCTGCAAATCCAGACTGCTGCGTCGCACCATCAGTGTTCCTGTGGAGGCGCGGTTCCCGGAAATTCAGTGTCATCTGTCAGTGGACAACAGTGAGTATAATACTGTTACTCCACATGTTTACAACACAGCCAGAGGCCAGGGTCTCTCATAGTCATACATAACCTGAGAATATAAGGGAATTCAAAGCTTTTTATTATAGTTTTGTGGTTATGCTCGACTCTTAAATATGTCATCTGCTTGAATGAGCTATTTGTGCATAAAAAAAGTTTATAAAATCTTAGTCAAAATTAGTTTTCTCCAAAATGTCCTATAATATAAAACCGGTGAATTGTTTTCATCACAAACTACCTTTGATACATATTTGCAGACAAACACATTTGTTGTGATTAACAAAGAGAGCAAATATATATGTAGGAGTTGTACCTCAGACCATGCTTGTGACTTTATTTCTTTGAAGTAGTAGTTATTTATGCTACCTTATACTCAGATATTTATGCCATGTCATTTTCATTGAGGCCAGCAGGGGAGGATGTTGGCTTCAATATTCCTTTCTTCTGTCAAAGGATTCCAGTGCTGCTTTCTTATAGTTTGGACTAACTTTTATACTAATTGTGTTTTTATTTTGTTTACAATTTTACCTGTTAATCCATGTTGTGTGCATAAATTATTTGGCTGATGTTGTTTTGTGCTATTTTACTGGCTTACTAATGCATCTATGTTTTCCAATGAACATGCTATTTTTAAAAAGAGGAACACATAATGTTGAAACTAGAAATGTATCTTATTTCACTCTATCAAAACAGTTGCATACTTGAGGTCTGCCGGTGAGGAAATCTTGAATCCAGTCACCGAGTGAAGAGTTTAGGCCGAGGTCTGTGAGTTTAACAGCTAGCTTGATGGGGACTATTGTATTTGAAAGCTGAGCTATAGTCAATGAAAAGCAGCCTTACATAGTTGCCATTTTTGCTGTCAATGTGTGTAAGGGAAGAGTGCAGGACCTGAGAGATGGTATCATCAGTTGATCTATTTGGCCGATAAGCAAACTGAAGAGGGTCCAAAGTAGCATGGATAGAGGAGCAAATGTGGTTCTTTAAAAGTCTCTCAAAAACCTTCATGACTAGGTGACTAGTAAGTCATCTTCACTACATCTAGATGCCTAAATACATTGAGTTGCTGCCATGTGATTGGCTGATTAGCAATTTATGTTACCAAGCAATTGAACAGGTGTACCTAATAAAGCGGCCGGTGATTGTATATTACATATAGTAAAAAGGGGCATAATAGGTCTCCTTAAATATAGTGAACCAAATGTGTGTGTATATATTTATGTAAGTTTCCAGATTTATGTGTAATGAACAGCTGTGCTGGACATACACGTTTATGTTTTTAAATTAATTATTAAAGGGATAGTTCACCCAAAAATGAAAATTCTGTCATCATCATTTACTCACCCTCAAGTAGCTCCAAACCTGTATGAATGTCTTTGTTCTGCTGAACACAAAGGAAGATATTCTGAAGAATGTGGGAAACAGAGCAGTTCTGGGGCACCTTTGACTTCCATTGTATTTGTTCCTACTATGGAAGTCAATGGGGCCCCAAAACAGCCTGGTTACAAACTTTCTTCAGAATGTCTTCTGTTGTGTTCAGCAGAACAAAGAAATTGAAATTGATAATTTTTATTTTGGGGTGAAATCCCCTTTAAGAAGCATGTGAGAAGTAGGAGCTAAAGAAAGACCGCAACTTACAGGAATAGTAAATCTGCATCTGCGCCAGAATGCGTCCATTCTGGCTCTGTTTTTCTCTTTCTGTCTCCCTCTGGAGGAGTAGACAAACACAGAAAAACAGTTGGGGCACAGAGCAGTTCTCTAAGCATAGGGTGAAGGGAGAACCTCTTCTCCCTCTCTCTCTCTCTCGCTCTCTCTCCTCTCTTCCTTTCTCTTCCCATCTGTCTCATTTGAGCTCTGTTTTTCAGTTGTTTGGACAGCAGTTCAGCACTTTGTGAAGCTATGGAGTCTGAGACGAGCCCTGAGTCGGAGGGTCAGTCCGGTAAGTGCTTGTGGAGGAAGGATGCTCTCGGCCCTTGCTTCAATATTGGTGAACTGGAGATGGATTGCTGGTGTAGTGTTTAAAATGCTTTAAGAGTACATGCATGAGTTTATTGAAAACTATAGTCTAAGCCTCAGACGACATGCCTACGGACCACCCGTAGTCCATTATACAGAATTGTTCAGAAACTTGAAAACACAATAATCACTGAATGTGCCAAAGTTCAATGTATTAGTGGCTTCACGGTCTATGAAAAAATGGCAAAGAGTTTTGCAAAGTTGTGTTTAAAGCATTTTGTGAGCTATCCTGAGAATTGTATGCTTTGCAGTGTTTCTGAGTTTATGTGAAATAATACTTGTGGTCAGAAATTCTAGCTACATGTTTTGTGCTGGCATTCTCTCTCTGTCTTTGTCTCTCTCTTTTTTTATTTGTGTATGTCTGTCTGTCTGTTTTCTTTGTTCTGTCTATTATTGTGGTATAATACATTTTAGGTAAAGAATTACTGTAAGGTGTAGTTCAAGCAGGTAGTGTAATACTTTTATTTTATTATTTTACTTTTTGTCTTTCTCTGTCCATCTCTACTATATAGGCACTTATATTTTCTGATTTAACTATTGTATTTCTTGAAGGAGTGTGTGTGACTTGTAGGTTGTGGGTGACTGGAGTGTGCTGTGCAGACTTGATTATGTTAGGAGTTTCACATTTTAAAGGCATTGTGTTTCTCTAAATTGTGTGCCTCTTGTGGCTTTAGTTTGAGAGGGGGAGAGAGTAGGTGTGTGTGTGTGTGTGTGTGTGTGTGGGAGAGTGAAAGGGAGACAGAGAGAAAGTGTGAGCATGCAGGACGGGATGGGAGGTTGACTTATATACACAAATAAATCTTTCTTTCTTTCTCCTCTCCTTCACATTCTCACTCTTCTTTTCCGCTCACATATTTCAATCTCCCCTGTCAGAGCACTCTAAAAAACTGATTAAATTATTATTTGACAATTTTTTCCATTGTCTGTATGCACAGAGATTGCAATGCAGGTCTAGGGAAGGAGCTCTGGAAGAATGTGGTTAGCTGAATGAGCCAATTGCTAAAGTATTTCAGGGAAACAGGACATTCAGGGTCCAACTGGGTCGATATGCTGGACAGAGAGAGATGGAGAGCTTGCAAAGAAAGCTAGCAAGAAAGAAAATGTAAGTCCTGCCAAGGGAACCCAAATCCATGACACAGTAGTTGAGTCCAACATCTGTCTTAAATGCTGGCCAAACCTCAAAATATCCCAGAATAGCCCTAAATAACACAGTACAGCCGCCCTGCCCTGGCAGAGTAGATGCCCTCCCATATATGTAAAAATGTATCACCATGCGATTCAAGGCAGTTAAACCCTTATACCAAGACCAATTCATAGACAGGACTCTTGATGTACCTATAATCAGTTACAGTGTTTCTTTTGAATATGCAATTTAACAGCCGAATGAAGGAATTAAAAGCTTTAGGATCCAATGAAGCATTTTATGTCATAATGGAATGAGAGATGCACTTATCCTTAAAGATAAATCCATTTATATCAGTGGAGCAAAAACAGCTCTGAATATTCATTTCCGTGTATCTAAACCAATTACCTTAGTTCATACATTTTATGAAGACAGTGCTGGACCCTTTCTTGGCATTTGGTGTATCTTGTGTCATCTGCTGTTGTGATGAAGTGAAGGACTATCTCCAATGCAGTGAGTATTTAGACGAGAGGAGTAATTAAAGATAAGAGAGAGCAAGCAACCAGGGCAATGAAAAGGATAGAAATCATTTGGATACTTCTCTCCCCTGCCACTCCAGGGAATCTCATCTTCTTTCCCATTATTATTACAAGTGTATGTCAGTAGGGTGCTTATTCAACGCTTTACCATCTGATTCTTAACCTACAGTGGCTTATTTAATCCTTTGTGCTGTTTTAAAGTTGAGAGATTCCTGTGTTCCAAAGGCATGATGAAATGGCTATAAACGCCTATAGCTTTGTTAAAATTACTGTAATGATAGGCCTCAAGTGGCTTCTTTTTTTTTTTAAATGGCAATGGTAATACCAGTGATCAGGATTAAAGAACTGTTTCTGCACAACCTGATGCTTGAAAAATATTTTTGGTGGTATGACCCTAATGTTTTCAGTTTGATTCAGTCATTAACTACCGATTCAGTTAATTTAGATGTTACCACAAGAAGAACATAAATATATTTGATTTATTCAGGGGAAAAGTATTATAGCTAAATAGTTCTAATTAGGTCAGGGGTTTTCAAAGCAACACAATATGTTGTTATAACACAGCATACACAACTTTACTAATTTTACTAACTTTACAACACCACACCACTTTACTAATTGTCATTTGTAAAAAAAAAAAAAAAACTTTTAATTCACAATGTATTTAATTCTATAGTGTAAAAACTAAAACTGCAAAAGAAAAAAATATATACATTTGTTTAAAGCATGTTTAATGCAAAAAGCCCAAGTGAAGTTTGGACAGGAAGACAGGGAGATGCACACATCCACACTTTGCTCCATCTTTATTCTGCTCTGTCACTCATCACAACCTGCCTGTTCTGTCTGAGAGCCGTATATTATATCTGCTAGCCTGCTCTCAGCATCGTTGCACATGGTGTGCACTGACCCCGCAAATAAAATGAAGCACTGGTCCGAGTGCAGGCTGTAGCGGTGCTCGATAAGAATAAAGCGCAGATATGCTGTTCTGAAAGGACGTCGGGAACAGGATATTGTTAGACCGCCCGCTCCCATTCAAATTGCACCAGAGTTACCGACCGTTACCCGTGTTGTATTCGGGAAATTAATCCCTGGGCACAAGAAATCTGGTCGGGACACCCGCGGCAATATAGACCTAGACAGCTGTGATGCAACACTCTCGTTCATTCGGTGCACTGCATTGAGCAGCTGCGTTCAGTTTTAATTGTAGTGTCCTCTAACTGAACTAAATTATTTTTATTACATAAAAAAAAATCTAAACGACGGTGGGGGACGGTGCCGCGGTGGGCAAGTGACGTAACGGTGTTGCAGCTTAACCGCCAACACCGTCTATCACAGCAAGGCAAGTGCTTAGCTGCCTAAAAAATATTTTGTTGTTGTGGAAAACATGATTCCTTTTTTCAGGATTTTTTTATAAAGTTCAAAAGAACTGCATTAATTTGCCATAAAATAGTTTGATTTCATTACAAATGTATTTATCTTTACTTTGTTAAAAAAGTACAATGTTAAAATACATGTAATATGTTAAAACCTTGCTTGGGCTAAGAAATAGCCCTTATGCAACGGCCTAGCTAATTGAAAATTTAAGATTTTGCAATTAGCAATCTCCTGACTGCCCAAATCTCAGTGGTTCATCTTGATTTACAGTACCTGGTTGTGTCTACTACAGATAAAGTATTGACTTAGCATTATTGTTTGTGTTGCATGTATTTGCATGATAATTTTACTATGTAATAGTCCTTATCAAGGGCCAGGTTCTTGGTTCATATTTTGTTGTGTTCAGCAGGCAAAACTTCTGAAATAAAGCAGTCTTGGCCCTGCAGTGGTTGTCCGGAAGTTGCTGAGCAAGTGTCATAGTGAAATTCCCTGCATAAGACTGTAATTAAACAATTAGATCTAATTAGCTACCCTATGCAAAATCCTCTTAGAGAGTATAAGGGTTCAATGCCGAGAATGTATGGATCAGTTAGACACCAAGAAATCACTTAATGATGGCAGTTTGCTTTCCTTTGTTGATTAATTTCCTATTGAAATCAGGAGTTTTAAGCTCATAACATTTGGTTCGTGGCTATGCCATAACCCAAAATGTTCTACTTTCTAGTCAACTGTAGGTGTTATTAGTGGGAGGGCCACTCTGTATAAGGCATTTGATTGTACCTGTGTAGTCCACAATATTTCATGTCTGTTTTCCTGGAAGACTAAGACTAAGACTAAATATTTTCTTTGCTACACTTCTGCTAAATGCAACAAATCTCCAACCTCATGGGGTCTTTAAATTGTTTTGGGGTGAGAGTAGAGAAAGTCATTTCTTATGAGGTAGAACACAGAATCCCTGGCCCTCATTGAGATGGAAATAGGTCTGGATGTTTGTCGTCCTACTTCACTCTTCATTTTCTTTGAGCAGAGTAGAGGAGAAGAGAGAGAAAGTAGAGCAGGAGAGAGGAAGGAGGGCGGGAGGATTACTACAGTTTTTCCCGAAGTGATAAACAAGAGAATCTTTCAGTCGTTCTCTCTGAGTCACTTCTGGCCTATGGGAACTGCGTACATGTCTGTTTTGACTGGAGGGGACTCTAATTATTAGACCAAAGACAAAAGAGTATGTGTATGTGTGTTCCCATCTAACTGAATATCTTGTGGGAAGAATGTCTTTTTATTATCTTTAGTCTTTTGGGTGTTTGT
Source organism: Gymnocypris eckloni scoliostomus (assembly GCA_027564155.1). NCBI lineage: Eukaryota > Metazoa > Chordata > Actinopteri > Cypriniformes > Cyprinidae > Gymnocypris > Gymnocypris eckloni. Next base: position 18,042,262 of record CM050414.1, read on the forward strand.
ATGCGAGAAAGTTTCATGCTTCGTCTCCAGAGTTGCTCAAAGGGGGGTTTGTTACAGAAGCCCATGAGAACAGTAAGGGAACAGATCAAGTTTGATGTTCTATCCTTCAGCTTTTGATAGCATCTTATTAAGACTCTTGGGGGATCCTTTGCCACCACCTGCTTGCCCAGCAGCAATGTCTTTGTATGTGTGCCAAGTATGCTGGTATTTGAAACTTTCAGTTATTTTATGTGTCCATATGTCTATCTTTATGTGAGTTGCGTGTGTGCATATTTGCATAAGCTGCGCTACTCGCATTTGTATTCCGAGCGTTTGAAGATCGACCTTAAAAAATGTGAAACAAAAAACTTTTGCGATGTTGCTTAGTAATAAGCTGATAGAGTGAGTGACAGAGTGACTGAAAGGGTGAGAAAAAGAGGGGTTTAATCAACACTTCTCTGCTTGAATGTGGCAGTGCTATCTCATTCCTCTTCAGAAACAAATCTAATCTCCTTCTGGGCACCCTTCCATTTATGCAAAGCAGTTTTCATTTCTGGAGAATAACAAACTCAAATAAAGGATCAGATTGCGTAGAATATTGATGCCGGCGCTCCGAAATAATCAAAATGCATTTTTAATAGGTGATTTGTAGGATTTATTCAGTAAGAGGTGCACTTTTCAAATCAATGAGAAGTTGCATTAAAGCAACAGTTTAGGATGATCATTTTGGATTCTTAATGGATAATTTAGCATGTTTTTTATTTTGAGTCAAAATAGTTAGTTTTCATTGTATTCAAATAAATAAAAAAACGTCCCAACATTTCCGGAATTCAGGTTGTATGTTATTTAAATTCCTCCCTCTTTTAAAAAAATGTAATACATAAAGGATTGAGCGCTACGTGTTTATATTTATTATTTATCATTTATTTGACATTTTCTGCTTTTAGAATCAATATGGCACTTCTGCAATGGCATAGGTCATGAATTCTGGAACTTTGAACCGTTTTGATATCCATAGACTCTTCTCAGACCCCCACTTGCATAAATGAAAGTATGCCAAAATAAGATCTGCATCCCTTTACAGAAACATTTTGTAATAAACTTTTCATATGTCATATGGTATACATATATAGTCAGTATATTTATATTGTATCATAGCTGTTGATGTTATTATATGAGTTGTGAGTTTCAAAATTATTGAAGATATGACTTTCATTTATATTCTGTTGAATATAGATTGTAAAATTTGGCATGAGTCCCAGTTTCATAGTCAGAAATAACTTAAGAATGAGTGGTGGAAGCAGTGATATATCATTGAAGTGAATTTGAACAGACAGGTTTGTCGCAGAGAAATTTAGTTACAAAACAATGGAGGATTGTGTCTGTCACAGGCTTTTAAATGTCTCGAGGGTTTCAGCATAGAGCTTGTAGAGCTAGTCTGAAGACGCTCTCTGATCTGAGCACTTATGTTGCGTTTCAGTTTGTTTGTTGGTGATGGAAGCCCTGCTGTGTGAGTGTGTGTTTGTGTGTGTGAAGGAGAAGAGAGACTGAGAGTTCATAGGAGATGTGGCCTGCCTTGTATAAAGTAACATTGAGAAGAAAATATTGGTAGGAAAAAAATAATAATATTGTTTTCTTTCACTTAAATCTCTGTTAAAGGGGTAACTAAAGTAAATCCAAAACTTTATGGCCTGAAACTCATTAAAATGACAAGCTGCAGCATTTACAGTATAACCGTCTGAGTCTCAACATGAGTTGGTCTGTGTTGTACTCTGGCTGTTTCACGTATTCTTATAAGGAAAGTTCATCCCAAAAATGTTGTTTTAGACTCCATTGACTAAGCCAATGTGGACCAAAAAAATCAAAATGTCTTGTTTTGTGTTCCATACAAGAAATTAAGTCATAAAGGTTTGGAGCAATATGAGGGTGAGAGTTCAGGGCTGATACGTTTTATTATTAATATTGAATAAATGAAGAAAAAATATATATAAACTGTAGTAATATTTCACAATATTGCAGTTTTCTTCATCAAATCAATACAGCCTTGGTGAGAGATTTTCTTTCAAAAACATTAAAAATAATGAGCACCAAACATTTGAATGCTTGCTTTAGTTGCAGTATATGATCAAAGGTTGAATTAAATTAGCAAAAGTTACTGTGATCACAGGCTTTCTCATCCACATGGGATTAAAGTTAAAGAACCCAGAGTTGGCAAAAAACAGTACAAAAAAGTGGTTTCATTTTTCTGAGGTTGTGTGCAGAAACAAAGGGTTCAATTCAGGTGATTAAAAAGACAAAGTCTATAATGAAACACAAATTTACCTAACCTCCAAGAAAGCAAGTCCTGTAAAAACAAGGCTCTAGACGTTGAGCTCTGTAGCTTTGTGTGCATGCGTTTAGAAATAGCATCGCTGCGAGGGACTCTACAAATTCCAATCCGTTGTACATGTTGAGAACAAAAGGCCTGAGAAGACACTTTTGTTGAGCAGTCTAAGCACTGCTGAAAGGAGCAAGCATTGATTTGGATGCTGGTGAAAAGAACATGTATGACTGCTAAGCGCTTCCCAGATGAGAAGCTAATCTCTTTTGGTAACAGCAAGCACACAGAGTCTAATCTCTTTCATCTGGCCTGTTTTCCTTTCTTGTTTAGTTGAAAATGCAGAGCTGAGGTGAGAGCTGAGTTACAGAAGCTCACTATTGAAGTCCTTTCATAGATTCAGTGTGGAAATGCCATTCTGCTACAGCATTTTTTGACCATGTCAAGTATGTATCATAAGCCTTGCTGGAAAAAGCTAGATCTATTTTGAGGGTGTTTTAAGCCAGTCCTCCTCCTCTTGGTGGGCTTTTCTGTCTCTCATTTTTCAGCTTTCAGAACAGGCACTCATGGGGACCACTGGCCTTTCTCACACAGGCTCATCCTGGACCTCCCATGGGTCATTCACAGGGAGGGCTTTGTCTCTGTGGTGACAGCTGTTAAAATACTTCCTCGATACTGTGGAAGTTTTCTCCAAAACCTGCATTCTGGCTATGTTGTGTGAGATTTTAGCTATATTAAATGTTTTGTTTTTTTATTACTAAAAGGAGAGAGGAATTTTCAGCATATTGCAATAAACAATCTTGACTATTTTAATTTTGTTTCTGAACTGTAAGCTGCTTAATTAGCACTTTGTCTAAATGTGGCACTTCAATTTAAAAATAGCTTTTACCCCATCAAAGTAAGTGATTGTGCAGTGACTGTGTACTTATAAAGGTCTGTTTTAAAAGGTCTGCCACCTTATCAAGTTTGTGTTAACTCTGTCTGCTGCAGTTAGCAATCATTAGATGTTAATTACTTTAGCTTCCATTACCTCAATCTCATTAGAGGCATCGTTACAGGTTTATATGTGTTTACTCAGCATGTACTATCAAAACATGAAAAACTAAAGCTAGAGGTGATTATTAGTGCTGAGTGCAGAGCTGCTTGAGTGCAGAGCTGCTTGCTTCTTGAATGAGAGTATGACGTGGTTCTGTAAAAATGTATAATATCTGTGCTCTGAGGCTGTTGGAAACATAGTTGTCAAAGGGAATGTAAAGTGTATCTTATGTCTTGTTCCTTTCTCTTTGTAAGACTTGGTCTTTATTTTCATAGTACAGAGCCAACTAAGTATTTTGAGAAATGCAGTAACTGAGGTACAAAGTTGTAAATTAGACAGGAGTATGTTTGTCAAAATATAGAAAACTAATTTAGAGAAGTAATAAAAACATGAAGTACTGTGATTGTGGAATGAGTTTTATATGTAAATATTAATGCGTTTATATAAACTTCCTTCCTGTCAATGAGAGACGGGACGTGCTGTATAAGACATAACAGAATATTTATGTAGGTTTCATAATATAGTCTTAACCACCACAATTGTGGGTGATTTGATTATAATTTTCAGTGTCTGACCTTTCATTTTTTTAACAATACCTACTTGGACTCAAGGTTATTGCTATTTTTCCCTAATATATTTTATTTTAATAATTAATGTAATTTATTTTGAATTTAGTTGTTTTGGAAGATACTGTTTTAGATGTTCCATGTGTCTGAATTATTGGGTTACTTTTGAGCAACAAACAAAAGTAAGGAAGACCCTTTGAAATCAGATTTATGTATTATATTTTTCCTTGTGTTTAATTATTTAATTAATTGTTAATAATCAAAAAGCATGTCTAATCCATTTAAATCGTTATTAATCATTATCATTATTTAAATCATAAATATTAATAATATGCTTAACTTGTACTATTTAATTAACCCTTTTAAACATAATCAAATAAAAATGCAACGATTCCTTTTATTTTTGGAATAAATGTATACCATACTATAAAGGTTGACTGTTTTAATTAAAACATTGGTCAAATTGTGTGATATTACTTCATAAATAATGTTGCAGTGAATTTTGATATTATTATTACTTTAAAAACATTTTAGTTCACAAATGTAGTACTGTATATATCTTAAATTTAAACCAAACTTTAATTTTGGTGGGTTGTAGACTGTAGTGAAAACATTTGAGTTTTTGTGTGTATCGTTTTATTAAATGAAATGGTGACATGCTGGTGAAGTGACTCAGAGCAGCTCTGGAGATGAAGTTCATGTGGACCGTCCTCATATCGTGTGACGGCAGACACTGAAATCACCGTGAGAATGTGTAGTAGACAAAACTGTGCCATTCAGTCACACAGAGATCCACAGAACATGCATGCATGCTTTAATAGCAGTCTTTTGCCGTGTAATATTCAGACACTGGTTTTGGACACACATTTGATTAAGTGTACAGAGCTGCTTTCGATTTCATTATGCAAAATGTCAAAATTCTGTGACATTGCATGTTGTGCTGAAAATAAAAAAAATAGGATTGGACGCTGCAGTCCCATCTGCTATATAAATAAGAAAACCCTACAAAAGGGTAAAACAAAACAAAATATATATAATGGTAGAATAGGACCTACATGTCTTCTCTTGCTCTGATTTCTCACTCTCTCAAACTAAAATCCAAACTGAACCAGAGTAGAATTTAATTTCTTTATTTGCATAGAATTTTAGTCAGTCATATTAGATCAGCGTTCAACACAAAATATGAGAATGGTAGACTATTTTAGCCAACCTTGACCAAAAAAAAAAATTTAATTTTGATAGATTTTTCATCCGTTGTTAGATTAAAAATACATAATAGAGAAAAAAAAATTGTGTGTGTGGGGTTTAAAACGTTTTTTTTTTTTTTATGGCAGACCCCACTAAAAGAAGCTTGGCTCCCCTGTCCATGAATCTCTAGTAACGTCCCTGCTTCAACTTCCAGTCCTCCACACCAAGGTTATTAAGACTATAATGGTTATTATGAAAACTAAGACTAAAACGATTGTTGCAAAAACTATTTCGTAAACTGAAAAAAAAGTCAAATTATTTTAAAAACGAAATGAAACGAACTATAGTTATTGATATAAAATAATAATTAACAAAAATAAATATTTGTTTTCATAATTATTACGTTCTCTCCCCTTGGCGGAAAAATATATGAGCTGTGTGATGGTTTAGGGAAAGACCTGTAAATGTCGAATCACATGGGTTTATCTGACGGAGAGACACAGAGCAGTTTAAATCAGAGTACTGCACCGGTCCTGTTTGGTAAATGTGCACCAGCAGTACGTAACAGAACACCCGACCCGTTATCTAACAGCAGCATTTTATTTATTTCTGTACCGGACCAGAACCATTTGACAAAGACCACGAGTCACGAGCCGAACCGCACCCGCATTAATCTACAACATCAGGTAGGCAAACTTATTTATTTTCTCATGTAACACAAGTAATCCTGTGGCTCAGTGGTAGAGCTTTGCGTTAGCAGCACAAAAGGTCATGTGTTCAATTCCCAGGGAGCACACATACTGAAAATATGTAAAGCCTGAATGCACTGTAAGTGGCTTTGGATAAAAGCGTCTGCTAAATGCATAAATATAAATAAGTAATCAAACCACCATTTGGCATTTTAAGTTGGTGCTTTGAAGAAAAACAGACATGCAGAGCAACGTGATAATTAACAGAATAAAAAGATGTGAACGCATCTTTTATGTAAACAATACAAAACTTGGCCTAGCATCTTGTGATCACTCTGCCAGGCTTTCGAACAAATATACATAGGCTACATAATGCACATGCTAATAATTATTCATTAATAAAGAAAATAACATATTCAAATATGAGCCTTTACTGTTAAATATGATTGCTGTTATTATTGTATTTTATTAGTCCCAGTTATGATTTTTGCATGGCTGTTCAAGGAAAGTGAGCAAGACTCGACAGTTACAATATCATGATTAGGTTAAATAAGAAAAAGAGACATCTAATATAACCAAATTAGGCTACATTTATTTTCATATTAAATATTTCGACACCCCATTAGATATGACATAAAGCGCAACTTGTGTAGATTTATTTAGTAAAAAGGCTTGACTGCTTCCTTTGGTGTATATTTACATTTATGCATTTAGCAGACGCTTTTATACAAAGCGACTAACAGTGCATTCAGGCCATACGTTTGTCTTGTATCAGTATGTGTGTTCCCTGGGAATTGAACCCACAACCTTTTGCGCTGAACGCAATGCTCTACCACTGAACACTTTTGTTCCTGTGGCTATTTGTATACTTTTACCATCTAATCAATCTCAGCAGGCATTAATTTTGTGTCGCTAGGACCTTTGCCTCATTAGAAGGTTAAACGTCTTTGGACTTCGCTCTAGAAGTGATCTGGTGATTCTGCTAAGCTTTAATTAAAACTGAAAATAAACTATATAAAAACTAAATAAAAATCTGTTCACAAAATAAAAACTAAACTGAATTTTATAACAAATTTGAAAACTATATAAAATAAAAAAAAAAAATTAAAACGATAATAAACTTGCTCCACACATTTGTTTCTTCTAAATTGTATGATTGTGTAATGATTTTTTAATGAGAGGTTGGCTTCTGTTCTGTTCTTTGTGTAGCGCTGCTGCTTCTCAGCTAGTAGAACCCAATCCTGATGTCTTTGCCTTCTCGACCACAGCCTGACGTCTGATTGGTCCAGTGTCCGTCTGGAATTTTGCTTTGCCTGCTCTTGACCCCCCCTCCCTCTACCCTGAGGGCGTCAATGAACAACGGCATTCCCTTACACAGCCGCGTGTGCATATGTGTGTGTGTTGTCTATAGTGCTAGAAGGGAAAGGGGAATACGAGTGCTTTTCTTCCTTTTAAACAGACATAAATTTACATAGTCCCACCTAATGACGAAAGTTTTTTCTGGATATGTCTGCATGTCCTGTTTGTGTGTATATAGTTGGGCTTCTATTATTGTACTCCATGAAGGAAAGACAATAATTTTCCTCTTGCTCTCTCGTAACATACATACACTTTCTCTCTCTCTCTCTCTCTCTCTCTCTCTCTCTCTCTCTCTCTCTCTCTCTCTCTCTCTCTCTCTCTTTGCTCGCATGGCTTAGATCTTGTGTGAAGGGGAGGGTCTGAACTCTGTTTGCAGTGAATGCCCCTGCCGGAGTCGAGTGCTAGCATACACTCACTCTCACTCACACACAAAGCTGCTATTCCCGCTAGAAAGAGAGTGTGTGTGAATGAAGAAACAAGAAAGAGAGAGAGTTTGGATGTAGCTGGACTGTTACTGGACAGTGGGACATGTGACTGTTGGCTCTTTATGGTCTGATGAAGTGATGGTGTGAGGTGTTTCTGCACTGTTGAAGTGATTGAGGTAAGGATTACATTTTAAGTGTTTTTCCATTCTGGGGTTGTGGAGCCAAGCTATGCTCAGTGTTTCATCAGAAAGTTCCCATTAGTATTGTTTTTTTACTGTGTAAAGTTATCATTCTCATTATAATGGGAAATCTGATAGCGGCAGAAACTCTCATTTTGAAAGTTTTGTTTATCCAAAACCATAACTGAATTTTTCTAAACTTGTGTCAGTCCAGTGTAGAAGGTCTGCGTCCACTAGCACCAGCAGAGAGCATGTTCAGAAATTGAGATCCTGTATCAAATACATTAAGTATAATTTATAATCAATGAGGTAAATGTATTAATTTATAAAAAATCTGTTTTATAAAAAAGATAATTTGGAATTAATTGCAAATATGATTATTTGCTGAGAATAGATGATTCAGAGAGTTTCTGCAGATAAGTACATTTTTAAATAGACTTTGAAAAGTGTATTTGAAAGTCAATTTATGATAGAAATCCGATATAAAGTTTGTTTTATTTTTTATATCGGGACGGATATTTGTTTTACACTAATAATCACACTAATAGGAATGCACAACCTATGTATCATATTAGGCTAATATATTTACATTTTAAAATATTTATTCATGTTGGGTATATAGTTCATGTTAATTTCTCCTATTTGTACATTTAGATTATCTATCATTTAACACTCGCTTAAAATTAATCTTAACAAACACAAAAGTTTACTAACATTGTTAAATGTGATCCTTGACCGATTTTAAAATTAATATACATTTTTCATACTAGACTTTATAATGTTTTGATGCTTATAACATTTAAAAAGGTTGATTTTTAGACTTTAGTGTTCATTTATTATTGTTATTATTTTACCAAATAGTACATCATTTTTAATCAATATTACCATAGCTTCCCTGTACACCAGAATGTGCACATGCAAGTCTGTGTCAAACTTGAGGGACATGCTTTCAACATGTTCATTCGAATGCACCTAGAATGCAAACTAGTTTGTTGACCATTGAAAGGCACTCCATGCAGGAGGACTGTATTCACAGATCATTGTTGCTCTATTAATAGCCTGAGACAGGGCAGGGAGTGAGGCTGCAGCTGAAGGGAAGGAAGTGGGCCTGGAGAGCACAGGGATTACCTGGGGTCACTGCACTAGAGGCCCCACACCGGCCAGTCCCTGGAACCGGGATTTTGGGAATTCTAGAGTGATTGGTAGCAGCCATGCCGCAAAAATGAATCGCACTCCAATACTTCCTTTCTTTGCATGACTACATGTCTTCAGCTTGATCCTTACTGTTGTCTAACAGCTGATCCCTAATCTTTGCCTGGCATAACAGAATAAAACAAAAGAGGCCGACAGGAAACCAGGGAGAAAAACAACAGTCTCTGTGGCATAATGCAATACCGTCAGCTGAGACAATATGTACGGTCAATCACGGTCTAAATAGTGAAGGTATGAATGAAAATTAATAACTAGATCCGCAGAAAGAGAGACTAGATAAAACGGTCTCATTTCACTTGCAAAACACCCGTCTCGAGCACTTTGTGAGTTTTTTCCTCATGTGAGAGTTATGACAGAACAGACTCTCTGGGTTTATTCAGTAGGGGACTTTACCTGTGGAATGTTAACTGCCTTCATTTTTCTCCTGTCACACACTCTTTCTTCTCCTGCCGGCGAAACTCTCTTCCCCTTCTCCACGCGTCTGTTTCCAGCAGCGCTTCTGTCAGTCACCGCTCAACCCAGCACCCGGCGCTTTGACCCACACCTCTCCTGAAACTTTACTGTGGCTCTGAAGTCTTTGATTGGTCACGCAGATCCTGCTAATCCCCCTTTGCCTGGCATTAACAGAATACATTTTAACAAAAGAGGCCGACAGGAAACCAGGGAGAAAAACAATAGTTCTTCTGTTATAATGCCGCCATCTGTAGAACAATATTTCAATATTGATAATCACGGTCTAAATATGAAGTATGAATGAAAATTAATAACCATCACAGAATAATACATATGAAAAGTCTCATTTCACTGCAGTTATCAAACATTTGTTTGTGAACACATTTCAAAAAGACACACTCTAATGTTATATGTAGTACATTACATTCAAAATTATAGCATTGCTATTAAAATAACTTTAGTCTTTATTGCAACAACTTTAATCTGTACTGCAGTTCTTGGCTTTTCTGTGTATTCTGCTTTCCTAATGTGAGAACAGACACTCCATGCTGTTTTGTGATGTGGTCACTCCATTGTCCATAATGAACAGTGTCCATTAATGATTTTACTGGATGACTTTTCGAATATCTCATTTCACTCCCCAAATCCTCCCACACATCCCTCTTCACGGTGTATTTTTCAAGGACGCTTAAACTTTATTTTCTCCTCTTAATTCACTTTTAGTCCTTGTTAGCATCCTTTACTGTGGATATATTTTTGAGATTGTTTTTCTCTGAAATAAAGCATTTTGAGTAGGATATAATATTTTGTATTTGCTGGTTGACTAATGCAACCTAATGGAAGGTATAAAATCCGCTTAAAATCCATTTAAAAATATCCAGATACTATCCGGATTTGAAGTGCATGTTAATCCTAGGTGTAAATGGGGCCATAGTTTTAGTAGTTTACAAGCTGGAATATGTGTTTACATTTATGTAGTGTGTTTAGACTTACATTGTTAACGTTGGTCGATGATGAGAATGTGGAATTTGTCATTCTTCAAAATCAATTCTTGAACTACTTATTTAAGACGTGGCTGGAAAAGGCAGGGTGTGTGTGTGTAAAACAGGATGCTCATTGTTCTCTCCTCGTTAAAAACAATCAGTTGGTGATCTGATCCTTTCATGATTGGTCAAACGGAATCTGTTAATGAACTGCCACTAACACAGAGCCTATAGTTAGTCTCACAAGCACACACACAGACTCTGATAATGACAGGCGTATCTGTTTGTATTTAACAAATCACATGCTTTATGATGCGCTCTAAACAAACTTCTATCCAAAACTGTTTTTTTTTTTTGTGGTTGATTAACCCCAATTTGGACCAAAAACCAAGGGACTTCTTACAAACTTTCCCCAGCAGCTGAAGTGCAGATTGTTTGTCATTGTCATGGTAGCAGAGTGTGAGGGAGGCAGAGGAAGCTCTGATCGCTGCTGTGGTGTGTCATGCTGTGAGTGACGTGTGCTTGACACTTTGACCTGGGCATCCACACACACACACAATGCCCAGTGTGTTTGTTTTTGAACAAAACAGGAAAAGACATTCACGCTTGATTCATTCTCCTCCACAAATACATATAGCCTTCAACACATGTTTCTGACTCAGAGTGCAGACTGTGAATTTAGTCTTCTGTTCCTCAAGGAGTGTTTGTACCTAAAAAAAAACAAGTACAGTAGCTTAGGTTTATTTAGGAAAACACACAACGTCTTCTCACCAAACACACACACACATTATTGTCGCAAACATAGGTACTACTACAAGCACCAGAGACAAGCTCTGACACATTTATGCTGACATATTTTACATTTTACTGCATACACACACATACACAAAAAAATGTGCGAGGTCACAACAGGAAAACTAAAGAATGTGCATAATTTCCACTGGTGCCCTCAGACTTCCTTCATCGTAGACATTCAAACACCCAAACAGGCATTCACATAGAAGCATGCGGTATGCTATGAGCTGTGACAGTAACAATAGGCTGAGGAAAAAGCACTATAGTTACTATACTAAAACAAAGGGTGTGTTCTAGTATTGGCCTCATGAAGCAGATTTCACAGGGCGCTTAGCCATAGTGAGATTCCAAACTTAGAGTGCAAGCATGTATGGTTAGTCTGAAGGACACTATAGATGACGATATAGTTGGAGGAGTGTATGATGTTTGACTAAAATTTACATTAAAAAAGTTAATTCATTCTACCTGAAATGTGCTTGCTAGGCAGTCAGTATGGAGAATGTGACCTCCTTTAATGGCATTATTATGATCATGGGATCATTTATCATTTAATGCAAGTTTTTAATTTATATAAATTTAAGCATATAAAAGCATAACAAATCTGTATTTTATACAAAAAGCATAACAAATCTGTATCTGTAAATTGCTGTAGCAACTTAGAGATTCAAGAGAAACGGCAGTGCGCGTGAACTGATCATGTCTTGTCACTTTAAAACCAGTTACAGCATGGAAATAAACATGAATGAACATCCGAAGGTATACTTACCGAAATCCTTATCTTGTCTTATGTAATCGCTCAATCTGTGTTTAAACAGTGGAAAGACGTCAATATACAGTAGTAGCTAGTAAACAATGTCACCTAACGTACATTTACCATAAGAAAAATTTTTTTGGTGACCAGAAAAACCAAATCTACAGAACATTTAGTTAAATATATGCACCATATAACATATATATTTTTTATTTTTACTGTTCTACAATGTTTAATTCATGTTTAATTAAATTTGTCAAGTTTTTATGAAATCTACTATTTCAATATTTTTCATATTACAAAAAGCAAATTGGAGTAGAAATGTAATGATGTACAGTGGGGAAAAATATTTGATCCCCTGCTGATTTTGTATATATGCCCACTGACAAAGAAAATATCAGTCTATAATTTTAATGGTAGGTTTATTTGAACAGTGAGAGATAGAATAACAACCAAAAAATCCAGAAAAAATGCATTTAAAAAGTTATAAATTGATTTGAATTTTAATGAGTGAAATAAGTATTTGACCCCTTCGCAAAACCCTTGTTGGCAATCACAGAGTTCAGACGTCTCTTGTAGTTGGCCACCAGGTTTGCACACATCTCAGGAGGGATTTTGTTCCACTCCTCTTTGCAGATCCTCTCAAGTCATTAAGGTTTCGAGGCGGACGTATGGCAACTCGAACCTTCAGCTCCCTCCACAGATTTTCTATGGGATTGATGTCTGGAGACTGGCTAGGCCACTCCAGGACCTTAATGTGCTTCTTCTTGAGGCACTCTTTTGTTGCCTTGGCCATGTGTTTCGGCTCATTGTCATGCTGGAATACCCATCCACGACCTATTTTCAATGCCCTGGCTGGCTTCAATGCCCTGGTGGTACATGACCCGTCCATTGTCCCTTTGATGCGGTGCAGTTGTCCTGTCCCCGTGGCAGAAAAACACCCCCAAAGCATAATGTTTCCACCTCCATATTTGACAGTGGGGATGGTGTTTTGGATTCATAGGGAGCATTCGTCCTCTTCCAAACACGGCGAGTTGAGTTGATGCCAAAGAGCTCGATTTTGGTTTCATCAGACCACAATAATTTCACCCAGGTCTCCTCTGAATCATTGGCACACTTCAGACGGGCCTGTACATGTGCTTTCTTGAGCAGGGGGAGCTTGCGGGCGCAACAGGATTTCAGTCCTTCAAGAGGTAGTGTGTTACCAATTGTTTTTTGGTTACTATGGTCACAGCTACCTTGATATCATTGACAATATCCTCCCGTGTTCTGGGCTGATTCCTCACCGTTCTCATGATCATTGAGACTCCACGAGGTGAGATCTTGCATGAAGCCCCAGTGCGAGGAGATTGACAGTTATTTTGTGCTTCTTCCATTTGCGAATAATCACACAACTGTTGTCACCCTCGCACCAAGCTGCTTGGTGATGGTCTTGTAGCCCATTGTGTGTAACCCAGCCTTGTGTGGGTCTACAATCGTATCCCTGACATACTTGGACAGCTCTATGGTCTTTGCTATGGTGGAGAGTTTGGAATCTGATTGATTGATTGCTTCTGTGGACAGAAGAGAGCTCCTAATCTCAGCTCCTTGCCTGTATTAAAGACACCTGGAAGCCAGAAATCTTGCTGATTGATAGGGGATCAAATACTTATTTGACTCATTCAAATGCTAAACAATTTATAACTTTATAACTTGATTTTTTGTTATGTCTCTCACTGTTCAAATAAGCCTACCGTTAAAATTATAGACTGATTTTCTTTGTCAGTGGGCAAAACATACAAAATCAGCAGGGGATCAATTTGTTTTCCCCACTTATAATTGTAAAGTTGATATTGTAACTTTGTTTAGTGATGGTGCAGGTTAATCCGGGTGATCAGTATTGTAATCAAAATTTTGCGTTAGGCCTTGTGTGTCTTTTGAATGTAATTTCAGGCTTCTACCAAGCTGTTTGAGGTCTTCTTAACTTCCTCCCCCTGAAAATACATCAAGGTGAAATATTTATGTGGCAGAATTTTTGCTTTTTACTTTAAATAATTTGAATCACTGTGATCACTGAGTGAGACTATATATGAATATTTATCCAAGATTCTGTCTATGATAAACAAACATGGTTGAGATCTCTTTCTCTAATTTAGAGTTAAAATATGAAACTTACCCAAAGCTGAAATACTTGTGATTAAGATTTGTGTACAGAGTGCCAAAAAGCAAAGATCGTATGTGCTTATATTTCAGAAAGTACCAGTAACTTCCTTTCTCAGTTTCTGTCTCTTCATTGCTTGTTTGTGAATACTTTTAACAATGGTATCAGAGATCTTGTTGCCTTCATCCATGTGACCAGATCTCTCTTTCTGCCTGCGCTGCATCAGTGACTCCAGCATGTGACAGTGCTGGTCATGAGTGACTCAGTGCTTCTATTCATTCAGTCTGTTATTGTGCACAGTTTACAGTTTCAACATTTCAACACAACTGTTTCAAGTGTACTGCAACCTGTTCCTTTTATATCAATTTTAATTTTCAAGTTTAAATAATTTTTCTGGTTTTTGAAACTTTCAGACAGACATATTTAATGGAAAAGGCCCTAAACATGTCTCTATAAATCTAATATTACATAATGTTAGAAACAATGCGGTAGCATTGTTGCCTGCTAAAAGCACCAACATTATAAACTATATTTAAACAATACTTATAACAGGTACACGTAGAAAATGCATGAAATCACAAACAAAAAGAATGAACCTGCTAATATTTTTATAGGCCCACACTAAAGTTTATTTTATTCTGTGCCTTTTACCAAGGATATAAAACTCAACACCTTTGTAACATGTTACTTTTTTCTCTTTTTCTGTAATGGCAATAATCGAATGTACTCAAGGATCTGTGTGGGTGATGCAATGTGTCTTTTTGCCTCTGACATGTTTGTATGAGGTGTGACGTGTGCAGGTGCACGTGAGTGCATGTGTCTGTTAGCTCGTGTACAGGATTGTTGCCGTATTGCAGAGCATTGCATAACAATCTGTCAGAGATATCGATACATGACTCAGATTATCAAAGCGCTCGATCTCATCTGCATAAAGAAAAGACAGATGAAAAAACTAAGATAAAAGAAAGACTGATTTTGCTCTGGGTAGATAAGTAATTATAATGACAAAGATACGGACAAGAGTGAAGGTTTTTGAATAGTGCATGTGCACATTTCATGAAGGTAGACTGCAGCTCAGTGTGTTTAATTAAAGAAGATGCAATGTGTTTGCAACTTCTTTTCTTCATTCTCTCTTAGTTATTTAATAGATTATTTTCCCTGTAATATGTTCCTTTCATAACAACTCTTTGAATATTGCACACATATACAGTAGTACTTCCGCGAACACTGTATACTTTCCAAAAAGTGACATTTTATAAATGATTATATATCAAATCAATTGTATGTAGGTTTTAAATGCAAAGTGCATTTAAAATAATAATTGTCAGTCCAACAAGAATAAATAAGAGCACGGTTGTTATTGGTATAACGTGAAGCTGTTTCTGCAAGAGTGTTGAAGTGCTTGGGATTTGGGCACCTAAAAGGGCTGTTAACGCCTCCTCAAAACATTGCAAAATCTTTGGGGAGACTGTGCAGGGAAAACTGGGTCAGCTGCTACTGTGAGTATGTCAGTGGATTTGGGGTTTATTGTCATTCTTTCTTTTTTATAGAAGCACACACATATACTAACAAATGATTACATCATGCTGCAGGTTATTCTCTCTGTTTGTATGTTCTGATACACATGCTGCATATACACACATTCATCTTTTCCTTAGGTAATGGGGATTAATAAACATATTTGTTTCCTGCTTGACAGAGACAAACAGGATTATCAAGCAAGGAAGCACATAAATCTGTTGCAGATCCCATGTATGTTTTCAGTATTCTTAATGAGTAGGAGTTCATGAGCTCATCACATCACAAAATTGTCAAAATGTATCAACCCTTTTTTTATACTTCACTCCATATGATGATTTTTTGACTAATAATTGATAAATAATAAATAATGCCAACATATGGGGGACTTTTTACATATTTTGTATTAATAGACTAAAGGCAATATGCACCCACTTTAAGTAAGCTGTTGTTAAGAAACAACAGGGGTTTAATCCATTTACCTTCCCTTTCCAAAGTCTTTTATTTTTTTTATTGAGTCAGGTTTTGGCTTGTCGGGATTGTGCTGATCATGTGTCAAGTTTGGACTTTCTTTGTGAGAGATATACAGCATAATATGATGCAGGAGGAACCGGGATGAGTGTGGACTTTTATTAATGGCACAGGTCTAAAAATAAAATCCTGAGAAAGGAAGGATGGATGTAAGCTTTATATAAAGGTCAAGAGCAGAGATGAAGATGATTTTTACACTGATAAATTATTCACTATATCTGATTATAACAGACGGGCAGTCAAGAGGGTGAACGGGTCACCTGTGTACTAGATCCTCAGAGAAACAGACCAGCCATGCCTATTTATACATGTGTGTATATATATATATATGCAAGGTAAAGGTTTTTTTTTTGGTAACACTTTATTTTAAGGTGTCATAATACAGAGTAATTACCTTATCAGAATCAGAAAGAGCTTTATTGCCAGGTATGTTTACACATACGAGGAATTCGTGCCAGAAGCTAAGACAGTGCAACAAAATGACAGTGAAAAACTAAAACACAGATAATAAAAAGAACAAGTAAACAAGGAATAACAATATACAAATTGACAATTGTATGTACATGTATATAACAATGGACAGTTTTGTATGTACAGGTATATTAGTGCAATTGAAGTTTAGACTAAGTTTGTGTGTTAGATAAATAAGTGTATAAATAGTGTGTACCATAATTATTGTCAAATGTTCATGAGATGGATTGCCTGAGGGAAGAAACTGTTCCTGTGTCTGATCGTTCTGGTGCTCAGAGCTCTGTAGCGTCGACCAGACGAGACGGTAACAGTTCAAAGAAAAGAGGGAGTGTGCTGGATGTGAGGGTTCCAGAGTGATTTCGCCAGCCCTTTTGCTCACTCTGGATAAATAGAGTTCTTGGAGAGGGGGAGGGTTGTACCCAGAGCCGATCCTCCCTATATGCAGAATACGCTAGCTTTGTAGGACCTGAAACACCAGGGGGCCCCTTGCTCCCAAATATGTTTTAATTTTAGTTTCGTTTTGACGTTTGGCCAGAGGTTATGAAAACATGAATGATCATTTATTTTAATGCGGTGCGCTGTCAACCTCTCTACGTGAAAATCAGTCAAATTATGTAACTTGAATATCGTAATGTCTCTTGCGCAAAAAAAAACGAGTTGAAAGCG
The DNA here is from genome assembly GCA_027564155.1 of Gymnocypris eckloni scoliostomus. NCBI lineage: Eukaryota > Metazoa > Chordata > Actinopteri > Cypriniformes > Cyprinidae > Gymnocypris > Gymnocypris eckloni. Next base: position 18,059,520 of record CM050414.1, read on the forward strand.
TACGGAGCCGCGGAAGAGATGAGCACTTTCCGCGAGTGCGATTCGAGATGGAGTGAAACACAGACAAATGCATTGCATCCATTCTTTTATCTCAACCACACACGCCAGTTTTCCAGCAGGATTTGACACCTGCCCACACTGCCAAAAGCACCAAAAGTTGGTTAAATGACCATGGTGTTGGTGTGCTTGACTGGCCAGCAAACTTACCAGACCTGAAACCCATAGAGAATGGGCTTCCAAACCACCTCACTAGTGCCACAAACTGATCACCTCCATGCCACGCCGAATTGAGGCAGAAATTAAAGCAAAAGGAGCCCCTACCAAGCATTGAGTACATATACAGTAAATGAACATACTTTTCAGAAGGCCAACAATTCACTAAAAATGTTTTTTTATTGGCCTTATGAAGTATTCTAATTTGTTGAGATAGTGAATTGGTGGGTTTTTGTTAAATGTGAGCCAAAATCATCACAATTAAAAGAACCAAAGACTTAAACTACTTCAATCTGTGAGCATTGAATTTATTTAATACACGAGTTTCACAATTTGAGTTGAATTACTGAAATAAATGAACGTTTAATGTTTGAGTTGAGTTGTTCTGCCTCCACAGGTCTCTCTTCATGGTTTTGAACTGTAGTGCTTGCCACATCAGTGTGAGTATCACTGTGGTGCTATTGGCAGCTGTTTACCTCTGTAACTAGGTAACGACTCCGAAAGAAGAGACACTTGCTGGTACCTTTTGTTTTTCGTTCAACAGACCACAATATTATGCTCCATGTGAACACACATTTATAATATCTGGACAAAGCTATCCATGAACATTCCTATTCATCTCAATGGCAGTTGCTCAGCTGGCCATGTCCCCCTGGAACCATACTAACCAAACTCTTGAGTCCTTGGCACACTGATCACAGTCAGATGTGCACATTTTTCATAGTGTCCTCTAGTGGTAAAATTAACTTTTAGATAGGTGCTTGTATCGCAAGTAAATTTGAAAGAGAAGGTCCTTCTTGAAAGAGAAGTTACTCCTTACTTTCTTTTTAGAGAAATTGGCTTTTTTTGTTGTTTGTTAATGGCAGATTATTAAAAGTTTAGGTATTGGGATCTGTTGATATGCTCTTGAGATGAGCTGGTTCTGTAGTATATTTTTTACTCTACCTTTCAAAAGTTTGGGATCATTTTATTTTTTTTAAAGAATATTATGAAAGTCTCTTTTGCTCACCAAGGCTGAATTTATTTGATCAAAAATGCAATAAATCTGTAACATTGTGAAATATTATTATTAATTTACCTGTTTTCTGTTTGAATTCATTTCTAAAATGTACTTTATTCCTGTTTTGCAAAGCTGAATTTTCAGCAGCCATTACTCCAGTCTCAGTCTTCCGAGAGACCTTCAGGGATCATTCAGATTGCTATTATTTATTCCTTATTATTATAAATGTTGAAAACAGTTATGCTACTTTTTGTGGAAACCATAATACAGTAGACCTACATGTTTTTCAGGATTATTTTATAAACAGACAATTCAAAAGAACAGCATTCATATTTTGTAACCCGAATACATGCACATGTCTTTACTATTACTTTTGATTAATTTAATGCATCCTTGCTGAATTAATAATGTGTATGTGTATTTAACGATATACAGGTATAGTTGATCATCATACCTGCTCAGATGTTGACATAAACAGGCTGTTCAGTGCCAGTCAGAAGTTGGATCAGATCAGCATCTGGATTGCTCTTGATCATCTTTAGCCTTATTTTTCATCTTCACTCATTCCAAATCACTAGGTGTGTGTTTCAATATATGCATGCATGAGCTAAATCTTTACATATTTGAACCTATAATGTCTCGTTCTGTTTTTCATGATAACATAAGCCTAACAAGCAGAAAATGTGGGTTTAGGGCAATATAATGATGTGCAGGTGTGTTTGTGAGTGTGCATATCTGCTTTGCGTGCGTTTCTTGGCTTAATCAAACTGTTTTTGTCTCCAGAAGATGGCGCTGTGTGCACACTGCAGAATTAGCCAAAATCTTCTCCAGTGATTTAATGTAAAAATTAAGACAAGGACACAAATGTCTGTCTATTTAGTACACAAAGGAGTGATTATACTTGTGAGGGCATCCTCACTATTTGAAATGCTAATGAATCCTAATCCTATTTAGATCTAATAATGTCAGCAGATATTTTTGAAGGTTGGGTAGTGACTTGCAACCATCACCACCAGCAGTGGTGGTCAAAGTACACAGATCAAGTACTTGAGTAAAAGTACAGATACGTATACTAAAATATTACTCCAGTAAAAGTAAAAGTACTGCTTTTTCAATTTTACTCGAGTGAAAGTACAAAAGTACTCAATTTTTTATGTACTTAAGTAAAAAAGTACTGATAGACAGATTTATTTTGCAATTTTATATAGACTACTTTATTAAATTTTATATTAGCACATATTTTTATAATCCTACTGCCCAAAATACCTGGGTTTTTCCCAAAATAACCACTATATAGAGTCAAGATATATATTTTGTTGATATGGACTACATTGATGAGAGTGATGTAGTAATGTTCACTGTGAAGCTTACACTGCCATGTACCTGAGAGAAAACAGATTTCACCATCTAATCTTCACCAGGAAGAAAACAGTGTTTTAGAACTTGTTGTTTTGCAGAACGTCAGTTATATATGACATGAGAATTAGGCCTGAAATTAGGAAGAACATTTTAAGGAAAATCTAATTATATTTTCATAATTTTTTTTTTTCTTCTCAAACCTTGTCTGTGGTGTAAAAACACCCCTGGCCAAATGCCCCCAGAGGGCATCATCACTTCCCACTCTGATAATTACTGTAGTTACTATGTTCTGAACATCACATCCTTTCTTTTTCCCTCAGATGGAATCTATCTAGGTGGCTGAATAAAGATATTTGGACTTTATATCAAAAAATTTCTTCAACTTAGCACCAGCAAGCTTGTTAGCTAGACAGTTAGCATCAGCTAACAATATTTACTTATTTTCAGTATGGTTATGAATAAACATTCATATCTGTCTACTCGGCTAGTTGATCTAAACAATATAAAAATGTATACTGTTGATAAACAATATAAAAACATACGTCACATAAGTCTAAATGCATAGCATTAAAAAAAAACTGCTAACGTTACAGCAGCGGGGAATATGAACGTGTGTATCTCCCCCGGGTCCACACCATCCTAACTCGTTCTTGCTCCGACCGGGTCGCGAACCCGGGATTCCGGCGCGGGAGGCGGGCGCTCTAACAAGGAACGCCAAAGGCTACAGCCTCTTGCATCAGTCGCGCCTCTTTTTGAGGTCAGGAGAGAAAGGTTTACACACAGCCCTTGCTGGTATACATCCGTTACACGTGCATGAGTTATTTTATTTAATCGGTGTTATTTTAATGTTTTGTTTTTTGACCTAAAACATAACGTTAGAGACACTGATGTTGATCTGTCTGCATTCAAGCATTTCAGTGGGCTTAAATAGATCACCCTTTACAGCAGATTTAGTTCACAAACAACTGACAGTTTTGACCTAAATATTATTTTCAGTTACAATAATTAATCCTAAAATTCAACATTAGTAACTTACTTTTCACAGCATCAGTAGCGCGCGCTCACAAGATCTCGCGGTTCTTTACTTGTGAGTTCAGTTCACTGAAGAAGACTCGCTCTAAACGGATCATTTGAATCAGTGAGTTTTCGACTCGAGAACAGCTGCAATCGGATCACTGCTATTCGTGAATGAATCGTTTGTGGCGATTTGCGAACCGATTGAACAGGTTCATTGAAAAGAATCAGTTTGTTCATGAATCATACACCGCTTCTGCGTCTCGGAGCACGTGATGTATTATAAGGAGTAACGATATGTTTTATGAAATGTAGTGAAGTAAAAAGTACGATCTTATGCTTTGGAATGTAGTAAAGTAAAAGTTACTCAAAATAAAACTACTCCAGTAAAGTACAGATACTTGAAAAATGTACTTAAGTACAGTAACGAAGTAGTTGTACTTCGTTACTGACCACCACTGACCACCAGTGTTGACTAGCATGAACCTTCATACTGGCGTAAGCTGGTCTTTATCTGGAAAGTGTAGCCACACACTGCAACACACACAAGAAGCCATTAGGAGTCAGTGTAAGTAGACACATGCATCTATCTTCTTTCACCTCATTTTCCCAATTCTCTTTCTTTTACGCTCTTTGAAGACCACATGAGTTATATGTTATCCATACCTCTCCACCACCCTTTTTTCTACCTTTGTTCTTTCCTGAGCAGCAGTTAAATTACATGGTGTGTGGAAGCCCTCAGTTTCAGGCTATTTGCAGTGTGTGTTAGTTAAACAAGAACTCTTGAAGTTGTCAGTAGAGTGTGTGCTGTTTCATTATGGAGTGGGGTGAGCAGAGGAATGCTCTTATAGCACCCCCCACTCTTTCAACCTCTCACCCCCTCATTGCCCCCTTGTTTCTCTCTTTCAACTTCCCCTCTTCTCATTTTGCATCTTTCATGTGTCCTCAACCATCTCACATCTCCGCCTGTTCCTCATGTCTCGCTGTGTGTTTGTGTGCGCAGCTGTGATTTCTCAACAGTCATATCTGCACCTACATGTGAGGGAGCGTGTACTACTGTAGCGACAATAAAAAAAAAATGCCAAACAGCCTGTACATCAGTACAAGCACTGCCTTTACGGCAACAAGTTAAAGGGACCCAAAAATTTAAATGATCATACTTAACTCATCCTCAACTTTCTTTCTGCTATATTTTGAGATCAGTTTTGAGTGTGCAATGCCTTTACTACAGATCAACAAAGGGATTTTTTAGTTTAGTTGTTCATCTTTTACTTAAAAATTGAACAGAGTGAATATGAACACTGAAGAAAGATTGTGTAAAATCGGTTACATTGAGCAACTTAAAATGGTCACTCTAAAGTTTGAAGTTTTTATATCTTCTTTTTTCTTCCTTATCCCAATATATCCTACTTTGGCTCTTTTGGTGATGGTATGCCCTTTTGTTCCTTCTGCAGCTTTTGTTAGAGTGTGTGTGTGGCTGAAACAGACTGTCAATAGAAAGATAAATGGCAAATCTTTTTTAGCACAGATTTGTCTTCTCTCTGTCTGCTCTCATTCTGCTTGTCTTTTCTTTTTCTTTGGTGAGGTAGATCTTTTGATACTATTCACATAAAGGTCAGATAACTAAATCACTAATCAAACTACTCAAAAACTTTATGCTTACTTTTCTGAACAAAACCCCCTCCCTCAAACACACACACAAGGATAATAAAGGCATAAAAAAGAAAAGAATGACATTGACTTTCAGTGAAAAGAAATTTGATTAAAAGTGTGTTGAGTCCTGTATAGTACAGAACACACATACATCAATAAAGTCAGAAAGTGTCTCTTATTTAAAGGAGTAATTAATCCCCCCAAAATATAAACTCACTAATAATAATAATAATGACTCCCTAGTAATAACGTAAACTCACTAACAATTTAAAACAACTGTTTTCTATGTTAATGTATATATAAAATATAATTTACTGATAAAATACACATACTGATAAAAAATGTATAGCCTGAATGCACTGCAAGTCGCTTTGGATAAAATGGCAAAGCTGAATTAGGGCTGGACAATAATTTGATATCAACATATATCACGATATAATTTTCTTCAATAACTATGATATGATATTTAAACCTATTTCCGATATTTCAATATATATTAGCATTTGTCACTGAATGACTTTCAAGGCGCAGCCGTCAGAAAGAGCAGAACAGAATTAGGTACTCGCGTGATGACATACATCACAGACACACAGCCAGCGCTCAGCAGTAGTTGGTTAAGCTCAGTTTTAGCTACAAAATGAGTACCCCTGACCGTAATACAGATGTGACTGAACAAGCTTCCACAAGTAAGGAGAAAGCAGACGAAATAGTTGATAAGAGAGGAAAGACTAATTCAGTGGTGCGGAAGTGGTTTGGCTTTTTAAGATCGGATAAACCTCAGGTTTCGGTGCTCTGTAAAATGTGCCGGAGAGTGGTGCCGACTAGCAGCGGGAACAGAGGCGAGATGCGCCTTAAGCGCATTAGCCTACACGACAATCGTCTGCGTGTCCGAGTTGAACGTGCTTCTTGTGTATCTTGCTTGTAGCAAATTAAAATATTATGCATCTGAAGCGGACTACCCAGCGTGCACCTCTCTCTCTGCTTCTTCTCTGTTCCGCGAGCGGCTGAAATGAGCTGCGCTTTCAGTTAAAACAGATATGTTGCTTCTCTAATTTTACATGCAAGTATAGCCGAAATCACAGCACTATTGTTTTTAGCTTATGTCTTTATCTTATTTTATTTTATCAGACGACGGCACGATTATAAATCAGGATTTTTGTGCAGATTAAAATCTTGAAAGGGAGAGCTGTTTATCTTAATGGGTCGCGTTTCAGTCACTATATCATATTCATGATATATATTCAACTGAATCAGTTTGTTTTTTGTTTCAATCTATAAGAATAATCAGCCTGTTATAGTTTAAATGAAAATATATTATTGTTAATAAGGTGAGTCTGAGAGTTTTATTTATTTGATAGTTTGTTTATTTCACATCTCTTGTTTGTGAAGGCTAAATACAAATAAAAAGTTAACATTAATCTATTTTTACCATTTTTATTTATAAAATATTATATAGTTTTATAGGAGGAGATATTATATACTTGGCAAATTCATTTTTCAGACGTTTGTAGTTACAGACATCCATTATGGGCGTTATTGGCAGTTTTTCTGAGGATTTTTTAATATTCATATCGATATCGGAATTATATCGTATCGACCGAAATTACGAAATATATTGTGATGTAAATTTTGGCCATATCGTCCAGCCCTAAGCTGAATTTTTAACAGCCATTAATCCAGTTTTCCGTTTCACATAATCCTTCAGAAATCATTAAAATATGTTGATATGGTGCTCAGAATTTTCTTATTAACACTTCTTATAAGTGTTAAAAGCAGTTATGCTGCTGGATATTTTTGTAGAAACCATGATACATTTTAATGGCTGTTTGATATGTACAAAGTTTAAAAGAACAGCATGTATTTCAAATATAAATGTTTTGATATATTATAAATGCGTGACCCTCTCTGTGAAAACCCAACTAAAGTAATTTTTTGTGATTTGCTGTTTTCTACAAAAAAATCGTCTTTCATATGGTAAAGAAGATTCTGTGAAAATGTTACCTTTATACCAATATCTAATATTGACTGAGTAATGTCATGTCAAAGATTAAAATTATTGTGAAATTAATGGTAGAAATAAATTTTGATGCTTGTTCATAATTCGATTTTGAGACTTTAGCCTGGATTTCACAGAGAGGGTCACATGTGGTTGACTTATCATTTGTATAAACGTTTTTGGTGTTTTTTGGTCATTTTTTAAACTTAACCGTGGTCACGATGAACTGTTGTTCTGTGAAAACCTGCATGAAATATTCCTACTTGTATTTCACTAACAAAATCAAATACTTGTTAATAATTTGGCCTTCTTGGCCAAACTGTCCCTATAAGAAAGTTTTCAAAGAGTCTGTAAGATAAAAGCACATTCTAGACATGTTGTACTTATCTGTGTGTGTGTGTGTGTGTGTGTGTGTGTGTGTGTGTGTGTGTGTGTGTGTGTGTGTGTGTTGTTCCTATTGTGGCATCTGGAAGGGCAAGCTGGAGCATGCAAGAGATACAATCCTTTAGAAAGTACTTCAGTGTCCATCACTTTTATCTCTCACACAATGTACAATATCACAATGTACACAATCTTAAACTGTGGCGAATGAAATCCAAAGAGTCCCAAGTGTCTAAGTCTAGCAAAGTCATGAGAACAGGAAATGACCTCGATTCTGAGTTTGCCCCCAAGTGTGACCTCAAGCTAATAGCTTGTGTTCACTGTTCAAGCAAAGAACAGTGGACCTATGTGTGGTGTTGTAAGAGTTCTACATATTTTCAATATGTCTAAAGGGACACAAGGGGGGAATATCCGGCCATAATCCTGATGCTCGAGTTTAACAAGCGCTGAATTTAAGTAATTTAGTGTGATTCTCAGTTTGACTGCTTTATGCTACTGGGCTTTTTGTCACCTGGGGAGTTACAGCAGTCAAACAGAAGGGGGTTGGGTAGGGAATCATTTGAAAGCAGGGAGATTGAATGGACTACAATTGGCAAATTGAATAGAGTTGAATTTCTGTGTATCCAGATTCCCTTAAAGAAGCCTGATACTCACACAGACGCCCCAACAGGTGGTACGATGTGTGTTGCATCGTATTTACAGATACTAAGACCCTGATATTGTCTTTCCCCAGAGATGTTAAAGGGATATTTCACCTAAAAATAAAAATGGCACCATCACTTATTCACCTTCTTGTCTTTAAAAACCTAATTATAAAGGTGTGGTTTCAGGTTTGAGGGTGAGTACATGATGACAGAATTTTATTTTTGGTGAACTACCTCTTGTACACACCTACTGTGATGTCACTCCATATGTAACCTCTCAAGAACTTGTTTAATTTCGCACTTTTTTAGTCATAATCACTAATTGTTGCTAGTAAATCATTTGCAAATGAGTGTACATGTGTGTCTTTGTGTCCATCTGTTCTGCTGTATTCCAGCTGCTTGACCCACAACCTCAGTCCTGTCTCCTGATTGGCTAATGAGAACCATGTCTGGAGAAGCTAGCCTTGGCCCCATATGAGGATTCACATCTAATACCTGGACTGGACTTTCTTTAAGACTGGACTAGAGCCATGATTGGGACTGCAGTGTTTTAATTGTGTCGGTCTTGCCTTGATCTTTGACACAAACTGTATAATGGAATCCATTCAGTCCATGCCAGATTATAGTAGGACTCGCTGTCCATATATGTTAGAAGACAACATACAGTTTTTGGCACAATGCTGGGATATCATCTGGACAGGTTTCAAACCTCCAGCCTCTGGCCAAGCCTTTTATCTCACAGACAAGTTTGCTTTCGCTTTGCACCTGGACTGCTTTTTCAAAATTCCTGAGTTGAGGATTGAACAGGATAGTTCATTGTGGTTGCAAGGCAGTTCCGTTTTTAGAAAATTCTGGATTTTTTTAGCCAACAAATGTTCTCCATATGTTTGAGTGACCTTTGATGTTATTTGTGTGTGTTAAATGAATTCAATATAGTTCAAATGGCTCATCACAAAAATCTGTGGAAAGATGCAAAGGTTAATTGGGCATTTTATTTAGAGGTAAAATGCCCTTTTTGTACCTCTAGGATCGCTCAAGGGTTCAGGGTTTGGCTGAATACCATGGCCCTGTTAGCCCTTGCTGGTAGATGCCATACCGTAGCTTTACCATCTAGCTGAAAAATGTACTAGATGGAATTTTTTTCTCTCCCCAAGAAACTGATATAATAGTAGCCATTTTACCAGTGGGTGTTTTAGGGATCTTGAAAGCATGACATTTCTGTATATTTTCACTTGCTGCCTGTGCCATCACAACTCATAAATGAAGAGATTTCAGATTGCATGCTTCTGTAGGCATGGTGCCATTGAGATGAATAGGAATTATAATGGCAGACTTTATGTTGACCTTTAAGCGTGTCATAGTAATGTGACTTGAGTCATCTAATTTGGATATGAATTCAAATGCGTAGGGAAATAGAATTGGTCCAGAAAGAAAAGAGAGAGGGAATTGTTTTAAAGCAGAAGTCTGATAAAGTTCTCCTTTTATTTTGAATCTCACATAAATGCACCTATACAAGTGAAATGTGTAAAATCTTACAACATTTCTCATTCCCAAACAAAATGTATAATTTTATTTATGAAGTTTGAATGTATCATGGTTTCCTCAAAACTATTAAGCTGCTTAATGAGCAGCAAATCAGCATATTAGAATCTTCTCTGATTGATCATGTGACACAGAAGACCGAAGTAATGATGAAAATTCAGCATTGCCATCAAAGGTATAAATTATATTACAGTTACAGTTATTTTAAATGTGATCATATTTTAAAATCTACTGTATTCTTGATCAAATAAGTGCAGCCTTGGTAAGCAGAAATTATTTCTTTTTAAAACAGACCTCTATACTTCATGGTAGTATTTATTGTACTGCTTTAAATTTGATGATTTAAATAAACAATAATTGTATTACAGTATCAAGAAGAATGATACTGAAAAATGACTGAAATTGCACAAGCTCAAAAGTAAAATGCATAACGCTAAAGAGAATTTGATGTCACAATGCAAAATAAAATGTTAGTGGTACTAAAAGTATGCTAGTTGTCTTTATGCAATATGATTTCATATTTGCATTTATATATTTTTTTTATAAAACTTAAACGTGACTGAAACATTTTCTTGACATCCGATTCACCCTATGTTCCACCTTCTCCTGATCCAGCCCTGGTTTTCACACAAACTCTTCGTACGAACTTTGTCTTCTGGCTCTCTCTCTCTCTGTCTTCAATGGCATGCCTCTGCCTTCCCACTACTTAGATACAGGGTGTGTGTTAGAGAGAGAGACAGAGAGCATGTGGCACTGAAGAGCTTTTTAAGCTATTCCCCTCTCAGGGAGAAATCAAGCAACAGAGAGAGAGAGAGAGAGAGAGAGAGAGAGAGCAAACTTTCCCTCCCACAGTTGGACTTTTCCCAGACTTGAGTGTTGGAATGGATCTCCTCTGATACTTTGGATGTCACTGCACAACTGTGGAGTTTATGCACAGGAGGGATCTTTAAAGTGATTTGACTGAGCGTGTGTATGTGAGGTGTGTGTGTGACAGGAGCGTGCTTGGAGCTATGTCAGGTGTTACACGGAAAGGTTCTGGGAGACCAGGATATTACTACAGACTCCTGGGTCGAACGAGGCTACAGAGACAGCGCAGCCGCTCCAGGAGTAGAAGCAGAGCCACAAACAATAGGGGTAAACATCTTGTTCTAACTTTACTACATTGTTTCTGAAATATTTCCTCCCACTTTTCAAAATACTTTTACATGTTATTAATGGTGCAGTATATATTAATGATTCCCATAACATTTACATTTGTCACACTTACCTGCAGTATGTTAAGTTTGTGTGTGAGATTTCTGTTGCTGCCACCGTAGTAAAACATCATAACAGCCCGTCTATAAGAGTGCAAATGCCATAAACACAGTTATTATCACATTGTTTATGGCAGCACGCTTCCGAGTACTTCACTTTTTAGAAAAGCAGTTTTTTTGCCTGAAAAAAAGCTTTTTAAACTTTATTTTAATTCTGAATAAGAACATCATTCAATAAATTAACTCTAAGAAATATAACTCACTTTAAATTGCACTATGTTTTAGATATAAAAAACTGGATGCAAACACTTTCCTTTCTAACCATGAACTATTTTAGAGTTGCTATTAATGTGTTTCTGTTAATTCTGTTGGAGATTAAATTATGGAAGGAGGGGAATGTTGTTGTGCATCTTTTAAAGGTAATTGGCATATTCACTCAGCCAATTAATTCAACAACAACTAATTCATACAGTAACCAAGTGCAGTATGTTGCTTGGCAATGCTGAAAGACTGATTCTTTGACTTTTTGAAGTTTTCTTATTTTTTTATACTATATAAAGTAAACATAAAATACTTAATGAAGTAAAGTGTTTCATAGAAATGTTGTATAAAGCAACATCAACATGGAGAGATCATGGTGGCCTCATGTCTGTGGCCTGTGGCTGTTTTAACATCAAGTACAAAAGCATATTGTATTTAATACAAAATGTGTTATTTTTGCATATAATTTCTGAATATTATAGATGTTTCCATCTGATCTTGAATAATTAGTCAAGTCCCTTGTATAAGAAACTTAGCTACTTTGTCAGTTTAGTGTTAGTTAACACCTAAGTATCACCGGATAAAACCGCAGAAGCCATAAAGTTAGTTAATGAGCTCTCACAAGAGCGGGAAGAGTGAGCGTCTGTTTGTGGAGAAGCTGTTATCAGCTATAACTATGTGGTTTAACAACAAGACAAGTGACCAGCCACAAGTATTGAACCTGACATACCAAACGCGCTCTTATTTCCTAAAACAGTCAAGCAGGAACTCCAGTACTTCAGTATGGCCTAACAAGCTCCAGCTCTCTCTTTCTTTCTCTCTCACACACATGCGCTGAGTAATTTCAGATGTGATGGCTGAGAATGGCTTCTTTAAACTCTCATCCAGGTTATGGCTATCTAGGCTCATTACTCAGGGGGTTGGCTGAGATCCCGGAGTCATTCAAACTTAATTCAGTCACTGAGAGAATCGATTCATGTAGTAGATGAGGTGCTTTGTGATAGGGCTTTGTAATGGCACAGCTGTTTTGGGGACTTGGCAGGCTCAAGGTGACATCTCTGTGGTAAACTTTTGAAGTAAAAGGTTTGACAAAACAGAAGCAGGGATTTATAGAGAGGTTCAAACTTTTAGGATAGATATCTTGAACTCAGTATGTTTGTTTATTTGCTTGAATGATAATCATATTTTCTTTTCAGTGACCCATGTTGGTTTTACTTTATCAAGATCTTTGTTTGACAGAGAGAGGATGCGGAAGTTTTCCAGTGGGATGATTGTCATAGAAAATTTTGCATGGTTTGTGGGTGTGGATCTACTTAACTGTCAAGCTGTATGTTAAAAGATCAGTTCCTGTTTACTGATCTGCACTTATTCATATTAAGTTGGGATAATATTGCTATGTCTATTAGTGTTGGGCGATATGCTCCATTGTCATATTGTCCTAGCGTCAGCTTGTGAGATCACGGATACATGATATCATCATGCTAATTTATTTAATTATTTACTTAATTACTCTCGAAGCCGGAGAGTGAACCAACTCCAGGGCACGGCTAAAAGCAGGCTAATGTTAGTGTAATCAACTAACTAGACATTATATTTTTTAGTCAAGTAGCATATGAATGTCATATTTTTTATATTACTGAATTTGTGTGTAACATGATCACAATTTAATAAAAACGTTGTAAAATATAAATTATAATGCTTGCATCTCCTGTTATTCAGCAGGTACAGAAAACAGGCAAATAATATTTGCATTATAAAAGAACATCACTCACTTCCTTCTAGTGCGAATTTATGCATTTTTTTAAATCATGCACTCAACAACACAACTCTAATGGCCTCTAATTGGCCAGTGCCTTCATAAACTCAACAGGATCACACGTGATTGGTTAAAATGTGCAACACTTTAATAAACGCGTAAAAATAAATATGATGGTACAAATAAGCCCTAATATTAATTAGATAATAATACTAGCCTAATATTAATAATCATCATCCTGATGGGCGATATTTCTGGCTATCGTCGATACATGATACTATCGTCTATCGGCACAACCCTAATGTCTACATGGAACATCAATGTTACTGTTATTATTATTATTTCTTATTTATCTCGTCATCCAGTAAGTACCCAGTATTTCAGAGAACCGAGTAATAAAAAGTAAAATATACACCCTCATTATTTCTTGTGTGAAGGTGCACGTGACGTGGGATCATGCAAATTGAGTGTACACGGAACAGAATTATGAGCTTTGTTATCTGCGGTGCTTGTTTGGGTTCTGCTGACTGATAGCTTATCAGTTCATGCATGACAGAAGAAGGCGGTACTTTGGATCTGAATATTCAAATACTGCACCAGTATGAGGTAATGACGCCTCCATGAGCTCACCTGAGCACAACCCTATTACACAACCAATTACACACAAACCTCACCAGGGGTGGATAAACACATATACTGTAATAGCCCTGTTTAAGAACATGCATAGGACTGGAGAGCAAATTGTAGCCTATGTATTTACATCCAGCACAGCCAGCTGCATGTGAGTGTTTGTGTAGTGTGATCTCTGTCTAGCTCTCCCTTCCTTCCTCCCCTCTGTTCATTTTTGATAAAACAGCATTACATCACCACTGTATCAGCTGCTAAACAGACAACCTGTGAAACACTGAAACACTGGGCTTAGTGGTGACTGACAGTTGCGTGCAGCTGTTGTTTTCACATGTTTGCTCTGCATTATCTCACAGGAAAGCTATGTCAGAAGATTATGGTGGAGAATTTCTGTACTGCTGATGTAGGACCTGTTTTACTTTTTCTTACTCTAGATACGACCAAGAATAAAACTGGGAAATTGGTGACTTTGTTGGAGTCATCCGTTTCTCTGTCAGAACAAAAGCGATCGTGTCTGTGTTTGGAGCATCTGATGCCCATATGTACAAAAGCACCACTGATTCTCACAAACTTCTCCAAAACATGCTTCCTCAGAGAGCATCCGTTATAAAACCCTCACTGTACATTCATTTTCACAACTACATGAACCTACTGAACTGTGTTCCCCAGTTCATACCTCTTCTCATCCATGATAGTCTGTCATCCTTGGCCTAATAATTGCTGCATGTGATTTGATACATTGCACCACGGTACTAATGCGAACAGTGTGACGTTAAATCTGGCTTGCAATATTTTTAGATACCTGTCCCATTTATTCTCCAATCTTTTCTATCATCTCAGAATTGTTGTCACATTGTCTGTAGCTTAGCAACTGGTGCATGTGATTTGATTCATAGTCGTGCTCTCATAGGCAACTTCCAGCTCCACGATCCAGCTCCAGCATTTTCCTATCCCCACCTCTTCACCCCATAATTTCCAGCAATCTCTCTACTATTCATAGTAAAAAAAAAAAAGTTTATGCATTTATAATCAGAGACAGGTGTTGTAGCACATCAAATGTGTTTTGTGATGTGGACACACAATCTGATATGATTCACTTTCTGCGCCCTCAACATGGATTAATTCATCATACTCTGCCGAGAAGTGAGGAAATACAGTTGCCTTGCAAAATGCTGTAGGGAATGTTGATGGGTTTGAGCCGGAATTCTGCTGGAGTTTCCATTTAAACGTCACATCTCATTTATTTATACAGGAAACTTGGGTAAATAACACTGTAAAAAAACTTGTCAAGGTTACATTACGTCAAAAAGTGATCTGATAAAAAGTTTTCATATGGTGTGTGCATGTCTGAGTTTTACAGTTATAAGCTATAGTGTAATCCAAAGAGTGTAAACTTTACAACAGAAGATCTAAGTCAGTCTGGAAAGTCAAAACAGACAAAGGAAGAGAGTGAGAAAACGAGAAAAGGAGCTCGATGAGAACAAGAAAGACAGGAACTAAAGAGAACGAGGGAGGTGAAAGGACAACAGAGATAACCGTGATTAAACAGGCAGGGAAAGCTTTGTCAGAATGGTCTGATAGCTGAATGTTGTGCTAGAGTCTGTAAGTCAGTGAAATATTTTAATTAGCTCATAATTGTGTTAGTGATTTGCTATTCTTGAGTCTCCGTGTGTGTGTGTGTGTGTGTGTGTGTGTTTTATGTCTTGTAATGTCTGTTTTCTTCAACCTTGTGTGCTAAAACAGCAACCGTCTTTTGCTGTGCTTCACACACACATATCACATGTTCACATTCACACTCTCTGCCTCTCATTCACATGGACATCTGACCAAAAAATAGAGCTCATTTGCATTAGTTGTTCAACTTCTCTTTTTAATTTAGTAACTATTGGCTTGAAAGAGTTGTACTTTAAATTATATCCTTTCCTCTTTACCTTAGTAGAAGTGGTATTTCAAAAGAACCGGGCCACTAATATAAAGGCTTCAAGTTCAGACACTTTGTAGGGATGATCCAGGAACTGAGCGGATACTGAGATCACAATTCAGCACTGAGCAAAGCCACTAAACCAGATTCTGCTCCAGATGGATTGGCCCTGTTATATTAGTGTTCTGTAAGTTGTTTTGGGCAGAAAGCATGTGGTGGGTGGTTTGTTAATTGGATTTGCTTCAATTATGATAACTCTGACATACTGCAGACCCCTGTAGAGAACATATCGAGCTCATAATGTGCCGTCTCGCTTCATCTCTGACTCTTTTACTCATTGTGCACTGCTACTGTTGACTCGTTTAATCCTCTGCACTGCATTGCATAACAAATGGTCATTACACATACAACTAACCGGATGAGATGGAATCAAATACACATGTCTGTGTATGCTAATGCTGCATTGTTATAATGCACACACTGGAGTCTTTGGATAGATTACAACAGATTTACAACATGTTTAGAGAAAAAAGAAAGAAAGGAAATTGGCCTCCTGACAAACAGATGTACTGGCTCTTAGTATAATGTTTTACTCTACCATTTTCTATTTTCAAAGAGCTGACAGGTGGGCATCTCTTTTGCGTATGTGTGCACTCTTTGCATGGCTGTTAAGTAATTTGAGCACAGTGAGTTTTAGGAGCAGATGCAGAGAGTGTTTGGTTAGAAAACAAAGAACTACTGGACTGTAACCACACACCATTTGCATAAAAAAAACATCCCTATTGTTGTTTTTTAAATAAGGGTGGCACCCCTCAGTTTTGCTGCCATGTTGAGATCACATGATAATGTGCTACTCATCTCAGTGATTCTACTGTTTTTGCTCTTTTCCAGTTGAAGAGCGAACAAATCACAATTATTCTGTAGTTACCTTTGCTTTTCTGTGATGTAGCATCCACACCGACAGGTGTCAGCGCTTTGTTCAAGACCACTGTTGTATAAATTGATTAAGAAGATAAATAAGAAAAATCTAAATATTATGTAATGATAGATTATGGGTTATTATAAATTAAACATTAAATATAACAATTATGCTTTATACAATACAAAAAAAATATGTTGTCTATACACCTGTATACATTAATGTATTCAACTATTTAGTTATTCCAAATTGTATTATATTTTTCACAATACTACTTGTTTTACTGTTTTATATCAAACATATAATAATTCAAGAGAGAGAGAACATAAAATGACTTAAAATGGTGAAGATCACATGAAAGAATCACACAACTTTTACATGTTTTACATGACTATTTACATGTCAATACATTTGCGAGGACATTTTCCAAGGTTTGGACTTGACAAATAAATGTACAATAATCCAGTTTGTTGGCACGTACAGTAACAGTGTGTTTCAGTTCTTAATGGAGTCTGGTTTTGTGGAGTAATGTGTGTTTGATCATGAGGCATGTTCCGTAACTTCAATTCTCACTCAGGAATGTCCTCTACAGGAAAACCTGGAAACGTTGTGTTCCAGCCCGAAGCTCAGGAAGTGTGTTTTCTGACCCGTGTGTGTGTGTGTGTGTGTGTGTGTGTGTGTGTGTGTGTGTGTGTGCACATGTGCACACTGTAAGAGAGTATTCTAAGACTGGCTGGATTCTCAGATGTGGTTGCTATGGGAACAGCAGAGCAAGGCGTTTGTCCTGTATGACCACTGGGAAGGTACCTGTCAATCATGCTGTCGGCGAGGACAGCCGGGTCTAATGGAAACACATGTTCAGCTCAAGGAGAGAGACAGTTATGCATGTGTTGGTGTGTGAGAGGTGGTCACGTCTTCTTGCCTTATTGCACTGTTCTTCAGAGGTTACATCATGACGCTGGTTGAAATTTTGTTTAGACAACAAAAGATATTCAACAGCAAACACCTTCTTATCAGCATCTAAGGATAAATGAAATAAATTGCTGTTTGACATCTCTGACTGAATAACACGACCTCTGGTGAAGGACTTTTATTTTTATTGAAGTAAAAGTAAAACTTTGTACACAAATAAAGCAGAAATGTATTCAGGTGTTTTTTTTTACTAATTAGTCACTCTGAAAATTACCAGTTTTTCTTGACAAGCCACCATGGTAAAAAAAAAAAATACAAATAATGTTTTTTAATTAAATTTAAATGTAGGGTTTTTCAATTTAAATAGTGAAAACAATAATATATTCCCATTTTGAATTCTACAATGTGTATTTAAAATTAATTTTGTGCCATGTTTTATCAAATAATTAATTGTAATATAAATAAATAAAACATCATAATCATATCATAAATTCTAAAATGCATATTTAAATATATATTAAAACATCCTTTTGTCATTTTTTGTTAAATAATTGTAATTAAGTTTAATGAATTATTTTCTCGACATGGCACCATGGTAAAATTTAAAATAATAATAATTCAATTTAAATATAGAATATTTATATTTAAATAGTGAAAAATAATTTCATATTTTAAATTCTAAAATGTGTATTTAACAATAATTGTGTGACATATTTTGTCAAGTTCTTTGTGGTAAACAAACAAATAAATAAGAATTAGAATCATATCATAAATTCCAAAATGTATATTTAAAATAATTATTTTGTCATATTTTTGTCAAATACTTTTAATGAAATTTAATTAAGTTTAATGAATTAATGTGAATTAATTGAATTATGAATTAATTGTACCTTTAACAATCCTCTATGATATAATTAGCAGCCCTGTTTGATGCACGTGTTCAGTGTAATCAGTCCTAAACCAAAAACATCTGAAATGTAGTTGGTATAAATTCATGTTATAGATTACAGGTAAGTAAATGTTGTCTTATACGACCTGCTTGAGCATACAGGTGGTTGACACTTGTAGCAGGACTAAATGAAACCTCAGCAATCGTCATACTAATCTAGAACCACACGCTTAGTAGCCACGAGGACTGTTTTTTTATTTCAGTTCAAGCAGACGCTTCCTCTCACGCTCTCACAGCTGCGTTCCTTCACATCTTCTATCTTTATCAAGCAGACACTCACACACTGAGAGAAAGTGAAAGCCATCTCTCCCAGATCAAACTACACGGCTCCTCGCTGTTGAATTCTCATTACACATCACCACCGGGCTTGATGGAATCTGGTTGACTTGATTGAAGTTTAATAATCTGGTGTTGAAAGGGTTTTTAGCAGGATAATGAGACCTTTGCACTTCCACCTGCTTCTTTTTCTTTCAGCTTTGTGTTTAGCATTTTAAAATCTGTTTTAAAAGCGATCTGAGAAGATGTATTAAGGTATACTTGGGTAACCAGACGTTTCTTATGTAACATCCTCATTTTCTTTGTGAAATAATACCAGTAGCTAACAGGCCACTGCTCACTGTAGAGGTTTTGCTAACACTTTACCACTTTATTCCGTTATAATACGGCAAGCTATAATGTATTATAATGCACATTATGAATAATTATAATGCATTATACCATCAATAACCCTTTATAATGCATTATACGTAAAGGCTTTAAATAAAATTTTACAAAGTTTTTATGTTGTTACCATTCATCCTTTGTCTATTAATTATTAAATATGTGTTGCTAATAGTGTATTCATTATTACTAGTTTTCCATTGAAAACTTGACTGAAGCGGATGACTTTCAGGAGCAACCATCATCATCATCATTGTGCTATCAGTTATGAGAGGAACAGGGTGTCTCAGATTCATCTCAACAAACTTTCATGTTCATATGTGACCCTGGACCACAAAACCAGTTATAAGGGGTCACTTTTTTTATTTGAAGCTGAATAAATAAGCTTTCCATTGTTGTTAGGATAGGACAATATTTGGCCGAGATGAAACTATTTGAAAATCTGGAATCGGGGGGTAAAAAAAAAAATATCTAAATATTGGGAAAATTGCCTTTAAAGTTGTCCAAATTAAGTTCTTAGCAATGCATATTACGGCACTATTCATAAATTAAGTTTTTATATATTTATGTTGGGACATTTACAAAAAATCCTCATGGAACATGACCCACAATATCCTAATGATTTTTGACATAAAAGAAAAATTCTAATTTTGACCCATATAATGTATTGTTGGCTATTGCTATAATTTTACCCATGCTACTTATGACTGGTTTCATGTTCCAGGGTCACAGATGTTTGATCATTAAATAGACATTAGTATGACTGATTATAATATATTATAGTTCACAGTTGATAATTCATATTCAATTCAGTTCAAGTTTATTTGTATACCGCTTTACACAATACAAATAGTTGCAAAGCAGCTTTACAAAAAAAATACATTTCTATTTTAAAGTTTCTACATTATATTTAGTAGTAGCTTATCAGTGGTGACTCTCCATATTGCAGAAATGTACAGTAAAATGCATGCAGTTAGTTAATGACATGTAATCATATCTCATAGTTGTCATGATCAAAATACACAGAGCAACTTTTTTATTTCATATATAATAATATAGGCAAACTTATTGATGCATTGACCACTGTTCATTTCAAAATTCTATTTACATTAGTGTGCAGTTTTCCAGAATTTTCCTGACCTGCAGTTCATATGCTAAAGTTCATCTAATGTGTTTTAAATTATTTTTGTGTAATAATTTGTTTTTGGGCCTTCAAATCTTCATGGAATATTTGTGCAAATATTATTATTGTACAAAATATTGTGCATTACAATGCATTTGTCACATTACAGCTGTAGTGTACAGTACAGCTCACTCTGTATTTATCCAGAGTGAGCAAAAGGGCTGGCAAAATCACTCTGGACCCCTCACCCCAAGCACACTCCATCTTTGAACTGTTACCGTCTCGTCTGGTCGACGCTACAGAGCTCTGAGCACCAGAACGACCAGACACAGGAACAGTTTCTTCCCTCAGGCAATCCATCTCACGAACACTTGACAATAAACGTGGAACACACAACACTATTATACATTATTTATTCATCACACATACTTGTTTTCATTTCAATTTGCACATTTCATACCTGTACATACATAATTGTCTATATTATATATTGTGTTTTTGCTTTTTTGTACATTACCTATTGTATATTTGTACATTATTCTTATTATCTGTGTCTTGTGCTGTTGCTGTTGCTGGAGCTTCTGTCACTATAACAAATTCCTCGTATGTGTTAACATACCTGGCAATAAAGCTCATTCTCATTCTCTCATTCTACTAATGTGAATTGTAAGTGAACTGCAAAAAATGTGACAATTATTTAAAATGGTCTAAGAAATAATGTAAAGAATACTTTTCCTATAAATGTGAACTTACAGTACAATCTTGCACTTGAAGAAAGCTTATGTCCACGTTATTTCCCAGCCCACACAATATATACCAGATGGTTGAAATTTGGGAAATTGGGTGAAACGATGCTTGAAAAGAATTCATACTCCTGTTCCCCCTCTATGTGTGTGTGTGTGTGTGTGTGGTGGGAAATTGAGCTCTGTCTTGGAGGGGGATCAGTGTGTCATATTGAGATCAGAGCAAAGCACTTCACATAATCTGTTTCTAGATCTATGTACCTATCCTGACACTGATTGAGTGAGGCGGTCAGTCAGGCTTCACTTTTTCCCAGCATGTGAATTCTGAAGGGCAGTGAGGAACAGGGGAGAGAATTTAAGAGCTTCTGTATACTGAGGGCACAATGAGGTAGAGATTTGATGGCTTTATGAATGGGCTATTAGGACATACAACTCTTACATTATGAGTGGAAGATCAGTCACTGAATGGATGCGTTGGCATGGTGATTGTTTAGGTCTTATCTGCCTATTTGATTACATGCTGTGAGTGTCTCACAGTCTACATCCACACTTGGAAAACATGCTCGGATTTGTGCATGTGGGTTTATTCTTGGCTAGTATAAAGCTGTCTATAAAAAATACATATTTATTCAGTTGCATTTTACAAAAATGTCTGTAAATGTCTACACTCTGTGTGTTTGTATATAACGGTGCAAAAAACTTCTGTATATGGAACAATAATTTTGTTAATAAATCAATTTCTCCCTGTCCCTCTTGTCTCACAGACTCTCCACCTGAGAAAACAGGGTGGAGACATAGCACGACAGGCTCCGCCCCTGACAAAGCCCCACCCACTATGGAGCCCACTGTCACTGCTGCTACACCCTTTAGGGTCACAGTGAGTATTATGTGTGTTTGTCATGTGTAAGAGTGTGTGTGCGTCTGATCAAACACAATCTGGAATCCAGATGTGATGCATACTGTGTCCACATGTATCTTATCTTTATTGCTGCTGCTACTTCAGATCTTTAGCATTAAAACTCTGCAGTACTAATAAACATTAGCTTTCAAGTCATGTTGTCAAATGTTAATTTCCTACTTGAGGCTACACATGTGAGCTGTGGTGGTGTTTTATTTTATTTTAATTTTTTAAGTAGCTAAAAAGCAAAAATCCTGTGCACATTCAACCAACGTAATGTTCAGCCTAATAACCAAACAGCTGAAACTCAAGATGGTGATCCAGCCCAAAACCACATACCAAGCCTAATATTTTAAGTATTAAGTTGAAGTCTGGATCAAGGCTAGATTTATAGGCTAGATTATACATCAGGATATTTCATACAAATGAATCCCGAACAAGCTCATTTGAAGAGAATGTTTTATTGATGGGCATCAGGGAAGATTTAACAACGTTCGAATGCTCGCTGTAATTGGTATGAAGTTGTAATGATATGTTTATGAGCGTGAGCTCTATTAGCAAGGGATGGCAAAACTTCTCATGATTGAAAAGCAGTCTGTTAGCAATCGTTTCAAATTGAAGCTCACATTATGTGCCGGTTGCGGAAGTGAATCATTAGCAATCAACAGCAGGTGGTATACAGTAGTTTCACCCTCTGTATAAAATGCAGTGCATGTGGGCTTTTTATGTGTTTTTGCTGCTTAGCATTTACTGAATGCGGGTGTAATTACATTTAAATGAGGTCTCTGAGGTGACTTGAGAGCCACTTGACCTCTGAGCTTCTGCAGATTCATGCCCAATTGCTCTTATAGCCTAGTGCATTGTTTGCAAATATCTCCTACAATGTTAAAACATGATCTGAGAACACTTAAGTTCCACCACACATCTTCTCAGTGCTGTACATGTATGAATAGGTTCAAGGCACAGATTGGAAACCTTAGATGTCATTGTTTTGGGTGAATGATGGAAGATGCCACATAGCTTGATATGTTATGTCAGTCTACATGGACAAATAGTAAAGTAATGATAATCCCCCTGCACCCCCTGCTGGTAGGCAGTGGTACTGTACCTTTCAGAATCAGGAGCTTGTGAGATTTTTCTCCCTCTCTGTTCTTCTATTATCCTCCTTTCTGAACTCGTATTCACTGTGCAGTGTGCATGAATAACACCATCAATGCCAGGTCTGGTTTTGACCATGAGACATTGACAGATGTATTGAAAGACCTTGAAGATTCTTATATGAAAGAAATTGTGGTATAATTAATTTACATATCTAGAAAGATGGATGAATAGTTTTGTGAATGCGGTATAAAACCCACTCTGTGAACTAATCGGTGCTGTGTGTGTGGTAAAGATGAAGTGTGGGAAAAGTCCAAGAACACGGTTTTCAGCAAAGTTTTTTTATTTTCTTTAATCGATTAGTTACTCCGTAGCCAGATTTGTTTTGTGTTAAACTGTATCTGACACTTTACTGGATGCCTGACATATACATTTGACTGAACTGACAAGGTAATGGGAAATGTTTTTAAAGTTACATTATTTAGCTAGATATAGTCATAGGTAAATATTTCAGGTTATTTTTCATTGATTTGCTCCTGGCAGGGTTTGGATATATAGGCTTTATTTAATTTCTGCTGCTTACACCTAACCCAGGTTTTCTCATCTGCTCATCTATTATGAAAATAGCCAAAAGCATCCTTGTGGTTTAACATATAACTAGGATGATGTGTGCCCAAGGGCCTGGAATATTGACTGTCAACATCCATGACCTGTTTGACAGACCTGCTCGATAGTTGCTTATTAACACGGTGTGACATTGCATACCATGACTGAATTATTTACTAGGGCTGCAACGAACACTGCTTTGATAACTGATTCGATTATTTTTCATTCAATCTGAATTTTCACATCTTTTATGTATGATATTGTGTGCAAAAATAATTATAAGTTTCAAATAAAATGGTTAATGCCTGTTTACACCAAGAAAGATAACTATAATGATACATTTATTGGCATCCACACCAAGGACGATAATGTTCTGTTTATTATAAGAGTATGTTGCAGTTATTTTGTTTTCTGCTTTAAATGCTCAAGCTCTTTAAGTCACGTGGATTCTGATTGGCTATCAATGTTTTGATAGCTGGAAAAAAGTTCTGAAAGTGATTGCAACGATATTGTTTCTCTGTCGTTATTGTTGTGTTGTGGACTTTACTATTCTCATAGAATTAGAACAATTATTTAAACTTTGTAGTTATAGTTATCATCCTTGTTACGAATGGCTCTTTGCAACAAAAGAGCACGAGAGCAGTTTTTGCATAAATACTGACAAAGGGAAGAATGTTTTGCAAGAATGCACACATTCATTTCTCGTAGCAACACAATTCTGTCATCATATAACATTCTCCTGTAAAGTAATTGTGATTTCAGTTATGGTTCATTTAAAAGCATAATTTAATGTTTATCAAATCATATTGTTTTGATTCACATGATTGTGCTTCTTGCTGTTGATTGACATGGTCTGTGAAGCCTTTTTTAATAATGTTAATGACAACAGACACATTTTTATCTGATGTTTGCTATCACAACATATGCATTATAAGAACATAACATAAGAACATACAATAATGTGCTGCTTGTTAAGTTGATTGGATACTTTTATTCAGCAAGGATACATTAAATTGATCAAAAGTGGCAGTAAAGAAATGTACAGTGATACAAAAGATTTATATTTTAAATAAATGCTTTTCTTTTAAAAGAATCTTTAAAAAAAGTTACGGTTGCACAAGTGTTTTCAACATTAAAAATAATAATAAATGTTGAGCACCAAATCAGATTGTGAAGCATTGTGTCACTGAAGTAATGACTGCTGAAAATTCTGCTTTGCTGTAACAGGATTAAATTACGTTTTAACATATTAACATAGAAAACAGTTATTGTAAATTGTAATGATATTTTACAGTATAATGGTTATTGCTGTATTTTTGATCAAATAAATGCAGCCTTGGTGAGCATAAGAGACTTCTTTCAAAACATTCAAAAAGTCTCACTGAGCCCAAACTTTGAATGGTAGTGTAAGATTATGTCAGAGTAAAAAAAATGAAATCTGAAACTGAAAATCAGTTAATTTAGGAATACCAGTCAAACCGGTTATCAGTTTACTCTCGACTCTATTCACAGCACTTGACAACCTGGCAACACGAAATTACAAACTCATAACCTTCTTTGAAGCAAGCTTTGAAGCTTACTGCATCAATATTTTTGCAATTCTTGTTATGTTTGGACAGGGGAGCTTGTTTATTATTCAGATGTCTTCTTGTCATTGTCTCTCTCAGTTTTGAAGTCTCTCACTTCTGATTTGATTTCCTTTTCTTTCGATGCTAGGGAACGGTAGGCTGCAATACTCTGACTGATTGCTCTGTGATTAAGAGATGTCTGTGTGTAATCATTTGCATATATTGTGAGTAGTAATCAGTAGGGTGCTTTAATTATGTAGAATATGCAGATGTGTTAATTGGTTGGGGGGAACGGCCTGCTTTCTGTTTGTTTACTAACACTTTCTTGACAGAAACTTCATGTCTTCTGACTCGCCTTTCTTTTCCCCCAGAAACTCTTTCCACACCTTTTCTTATTCTTTCTCCGTTGTTTCTCACATTCTCACATTCACATTTTTATCTCTACAATAGCAGCCTTACAGCAAGGATGAGCGGATCATATTTTGTCCTTGACTTTCATTCTTTTCTTACAATCCTTCACGTTCTCACTTTCATTTTTTATTTTTCACTCTTTCTCACTTTATGCTTCCCTTTCCTTTCCGATGCCCTTGATGCCAACCTGCTGTCTCCATGGTAACTGGTGCTTAAAGGAAGTTGAGTCTTGAGCCGCAAAAATGTGACAGGTGCTTTCACAGAAAAAGGGTCTATAATGTGGGATAATTAACGAGTGAGTGAATGTATGAAATGGTGGTGAAAGATCAATATGAATATGCCTGTTATTATTATAATGTCTGTCCTATTCTCTGTCATTTCCTCATTAGGGGTTTTTGAGTCGCAGGTTAAAGGGCTCAATAAAGCGGACTAAGAGTCAGCCTAAACTGGATAGGAACAGCAGTTTCAGACACATTCTGCCAGGCTTCAGACCAGTGGACAACGACAGGTAAACAACAACAATTTTCAGTCTCATTGAAATCTTTATTAAAGCTAAAGTGTTTAATTTCTACACCACTAAGAAGAACCTGCTCTACAGAGGATCTGTGTGTTTGGATAGTTTTAAACCAGTGGTTCTCAGGCTTTTTGACTACAATTGAAAGCTATTTCTGTAATGACATAGCTGCTTGTTTTCAAATATATAGGCTTATTACAGAAACCAGGAGTGACAATATGTTAAAGTAATTACAGGAGTTTTACAAGCTGAATAGATTTGAGAAGTTTTCACAATTTGTTATGACTAATGAGTTTACTGACAAAAGTCAAATAAATATTTTAGAGCCTTAGAGAACTAGAAGAAAATTCATATTTTAACAATTCAACTTTAAAATGACATTTTTTTTGAAAGAACAAATTAAAATAAGATGTCTTGATTTTTATTTTTATTTTAACTTATGTCTCATTTGTAAAATGTTAAGCATTTTTGCAGACCACTTGGAAATGCTCCCTGGTTGTTTTAAACTAGTTAAAAGTATCTTAAAAATGGCATTACAATGTCATATTTAATCTTTCAGTCACTGTCCCGATTGGAGATCAGTTGTTTCATTGCACCGTGTTATTGGAGACAATAACAATTTTGATAAAAACATTTTTTTTACTGGATGTGAATGGATATGTACTGTATGAGCGCCTGATGACAGTTGTGTCTTAGTATAGATATTTTTGCATGTGTTTGCATTCTGTGTGGTAATTCCAATGGAATAACACCATATGTAAATGTGAGATTTTGCATTTCCTCATGTCCGTGCTGCATAATTTGTTGCACCCTGAACAATGACGTGTGAAGTATGTGTGTGTGTGTGGCCTGAAAATGTGTGTCTGTTTGGCAGACTGTTTATTGAGGTCACTTTTGACATGCCTCTCTTGTCAGTGAAAACCGACAGAGCTTTGCAGTCCAATCTGTCATCTGCCTCTTTCTCGGAGATACTCCTTCATGCATCTTCTCTTTCCCTTATCCCATAAATATCCCTCACTTTAAACAGACTGCAGCTGTGCTCTGCTCTCGAGTTGTTGCTCATTTCTATGCAAATTTCTGATTTGGAAAGTTTTGCTGTATTTTATTTTACTGTAAATGTAATACACGTACTGTTATGCTCACAATTTGCAGAACAATAACAGTTTGGTAGTGGTACTAGAAATAGACTGATGTGACAAATTTCTGGTCTAGCTGTTTATTGCTATTTTCTTTTCTAGTTTAAATCTTGAAAGTGGACATTAATTGAGGTATTGTGAGAAAGGAGTCTGCTGTAGGACTAAATGTAAATCATATAGAGAGGTCAGGCTTCCAGGCAGGACAGGAATGCATCGATCGAAAGCCCACTGTCCAATAAACAATGAAAAGCTCCCCCCGCCCCCAGTGCAAACAACCGTCATGATAGACTGCCAGTGAAGCATATTCTCCAAGCGGAACTCAAAATGAAATGTTTGGAGCCTCTTGTCCAGTGAACATTTATCTTTGCTCTTATTAAACATTTATATTTGGTGCTCTTAAATTCTATGAATTCCAGTAATGTCTACAGACAGATTGATGAGACATTACAGTCATTCTGTATGATATTATTTCCGCTTTTATTTGATAAAATATCACATTTATTAGTATATCAATAAATTACATTGCTGGGAAAGCTGGATTCCATTCAGATTTAAAGCAATCATCATTTATTTTACCTGGTTAACCTCAGCCCAACCAGCCAGCTGATTAACCATATTGAACCATATTGTGTAGAGAGAGAGGATATCTAGAGATATATATAGAGATTGTTTTGGTGAATCTCAATCAGTATAACCCCAGTTTGTACTTTATCTGTGCTCAGTGTTTATTAACTTGTTAATCTGGGCACTAGCTGGCAGCGTTTTCCCAGTTTAGCTTTAGCCAATAGCTTAGACCCTAAGAATTCCCAGTCAGTCACAACCCTCGTTTTACCTTATATCAGCAGCATTAACAGCAGCCGCTGCTCTAAACCCACGGCCTGAGCTGCTCATCCATTCTTTACACAAATGAGATTAAATGTGCGGATGCTGCTAATCCCAAAAGCATCTAATTTGATTGGATTAAGTGTAGTAATTGTCTGTGCTTTCAGCATGGCTTGGCTGGAGCAGACTATGGATGGCTGTGCTTGTACAGATAGGGGATGAGTACTCTGGACTTCTGTGGGTCCAAATGGATTTTTGTTGAGTTTGTGTGCCCGATTCCCCGGCTGATGTGAGTGCAGCTTACTGTTGTGCCGCTTATGATCTGTGCTTGAATATTTGTGTGTATCGCTGCATTATTATATTAATTTGGCTGAAAATGACCCTGAGTTTTCCAGACAGTCTGACTGTGGCTCCTATTAGAAAGAGTCAAGAGATGTTAATAGAAATCGACTCTTCTGTTGACAGCTCTTACATTAAGGGATATGCGTATACAAAGGCAGTTACATCTAAATGGACATTTATTATATGCAGCATGCAGTTTTCTCTGTAGCATTTTTGTAGAAAGCCAATATGTAGGTGAGGTTTAATTTTACTAATTTATTTATAATGTTCCCCCATAATGCACTGAAACATTTAGTTTGTGCTGTTTGTCCTCCTGGCACAGATGGCATTTAGGAGACTTACTGAACATGAGACCAGCCACAAGTTGAACCATTTACCAATAAGCAAGGCTGTTCTGTTCCGGTGGATGGAGAAAAGGATTGCTCTTAGAGTGTAAACTGGATTTCAAGTCAAATGAATGTCAAACATAGACATTATTGGGGGGATCTACTAATTGTTGACTGTTTATCTGCTATGTGTACTTTAATTTTATAGTTTTTAGTCTTTAGTTTTACATGACAATTTTCTACACACTGTCCAACAAATAGATTTATTTGCTACTGTACCATTTTTTATGTGTAAATGCTGTCTGTTGTGATTGGCTATTGACCTGCTATGCTGAAGAGGCCATATGTAATTGTAAGCAGCCATATGCTCAGGGTTGTGATGTCATAACCACAATTATTTTTTTAATAGTGGGTATTTGCAGTTTATTTTTCAGAAATTATTTGTGGAGGATGGACTGAGGAATGAACTCTGTGTTG
Organism: Gymnocypris eckloni scoliostomus; assembly: GCA_027564155.1. Taxonomy (NCBI): domain Eukaryota; kingdom Metazoa; phylum Chordata; class Actinopteri; order Cypriniformes; family Cyprinidae; genus Gymnocypris; species Gymnocypris eckloni. The sequence continues at coordinate 18,088,644 of CM050414.1, forward strand.
TCAGAGTTTTCATATATCTATATCTGCATATAGTACACCAGGGGTCGGCAAGTAAGTTTGGCATCGGGCCAAAACAAAATTTGCCACTAGATAGCGGACCAGAACATAGTCAAAGGATAATTTAAGAAATTCATTGAGGAAAAATGCAACTAGAATTGCTGTGACAGACTGTTACAGTGTCTTCTGTAAATGGTATTGAGCTGTTTCTCTGTTAAATCCTGGAGGACAGTCAAAAAACCACAATTTGTGGGGCGGTGTCTGACAGAGTATGTGAGCGGAGTGGAGCACCAACAATTTCCCCTCCGCGCTCCGAGCATTTAATAATAACTCTCCTCCGGGTTCACCATTTCCCGCTCGGCTCCTCACTCACTGATATCAGAAACACCGCTCCGCGCCTAAAGTATTTCAGAATGTTTGAAATACCACAGTTCTGTTCATCACGTATATTATAAAATAAAATTACAGGAGAGTTTCAAAGTGACTTATTGGAACACTAGTGAGCAAACTTTTTTCCTACCACGTCCACATGACAAGCTAATAACATGGTTTTCAGCATTATAATAGCTTCTTTTTGCATTGCAAATTTTGTTTATGATGAAAATAACTACGTTTTCATCAGTTATTTTACCTACGGATCGATGCATTTCTCACAGATTTCTACTCATTCGAAATCAGATACAGATGAAGTAGCACTGTTAGATTACAGTTGTTTGAATGCATTATCGAGAGAGCAACAGCGTGTGAACAAGTGTTGTAGTACTTGTTTAAATCATGCTTTCAGTTGAAAATATTCAGTATCTAGACTAGAAGCAACGAACAAATCTATTTTAGAACCAGCCGCTATCAAAATAATCTGGCTGTGGCGCGAGCCAGATATTATTGCTGGCGGGCCAGTTTTGGGGCGGGCCGCCTGTTGCCGACCACTGTAGTACACTTAATTATTTTTATTTTCCATGATATGTTAACTTTAAAAGCCAAAATTACAACGATAACTTGGCATACATTTAAACGATAAAGAGTGCCACAAATAGACCTGTGGACAGAATTGGAGCAATTTGTTTTCTCTTTAAATACTCACATATTCACAGATACACAACTCGTGTCACTGACACAAATTTTAATATAGACTGGCACTGCTTTTTATTTGATATTCTCAGGTGGCACTAATAGATTCTAATGACTTTACAGGGTCAGATCTAAATTAAAAGCATTTGAACATTTTTCCTTACACTTGTTTTATTGTTCTCTCACGTATCCTTCGTTCTCTCCCTACTGAGCAGAAAAGAGGTGATGTTGTCAAGGAAACTGCCATATCGGGGAAAAAATCTCTGCATTGCTTTATTGCTCAGTAAATTTAATTTGGTAAAAAAGGAACTAATTCCTAAGGAAATACTGAAGTATGTAGATTGAACTAGAGCCACTTTTAATCAAACTGTCAAGCTCAATATGTATGTTTTGTGATGAGTGATTTTAATAAGGCCTCAAAGTCGGCTGTTGAGTCTGCTTGGACAAAACAAAATTGGCTGTCTTTATTGAATGTGCAGGCAATAATACTGTTTTAAATCACTGAAGATGTTTTTGAGACTGTCTCCTGTTTTCACGCTTTTCATAATGCACTAGATGAATTTGAATTGTTACAGTAATTTACAGTGGCATACTGAAATGGCTACAACAAATAGTGCATTAAATAACTGCCATTTGAGTGAACAATTCTTCTTAACACCGGTATATTTACACCGGTTCATTCTTGTCCTTACATTTTATTGACTTGCAGCACTGGGACTTTTCATTGTGTATCACTCCACTTGTCTGTGTTTGCACGATTCAGACAGATTTAGGTCTGTGTGGTGGGGATTTTTCTGTAGGTTATAGTGTTATGTCAGTAGGTGAAAGTAAGTGCATCATTGAGTAATTTGCCCAAACCAACTAATACTCAAAACATTACAGATTCGTTCAGAAATTAAGCAAGTGAATGTCTTTGAGTAAGTCATTGAATCATTTACCCTAATGATTTGTTCAAAAACGCTAAAGGCAAATAGTTCTTACTGTTTGTTTTTAACTTCAAACTTAGCTCTTCAATTGATAAATGATGTTATACGTGTTTGAAATTAAATTTTTACAATATTTTAAAGTGCACAATGTAATTTTGTGTACTTCTGTACATATAGCCTATAAATAGCCTACACTACCATTCAAAATGTTGTGGTCAATAGGAAATCAATACTTTAATAAAAAACAAATGATCAGTAAAGGCTGTTTAATGTTAAAGCTTTCTGTTTCAAATAATACTTTTTTATTACTTTCTATTTATAAAAATCCTAAAATAAGATCTATAATATTTCCATAAAAAGATGGCACCACAGCTGTTTTCAATATTGATAGTAATTAGAAATGTTCCTTGAGGACTAAATTAGCATATTAGAAAGATTTCAGAAGGATCATCAAGTAATGAAAATTCAGCTTTGCGATCATGGAAAAAATACAAATATATTAATATACAAATATATAAATATATTTTAAAATATATTCAAATGGGGAAAATAGGTTTAATGTTTTACAGTATTTTTGAACAAGAGACTTCTTTCAAAAACACTTAACAAAATCCTATTAACATTAACCATTAAATGATAGATTATATATAGTTTTCATTCTCCAGTTAGCTAGGAGTTAAAAAAAAAACGTTATCACAGGCAGCCTCAGACCTGCTGTGATCATTTCAGACTGTTTACATGCTGATTTCTGAGCTTAAGTCTGAAAGATGACTGTTGACAAAGCCAGGGCTGCTTCTAAAATTGCCCGTTTTATTTTGCTATTGGAGAAAATGTTGTTTTGGTTGATTATATGCTGTGTACCCTGTCACAGCCATCTGTGAGTATTGATTTGGGATGAAAGGGTGTCATCTGACTAACAAAGACATGCATATGAGATTCACATTTTTGTGCATATCTGGTTTTGTCTGCGGGAAAGAGTAAAGCCATTTATACAAGCACATGCATATCCAAACTCACATCCAGACAGAGAGAGATACAGAGAGCACAGGAAGTAGGACAGTGGAAAAAATATGTAAGGAGGGGAAGGATGCATAACAGAGCGAGCACAAGAGGGCAGTAGAGAGAGAAAAAGAGTGAGAGGGGTGAAAGAAAGGGTTGACCGAGAGAGAGAGAGAGAGAGATTTATCCGCTCCGCCTTCCCCAGAAAACAACCGGCAGTGGTTTGGCTGCTCAGTGCTGAGCGAGCAAGAGAGAGAAGCAGGGAGAGGGAAGTGCTCAGTGCGGAAAATGGAGCTTTGAGAGCTGCCCAACAGATCCATTCCCTTCCAGAGTTATCTTCTGTCCTCTCTCGTTCTCTCCAGTGTCCGACTGCTGCACTGAATTCACAGGATGACTGGTGAGTGATTAGTCTGATTCCTGATCCTTCTTTGGCTCTGAATTTGTCATGTGGTTCTCATGAATATAATGTGATTATGCAAACTAGAAGTCTCTCTCACACACACACACACACACACACACGCACGCACACACACACACACACACACACACACACACACACACACTTATACATTTCTATATTCACATGCTGTGATCTGGGACTGTTCAGTAATGCATTCGTTTGTAATTGTTCCTAACACTGTGATGGGGGATGTTGGTCACATCAGATGTTCTGGGTCACTGGACTCATGTGGTTAAATTCTGATGCCATTTTAGTGTGGAGTCACTCTGGCCAGAAGCAGCACATCTGCATTAAGATTTTTAAATGGCTGCATCTGATTAAATTAAACTTCAATTGAAAGTGTATTCTGTATGATAGAGGGTGTGTCATTCTTGTGATAATTCAAATGATTCGTTAAGGATGACGCCTGTTCATCGCAGGCTGCCTGTCACTTGTGGTTGTTTTGTTTTTGTTTTTTTGATGACTTGAGGTTATGAACTTCTCTCAACCTGTCAGCTTGTGTATGCGTGTGTCTGTAATTATATTTCAGTTGAACAGCTGCTCACATTCATAACACTGAGGCTCACCGTGTCTCTCACTATCTAATCTTCCTCCCTGGATTTATAGATTTAAAGATTGATTAATGATTAATTACTTTTGCATACCGTGCAAGTGAGTCATACCAACACTCCATTATCTGGGGAAAGTGAAAGGGTGGTGTTGTTTCACCAAGGACCTTTTTCTGTCTGATCTGACCCTTAAAATTACTGCCATTGGTGGAACTTAAATTAACGTCCTGTGGTCATGTAAAACCTACCTAATATCAGGGGTTTTTAAAGTTGTGTTTTTTATTTATCTATTTATTCTAGGGGAATTGGTTTAGTCAGATTTGTTTGCAAGTCTTTCTTGCATGTCCCTTTTTTGAGTGAATCACGTTTCACTCAAGTCGGTTCCTTCCAATGAATTTATCTCAATCAAAATACATTTTGAACATCCTTATTCAGTATTCGCAAATGACTGGAAAGGTCATGGAAAAGCCCTGGTCGTTCATTGGTTAAACTTTGAGATGATTTAGTCATATTAATATTTGTACTTAAATTAAACTAGTTTATATTTTTCTATTCTGTTCTATTCTAATATCCCACATTTTGTGAATGTAAACATTTTTCTGCTTACCTTCAGTCATATTGAATTATATATATATATATATATATATATGTGTGTGAATTATATTATATTATAAATGTTTATTTATTTACCACGATTTAGGAATACATTATTTTACATTATTTTCTATTGTAAACACATGGTATAATTAAATCAAAAAGTAAAGCATAAGAAATCAGAATGTTTATGGCAACGTACACAGATGGAAAAAGTGAAAGCTCTTGTATTATAGCAGAGAATGTGTAAGGAAAGCCAAATTTATTTATTTGACAAACACCTCTAAACTGAGTAGAGAGCGAATGAGAAATGGTGTGAAAAAAGAGGGAGACATGAGAGGAGAGTGTCTCCTCTGTACCAGCTGTTCTTTGACGTCTCTTCAGCTGTGCTGGAACAGAAAATTAAAGATGGATAACGGATTTGATGGATAAAATAAAAGACAAGAAAAAAGTGTAATGTGCAAAAATGTTTTCGAAACTTGCAATAGAGTCTGCAAATCAAGCCCATCTCTCTTTCCCCCTGCCTGGTTTTCTCTCAGTCACTCTCTAATTGCACTGTCATGACCAATCTCTCTCATCTATTGATTTGTTGTGCACCGCTGAGGCGTGACTACTGCTCTGCTCCCCTGGAACATAAGGAGGATGGTAGAGCATCTTCTTCTCAGGAGAGGGTCACCTCTGAATGCTCAACCTGACTAGAGTTTCTGGGTAAAGATGTCTCAGAGGTGAATGTGTTCGAGACATTCGGATCAGAACAGGGCCATAAACTTTCAATGAACAGAAGGGCTCTGTGTTAGTTGCTGGCATTGGAAGCCTGTTTATTGTCTCTGATCTGTGTTGCATGTAGGACACACTCGGAATGGAATGTTACCATATTTGTAAGTGTTATGCATCAAGATAAATATGGAGGAATCTTATCGAGACATTTTAAAGCTGTTATTCCTGTCCTACCAGACAAACCAAGTCCAGGGAACAAATATGAGAAATGCACAGTTTAAAGTCATTCAGGATGCAGATGGTTTTAATAATTTCCTAAATTTTCCCCTCTCTCTTTAAGAAACCACAGATTTTTTGGAAACGTCTGCTAGTTAAAACAATGAATAGTCATCTTATTAACTGTCCAGCTGGAGTCAGGTGAATCAGATCTCTACACATGATGGCAGCGCTACCACAAAACCGCTCTTATTTCAGTGTATTCAGTGCAGGTTTTCCATAGGTACAGTACAATAAACACATTTACGGCTATATACTTGTGTTGTGCTGACAGTAACTGGCAGATTGTTTTAGTCCCTTCACATTGTCTAGTCCCTTTAAGTAGCAACATGAATACAATATGTGTGTGCTTTGAGTTGAGAGCTTTTCTCTACAGCTGTGCTGCTTCTCCAGTGGTGTTGCTGAGACCCAGATTTGACAACGGACATCAAGTGGTGACCCAAAACTGTACCTTCTCTACTTAAAAGATAAACATGACATTTAATAATATTACTGTGTGAACTGCACAGGAACAACAATATTCACAATTATCAAGATTAGATAGACTGAATAGGAAATTAATCCAATATTTTTTGTTTAATCATAATCAAAATTGTTACAACTTTACTGCAAAAGCAGGCTTCCATGATCAACAGCCAGTAATTCAAAGCACATCACAAATTTTGGTTGGCACAAGCCTTGTTGCTGCAAGCTAACTTATATTAAGTGCAGTCTTTTTTTTTTACCTTGCATACTTTTCTTCATGGTTTTCAGGGATGAGGGCATGTGTCACAATCTGTCTATGCTGGCATATGTGTAATTTGGCTAGTGTCTACCAAGTGACATGAATATTTTGTGCCAAAATATGAACAACAAACTAAATGGGAAGCGTTTCTCCTCTCTTTTAAATGTGTGTCTATTTATTTATTTTGCTATCTTAACTATACACAATTATATGGTTACACTCTTAAAAATAAAAGTGCTTCTCGATGCCATAGAAGAACCTTTTTTAAATGGTTCCATAAAGAACCTTTAACATCTGAAGAACCTTTCTGTTTCCCAAAAGGTTCTTTGTGGCGAAAGAAGGTTCTTCAGATTATAAAAAGGTAAGGAAGAGATGGTTCTTTAAAGAACCTTTGACTGAATGGTTCTTTGTGGAACCAAAAATGGTTCTTCTATGGCATCGCTTGAAGAACCTTTTGAAGCACCTTTATTTTTTTAAGAGTGTAGATGCACTTTATTATTTGCATTTAGTATCATTGTTTTTCCCTGTTGTTTGTGAACAGACCTCTGACCCATTTTTGGACTCACTGTCTGAGATCCAAAGCTGTTACAGGAAGCCACGCCACAAATGGCCAGCTTTCAGTGGAATATTTACTCAAATTCATCAATAATCCAATCACTTGCACCTCTGGGAATAGATGTCTTTGCTTGTAATGGCCTGTATGTAGATTTTCGGTCTGCCCCGGCACGCGCGTGTGTGTGTGTACGTGTACTTGTGTGTTCTTATGTTATTTTCTCATTTGTCCTAGTGTGTGTAAGCGGCTTTTCCAGGTTGCTAGATAGAGTGATGGATGGATGGAAAAGGGAGGAGGAGTGAGGGATGAGAGATGAATAGACGAACGGATGGCATAGTTAATGGCCTGGCTTGGGCAGGGTGGCCGACTGCGATTATGTAATTCATAAATTGCACACATATAGGAGAGAGAGAGAGAGTAGAGACAAATGCAGAGAAATAAAACATGCTGTACAATTATAACTCTTTTCATCTCATAATCAGTTTCAGTTTAATGTGTTGTATTGACATGACAAATCATTTATATTGGCAAAATGATTAGAACGTAGAGGGAAAATGGAGTTGCTATTTATTATTTATATAATGTAAAAATATATAGTTATCTTACATACACAATTTGAGTTTTAAGTTTAAATAGTGTGTTAGCATTCTCTTGGTTAATGCTGCAACATCACATATACACACACAAAGAAATGGATGCATAATCCATGTGGGGAAATTTTTTACCGTTATGTACATTCCTGATCATGTGGATTCCTATTAAAATGACTGGATTTCACAGAGTGCACCCTCCTTCCAAAGACATTCATAAATATCTTACTTTCGTTGTATGTACATCTGCACTTTGTTCTTTATGATGAGAGATGAGTGCCAGTCAGCAAGCGCACACTCTAAACAAAATTCTGTGCAAACACTGCACACTGTCTATATCAGCTGATGGTCCTCACAAGCCAAGTATATACATGTATAAGCTCCTACAGAAGTCAGTCTCCTGTCTTCATATACAAAATATGATGGATGAGGAAAAATCCACCTTTTTGTCATGTCTGTTCTTTCTATAATTCCTGGTCTTGTTGAAGGTCACTGAGGACTTCATGCTTCAACCTCATCACGTCCTGCTTGTTTCTCTGTCTCTCACTCTCCTACCTCTCTCTTTTTTATTTTTTCATGTTCTCCTTTTTATCTTTTCATGGGCATGAAAGAACTTGTCTGGAATGTTTCCTTTCCAAGGTTGCATGTTTGTGCATGTGCTTTGTTTTCATCCATAGAAAAAGTATTTCAGAGAAAAGTATTTCAGAAAAAGAAACAAATCGCTTAAGTGCAAAAATGTTCACATGAATTTGACAGCGAATGTAAACACATTTACACATCCACACACATGAATGATTCACATGAGAAAACGACGAAAAACACTTTAATTTAAACCCATCTATTCACTTCACTCTACACTACAGTCTCATGTTACTTTAAAATTGCATTACAAAAAATGAGATGACTGTAATCAGTTAAGTGATTATCTGTGTAGTTATTCTATATGTGACCCTGGACCACAAAACCAGTCTTAAGCCGCTGGGGTATATTTGTAGCAATAGCCAAAAAAACATTGTATGGATCAAAATTATGATTGTATGCCAAAAATCATTAGGAATTTAAGTAAAGATCATGTTCCATGAATATTTTTGTACATTTCTTACCGTAAATATTTAAATACTTCATTTTTGATTAGCAATATGCATTGCTAAGACCTTCATTTGGACAACTTTAAAGGTGATTTTCTCAATATTTAGATTTTTTCTAGAACCTCAGATTCCAGATTTATTTTTTATGTATAAATCTCAATTTAGAAAAAATGATACTTAAGTTTTGTGGTCCAGGGACACGGATGTAAATTAGCTTCTAAGATGATTTCCAAATATGTGTAGTTGTTCAAAGCAAAATTGAAGACCAGGGTCATAGATTTATGTTTCATAATCTCTTTTAGCTTGGCAAGTCACGGAGCGTGTGTTTGTGTGTGTGTGTGCGCGTGTGTGTTTGTGTTTATGTGGTTTGAAACAAGGAAGTAGCCGGTCCAGAGCAACCTTTGGTTAGCCTTTAACCAGATGCCCAGTAAAACACCAAGGGCTCAACTGTTTGCTTGTGATAAGACAAAGGTTTTTTGTATATGTGTGGTTTTATCTTATTCAGGCAGATTCCTTCAGGCCAAGGCTAATTTGTTTGTTGTTTAGCACATTTAGCCCATTTCTCTTGAGAATGACAAGTCTTCCCTCAGTCTGTCATTGTGTTGAATTTTCCCAGCATCCTTCACTCTCTGTTTTCCATCCTGGCACCAGCTGCATCTTTATTTCCTTTTTTTATATGCATATGGAGGTGCTGGCATCCATCGCCTATGTGTTTCTCTGCCATGATATAACTGTGAAATTGTCCATTTGGCCCGTGTGTTAATGTTAGATGCTAGGGCAGGGGGATTGTGTGTAAAGCCTATGCATGGAAGCTAAATCATATCCTCCCTCTCTTACTTTATGCACAAATTGAGAGGTCTGCTTTTTTACGACATTAAAAAAATCCTGATGGAAATGTTGGTCCTGTTGCAGGGGTGTAAAATGGGGGTCGGTGGCGGTACTGCAGGGGATCCGCCAAATATCGTTTGATCTCAAAATAATTGTGAAAAATCCCCAAATATACATTGTACAAAAATAGCATTTAATATTAAGTTAATTTCAACCATGCAAACAATATGTTCTGCTTTCTCTATCAAGTAAAATTAAAATGCACAAATACATGGTTATTTTAATGGAATGGCATCATAACAAAAAATGTAAATCTTTTCTATGCTCTGCTCGGTCTCCTTGACTTAAAAAGATCTGAAATGCCTGCTAGTTATGAATTTGATGTTCTATAATAGCTTACTAGTGTTGGTTAATCTGCATGTATGTGTGTACCTTTTGACTCTTGTGTGTACATTTTGACAAACATTATTTTGTCTTGTGGTGCTTTTCCCCCTCTTGTTCCGCATACTTTGGTATTGATGTTATGTCCTTTCTTGCTAGGCACACAATAATAGATCAGGGAATGTTTGAATATCCTGGACCCTGCTTTTTTCCTGTTACGTATGTCTAGAATGACTAATCTCAATGTTTAAAAAAAAAGTGACCGTGAGAATACCTTTCCAAACTGGTATTTGCATATTTGGCCTTCATATACACTATTTTTTCTATTAATAGATCATTACCACATGTATTTTTGTACAAATTATATGTATATAGCTAATCATTTTTATGCTTTAGTTCTACATAATTTGGGAAAATACATCTAAACATGCTTAATAAAAGATTTAATCAAGAAAAGTGAAATTACGGACAATGAAAGAGGCATGGGATACTGGAAAGTTTAAATGTTATAGAGTTTGACGTGGGAAAGTGAGCACTGTCTGTTTAAATGGGGCGTGTGAGTGAGGAGGTGTGTTATCAGTTATCCCATGGGAAGTTCCCTCTCCAGCACGGGGCGCGGAAGCCAGAGATCCAACAGAATTCCCCTTAACAGTCCATGCGGCGAAACGCAAATTCAGATTGGAAACACAGAAATGTGCTTACGTTTGGCAGTGGCATGAGAATGGATTGATGGAGCTGGGTTTAATCACAATTCAATGTAAGTAAATCTGTCCAATCTTTAGACTATGGATTCGAGCTTGTTTTGAACACAGTGTTCAGTTGACATTCGATGGTGATGTCCATTGTTATGTTTTATGAAATACATATACTGTATGAATGGTTTTTGAATGATGGCTATATTTTGTTTTGGTTTAATACAAATGTTAGAGTAGGTATTTTAAAGCATATGTTAAGAGAGGACGAGGAAATAGTTACATTTGAGGTTGAAAAAGTGCATCTGCCATTTGTAAACTGCTTGTACTCAAACAAATACTAATTTGAATATCTAATCAAACTGTAATATCGTATTGCTGCTGTCATTATTATTATTATTATTATTTTATGTGCAACAAGCATTCATTCTTTCATTCTGTCCCAATTCGATTCATAATAATAGAAGAACTGAAATAGAATTGAAGTTTGAATTACCTAAGAAGTTTTTTAATAAATAAAAAATATTGATATCTGTAATTACTGTCTTTCTTTTATGTCTGTCTCTGACCTCAAACAAATATTTAAAATGTTAAATATCCAGTTGGGGAACTGAATGTAGTTTAGAAATGAATTAATGAAAATCACAGTTGAACCACTAATGTGTATATAACGTGGTTACTATCCTGTGCCCCTTCACTCTTCTTGTTGTTTTATTGTTTCGAACCGCTTAATACAGGTGCAGTACCAAACAGATTTACTGCTTGATAACAATTTACAGACCTGAAGGACAGCAACAAACTGGATAGATTTATCAAATACAATTTTTTCATCTTCAATAAATGTGATTATTTCCTGTGCCGTAGATCATTATGGGCTGTGCTCTTTTTTGGTGGGCTAAAATTGTACCTGTTGGCTAGTTGCCATGGAAACACTCACCTTTCCGTAGTTGCGGTCCATTCAAGGGTAGAACCAAACCCAAGCAACGAAAGAGCCTAGTACATTGATCTCTCTCTCCCTCTCTCCCTCTTTCTCTCTCTCTCTCTAAATGGGAACACAGTGATGACAGCAAAGCCTCAGGCTGCATGATTAATCATATACTGCATTAATTGACATTGTGATTTTAGCCATAGCAGTATGCAATGATTAAAGGCTCTTTTAATGTATTCAGTGTCTTATGAAAGCTTCTTCAAACTAGTTATTTTTCAGTTTGTGTTATGCCAGCTGACATGGCTAATTGAACCACTCACACAATGTATTTGTTCTTTTTTAGCATAAACCATCATTGCTAAAAATATACATTACATTTTATTTAAAAAATGTAATTTTGGAAATAACAATTGTTCTAATATATATATTCTATATATATAGTATATAATGCCCACTCAATAACATTTGTCAGTCTGAGGCGTGACATTTAGATTTACCAGTGACCTCACTTATCAGACCAGAGAAGTGTATTTATTGTGAGTGTAAAGATGTGTACATATGCGTCTGTAAGGTCGCATTTCAGTCTCCAGCCACCCTGCTAGATGTGTTTGTGTGTGTGCTCATGACCTTAACTTTTTGTTTCTATGTGAGCTCCATACACCCACACTCCATGCATTTGAAAAGAGCCTGTGATGTGTGCTCTGAAAGGCTGAATTGTGTGTTTATCAAGCATTGTGTGTAAGAGCTGAGATGGCCTGCGTGTTTGGGTGCATGTCCCTGCACATCTTCCTGTTTTTCTTTCTCCTCCCATTTCTTTCATGTCATGTTCAAGGTTGCTTTGATTTGTGAACTGTATTTTGTTGTAAGTGTTTCTACTCTTGCTAAGGGCACTGTGAGTGCAGAGGATGAAGAATTTCTTGATTAACTGAAATGTAATAAACTTAAAGAGCACATTTCCATAGCACATATGAGTATTGATATTTTCGGGGTTGTAGTAAATGTAGTACATTTCCACATTCAGCATCCCTGAACAGTTCAAATGTAAAATCATACTTGCAGTTAGATATAAATCTTTGGTGGATTTGTATTACACTGATTAATTCAACTTGTACTGTTTCTGACTTCAATGTAGGATCAACTAGGCTTCATTGGATTAGCTTGATTAGTTTTTTCAATGTCTACAAAACTGGCCCTATCGGTTCAACTGAGTTTCCCAAAATACAGTAAAAACAGTAAAAGCCCACCCAACTCTTCTAATTCTAATTCACTTCTTAAAAATTTACTGGGAGGTAAGTGTGGATAAATGGGGTCTGTTGCAACAGTACAGTTCATATATTTACTAGTTATTAGGGATGCGAATTTCACAATACGAGTGTCATATTGGTTGTCAGCTAAAGTAAATGTATTTTTCATCATATCAGTCAATATTGGATATTTGGATAATTGTTCATAATAATTTATTCACTTTTTTTGTATTTAGATTACCTTCGTTGCTGTCTAATGTGATGATTAATCTTTGAAATAGGGTTGTTCCGATTCTGATACCAGTATCGGAAATTCCACCGATACCACACAAAACTCTGGCATCGGGATCGGCGAGTAGTTGAACCCATGTACCGATCCGATATCATTTTATTAAAAAAGATCTATAGTTATGCACGCTAGCTTTACTTAATGCTGCAAATCGGAAATCAATTATTCGAAGAATACAAGCGTGCTAGCACATTGCCAGTAAATCACTCGCATTTGCGACTAAATCTTCTCTATGGGCGACTAAATGATGTCTAATATTAGTCACTGGCTAATAAATAATCAGATTTTACTCGCCAGTGTGTGAGTTGGAGGGTATGTATACGTTTAGCACAGATATATTGTCACTCGCCGAACACTCTGATTGAGCGCTTCAGAGTTTCACTTTCCAGCAAGCGATCTATTTTTCAGATCATCTATCTATGGTTAAGCACACCATACAATTATTGTATCAATTCATACAGGGCTAGTAGTACATACAGCTGTATAACCAGATACACACACAGGTATCGGATCAGTACTCGGTATCAGGCCGATACCCTAAGCCCAGGTATCGGAATCAGTATAGGGAAGGGAAAAAGGGTATCGTAACATCTCTACTTTGAAAATACTACATTTGATAGCACTGTTAAATCTTGCAAAATGAATGTCCATTTTTCATGCTTTACATTATAATGTTGTGATACCTAAATTAATTATTTTAGTGTTTTACCTTTATTTATTCTGACAAAAAGTATATAATTATGAAATATTAATACTAATGATATTTAATGGTACATTTTTTATATCGACCATTTATTGGTGATAATTAGTAATTAACAGCTTATCATATTAATACACATTTTAATATCCGCGCATCACTATTAGCTTGTAAATATCTTTGTTTAATGCATATGCAGTAATTATTGTTGAAAATGCATTTCATATATTTGTGTATGATTTTTTGTATTGACAGTATTATTAACATTGTGTTTTTTATTTATATGACTGTTCGAGTTGATTAACAAGAATCAAAACTTTAAATTCATTGATTTTATTTTTGTTTCATACCAAGCAGCTCTTGGTGGGGGTATTGAGATTTGGATAGATTCTTTTAGATGTATTATTGTTTTTTTTTGTTTAGATTGTTTTATAATAAGATGTGAATTGGCATCACAGACAGTCTCTAATTTGTCAAATATGTTTAGTCTTCTGATACTAGTGTTCAGTCCATAGCAGGAGATCTAACATGACTGGTCAGGGTGTGAACTTTCTTCGAGCTCTCACTGAGAAGACGACAGTGGATTGCTGTATTATTGCCTCATGGGCTTTACATAATTTGTTAAATATAGAGAACAAGACAAGTGACTCTCTCTCCCTGTTCTCCTATTTATAAAAAGCTACATATTGATTTTGAGTCTGGTATTGCTGGGTGACCTCATTGCATGTTGTTTTGCCACAGATTGCCACTGGTTCATTTTAGTGAATCAAACACATACCCTGTAGCTTACAACCTGGCTTGTGTTGTTGTACCTAGCGCTTTTGAGACTTAAATAAGTGTACTTACTTAATTATTGAAATCGAATGTTTTTAGCATTTTTTATTGTTGTGTATTGTTAGGCCTATTAATGAGTTGGATTTATGCTTCTCTTACAAATGAAAAAAAACTTGTATTATCAAAGTGATCTCATTGTTGGACAATGGAGTTGCATTTCTTTTGTTCAAATGTTTCTTCCTCAAAAATACAGAAAAATAATCCAGAATCATAAATTTTACTACGATTTTGATGCCAAAAATGTTCACTTTTCGTTGCAAAGACGTCTGTAGCCCAGAGAGCTTAGTCTTCTTTTCTTCTATCAGTCTGTCACTTGTATTAGTTCAAAATGTTTATTTGTAGAGCATCTCTATCTTCGTTCTCCTTTCTTACTTTTACATGCTGTCATGGAAATAAAATAAATAAATAATAAAAAGCCATTTGCAATACACTTTTATCATGACACTATCCCCTCTTTTTTTATGTTTATTTTCAGACTCAAATTTATTTGGTATATTCCATTGGTTTGTTTATTTTTTGAAGATATGGCCTAGGTTAAAAGTTCAAAAGAAGAACAGAAAAAGAGGGATAGATTGTGAAGTGTGACTTATGTCTGGTGCAGTGTCTGAAATATTTACAGAGAGCTGTGAAGACAGGAAGTGTGTGCGCTGGGGATGAATCCATTTGGGAACAAGAGGATTCTTGATAAACGTGGAGCAAAAAAATGAGTAAATGAAAGATAAAGAGAGAAAATGGCAAAGTGTTATAATTTTTTTTTTTTCAAGGACAAATAGGTCAGTTGCCTCTCAGCAGACTGCATGTGCATGGCTGTTTGAGGTGATAAGTATTTGGAGGTGAGCTGGTCAGTTCAGTTTTTGTGTTGATACCTCCCTGCCTCAAAAGCACACTCACACATTCTCGCTTTCATTGGTAGATGCATAACATGAAAGAGCTTGTAGCACATGCCATTAAGCATGCACACCACATAATTGAGCGTGCCAACATCACACTAACAGGCTAAAATACATTCTCTCTTTCACACACACAGTGAACACAGTTAGAGCGACTGTATTATCATTCATACGGTGTCGTTCATTGCCTCCATTGCTGACATTAACATTCATTCTGCTAGACTGATGTGACAGTTAACCTTCTAGAGACACACTCCATGTGGAGTAGTGGGTGTGTTTCCATGTGTTGGTGTTCTACATCCATCTCCTTATTAGTCTCACTTGCCTTTAAATCAGACTTATTTCGACACATAGACAGCCAAGGACGAGTAAACATACACCCATTCCTCACATGGTACACCTCGGCACGATCCTCTTGTCTGAACATGTCCTTTTTCCTCTCTTAGGCTCACCTCTAACTCCCAGAATGCACTTCACTCTGATTTGCCCAGTGGCAATATTTAAATGATCCAAAATGTGCTGTTACATCTTATTAGTACAAATGAGAAAGTGCTCTTCTTGGGTGTCCTTTAAAAATATTATTTCTAAAATAGATATGATTGTACTCGTGATAACATTTTTTATGTGATTTTGAAGAGAAAATAAATGTTAAATGAAGTCATATTTTTTTTTAGGGGTGTCCCTAAGGATTTATAAAGTCGAATCGGAATTTTCTAATCTTGCTGATAGTCGACGACTGATAGTGGAATCATATGTTTGGGAACGGGGGCAAAATACATTACAAGGAGTCCAAGTCAGACATTGGACAGTCATAATTACTGACGTAGCTTACGGCCATACCACCCTGGGCGCCGATCTCGTCTGATCTCGGAAGCTAAGCAGGGTCGGGCCTGGTTAGAACTTGGATGGGAGACCGCCTGGGAATACCAGGTGCTGGAAGCTTGACTCGGAGAGGGGATGGGTGCCATCGGGTCAATAAAGAAGCCCACTGAAAAGACATGATGTATACCTCATGTCTCCTTGACGACCGAATCGGTTAAAGGATTAAATAAATAAATAATAATACAATTACTGAAGTTAACACAGGGAAAATGTGTAATGGATGCCTCGCAGATACAAAAATAATGTTTTATGTTTTGATTAAAAGATAGTCAACATTAAATGTCAGCGAAACCCTAAGAATTCACAACATTTATTTTGTACAATAGTGCTCTCATTATAGCGTTATGTATATGATAGTAGTTATTAATGTTCTGACCAGTAGAGTGAAGCATTTGATAGCAGGATTTTCAATTGGATTTAACTAATCATTTATCTCATATATAATACACTTCGTTATTTATACAACATAACTTTAATATTACGACATATATGCTATCTGCACAAAATGCCCTGAATGCACAAGTGAATGTGTCTACATGGCTCTGAATGAACTCCTTTTGTAGACAAGTTCTTCACGCAACAACGTGTAAAAACATGGCAACTAAACTATAAATATTCACTGTTTTTATTATAATAGTGTTCTCATTATAATGTTATGTATATGACAGTCTCAGTCATAGTTATTAATATGCTGCATTGTTGTTTGTCCTGCTCACACTTACGCACTGAAGAGTACTACAATGAAGCACTTTACCGCAGCGCAACTCAAACAAATCATCTTATATGAGATAAATAATATACATGATGTATATAAACCAGATAAAATGTTTTGAAATAATTTGTACCCTACCTGATCGAAAAAATTCCAATCTTTCACTCGGCCTGTGTCAGTTTGAAAAAAAAAGATTCTCGTAGCTTATAAAAAAGTGGTTGAACCACTGATGTTACATGGACTATTTTAACAATGTGCTTAGTACCTTTCTGGGCCTTGAACATGTCATTTGCATTGCTGTCTATGCAGGGTTTAGAAAGGTCTTGGATTTCATCAGACATATCTTAATTTGTGTTCCAAAGATGAACAAAGTTCTTACGGGTTTGGAACGATATGAGGGTGCATAATTAATGACAGAATTTTCATTTTGGGGTGAACTATTCCTTTAATGCACTGCCGTAGCCCTTAATATTCATGGTTAAAAAGTGGACGAGTTATTGTCTTGTGTTGCATAGAAAGTTCTGAATTATGAATTATTTCTCATCTTCAAAACGAAAGATAAGCTTTATATGAGCCCATGGAAAGTGCTGAAACGTTTTCTGTTTCAGTGGCACTTGATCCCCTTCCAAACTTGCTGACAAAAAAAAGAGATTCTGAGGTATTTTCACTCCTGATCCCTTTTTCTCTCACGATACAGCCTTTAAGAGCTAATATTAAGTCCTACTCAATGAAAATGTCTGTTTCATTCAAAACAAAAATTAATCTTTAGAAAGTTCTTGTTTTGAAAGAATTTGAAAGTTATGTTGAAAGTTTCATATCCAGTAACTAAGTGACAGATACAACTAAGTGACAGACACAACCCCCAACACACACTGTTTCTTACATCCTTTCACTCAAGCTGGTTTTTGACAGCTATTCCCACTACTTTCTGTCAGTGTCATCCCATCAATGTTTCCCGATCCAGGAAAACTGCCGTTGGTTTCTCCTCGTTCTGGAACTCAACCTGATGTTTGGACTGCTAGCTTAATACTCTGTCTTTCTAACGCTGCTTCAAACATGGATCAATCCCACAATCCCCTCTGCTCCAATTACTCTCAGAGCCCTCTGCATCATTTCACCTCAGCCAATCAGAAATAAACCAGTTTGTACACAAATACACACACACTCACACGTCTCTGACGCCTCAGTGGTTAGGAGACAAGGCTGGTCTCAGGAGTATAGTCTTACCTCTGAAGATCTTTCTGGAGGAGAGAAAAAAGGAGAGAGCAAGGAAAAGAAAACAAAGGAGAGGGAGAAGGGAGATAAATAAAGAGTCCAGGGTAATAGAGAATAGTAAATAATTTATGAGATACACACAGCATCAAACTGTTGATGATGATTGTTTATGAAAAGAGATGTGGGTCGCTTCCTAGTAGATTTAATTGTCTATTTGTGTGGGGGGAAATGTAGGTTTATGTTAAGAGAACATCATCAGCATCACATTTAACAAGAGGTCAAAAATTGAACGTGTGTTAGTTTATTACTAAACTGATTAAAAGGGAGAGTTGACCCCATTTTTTTTTTTTAATTGTTTCTAAAAAATTCACTTCACTTCAGTCTGATTGTTCACTAGTTGTTGATATGACAATGTGTAATTAAAGATACATATTCACAATGGATATATACCCTTCACCTTCCCCAGCTCCACCTGTATAGATCTTCTACGGTGTAATTTCATATATGTCATACATGGGATTATTTCATGTGTTATATGTGCAGCAGCAGTATTTATTGCATGCTCACAGCAGCAGGTTTGTGGCTATATTGGCAGTGTCTTAGTAAATGCAGCAGAAGTATAGCGGATCGATTCTATCAAGACCAAACACATTAACATTGCCATGTATATTACCATGCTAAACTCTCTGAGAGTTGTCATGACAGAAATATAATTAAATATGTAAATAATATAATTTATATGAATAATGTAAACTAAAAAGTAAGTTTTATACAAAAAATATTTGTTGTTGAGCTCCAGTTATAACACATTTTTACTAAATACAACTAGAAAGCATCCTAGTTTTTATAAATAATTGGCCTAATTCTTTCATGAAACTCTAGATGGCACAGGCTGATATATTGACAATCGCATGCGATTAATTGCACAGCCCTAGCACAAGCTGTGATTGGTTCATGTTTTAATGAGCTTGCTGCTTTACATTTACATGGCTGGTTAGCGTCCACATTTTGCAGTGTGCTTTTAGAGTTCCTCTGAAACCCTTCTCCTTCCCCAGCTCCATCTGTATAGATCTGCTACAGGTTATTTTATATGCTATTTTTGCAGCAGCAGTATGTCTTAAATACTCACAGCACGTATCGCCGTATGCATTGGCATTTTGAGCCAATGTTTTGAGCTATGTGCTGTTTTCCTAAATGTATAATTACATTTCACAGGTATATTCTCCATCTGTAAATGTTAGAAAGCCATGGAAATATTTCCATTTTACTGTCAGACGTGCATCAGTTTTTGCTTTGCGATTCTCCGCTAAACGTCACAGACTTGGTTCTGAATGCGCGCCAAACAGACAGAGCGCAATGAAATAGGAGCGCAATAACTCTGACTAAAATATATTTTTTTCTGAAATGTTTGTAGTTGGACATTTTAAACCTACAAGTAAGTGTATTTGTATGATAGCACTAACTGTAAAGTGACTATAAAGGGATAATCAAAATAGACTATTTACTTAATTAGCCTAGTCTGTGCTGTTTATTTAAATACTGAGATATGTACCGAATACCGCAAATGAGCCTAAAAACACAGAGATATTAATGTTTGCTCATATTGCCCAGCCTTACTTTGAAGAAATGTGCATTTGCTAATATTTAGCTCAATGCACCCTCTTGTGGTCTCAGGAGAGAAGTCAAAAGCTTTTTGTTCCTAACTAAATTTATGCCTTTTAAAATCAAATATAATTCGAATTTTGATAATATTTTAGTAAAAAATATGAATTCAGTTTTTAAGCAAATTTGACAGCCCTAATTCTAATACCTTACCTAACCTACTATACTAAACCTTAATCACAGCCAGCACAGCAACCCAATTTGTAGGGGGTATGCTGCAAAACAACATTGGGGTGTGTAAATAAATAATGACAGAATTATTTATTATTTATTCATTTTTGTGTGATGTATTCCTTGGAGATCAGATGATGAAGAGTGTTCTGTGTACGTCTCTCTCCAGCTGACATGAAGGAATGAGTAATGGAACTGTTCCCAGATCAGATCTGCTTTGTAGCAAACACTAATTAACGTCAGTTCAGACCAACACGGGCTTCATCTTAGATGAGATCTCCCACTCTAATTACAGCTGTAAAAATGTTGAATTTTCCAATGATATGCTTGCTATCTCCCATCACTGTTTATTATGGATGCGGAACGTGTTGAATTGATGTGACACAAGTGGTATTGGCATCTTAAATGGCTTCATTCTTCTCACATGCATGTACATATAACTTCCTCTATGATCTGGTACCTTTCTGACTTATTTCTTTGCAATTTAACAAACATTGAAATGTATGGCAGAGATTTTCTAAACTCTATTTTAGATTATTAAGAGATAATTAACAGTTTGAAAAAGGCACTAATTGTCTTGTCAGAGCACTAATCAGTTTCTCTGCGCACTAACATTAACTGACAGCTCAGTTAATGACACCTGTAGTGATCAGATCACATAAACACTTTGCTCAAACAACACATGCTGAACAGCAAGCCTGTGTTCATTCACATGTCTTAATTAGTAATTAATGTATTTATGAAATGTATATGTCTCATATAATACAGAACATTTTGAGGAATGTTTTTCTGACCCAGTTCAGATCTTTTCCCTCTTGTTTACTGTATTTTATTTACGTTTTAAGTTTAAATTGCAGTGGTCTGAAATTAAATTGATTTCCACTGAATTAGGAGTAATATTACAGAAAAGTTGCTGTATGGCCTCTATTATTGCTATATTATTGCTGCTGTCTTCACACTTTGCAGACTCAAACTATGTTGTTGAGGTTTAAACATATATTATTCTTTAATCCTCAAAACTGCTGTCTCCTGTATATCCCTTTAAGGCTGCCTACGGACTCTGTTGTCTAAGCATACTATCTATGAATAGGACCCGAACACGTGTCCTCATATTACACCTGCAATTTAGGCAGTGATAATACTTGTTTTGTGGTTGCCATAAATAAACCCATTTGGTTATCTGTGTGCATATACACGAGAGACACTTGTGTCACTGGTTGATGTGTGTTCCTGTCTCAGGTCTCATCTGATGCACAGGCTGAAGGAGTCGCGCTCTCACGAGTCTTTGCTCAGTCCCAGCAGTGCAGTAGAAGCTCTGGACCTCAGCATGGAGGAGGAGGTCCTTATTAAACCAGTGCACAGCTCCATCCTTGGGCAAGATTACTGCTTTGAGGTATAGACACCTCTTTCACTTGTTTTACATTATATGCATCAATAAATTCACTGATCTGATCTCTCTTAACCCTTAGTACATGTATAATTAAATTCAATATTACAATATATTATCTTTCATAAGACAGTGGTTCTAGCCAGGCAAGTTTCCGGCAAAAAAGTAATTTGTCTGATTAAATAGATTTCCATTTAATCGTGATCTTAATTGAACAGTCCCAAAATTGATTTGAAATCCCAGTTTTGATTCTGAATGAATAATTAGAATTTTAGTGGCAAACAATTTTTCAACTAAATTAAAAAAGAGAATGAATTGTGCACAATATGGGTTTTATAACTGAAATGTATACAAATTATTTTACATGTAATCAAACCAAAATCAAATCAAGAGCTTATGGATTAAGCCAGAATATATTTAAAATCAGAATCAAATCAAATGAAAGAATTTAATCAAACAGCAGAATTTATTCAGTTTGGTTCAGTTTTGATTAAATTCAAATTTTGTATAGCTTCTTGTATAGCTTGTGTTTCTTGTTCAGAACATGTGTAATTGTCTTTATCCAGATTTCAGATTTTTTATGCTGTAATTTTACCCCAAATACCTGTCAGTAAATGATTCAGTTTTACATTTTGTAATGTATTTTCAAATGACATTAAAACGTGGCAGAGGCTTTCTTTTGATGTAAGCGAGCTGGGAGCCGTGAGATTGTTGCAGCAAGCTGACAATTATCAACCTTTTTCTAGGTGAGCACCTCCACAGGTAGTAAGTGCTTTTCCTGTCGTTCGGCCGCAGAGAGAGACAAATGGATGGAGAACCTGCGACGGGCCATCCACCCTAATAAGGTAAACACGCCTTTCTGCAGAGTTGCTTTTATACCTGCATAGACTAAAATCCTACCTGATGCATATGCTCTGATTTATTACTGAAGAAATGCAACTCAATGCAAAGAAAACGAGACATCAAATAATGTTTCTGCATCTGCATCTGTGAATGATGAAATTCAGGGCAGTTTTTTCCATCGCTCTTTAATATAAGCACATGAGACGCAGGAGAGAAACAGCAAAACATATGGCCGCGTTGAGCGCGCCAAGAAAAAAGATCTCATCCGACAGCTCATTTCACCAATCAATGATTAAGCAAATTAATGATTAATTAGATTGGAACCAAAATTCAAGTACAACCTTCAAGTTATATTTGCCTTCTTCATAGCCTGCCTGGGGATGTGTTTAATGTCTCCCCATCGCTAAGTCTTACATTTTAATTACTCAGTGTGTTTCTGAGGTGAACACAAGAGCCAGGCTTTACAGAGCTTTGCCGTGAACAGATGATGCTTTCAGACAGATGTGAATGCTGTAGTAATTAGTTCATTATCTGTGATGAGGGCGCACAATGGAGCACCTCAATACTGAGATGCAAAATCAATTGCCTTAGTGGGTGTTTATTTGTGTGGGAATATCCATGAGCACTAGATCCCTACACAATGCCCAGTGCCTTTAGTGCAGTCATCTGCTGTTATAGAGCAATTCATCCGTCAAGCCTTAAAGGCATAGTTCACTCAAAAATGGAATTTGTATTATTTATTATTGTATTATTTGTATTATGTATGTATTATTTATCAGTGTACTGGGTCTGTGCATTGTTTTAAAGTTACAGCACTTTTTTAATGTTAATCAAACAACAAAAACAAGGAAATCACTCACCGCTCTTGATTAAATAGACTATGTAACTTTCATAAGGATCCAAATATATAATTTATACAGTCAAATATGCAATGTGATTACTTTATACTGGTGCTGTCAAATGATTAATCGCGATTAATCGCATTCAAAATAAAAGTATAGTATATGTGTGTGTGCTGTGTACATTTATTATGTATATATATATAAATACACACCCATGCATGTATATATTTAAGAACAATTTTATGTTTATATATTAAATAAATTATATTAATATAAATATTTACATGTAAATCTATACTGTATGTGGGTGTATTTATATATACATAATAAATATTTACATTACACACAGATATGTTATGTAAATAAAAACTTTTATTTTGGATGCGATGATTTGACAGCACTACTTTATACAATATATATATATATATATATATATATATAAACATACACTATTCTTAATTTAATTTCTGTACCTAAAAACTAATGTTAGACATGAAAGCACTGTTTATCTGTATGTGTGTTGTTCTATTGTATTTATTTATGCTGATGTTTATAGTTAGATTATTTGTTCTTATTTTCTTTATTTTTATTTGCCAGTATAGTTTTTGTTTTGTTTTGTTTTTTTTTTGAACATAGCACATACCAAACCTTACCGAAACTATGACTCTAAAACCGTGATTCAAACCGAACCGTGAGTAATTTGAACCGTTATTATACAGCCAAGGGCAGCATGATCACTGATAATAATAATGCAGATACTTCTGCATGACATCACTAATTGTGGGCAGGGCAGTGTGGAGGGACGAGAATTGCTGTATACCGCTGGTGAGCGAGGGCTTTAGTCTGTTCAGTTCAGTGATTCACGATGGTCTGTGGCCTCAGAAATAACTGACATTTAGTTTTATTCTGATCTCATCCACCACTGCCTCCTAAGTTATAAGAGGAAGGAGAGGGATATCTATAAATTAACCTCTATTATAGTCCAACAAAAGCTTAACCTTAACTGCAGCATGATGCAGGTTAACTTTATGGTCGTCCCTCGTATATTAAACCACATGACTTCACACTGGAAAGACTATTCTATTAAAAAAAGGCCAGTGAATGACATTAACTGCTGAATGATGTCACACAGTATTTACAGCACCATCCTGCTATCTTTATGGGAAGGGCATGAAGTGATCTAAAATAAAGGACCTTTTAATTTCAAGCCAATGGTGGGTGATCTGAAGCAGAGGGTATTTAATCACGTCATATCTAAATAACTGACCCTGTTAGATGCCACACTGATGCGGTTATAATCCGTTACAGCTGTGACGTGGCAGCCTAACACTTCACTGACCTCACAATGCCCTTGCGTCTCTAGGACAACAGTCGGCGGGTGGAGAATACGCTCCAGTTGTGGATCATCGAAGCTAAGGACATTCCGGCCAAGAAAAAGTACTTCTGTGAGCTCTGCTTGGACGACGGCCTCTATGCCCGCACCACCTGCAAGCTGAAGACGGATAACGTCTTCTGGGGTGAACACTTTGAGTTCAATAACCTCCCTACGGTCCAGAACATCACCATCCATCTCTATAGGGACTCGGACAAGAAGAAGAAAAAGGACAAGAACAACTACGTGGGGCTGGTGAGCATTCCAGTAGTGAATGTCACGAGCAGGCAGCTGGTGGAGAAATGGTACCCAGTTAGCCAGCCCAATCCAGGGAAAGGGAAAACTGCTGGACCCATGGTCCGCATCAAGGCCCGGTACCAGAGCATGAACATCCTGCCCATGGAGCTCTACAAAGAGTTTGCAGAGTACACCACCAACCACTACATGCTGCTCTGCTCTGTGCTGGAGCCGGTCATCAGCGTCAAGAACAAAGAGGAGATGGCCTGCGCTCTGGTGCACATCTTACAGAGCACCGGCAAAGCAAAGGTATTGTAAAAGTCTAACAGATTTTGTTGTTTAGCAAAGGGTTTTCAAACTGTGCTCCAGGAAAGTACTAGGGGGTCTACATAAAAAAAACAATCTTAAAGAAAGTAAAAGGATATAATAATATTCAATTATTATTTTTTCACAGTATAAATTGGATCTTTATACATCAAAAATATATAGCTGTCTTTTGTATTTTAGGAAGGATGTCCATTTTAAACAATCGAGACAATCGAATAAAGGTGTTAAATGCATTGCTAAAGGACAGTGGCATTAGTTGACTGTCACAAGGTTCATACCAACAACCTTTAATATTTGAGTATTGAATATTGTAATGTGCATATATCCATCCGGAAATGCTTGTCACAAATGGAATTCTTTATAAAGCTTCACATTATTTTGTAGTTCAGTAAAACCAATGAACAAAATTTAACATATTGTGTGTGTGTGTGTATTTGTGTATATATAATTTAGTAAATTACAAATTCACAATTATTCCCATAAATAATCTAAATTTAGCATATCAATTATTGATGTAAAACATTATACATACATACACTTTTATTTATGAATTATTTAGATTTGTTATTCAAACAAATAATTCATTAGAATATTAATTTATGAATTCATATAAAATATTATGTTTATAATTTATGAATTCATATTTAAATAAATTATTCATGTCACAGTATGTTTACTCTTTGCAGTTTGCCCCCTTTTTTGCGACCGTTGTGTCTTCCCTGTGCATTTTGTTTTCAGTGATGCTCTTATTGAACTTCAGAGGTCACGTGAATCAAAAGCAATCCAGTTTATCTCTGCTGTAGTATCCCGCTGTTATTCCTTGCTGTTTGGGTTAACAAAGGGATATTACATTAAAGAGATTGTCTGTAGTTTGTATTGGCTACATCTGTGAATCTTTTGTATTTGTGTGTGTCGGATTTCTCATGCTGAGAAGTATTTGGGAGGGATTATCTCCCCCTGGTTCTCACAGCCTACCGCAGGATCCAGAGAGCAAAATAGCAAATCTTCCCATTATACCATAAGGGAGGTATTAATATGGCTGCTCTTATCTGTATTGGCTGATTTTAAGTCTGTCTGGCCCTGATTGGCAGATCCAGGGTTGTTATAAATTGCATGTTTGCAGTGACTCACAGGATGATATAAACACAAAGGCAAAATGACCATAGATGGAGGTGCATAAGCCTCTAGTATATGTATGGCATTTAGTGAAGAGTGTGTTTAGACTGCACTAATGTCACTGTTCACTGTTTGATGAAGAACAGGAAAGACCATTTTGCTGGTTACTTTTTTAGATATTTAGTTGAGCCGAATATTCTCATTATCATAACCTCTGTGTGGAATCTAATTAGACAAACTAAGCATGAAACAAGATTTTCAGATAGTAAATCTACCACTATGTTTTTAATCAGGGTCCGGGCATAAGGGTAATTTCTCAAGAAACTGATTTTTTTTACTAACACAGTGCAGTATTTTAATCTAACATCTTTCAGACAGTCACCCATCAAGTAGTTATTCTATAGTGCCATTAACTCTAGTCATGGAGAATCAGTGAAATGAAGCGTGAAACGTTTTTTTATACTACAGGGGAGGTCTTCTCTTCATTTGTTCATCTGAGGTGGCAGTGCAAATCTTAAGTTAATTGTTACGTATATAAGGTATTCAGCTTCAGCAGAGGTCTGAGGTTTTTGTTGGGATCATTTCAGCTGTACATCAGCAGTCATGGTGGATTGCTTGTGTTCAGAGGCTCAAATAGTTTTTTATTAGTCCCTTTACTTCCAGACTTCAACGTCACTTGAGAATAAAAATTTGCAACATATAGAGCCAGATGATTTTTGGTAAATTACAGAAAATAAATAACTTGCCCCTTTTAGATTTGCACTCTATTCATTTATCAAATGTATTTACTAACTGCTTGTTTTCTTTTTTTATCTTTTTTTATTCTATCTATTTGTTTTCTTTTTATTTATTATACAATTAACAAAAGCAAAAAAGGCCTCTAACACTAGCTTGCTCTATCTAGTGTTCCTGTGGCTCAGTGGTAGAGCATTGCGTTAGCAGAGCAAAAGGTTGTGGGTTCAATTCCCAGGGAACACATACACTCATAAAAAATGTATAGCCTGAAAAACTGTACGTCGCTTTGGATAAAAGTGTCTGCTAAATGACTAAATGTAAACTCCCATTGTTTCTTATAGCGTTTCTGAAAAATAGTGTGTATATATTTATATATATATGCCTCACCATAACTGTGTGGGCCACATTTCTGAACATCCACATTATTTATGTATAGTGTAACCTGTCAGACATTAATTTTTAGTATCGGTGAAGTAAGAGGTTCAATGATTTTTAAACCAACCAATTTGAAAAGTTAAATTTTAATAAATGGGCTATTTTTTGGTGGGAGTTCTGAAAGTTGCAGCACATGCAATTCACTTATCTCTAAAGATAAGGGAAAATTGGATTATTCATAAGACCCCTTTTAGAACCCTGCTAATGACTAGTCCAGTCTTCCCACTGTCACTTAAAAAGTATCAGGGATAGTATTCTGGAATAACTCTTTGATTATGGTAAAGTTATTGAATTTTATTGAGAGAATTATAAATGTTTCTATTTTTCACACTCTGTTATAAAATATGTTTTAGAGAGAAATATATATCTGCCGGATAGCCTGTTGCTCATTTAGTATAGAACTTGCTTCGCAATGATGCAACAATGTACCATTTGTGAGCAAGTTGCTCTTTTGAGTCAGTTCTTTTCAATTATTTTTGAACTGGTTCACAAACTGTTCTAAATGATTCATTAATGAATCCTTTCAATCAAAAATATTTTGTAAAAACCGCCATCCAGTATTTAAAAATGACTGGGCATTTGTTGGAAATGACACAGGAAATAAATGGTCCGTTTTTAACGGTTCATATCAGCGATGCCATCCTTTATGCTAATATTTTCATTTGACTGAACGGCAGTGTAAGTTGTGAACCACTACAGTGTCATTAGAGATGGTCACTGGTCCACGAACCACTGACCGATCTGCATCATTATCCTGTGAGTGCTGACTCTGAGATTGGCATTATTAAAAGTCATTAGTGTCTTTTACTGGTCAGCTGCACTTCACCTCTGTAACTACTGGATAAAGGGTGAATGGGAGGGGTAGTCTGCTATTACTAAACAACTAGTGTTCACAGAGGCTCATCATAACTGGACAGTTGTGTCACTCATATCCTATCTGGCCCTCATCTGCTGTCCCCTGTGTCCTGCGGGGGGGAATGAGCACTGTTAGTCTGAGGCTGTTAATTACTGATCCTTAATTACTTCGCTTCTCAAAGAAGCCTGAGGGATATGGGCCGTAAAAACTGTAACACTGATGGAATCATCCAGGCTGTCCAAGGTCATTTGTTTTGAGGACAGCTGTAAAATCCAGCATACTTGCTTTTGTGATATAAATGTCTTATTTGTAAAGTATTTCTTTCCCCATGGAAGTTATTGGGGACCAAAACTGTTTGGTTCTTCAAAATATCTTCTTTTGAAAGAAACGTATAAAGCTTTGCAGTGACATGAGGGTGAGTAAATGATGACACAATTTTCATTTTTGGGTGAACAAATCCTTTAAATGAGCATTTCATACAAGGAAGGAAGACTAAGTTTAGCTCTTTACTTTCCTGACATCTGATCTCTACTTTGTCTCGATGTGATTAAAGCTCTCAATATTATATGAACAGTCATTTTCTGAGTGCTTAAAGCTGATGCAGAAGATGTATTTTAGGAGGTTTTTGTTCTACTTCAGCTGCTTGTCTGTCTCTGACAGATGCATAAGTTGACAGAACAAAATTAAATTGGATTAAATCAGTTTCAAATGAAGATGAAGCAGACTCCTCTGTGTGGATAATAGAGCTTGTCTGTTTATGTTTCTTTGAAAAGTCTGGACACAGTTAGTTGAGCTACCAAACTGAGCCTGCAGTTATGGATTCACTGGGAAGCATAATCTGATGAAGTCTTGACAACTGAACGTCTCTCACTTTGGTAATGCTATCAGTCTGTTTAGGTAATGTTGCAGTACAGGCATTATACTTTTCTATCAGTAGATACGGTTGCTGTATTCCCTCGACTGAACCAGAGACCAGTGTGATCGTGATGTAAAATATGGTGAAAAGATATCCCATAGAGACCACAAGCCCAAGTGGAGACACTAACACTCATTTATCACTTGCTTGAGTTTCATGGGGGTGTGCTTTTTATCGTACATTCCTTTTTTCTCCACCACTAAATACACTTTGGAAGAAGATGAAATATACAGTCAATTAAAGAGAATTCCATCTTGCTCACTTGAAATGATTTCCACAGTCATGGAAACCTGGGGAAATGTTGTAAAATTCAGACAATTGTTCTAACAATGCTTTTTAAATATTTCATCAGCTAGATATTGTTTTTGAAAATTAACTTTCTTGCCACATTAAAATGTCAGGGCATATTTTTTTATCTTATTAGATACATTTGTGTATTTAATTAAACATCATGCATTTGTATTAAAGTATACAAATATAAATATATTTATTTCTGTAAAAAATTTGGTGTCGGTTGTTATTATTATTATTATGTAAAGAACAGTTTTTATTTGGAACTGAAATCTTTTATAACATAACTATCCTTTGTATCTCTATTAATCAATTGAATGTGTGCTTACTAAATAAAAGTATCAATTTCTGAGGGTAAAAATAATAATAATTGTAATGTTTTGAACTACATTCTTCATAACACATTGATGTATATCCAGCATCTTCCATCAACTTAGAGACACAAGACAAGAATCATTATCTGCAGCACCCTTATCTTTCCTCTCCTCATCCGTCACCCTTTCTTTTTCTTGTTTTCTCCCCATCCTGCCTCTCTCTCCATCACCTCTCTATCTCCTTATCTTGTCTTAGACTCATGCTCTGCCATTCTCTCCCTCTCTATCTCGCTTGGCTGCACTTTAAGGCAGGCTGGCTCTGAAAGGATGTCATTTCTGGTCTGAAGCAGCACATTGCCCTGACAGCTATTACTGAAGTCGTGCTTCGCTGTAGATGTGACATCCACTTCAGCGGGCTCTCCATGCACACACACTTTAACACTTTTTCATGCATCTCTAGAGTTTGAGGTTAGACAAGGTATTAATCTGTTTCATGATATGATGTAAATGTGATGTCATTTCTGTGCCTGATTGCAACACATGTGATTTTTCTTGGCAAGATATGATCCCATGGACTGACATTTTTGAGACCCAGTATGCAGATATTGACTTCACAATATAAAACATAGGCTTGTAGCAATCATTATGTAATCACATGATTACATTTATTTGATGACATCTGAATTGATCCTTGCACGAAAGTATAAAGTGCTTACAGACCTCATGAAATCTATATTAAAATTGTGTATTTTATCCCATATAGTCTGTATAATGCACTGTACACTAGTGCATTCTTAATCACGGGAGAGAAAAAAAACTTTTTGCTAATATATAAAATTGACAGACTTTGTATTCTGGTAAATGGAGCTAAACCTACATATAATAACAAATACCATTAATAAAATATACACAAATATTATTAATAAAATTAATATAAGTATAATTCTAATTAGTGCTGTCAAACGTTTAATCGCATCCAAGTTTTTGTTTACATAATATATATGTGTGTGTGCTGTGTATATTTACTATTTATATATAAATACTAGCATGCTTGTTTAAGAAAATGTGTAATGTTTATATAAGAAATATACTTATAACTTATAATATAAATATATATAAATATGTAAATATTTTCAAAATATATACTGTTTGTGTGTGTGTGTATTTATATATACATAATAAATATACACAGTACACACAGATATATTATATAAATAAAAACTTTTATTTTGGATGTGATTAATCAGGATTAATCTCTTGACAGCACTTATTCTAATTATAAAATATTAAATAATTTAAAAATAAAACCATTTAAAAATTCAAAAATACTATTTAATGTGCATGTAAGTTTACAACATAGCAATTATATCATTAATCACACATATTTTTCTAAGAATAAATAATCAGGAAAATGTCATGATTGTGACAGCCCTAAAAATATATGTATATTCAAAACATACAATTAAGACAGAATACAGAGTTACATTTATTTTGTCTCATTCAATTTAAATCAATGAGACGAATAAAGTCAATAAACTGAGACAAAACCCCAAAATCAGTCTTCGTTTTCTAGGTAGGGTGTGTTGATGAGATGCAGACTGTTTAGCAAGCATAAGAAGGTAAATGTTGAGGACATATTGTTATATGATCCTTGAAGCAATGTCTGTTTGACCCACTTTAGTCATACAGCTCAACAATCAGTCTTATCTCAGAAAGCACGCTGGATAAAGCTGCCCCGCAGCCTTGCATTTCATTAGCAGAGCATTTCTACACTTCCCTGAGGGTCGTGAGCGCACATGTAAACACACTCATCTGGGCCAAACAGAATCATATGCACATATTTGCACACATGCAACAGAGTAAACTCAAGGTTATATAGTGTGGGTAGATTGAGAGAGATATTTGACTTCTCTTTCTCTCACACATACGTTACAGCATTCGCTCTCTCACTTGACCCTCCTGCCGTCTGTCTGCTAAATAGCATCTGACCTTCTCTGACCTCTATTGTTTGAGATGGAGAGGGAGCGAGATAACAACTAACATTTCAGCTTACAGCTTGGCTTCAGATCGAAAGAGAAATGTGCTGAGAATGACACACATGTTATGATGAAATTGGAGGAAAGGTATTCATCTTTGACATTTAATGATCGCTCCCTTTTGTTTTTCAGTAGGTCATGTTGAATTATTGTGTGTCTGACTGTGTGGGAGAGCAAACCCATTCTCACATGGAACACGTGGGATTAAATGGTACCATGCACTTTGTAAACCCGTGTTGGACATTTCACATTTGCAATTAAGTAAAGCGAATTATTAATTTGTTCCATCATCTAGCACTAACCTTGAGGGACAACAGATTTAACACTATAATCTCATTCTGATCACAAGTTAGCAGCACTACTGCATTTGTTCCTACTTTGCATTAATACATTTATGCATAACCAAGTAGGAAAGTTTATAATCTATTCATCAGCTATTAAACTAATTATTTAATTGAATTAATTAGTAATTATTAAATTATCTTATCTGTATCAGTCAGAATTCCAGTATCCTTACATCCCTAGTAATTTAGTGAACAAAGTTTTGTTCAGCTCTAAAATATTTAAAGGGATAGTTCAACCAAAAATTCTCACCTGAACTTGTATTTTAAGATATTTTAAATGTGAGTAAAGGATGACAATATGATGAACATTATTAAATGTCTATTAAGCTGTTTTCCAACTGGGGGCCATTGGCTGCTTCCCACAATGTAGGTGTTTCCAGGTTTTACTTTCCTTGTGGGGACATTTGTTCCAGACAATGTAGTAGGCAAAACCTCTTTCTCTCTCCCTCAGCAGAGCACACAAACTGCTGTCTCGGTCAGATGCTTCCTCCTTTATGAGTTTTTGCTTCCAGGGAATGCAGTTAGACCTGAGGGATTTTATCTCTTCTTTTTAATCCCTTCATCCTCGCTTTATATATATTTTTTCTGTGTGCTACAGTACGTATCTTTCTGTTTTCCTCTGTTCCCCTGTGCAATAGCTTTGCTTTCCTGTGCACCCTCTATTTTTATGCCCCCTTTTTATTTTTATTTTATTTATCTGCTTTCCTTTCCATTTTAGATGTATATTTATGTCTTACTGTGCTTAATGTCTTCTCGCTCTCTCTCGTCTCTATCGTTTCCTGTGTGTCTCTCTCGTCTCGTTCTGATTAAGGGTGAGCTATAGTCTAGCTGATTAACTATGACAGTAATGGACAATTTTCTTGGCCTTTTCTTAATAGTGCCCACTACTGTGTGTGCGTGTAAGGGGAGAATCTCAAGGCTAATGAGATCTCCCTCTCTGTGACTAGTCTCATATCTTAATACTTCTGAGGGTTTTTTTCCCCTCACTCTGCTGATCATCCCTTTTACAACTTGACAGTTATTATACATTTAATAATATTATACACGCTTTTATACATGTAATAATATTATACACGCTTTTATAATGTAATAATATTTTACACGCTTGAATACTGAGGTTTGTTTTTATGTAGCATCCAAAAATCACTTTTGGCAACACCTGTCATCGGTGAAAATTTGCCAGGCAGAAATATTTCTTACCCTGCATAAAAAAAACGGTGCTATTTTCATTGTTTTATTTGATTTGATTTATTTGTTTGAGGGGGGGATTATTTTGCTGTCAATTGCAGCATTTTATATGCGCAATCTGTAAAATGTCACCTCATTTAAAAAACATGAATAAATATAAATGTTTTATAGAAAAACGTATGTTTGTAAAATAAGGTAAAGGTTATTTGAAGATGAGACCAGGTGGACAGGCATGATGGTAGAGCCAATACTTTAAAATAAGGGTAAGCACAATCATGGAAAACCTGGAAATATTCCGGTCCAGTTACCATGGTGATTGTTCCCTGCATCAGCGCTCATGAAGGATGTTTAAGCTCTGAGGTCACTCTGCAGCCACACTCCTTTTCGCCTGTACCCCAAACAAACGCTTTTGTTTTGACTTGCATAATACCCTATTATCTAGAGTCAACACATTTTTTGGATTCCTCTAAGCTGAAACATTCTCTCTCTTTTCTGTGATATCTAAAAATAATTCCCAGTGATGAATTTATAAATATTGGTGGCTAAATACATATCCACATCTTCAAGACTTGGAGAGAAAAAAAAGAAAGAAAATGCTGCTTACCAAGGCTGCATTTATTTGAAATGAATTTTGAATAAAAGTTAATTAAAATAACTATTTTCTACTTGAATAAATTTTTAAATAAATGTATTCGAATGATAGTAAAGCAGATTTTTCATCTGCCATTATTCCAGTCTTTTGTCTCACGTGATCCATTAGAAATCATTCTAATATGCTGATTTGGTTCTCAAGAAACCTTTCTTCTCATTATTACTGTTGAAAAGAAAATACTTATGCTGCTTAATGTTTTTCCGAAACTTTCAGAAGCATTTAAAAAATATATAAATCTTTTGTAACATTATAAATGTATTTACTTATGTAGATAAATGTATTTTATGTAGTCACTTTGATCAATTTGATATATCCTTGGTCAGAAAAAAAAGTATATAAAAAAGTATTTATTGCTTAAAAAAAGACTATAACTTTGAATGTAACTTATTTACAGTCAAAGCTCAGTGTGTAAGTTGTTGGTAATGAATATATCCAAGCATATGGATCTATAGGGAAGAAAATAATGAGAATCAAGTTTAGTGTTAAAGTTTGACAGTAGGCGTCTGGTGGGGTTGCAGGGTCTTAATTATGTGCCAGGCTTTTTTTTCTTTTTTCGTCCCTGTGCAGACCTCTGTTCTTACTAGGTTGAGAGAAGAACGGATAATGAGAATAGGGCCCTGTCAAGACTACTCTTTTTCACCCAAATTACATTTTATTTTGTGACCTTTTGACAGGGTATTTTCACAGGGTTCACTCTTAACAATGTATTTATTTATTATTCATTTTATTGTTATCCAATAATGTTTTCACTGAAATGTCCATGTCGAATCATACAGACACAGACCCTAAATTCCATTTTAAATGTAATCACAACAGTGTCTCCACTGAGTCAAATAAGAGGAGAGTGACTAAAAATAAAGATGAGTTTGGGGGTATATTTTTTTGGGAAAGAGAAGAGAGTTTTGTTACATTAATTATTAGGACATACAGTAAGTTCTGTAATGAGAATTATAAGATGATAGATTTTTACTAATAAAAGGCTTTCAGCCACAGTTTGCATGGAGCCAATCATGACTCACCACTGGAAATAGAGACTGAGACACACACACACACACACAGTCTAGAGTTCAGCCCAGCATCCCAAATACGATTCATTGTGTGTGTGTGTGTGTGTGTGTGTGTGTGTGTGTGTGTGTGTGTGTGTGTGTGTGTGCACATCAACTGCGAGTAGACTGATTTTTCTGTCTAACTTCCATTTGCTGGTTTTGATAGGCTCCCTGCCAGATAGCTTTGATCGGAGCAGCTTTCACTTCAATACTAGCATCTCTCTTTCCTTGTCTCTTTCTTTTCTTTCATGTCCTGACAGACAGCAGCACAAGCACTTCGATTACAATGACGGCCCCTCCATACAATCGCTCCATCTACTGTGCTCTTTCTTTTACTAATAGTGCTCACATATCAAAATGTTTTTGTTATAGGACTTCCTGACAGATCTGATGATGTCTGAGGTGGATCGATGCGGGGAGAATGAGCACCTGATCTTCAGAGAGAACACGCTGGGCACTAAAGCTATCGAGGAGTACCTCAAACTGGTCGGACAGAAGTATCTACAAGATGCACTGGGTAAGATCTTTGTGTGTGTGGGCAAAACAACTTTACTTTCTGAAAATGTCTACTATTTGTTATGTCCAAGTTGCCAGGACCACCAAAATAATTATAATTAAATTAATTAATTATAATTAAAATAAATACACACTGGTGTTCAGTCTACAGCCTTAGAAATAGGAGACACTTTATCAACTTTCTATCCTGCACACACATTAGAAACATTTCCAGGTTGTTGTTTTTTTGTTTCAAGTTCCCTGTATTAATTTTAGATACGATTAAACAGCTGTGAAAACACACACAAATAACACATGCACACACATATCTGGGCACCACATTCACCGTTGGCTTACTCTGTGTCCGATAAGGCTTGTGTTTATTAATACCACAGTATTTTAGGAATAATAAAATGTGTAAATCGCTGGACTAGCAATTTATCTGCAGAACAAAAATACATGCTGCAAATTTCACACCGTATATAAATATCGACTTTGGGGATCAAATGAGTGTAAATGTGAGTGAGAACACCAAAGAGAGTGAATCTCTCTTTAGATTTGCTTTAAGAAGCCATTTGGTGGTGCTGAATAATGTATAGTTGTTTTTCTTAGATAAATGTGACTTGTGAAGTGCTGATTAATTATTAAATGGTTCACTCATAAAGACTGACTAAGTCCCTCAGACATCATAGCAAGAGAGCGACAGTAAAGAGAGTGGATTACACCCCATGGTTACATAAACAGCATATAGCCTATGCCTGAGAGATGAACCTTTTGGTCATTTCAGTTACTCTAGTTACTATTACATCTACTTGAGAGCAGCAGATAGAGTACTTAGGAAAAAAAACGTATTTTTTTGTGTGTGTATTATTGTTCGATTATTTGACTTTAAAAGACACATCGCATTTTCAGATCGGATCATGGGTTACCACTAAAAACAATGGCTTAACCAATCATGGACTTAAAAATAAGGATCTTTTGGCGTCATGGTTATTAGATTTTGATTGATGAAAAATGCTTTGAATGCAAGTTAAGTCCCATGTTTTCTTGATGAGTACTTGGGTAATCATTCTAATCGCTAATATACACTGGGGTTTGTGTGTGAACTTTTGACTCTACTGTGGCCCAACATACTGGTTATTTGAGCGATTACTTTTGTATTTGTGGCCTTGAATGAGCTTTCAAACTTCTCTTGTTTTACATTGTATTAGGTGTAACGGCACACAAACATGACTGTTCGACACATACCTCGGTTTTGACATCACGATTCGGTATGGTTTTGGTACAGCAAGGGGAAAAAACGGTTAAATAAATGCAGCCTTGGCAAGCATGAGAGAATTCTTTCAAAAACATTATAAAATCTTATTGAACAACAGTGTATGTTTTCTAATGATCTGAAGCCATGTAGTAATGTGGCCGCTGAGTGTCTCTTTAGTCACTAAGAGGAAGAGGAAGAACGAGGAGTCCACTTCCATTCTAGATCAGTTGGACGTCCACATGGTTTTTGCTACACTAGTTAGATTTTTCCCTGATGCTTTCATGCGCAACAGAACAGAGGGGGAATCGACCAGCACCT
Source organism: Gymnocypris eckloni scoliostomus (assembly GCA_027564155.1). Taxonomy (NCBI): domain Eukaryota; kingdom Metazoa; phylum Chordata; class Actinopteri; order Cypriniformes; family Cyprinidae; genus Gymnocypris; species Gymnocypris eckloni. The sequence goes on from CM050414.1 coordinate 18,125,617, forward strand.
GCTCTGAGTCTCTGTGGAGAGGCATCACGCGGTGCTGTTTGTTTGGGATCAACAAAAAGTTTGTTGTATATTCCCAGGACAGCTTCTCTCTCATTAGTTCCAAGTCAGATAACTAAAGAACTTTCACTGGTTGCCTCGTAGTGGAAAGGGATTAGAATGGGGATGAGATCTGGGGTGCCAATTTTCATTCTTGCTAATAATTGTGAGGTTTGTTTAAATGAAAGATGGAAGTGGGTTGTACGCCAGGTTGCCTTGCTGATATTTAGGAATGCAAGCATTCTTGGGTGAAATTCAGAATAATGTCAAGATTAATCAATAGATTAGACACCATTCTTTATTGATTTTCTGAAAAATGTTATTTATGTTGAAACAACTAGACTTTACACTGGATGAATTTAAAAACACCAGGGTCTTTAAAGTGTTTTCTCTTTATTCCAGGTGAGTTTATAAAGGCTCTGTATGAGTCTGATGAGAACTGTGAGGTGGATCCATCCAAATGTTCCTCTAGCGATCTAGCTGAACATCAGAGCAACCTCAGGATGTGCTGTGAGCTGGCTTTCTGCAAGATCATTGAGTCGTACCGGTAACTACAGTGTGCCCTTCACAGCTATCTGTTGATGTGAACCAGTGATTCATTTTATTGCTCCGATGTTTCATAGCTGCTTATTTCAGTTTTCAACTTTGTCTCAGGTGTTTCTCTTAAAATAAAACTAAAGATACAATATATAAAATAAGTATAGAGGTATAAAATGAAGCAGGGGAGCTAAGCTATAATAGTACTACTACGAATATTATTATTATACACTGACTGTTGATCAGAGTGATTTGTTTGCGAGTGTTATACATTACATTTATACAGTGGCCCAATAGTGTACAATACAACAAAATCTTCAAAACACAACGATAGTAGCACAATACAACAGAAACAAGCTACAAAATTAGCACAACACAACGGAAACAAGCCAAAACACAACAAAATTAGCACAACACAACTAAAATAAGCTACAAAATTAGCACAACACAACTGAAACAAGCCACAACACAATGGAAGCAAGTCGCAACATAACAGAAACAAACTGCAACCTAACAGAAATAAGCCACAACTCAACAGAATTAGCACAACACAATGGAACCAACCTGCAACAAAATTAGCACAACACAAGGGAAACAAGCCACAACACAATAGAATTAGCACAACACAATGGAAACAACCTGCAACAAAATTAGCACAACACAACAGAAACAAGTTACACCACAATGAAATTAGCACAACTCAACTGAAACAACTCACAACACAATGGAAACAAGCTACAAAATTAGCACAACACAGGGGAAACAATCCACAACAAAAGTAGCACAACACAACGAAAACAAACCTCAACAAAATTAGCACAACACAATAAAAACAAGCCACAACAACACAAATGAAACAAGTCGCAACACAATTGAAACAAGTTGCACCATAACGAAATTAGTACAAGACAACAGAAATAAGCCTCAACACAACAACACAACTGAATCAAGTTGCAACACAATGGAAACAAGCCACAACACAACACAATTTTCAATTTTAGAATCAAAATAAAAGTTGAATCACTGAGATCTAGTACTCTATATTTCAACATGTAGAGTGTAATTGTAAATGTAATTGTATAATGCATGTAGAAGATAATTGAAAGCCCCACCCAGAAGTTGTTTGCAGAATGATAATATATTGTACATTTTGTGAAACGACTAGTAAGATTTTGTAGTTTTTTCAGGGTTTTTTCCCCATTTAAATTCAGTGTTCAACTCTCCCCTCCTCAACAGTGTGTTTCCACGGGAACTTAAGGAGGTGTTTGCGTCGTGGAGACAGGAATGTGGTAATCGAGGGCGACCGGATATCAGCGAGCGTCTTATCAGCGCCTCGTTGTTTTTACGTTTTCTGTGTCCGGCAGTCATGTCGCCTTCTCTCTTCAACTTGACCCAGGAGTACCCAGATGACCGCACTGCACGCACACTCACTCTTATTGCCAAGGTTACGCAGAACCTTGCTAACTTCACCAAGTAAGGATTTAATTTACTCTGGTGTGAGTGTGTGTGTGTTTGAGGTGGGAGAGAGTGCTTTAATGTTTCACAATGGAGCTGACAAACGAGTTTCAAAACGCCTCCGTTTGAAAGCTTGTCATGCACAAATACTGTTCATAAGAATGAAATGAAGCTTATAGATATAATTATGATTATAGAGTCATTAGCGTGGTTAATTGAGTTATTAAATGCATCAATGAGTTGTTCTTATTCCTGCATTTTTGTCAGGTTTGGTAATAAGGAGGAGTACATGTCCTTCATGAATCAGTTCTTGGAGCAGGAGTGGACCAACATGCAGCGCTTCCTACTGGAGATCTCTAACCCAGAAACCATTTCAAATACTGCAGGCTTCGAGGGCTATATTGACCTGGGCCGTGAGCTCTCCACCTTGCATTCCCTTCTAGCTGAGGTGGTGTCCCAAATGGACCAGGTTAGTCTCTTGACTCTACAGTTGGTTCCATTTGATTATATTTGTAATGTAAAGATTTTCAGGAATGCATTGCGCTGTTCAGACATGCATAAATACTGCAAACATCATTTTCTAATAAACATTTTGGAAGGGGAAAAAACAGAACATATTCGACTTTGTAGTTATCTATCTATCTATCTATCTATCTATCTATCTATCTATCTATCTATCTATCTATCTATCTATCTATTATATATGTAATAAAAATATGTATACTCTTAATAATTATAAGATTTGTTCTCTTCTGAAAAACAGGTTAAAATACTGATTGAAAATTATCTTTTGCCATAATCATTTATTCACTGATGGTCAGACATTCAGATTTCGCCATGTCTTCAGTGCAGTGTTTGCCGTAGGTGAATTCAGGATAGCATTGTGACAAGGTATTTTGTCACTTTGATGCCACAGAAGGTTCTATAGTTGTGCTCCAGTTTTCCATGTTCTTTGAGTAGGTGGACTGATGTAAGCAAATGCCTTCAGGCTGTAATAGTCAGTTTAAAATCCTTATTTTTGTTGTTTTTAATGTTCAGACCCTATAAGATATGTTCCCCATGTGTTTTTTTCTTTATATCTTATTTTATACATATTTTTGGAAGAAATCATCTTCTAATCCTCCTCCTCCTCGAATGCTAAATATAGCCTAGCTGTTGTATTTGCCCAGATTTTCCACACTAAGAGAAAACTTCCAGTCGTGAAAAATTTATTTAAGCAGAGATGCATTTATCTGCAGTCTGTGCCTGTATGCCGGTACACCACAGACACTGCCTGCAACTATACAAACATTGATTACTAATTAAATGTGTAAATCTGGAATATTCTCATATCAGCAGTTTATGTTGAATTATTCAGATCACGTTAGGTGGACATGCTCTGAAAGCTCATGTCCTCTCAGTGTTTGAGTTCTACATGGGAAGTGCATTAGTCCCTAAGGCTGTCACAGTCACAGACTGATAGTGGTCATATAGTGGCCAGACACAGTTATAAGAACTGTTAATTGATATGTCACTAATAATTTGTAGGTATACATTAGGGCTGTGCGATATGGACAAAAAATATATATCACGATTTTTTGATTTTTTTTTCGATTTCGATTTTAATCACGATTTTGACACAAACAGACATGCTTTATCTCACATCTTACTTGTTTTTGCACATCTTACTTGTTTTTGCACATCTTACTTGTCTTGCACATCTTGTTTTGCACTTTTCTTTATTCTATTACACATTTTACTCTTTATTTCTTTTTTTTACCTATATATATATATGCTCTTGTGTGGTGTTACTTTTATATAATTTTTATTCTTTGCACTGTCCACTGAGCGGACCTGATTTGATCTACGTTTCACTTTTGATTATACCCTGTATAATTTATCATGTGACATAAAGAAACCTTGACCTTTACAGTTATAAATGCATTCTGTGTGAATTTGAAACATATTTCCAAAGGAAACCAATTAGACCTTTCCCAAAAAGTTGTAACATGTCTCTAGAACAGACATATGACAAAATACATATATATGTATATGTGAGTAATCAAATCCAACAAAACGAGATGCAACCAGAGCATGTGAGCGAAGCGGAGCGGTTCAATATTCTGCTTTGTGTGTGTGCGCTCCGCTCAGTCGTTCACGGCCAAAACAAACGCTCCACTAATGTTCCGCTCACACTCACCGGTAAACCGAGTCCCGCTCAGATCACGCGCTCACATTAAATGTATCCAGTAACGTTAGGCCTATTTATTTTTTCCTGTTTATAGTGACATTATTGAATAAATGTCTAAATTAAAGCAGTAGTCCGATAAGAAATGGTTATGTTTCAGAGTGAAATTGTTCATTTATATTAGGGATGTTAATTAACCTTTAACCAACCGATAATAATTTTGACCCATACAATCAGTTAAACGGTTTAAATTCACTTTTATTTTTAGTAATTTATCAAAATATTTTAAAAGGTTTGCTGCATGGTTAAAATAAGCTACACGTATAAAAAAACACGTTTTTTAGAGAGAGCAAGAGAGAGAGAAACAAAGTAGCCTATAAGTCGCATTTTATTATTTCATTCAGAAATAGCCCAACACGAATAACAAACATTATAATAAACACTGTAAACATAGCTAGGCAATTTTAGTTCCCCTCACTCCACAACAAATCCTTACAATTAACAGTAGGCTAGAAAATAACAAGAATTAAAAATAAGAAGCTATAACGACAAACCAAAACTAATTATTTTAGGCTAAAACAAAACTGAAACCAATGTTGGGTCTCTCCTTCAACACAAAATCAAATGTTCCCGTATTCGCGGTATTTAAATGCCAAAATATTATTTACCCTTACAATATCCACATAAAACAAAATGTTTTGCATAACTTCACGGCGGTACGGTGATAACGCTAAACAGCACAGATTTTACTACATATTTAAACAGAGCAGTGTGTTTTTCCATATGTTTGACCGGTTGTTTTTATAATGATAATGAACAGGCTGCATTGTGAAGGTAGAATGCTTAAATGTGTGCGCATGCGGCGCTGGAGCAATCACTGGATTTATTCCTCTTCCAACAGTGGAAGCAACTCCTCGGTCATGAAGATAATCGTAATTGTAAAAGGTCTGCTTTTATTTGTGTACATTCAATAAAAAAAATTATCTTTGCTTTTTTGTAAAATAAGAAAAAAAATAGAATGCATCTTTCTGCCGTCTGCTTTAATTTCGCGCAGCACAATAATGAACAAACTCTGCATACTCTAAAAACACTGGGTTCAAAACAACCATTTTGGGCTGGTAAAAGAGTACATTTGGGGTTAATTTTACCCAGTAAATGTGATTGTTTATTTAACCCATCATTAATGGGTGATTGAACTCAGCTAATGGCTTTATTCGTTTCTATTATAATATTCGCTTTTTTCTTTTTTACTTTATGCATGAAATAATATTTACAGATTAACTTAAATCCTCTAAACTTCTGTAAAATACTCCAGACGTGATAACTTCCTTTATTTCTCATTTGCTTGTTTTTATAAGCTATAAGCCTACACATTGCCTATTTAATCTCGTTTAACAAACATTAGAAGTAAAGATTAAACATTAAACCGATGTAATTCACGAGTAAATCGACCGCTCTGTAACTGTGCTTCCACCGTAACGGCGCTGGCTCTCACGCCGAGCTGGAGTCGTGTTCGGGAACTGATCACGGATGAGACCGCCGCTCTCATGCTTTCACTCATGGACGAAATGAACTGCGATTGCCTTCATTACCTGCTCAACAACAAACAGTCAACAGCTCTGAGGACATGTTTTAACATCCAAAGTATTTGTGTTCTGTATCTTTATAAATATAATCGTTTATTTTATGCAAAGCATCAGACTCTTTATCAAGCAATAAGACAGACGCGAGGGACGTTCGTTTAGTGATTCACACCGCGAATGTTGCTCTGCATAGATTTAAACAATATAATGACAGAATTTTTTATAAATAAAATAAAATGTACACAAACTACCCAAACACTGAACAAATAATCCAAAAAAAATGACCCAAAAGGCTGAACCCAGCATCTAGGTGAATTAAGTTGTTCTCTGCTCGCAGAAGTGCTGCAGGTGTGTTATGTAATATGATATGATCAGGTGAATCCTCCTTCTGTTGTTTGCTGCTTTTTGCACATGTGAAATTAATCCCCCAAAAACAGATGCTAGTATTTTTAACGGGTCACAGACACTTATTCTTTTTAATTTAATTCAGTTCTATAATATTTGTCGGTTAACGGTTAGGAAAAATAACCGAAATGAACATCCCTAATTTAAATGTATAACATTTAAAATCTTAATTTAAAAACGTGTCTTGTTTTGAAGCCACTTGGAACATTTGCGTAAAAAATTTAATAACTGAAAAAGTATACGTTTCCATTAAAACAACTCTTCATATTCAAAACAAGCACACAAGATGAAAAGATATAGAATTTCACAAAATACTTATCAGGCCCATGAAAGCACACACAAGATGAAATGCACTTGACAAATAATTATTTCGTGGTGTAAATAAAATAAACACTTTCTAAAATTAAAAATAGACCAAAACTGGAAATGCGGTCCATTAAAACGTGTCAATCTTCACAGGATTTTAGAATTTGCTTTTAGAAACATTAGCTTAGACAAACATTGCTTAGCCTATTCCACAGATTCTGGAATTAACAAATTACCAAAGGGGCATTTTGCGTTTAGAGCGGCGCTGAGGTATGAGCGAGCGGAGCGGGATCTTCAGAAAGACGGTCTCCGCTCTGAAGGAAATATGATCGCTACTCCCCGCTGTGTGCTCTGCATGCAACATGCATTTTTTTGGCCACAAAGTCCTTATCCTGTTCTGAACTCATCTTCCCTGTTTCTTTAGCATACTATCTGTCTGTATGCCCGGTCTGTTCTGTTCTGCTGCATTCTGTTTGGTTCGGATAGCATACTGCGGGAGGTTGGGGGGGGGGGGGGCTATAAAATCGAGCTATAAAGCGATTTAGAAATCGCGCAATCTCAAATCGCGATTTTATTTCGATTTCGATTAATCGCACAGCCCTAGTATACATTCATAAACATGTTGTGATAATGAAACATAATTATTTTAAAGCTAGAGAGATTCAGCCAACCAGAATGTCACAGAATCAGCCAATTATACAAAATTTAAAGTCAAATTTGAACTTATCTAGGTCTTGCCTGTTCTATTATTAAATGCTTTTGGAAAAGATCCGAGAGTAAAAATCTTATGTGCAGAAACTGTGTCTTCTGTTTCTTAAGTTTTGTCATGTAAATAGATGAAGCAGGTTCATGTCCACCCATTTTAATTGGGGATCCATGAAGTTGTCAAAACACAAATTTAAAGAATACAATATAGTTAAAGATAAATTATATCAATTATTATCTTGGTGAGCATTGTTACTATGTATATATTAAGCATTATTTATGTATTTATATAAATTATCTTGGTGATGCTCAAAAGTTGATGTAAATGTTTTGAAGGTCTCTCAAGTCTCTTAAGCTCCCCAAGGCTGCATTTATTTGATCAAAAATACAATAAAACGGTGACCTTGTGAGCAATTTTTACTTTTTTCTATTTTAAATATTTATTTAAACATTCTTTGGTTTTATAGAAAGTTCAAAAGAGTGAAATAGAAGTCTTTGCTTTCATATTTGATACATTTAATGCATGTCTTAATTTAATATTACTGACCCCAAAACTTTTAACAACAATGCATATATATGCGAGGTGTACAAAAATATATGTCATTAATTAGGTTTCATTTTTCACAACTATTACTTAAAATTCACTCTTGAAAATACTTAAAACAGGACGTTTGCAGTTCAGGCTTTTATAAATCAGTCGGCAGATACAGCTGTGAGAAATAGACTAAAAAGTTATACTATACATTTTATCTGCATTAAAGTTATACTATACATTTTATCAGTAACCGTGTTCCTTGGGAATCAAACCTGTGACCCATTGCTAGAGCCATGCTCTACCAGTTCACTTACAGGATGTAATTTCCGCACAGTCATTGATATTCTGTCTTCTACCTCCGTTCTCAGGGGGGCTATTAGGGAGTCCTGCACAAATATAAGAGATATTTGGGGTATGTGTTAATTTTCAATGAAATCTTTCATTTATGTCCTCAGAGTGCTACCTCCAAGCTCGGCCCATTACCTAGAATACTGAGGGATGTACACGGAGCGTTAACAAACCCATCAAGCATACAGATGAGCATTCCTTCTGATCGTGTGCCATCCCCTCCAACCCCTGGATGCAGCATCTCCAGTGGATTACAAAAGATGGCCATCGACAGTGACCTGCCAGGGTGAGCCATGAATCAGATCCGCTGCATCAAATGTGTTAAAATGTAACCAATCAGAATCAAGTATGTCCATAATTGTACAAGGGTGTGCAAAAAGCATGCTGTAGATTTTATGATGAATAGGTATTCTGACAAATCAGCTTCAAGCTCAGTGTTACATCAGGCAGTGACAATAAGTTGTGAAGTACAGCTATATTGCTTACGTATATTCATCGTTATCTGTCACTTTCAGCCACAAGGACTGTCCTCGCTTCTGTTCTTAAGAGTGTGGCCTTAATTTATCCAGCAGACTGCTCTTCTAAAGAGAGCGGCTCATCTTTATCTGTCTAGCTCGCTACTAATACCCTACCGGCATTTATGAGAGCCAGAAAGAATGAGAGGCCTGTAATTGTAGTTCACACACACATACACACATTCAGGGAAGGAGAAATAAATATACTGGAGGATCAAAAGAGATGGAGGCTGCGAGGAGAAAGCATCGAGTGAAGCTTGTTGGTTGGTGTCTGGATGTAGATTATGATTAAATAAATTATCATTTTTTCCTAGATATCCAGACAATAAACACAGTCTGGGTGGAAGTAAAGACAGAAAGAGATGCATAATAACTTTGCATTCTCTCTGATGCTTTATACCTGTCTGGAACTTTCTAGCATGGCATTTATGCTTGTTTGAGAAAGACTTGTGGGTTATGAAAGTTTTGTTTCTCAAACACTAACTCGTGTATTATAAGGGTCTGACATGTTTGGTCATACTTTATTTTAAGGTACAATTCTTGCTATTAACAAACCATTAGCTACTTTTACAATAATTACCTCCTAATTTGCTGCTTAGTAATAGTTAGTAAAGTAGTTGTTAAGTTTAGGTATTGGGTAGGATTAGGGATGTACAATATGGGCATTTAGAATTTTTTTATCTTGGATAAAAGTATTTAACCCATAAATACATATATTGGGTCTTTAGCAACCTGAGACATTCACTACCCTCTCCCTCTTTCATTTCCTAAGGTTAGACATCAACTTTCTTAGTATTCCTCAATACATTCATTATAAATAATACAACAAGATAAATACAATAAAATATAAAATAATGTCGCTAACGAACCGAGGTATGTGTAAGTATATTTTTCCTGTGCGACAATAATTACATATCTGATGATTCAGTTAGAGAAATTCACCTTTATTCCTCAAGGTGGTTCTGTTTGATAGACAATGATGGCATGATGTTTCACTCATAACTACCACGGGCATAAAACAAAAGATTATTGAACTAGCTTGAATGGCAAAATATTGATTTTGAAGTAATTGAAAATGAAAGTTTTGATATGGTTAAGATTGCGAAAATGAGCCAGATGCTGAATATACTTAGTGACCGTGACAGTGATGATAAAATAATCTGCTCATATCGAACCAGTCTAAGTTTCAAAAGGTTACGAAATATGCTTTATTTAAGTCTTTTGTTATTGATGTTAAAATGTTCATGCCATTGCAGCAGTTAGAGATCCATCCGTATTGGAAATGTTGGTCTGGGTCACTAAAGACTCAAATATGTAATAATAATTGGTGAAACATTGAAGCTTTTAAGGGTTAAATATATTTCACATTTTAATTACAAAATTAAAGAGCAAGAGTTTGAACAGAGATATTTGTGTACTGTTCTCATATACTGTGCTTTAATAATTTTTGGTCTTTGTCCCAATCTCTTCGCTTTACTAGCCCAATGGACTTCACTCGCCTTCCTTCCCCCACCCCTGAAAACAAAGACCTCTTCTTCGTTACACGCTCTTCTGGCCTCCAGGGCTCCCCTGCCCGCAGCTCTAGCTACTCCGAGGCTAACGAACCCGAGCTGGGCCTGGCCAATGGTGGCAAGAGCCTGTCAATGGTAGACCTGCAGGAAGCGGCCAGGGCGTTAGAACCCATCACCATCCCGGTAGGGATCACTTCAGAAGGTTTAGGTGAGGGTGCTATGGTTCCCTGGAATGCACGGACTCCCCAAGGCAACGTTGCCGGAGGCCCTACTCTTCACAGGCCAGGGCAGACTCCCACTACTCCAGGAGCAGAAGGGGCCCCAGGCAGGCCTACACAGCTTTTGGCCCCGCTATCCTTTCAGAATCCAGTGTACCAGATGGCAGCAGGGTTGCCAGTGTCAGCTAGAGGGAATGTGAGTGGGGATTCTGGGTCGGAGTGTCACAGCTCCGTCAGTTCCCATAGCAACAACGAGGAGGGTCTTGGAGGAACCAAACACACGTTCCTTACCCAGGGGGCTTCGGTGGGGGAGGAGCTCGCAAGGCGTTCGGGAGATTTCTCGAGACGACAGCTATCGCTAACTGATGCGCAGCATGGAAACCAGCCTATGGTTCCACGACAGAGCAGTGCTGGTCCTCAGCGACGGATTGACCAGCCACCGCCACCCTCACAGACTGCGCCTAGAGGACGAACTCCACCCAACCTATTGCTCTCCACCCCCTACCCACGTCATCCTAATAACACTGTGATGTCATCGTCATCCGACTGGCCTGGAAATGGTGCACGACTTCGGCAGCAGAGCTCCTCCTCTAAGGGGGACAGTCCAGAAACTAAGCATCGAGCACCACATAAACAGGTACGTATATGTTTGTAGTAAGGGTGGGCGATATGACCAAAATCTTATTTTACGAGTAATTTTATTTCACGATATATATCACAATATAGTTTTTTTTGCTTTAAATAAGGTCTTTATGATATCAACATGTTTGATAACATGACAATTTCAAGTTACAAAAGTGATTTTGTCAAGAGCAGTGAGAAATGTTCTCTCTTTTGTTATTTGATTAACATGAATGACTGCTGTCACTTTAAGAGCTGCCCAGATCCAATATACAGTTACACATGTTTTCTTTCTCAACTCTTTGGTTTCATTTGCAACTATGGGCAAGACTGGCAGTGTGTGCATATAGCAACATGAGTTCTCTTTCACTGCTGATTGCGTTTTAATGGCTTAAAATCACCTGTTTTTTAAACCGCAATGCTTAAAAACACACAAACGATACGTTTTCTTGACCACGTAGCACAGCAACATCTCGTGAGTGTGTAACAGCGATAGAGACAATAGTAGAAAATCTCTAATGGTTGACAAATGTTTACCGGTTAATCGTGTCTACTGGCATTTCGCCCACCCCTAGTTTGCAGAGTTGAAAAATAGATAACTTCGCTAATGAATCAACGTTTATTTGGGAATGTTTAAAGTTACCAAGAAATAAAAATCGACCGTTCTTTTTTTTTATGGAATATTGGCAGTGTTTATTATAAGCAATTTACATTTACGTTTATGCATTTAGCAGACGCTTTTATGCAAAGCGACTTACAGTATATGTATTCCCTGGGAATTGAACCCACAACCTTTTGCGCTGCTAACGCAATGCTCTAACCACTGAGCTAAATAGCAACCAATCCTATGAATTCCTGAAGGAAAAAATAAATGCGGGTGTACATCAAAACAGGGAGGAAAAGAAAATCACAATTTCCGCTTCATGTAAATATGTTTCAGGCAAATCTATCTGGATCATTTATCATGCATCTTTATCTTAACCTAGTCATTTTAATATGTATTGTGGCAAGTCTGGGTTATTGATTCTAATAAGAATCAGAGAACTTAGCTTGCTACCAATCATCAACCCCCCGACATTGACTGTTGCCACTGGCATTCATTTTCTCAACGATTTGACAATGAAGTGGACAGGAAGGGCATTTCCCATATCCACAATGCATTGTTCTCTCTCTTGGGATTTGATTGATTGCTTGAAGTGATTGATGGTGTGTCTATGGAAACCACTTTTATTACATTGCAGAGCACCTCTAGGCTCTTTCTCTGACTATGAAAGTCACATTTGTGGACTTCCTGTGAATACTGTAGTTGGTTTTAGAATATACGTTGGCTGAAAGATTAACATCTAGTTGAGCTATAGTTTTTCTAATCTCATTGGCAAATTGGTTTTGTTTTAAAATCTAAATTAAACAGAAATAGTGACAGATCTTTTCTTCTGTATTGTGAAATACATCAAAATGTAACGGTATTGAAAATGTTATGAAGAGCAGGCACTTGGTTCTAATCAATCAACATTCCAATTAAAACAAGGTCAAATAAAAAAATTAACACATGGATGGATGAATTGTTCATAATAAAATCAATAATATGCACTAATTTTTATGTTGACTCTAAGGATAAATCTAACATAAATGAGGTTTGCACTTAAAACATAACAATTTGAAAATGGGGAGATAAATGTATTTTATTTTCATTATGTTTTTAAGTATTTTTATTTGGAAAACAAAATGCAGATGAAGAAAGGATTTTTTGCTGTATTGTTGAGGACTAAAATGGCAATTGTATGATGTCATGATAAACAATTAGCATGAACTAAGCTACTAAATTATCTTAACTTTGCAGGCTGTTATATATAAAATTACGCTCACGTGTCATACATGTTCTTTTTATTCAGCCTTATGTCATGCTAAATGTCATCATGTTGCCTGTTGAGAACCCTATGCCCTGGCATGATTTCTTTGTGTGTGTGTGTATCTTGTTTCATTTTTGGTTTATTCATGCGTGTTTGTGTGTGTGTGTCCCATAGGCCCCATCCCCAGTAAACCCCAGCGCATTGGACCGTACCGCTGCCTGGTTGATGAATGTGCCATATATAGAGCAGGAGTCTGAGACGGAGCTTTGCAGAGATGAGCACACACAAGCTGAAAAGGTAACCGACCACCCACACACCATAGCAGCAGAGATTTCGGCTCATGCAAACACGCTCTAGAAGGGAAATGAATCATCATCCTAATTTCACTCAGACAGGAGGATCCTCTCAATGTCAGCGATCCAACATTCAGCTCTGAGTTGGGTGTTTTTGCATGCAGACTTAAGTGTGAAATGTGTAGGTTTTTTATGTTAAACTAACGGTTTAATGAGCAGAGACTCGAAGTAAGCCATCTGTAGTTTGACCTCCTGAAGAGCCCTGTGATATTTTCAACATTGCTCTGTTTCAGCATTGGCAGATAGGGAATGGGTGGAAGAGGTAGTATGAATGTTCGTAATTCCTTTTAATGCCACTAGTGATGCAGAAATTGCACACTTCTGAAACAATTTCTACAAGTGCTCGCATACTTTTGTATGTGTGTGAAAGAGAAAGAGACATGCTCTAATACTCCTTTTGCTGTTTTAATTATTTGTACATCTGTCATTCTTTCTATTTCCTGTGTCCTATGACTGATATGGAACTAGCAGTAACTGTATTATTTTAGTATTATCTAATTACTTTTATGTTATGTATTATTTTAAATTAGCATTTAATAATGAAAAATCATTTTCATCAAATATTTTTTTTTCAGCTTACTAGTTAACAACATAACACTAGTAACTCTGATTCCAAGTTTGATATTACCATGTTCCTACGCTAACATAACTTTTACAGCATGTATTCTATATCTAGGTTAATGTTGAATTCTACATATATTAATGCATTTTTAACATTGCAGGATTTATAAATTAACATTAGTAAATATATTATGAATTAACGTGAATTAACAATGAACGGGGTAATTATAAATGCGGTTGAAGATTTAGTTTGTTGTTAATTTATGACACCTAATGCATTTTTATGTTAACAAATTCAACCTTACTGTAAAAAGTTACCAGTAGTTATCAATAGTGTCAATTAGCATTCCATATGTGAGGCCACAAGTACATTTCACTGGTCATTTTTATGAATTTTTATAAATGCTGACTTCTGGTTAAAATGAGGTGAAAAACGAAAATGTAAATGTTGCCTCTTGCAGTATCAGGCGGAGATCAGTATGCTGCAGGAGCGACTGCGTATGTCAGTGCAGAGGCTGGAGGAATACGAAGCCCGATTTAAGGGGCAGGAGGAACAAGCGCAGAAGATGTTGCTGGAGTATCAGGCCCGACTGGACGAGTCCGAGGATAGATTGAGACGGCAACAAGATGACAAAGATCTGCAGATGAAGGGCATCATAAGCAGGTGGGGAATACTTGTACAGACAGGCTGGTGAGGGGCGATAAGATAAAGCAGAAAGTAATAATAATAAAAAAAAAAATCATATGTCAGCATAATAATGCCTCAAATTGGCCTGAATGGGGGAAATTGGTGGAAATGAATAACACAAGTTCACCTTTTCATATAGTCCTCGAGTCAGATAAAAGTAAACTTACCTTGAATTTACATTGAACAAGCACAGAGAGGGCACTTTGCCTTTCAGGGGTCTACCACAAGCCTCTGATGCTGAGTGTCATTTTGCTTTCAGCTGATAGTGAATTAGTGGCAATCTGAGAAGACCGAGAGCTTTTAGAAGACTGTTAGCCTTCCTCAAGGCAGAATTTACTGAGCGCTGCTTTCCTCCAAGACTGATGTTTTGGGGCAGCTATTTATGGCCTCGAGCTCTAGATCAATGACCGAATGGGAGGATGTATGAAGGCTGGACTGAATGTGTGTTTGTTTTGTGTTGATGCAGGTTGATGTCTGTGGAGGAAGAGCTGAAGAAGGATCATGCTGATATGCAGGCGGTGATTGACTCCAAACAGAAGATCGTTGATGCGCAGGTATGTCTATTTATAGATATAGTGGTGTGATATCTTAGGTATGTCAGTTAAATGTTTTTTGTGTTTTTGTTTCTTTTTTTCTAAATTTACTGATTTAAAAAATAAAAATTTCAACAAGTCAAATGCATTTAACAGGTCTTTGCCTGAAGGTTGTCAACACACCAAAATGTCAGTAGTTGAGTCAAATTTCATGTTACTTGATGTTAACTCAAATAAATAGTTGAATGAACTATAATAATAACACTAAAGTCAATATATCTCATTCTTCCTCTTTCTCCTGTCATTCCTGTCTCCTTTTTCACTATGTATATAAGAAAGGCTAAAAAAGCATGTTTATGCTGTATTGGCATTGTCATTACTCCATTGTCACATGATCCCTTTTATTGACCCGCACACTTTTGAACAATGTATGTTTTCCATTTTAATTTCTGTCACAATGTCACATCTCCCCTTCTTTTGATCGGAACCCCTTTAGAAAACCTACAGAATACTTTCCACTATGCTGTAGTTTTTCTAAAGAAACACGTCAGTATTCCTGACTGATCTTTGAAATCTAAACAACACACCACACTTCCTAATACTACAACACAGTGTGAATCCAAGGAAAATGCATATGCATTTGTATGTTGTATATTTACATCTTAGTTTCCAAGAACTAAACGGTTTGTTTCCTCTCCTTTCATGCACATCTATTTTTATCAAGAAATAAGCAATTAAACACTTGAGGTTGAGTGTCTCCACAAATAACATCACAGCTGTGACAGTCGTGAATGTTATTTGTGATTACCCTACAGTTTAAAGGGTTAGTTCACCCCAAAATGAAAATTCTGTCATTAATTGTGACCCTCTCTGTGAAAAGCTAAAGTCCCAGCTAAAGTCGATTTTGTTTTTGTGATTTACACAAAATTTTTACCTTAAATCATCCTTCATAAGGTAAAGAACATTCTGTGAAAATTTAACCTTCATATATTTCAAATTGACTGAGTAAGGCCATGTAAAAAAATGAAATTATAGTGAAATTAATGGTTGAAATCCAACTTTGATGCTTGTTATCTCATAATTATATTTTGAGACTTCAGCCTGGATTTCACAGAGAGGGTCACAATTACTCACCCTCATGTCATTCCAAACCCATAAGACCTTCGTTAATCTTCGGAACACAAATTAAGACGTTTTTGATTAAATCAGAGCGCTATCTGACCCTCCATAGAAAGCAACACCCTGAAATGTTCCCAGGTCCAAAAACAAAGTAAATACATTGGTAAAACAGTCCATGTGACATCAGTGGCTCAACTTGCGAGAATACTTTATTTGCGCAAAGAAAACAAAAATAACATAATTTACTCGACCATTCTTCTCGCCCGAGTTACGTCTTTCGCCATTTTAGAAAGTATCACAATGCATACACACACTTTCCCCTAAGCATAAACAATGCTTAATATGCAGATTACGTTTATGCGCGTGCTTTCCGTAAACAACACTGATTACGTCAAATGCGTTCTTAGGTATCCTCTAAAATGGCTGAAGATGTAACTTGGGGGAAAAGAATGGTTGAGTAAATTGTTATTTTAGTTATCTTTGCTAAAAAAAAAGTATTCTCGAAGCGTCGCAAAACTCAAGTTGAGCCACTGATTTCACATGAACAGTTTTACCAATGTTGTTCAGAAGATGAACGAAGGTCTTACGGGTTTGGAACAACATGAGGGTGAGTAAGTAATGACATCATTTTAATTTGGGGGTGAACTAACCCTTTAATCGATGATTCACAGCAATTTTGCTAAGTAAAATCAATCAGAAATAAACATTTTAGTATCTTCAATCCCTTTGCCAAAAAGTAGTTCAAACAAGAATGTGACTCAGTACATGTTTTCATTCTACAAAATGATCCACATGAACAGCATGGGTCAATGCTTCTCATTCTTGTGGTCAGAATTGTTGGAATTTGCTTAGCTGGAGATCAAGCATACTCACTGTTAAGCTGCAGTCCATACCTGTTAGCATCCAAACAATTGCTTTGAAAATTCCTTGCTGAAATTGCTGGTCCTGGTATTTTCATAGGATTTATGATTTGTATATGTTCTGAAATTGTCTCTCTCTGCAGGAGAAACGGATAGCATCTCTGGACGCGGCTAACGCGAGGCTAATGAGCGCCCTGTCACAGCTGAAGGAGCGCTACAGCATGCAGACGCGGAACGGCATCTCTCCCACCAACCCCACCAAGCTGCAGATCACAGAGAACGGGGAGTTTCGCAACAGCTCCAACTGCTAAACAAAGACCCCCGGATCCACAGAGAGAGACGGGATGAAGACAGAGGACACGAGCATGTGTACAGATAATTCTGTAAGTGAACACTGAGAGAAATACTGCAGGTGAGGATGCTGAACATTGACCTTTGACGGTCTGCAAAGCGATTGTTGGGAAACGTGGAGCAAGATCCACTTTAAACATCCACTGGTGAGACTACTGTTCAAGTACTTCATGTTAGGACACACCACTAGACATTCATTCGTGTTTCACAACAACTAACTGTAAAATAAAAGAAAAAAAGATACAGCTAACACGGTGACATTATACAGATACTAGGACTTTCTAGCCTGCAAAAAAAGTTGTTTCACTTGCTTTAAGATAGGTGTTCTCCACACAGCCTTTAAAAAAAAGAAACCATATTTTGCCACATTCATTTATAATGGTCTCTACTTCAATATGAAACGACTGAAGATACAGAACGAGTGAGAAATTAGCGCTCTCCATATCTCTCTTCCTGTTTATGTTTCTCCCTACATAGTGCACTTTGTCTCTCCATCATGAGAAGCCTTAAAACGTTGCATCTGAAATACCCCTCAGTCCTTATTTTAATTTTATTTTTACAGTTCAGATGAACATCTATGATAGATTACAATGTGCATAGATTTTAAAAAGTATATATTTGACATTCTCCTTCCACATTATTATTTTCTTTTTTTCCAGAAATGCCAAGATATTGAATTAGCACAGACTGCTCAGGCAGAGCAGAGTGAATGTTTTAGACACAATCGGACTGAAATGATTTTAGTTTGAAGTTTTGAAAACTGCCTTGTGTAGCTCATGTTTTCTTCCTACATTATTAAGGAGAGTTGCTTTTTTGGTGCGTGTTTTCTTCATGGGTTTTTATTCATTCAAATTTTTAAAGCCTATTTAAGTCATTTGTACAAGTGTGTTTATTTTTGTATGTGTTGCCTCATCGGTCCAAATGACTGCACACTT
Organism: Gymnocypris eckloni scoliostomus; assembly: GCA_027564155.1. Classification (NCBI taxonomy): domain Eukaryota; kingdom Metazoa; phylum Chordata; class Actinopteri; order Cypriniformes; family Cyprinidae; genus Gymnocypris; species Gymnocypris eckloni. The sequence continues at coordinate 18,143,809 of CM050414.1, forward strand.
TACATTTCAGCAATTAGAGTTTGTATATTTTTGTATTCAATAACATGTGTAAGGACTCTTCTGCATTTATCATGTTTGGCACTGTGGAGCTGCTGTTTTCCTTTAATCCATTGGTCTTTGAGGAAGTGATATGCACGCACGTCTTTATTTTGATGCAAAGAGATACATTATAAGAGCCTGTCATGGGACGTGTAAGATAGAGATGTTATTTTTAAGGGGAATCATCTCTGTATATGGGCTCTGTGATGGATTATTGTGTGAATAAGTTAATATTATATATAAAACAAGATTCACAGGAACTGCAAAGTGAATGACGGCTGAAATGTTGGATTAGACTGAGACGCAGCAATCTAACAAGCACACACCACATCTCTCGCCCCAGCTTCTCAAACGCTTTGAAGACTGCACTTTTTCCCTTTGTCATGTCCACCTGGGTTTACTTCACTCTACAAACATGTAGCAAACTCAAGGTGCTCATTATTATTATTAAGCCAGGGAGGCTTTAATTTGTCATTAATTTGTAGCATTATTATTTGTGCCACTGTAGCCACATACACTATAAACAAAGGTGCACATGCAGTGTAGACGTCGTGAGATTAGCAACTGGACTGTGTTATATACCACAACCAATCACCTGCTCAGTTTATGCCCTGGTGAAGTAGTTTTGCATGTTCTAAATGCTTCAGCACCGCCTGCATACGGCAGATTACTATCTAGAGTTATTTAAAATTCATTTGATCAACTTTTAAACTTGGCTTGGGGCTCGTGTGGTTGCTCAAAAGGGAACCGATATTTATTTTTCACAAGTTTTCTCTTACAGATGTGGATGTCAGATTCTCTGTTTGTTCATGTTCTGTTTTTAATGAGGTTTGAGGTTTTGCAGAGTCATTACGTCTATTTTCATCCACATGAGATGCTTCTAGTGAGTAAAAAAAACACAGAAAAGAAATAGTAGTTTAGAGCAGTCTTGAATGAAAAAGACTTTTGCTGTCGTCTCGGTTCTTTTCATCAGATGTGTCTTTATCTGGCTTCATTTCAGTTCTCAAAGTTTAGGAAACTTTTGCAAGTATTTGCAAAATTTGTGTTCTTCTCCAAGCAGTCAATGTGAAATAGTAGCTATGTGAAATAAATAATATAAAGATATATACATGAATACCTACAATATGTTGTATGTTTTATAATCCTTGTAGAAAATAATTTTGTAAGTATGTTTAAAGTAAAGTATTGGCTGGACTCTTGCCTTGTTTTCGGACAATGACAAGAGCAATAATGTACAGAGAAATGTGTCCATGTTAAGAACTATACAATTGTGGCTGTGCAATTTATGTACATTTGCAACTAGAATAATTAAAGTTTTATTTAGTTATTTTATATGCCTGCCTTGTTGTCTTTATTATGGAATCAATCACTTGACTATCATAATGTGAGAGGTCAAGATTTACCTTGTGCTTGATATGGTTAACCTACTGATGCTCAATTTCTGAACCCAATGTACAACGTCTTATGGGCGGTATTACAAATAAATTAAATGAGTCAACCATAACTTACAAAATTGTGCTGTTAAGATCATTACACAAGTTTGGTAACACTTTACAATAAGGTGTAATTTGTTAACAATAATGTATTAACCAATATGAACAATACATTTATTACACTTTGTTAATGTTAGTTAATAAAAATAGACTTGTTCATTGTTTATTCATGTTAGTTCACAGTGCAATTAACTAGTGATGACTAATGACTAAAGCACAACTCGTGATTTTAATAATACATTAGTAAGTGCTTAAATTAACATGAACTAAGATAATAAATGATGTAGAAGTATTGTTCATTCTTAGTTCGTTAACTAATGAAGTTTATTGTAAAGTGTTACCAAAATGTTTAATCCCAGATCTTATTTTATGTATATCAATATAAAAAATAAGCAGCATGACACTTAACATTATTAATAATAATGTTTATTGAGCACCAAATCAGCATATTACAATGATTTGAATTCAGCCTTGCTGTCACAGTAATACATTAGTTTAAAATATTGTAAAATAGGAAAAAAATCACTATTTGACAATGTTACTGTATTTTTGGTCAAGTTAATGCAGCCTTGCTAAATATTGGAGACTTGCTTTCAAAACATTAAAACAACTTTTTAATGGGTGTGTGTGAAACTGAACTGAAAAATAAAACCATACAAAGTAATATTTTAAATACAATGTTTATTCAACATATCCATAAAAATACATTTCAGTCAGGCCTAATTGTATATATGTTGACGCCTGCAGCTGTAATGTGATATTAAATGAGGGTTAAATATGTGCTAATTTTGTGAGATGTCCACTTGCATTAAACCACAGCAAACCCTTTTTTCTCCTTCTGTCATAATTTCTACATGCAAGAGCAGTTCGGTCAATTCACAGCTACAGTGAATAACTCGGTTAAGTGAAAAACAATAAATAATACATCTCTTTGGGTATAAATAATACACAACTTGGTAAATTTCGGGTGCACTTGGTGCCATGTCCTGGTGTTAACACTATGTTTACTAACACAAGGCCACTGTGTTTTTTGCCCAGTCAGTTAAAGGTGGCCATTTGAGATAATTAGCTGCTTTTCTGAAGTGGTGTTACGACAACATCTCGTCCCTTTAAGAAACACTGAATCCCGTGATAGTTATCCCTGCAATGGTTGGTTCACACAAATCCTACCCACATTACCAGAAGGTAAGCATACCGTATGATTTATGCGACACAAGCCATGCCAGCTGCACATTTAGCACTGAAACAAGTGCCCGAGTGTCAGTGTACAAATATCCTCTGTTACATTTGTCTGTGTAGTGTGCTGAAATAAATATCTTCATCTGAGCCGTGTATAAACAATTCAACTTGAGCAATTGCACAGAGCTAAGAGTGAATGATTTAAGGTCCTCCTCTATCTTGGCCTCAATATGTTATGAAATCAGTTTCATTGTTCTACCTTTTTTCTTTCTGTATTTATTCGAAAGCTCATTGCTTTGCCCTCTGGAAGTCCCTCAGAAGACATGTATGTGTGAGATTGTCAGTTGTCTGTGTTTGCTTTAGCAGAGAGTTGCAGCGGCCGGTGGCGTCGTCGTGTCAGTGCGGGGGAGCTGAACATGGTTGGCGCTGATGATTGAGAAGAGGCGGGGTTTGTGGGCGATCGGTGTGGCCGTGGCTTCTCGCTGTGGCTCTGGCCCTCAAGGGCCCCCTCACAAACCTCCAGTAGCATGTGCACCTGCTCCCGCAGCGGTAAAGCCTTGAACCTGCGTGCTGCCAAGTAAAAGAAGGCCTCAATAAATGCCTGAAGACACATTCCTGAAAAAAAGAGAGAGCTTTGTTTTACTTGATGCTTAAAAAGAACCAATCGCTTTCTTAGTTAAAACAGAAAATTGTGTTTGTTTACTGTCAAAGTTGAATGCACATTAGCTGGACTGGTCAAAAAAAATAAAGGCTTTATTTTTTGCAGCTTTGAGTTTAAAGTGGCACAATTTATAAAGACACTGTTATCCGATTTTATTTCAGTTTTAGAGATTATTGAAACATTGGAGATTTCATTTTTCCCCAGTCAAGTTGATAAAAACTCTACATGCTCAGAGACAGTGTTGACATATCTTTTCTTTCATATTTTGACATACAATCAAGTGTAATAGATTAGAAAAAAAAAGTAGTGCAAGAACTTCCATCTATTCATCAGTTGTTGATTGGATTTTGAGATGAATGAGAGCTTGCATGGAGAAGTTTAAGCAGACACAATAGTTAGAGAAGAATTTAAATCTGTCATTTCACCAGATGATTGAGCTATGACATTTTGATAAAGAAATATGAGGTCAAAAGAAACAAAAATGTAGAAATGTACATGTAGTGCCTAAAGTATGGAGTTTGGAAAGACCTTAATATAAAGCTTTGACACATAACTTCATATGAATATACGAGTAATAGCCATTCCATACAAACCAAACAAGACAATACATGCAGTTGTCATATAAAGAGTTTACTAAAATATTTGAAGAAAAGCTATTACTGACATTATTTCTGAGCTGTAACATGGCAGATTTCCCTTCTGCTTGTTTATTAATTAACAGGGCTTCGTCTGTGTATTATTTAGTGCAGTCATATCTCCACGCTGATGAAAACTTAATTACAGTATATTTATGTTCCTGTTAAAACTTCTGCAAGCTCAAATCATCAGCAACAAATTTCTCAAGGTCACGTCTGAGCCAGCGAGCCGAGGGAGAGAAATACAGACGGCTTCTTTCGAAAGGAAAAACTTTGAAGATTTTAAATGTTGTTAAAGTCTCTGCACATTTCGACAGGAAGGCACTTCTACTGATATTAAGGGTCCCTGGGACCCTCAGGGGGTTGGAGCCTGAAAGAGGATGCAGATCACTTGCCTGACTACATATACCGAGCGTTAATGAGCCCTCGCTGTGGACAATATGGAGCTGTGAAAATCATCTCGAAAGAAAATGAGGCAACCTGCTGCGCTGGTCAGATATGTGTACATTGAGAATGGATGGCCACAATTAATGAGCAACGCTGTTCTCCAGAAGGAGAAAATGGGTTTCATTAAGCAGAGTTATGAGGAGCCCTGAAATAATTCAGCATTATGATGTCAAATAAATCAGACTGAACTCTGGGATGGACAGGAGGGTTAAGATTCCGTCCGAGTATCAGCTCAGCATTCCTCATAAGTAAATGTATTACTATTAATGAAGATCATGGCAGTGCTATCGCTCCTCTTCCTCCTCGGGGATAAACAGTCCGATCCTCTTCTCTTAAATAGCCACTTCTATTATTTATAAATATCCTTATCCAGCAGTTATTACTTTCTTCATGCCACAGTCTGGCTTGCCACACAGTGTGTGTGTGTGTGTGTGTGTGTTGATTCCCTACTGCAAGGCGCTAATGACCAAATTCAGTGCAACCTTCCGAAACATTCCAGAATTCAGCTCACGTCATTCCACTCTGGCCATTTAGGAGCACAGAGACTCAAGAATATATTCATTCATTCTCTCTTTTGATTAGGAGAAAGAAGCAAGGCCTGGCATGCATTATTCATTTCATACATTCCTCCAAGAAAACAATGCTAGCATGACCCAACCTAATGCACCATCACAAAGAATATTACCAGTGCTCATTTAAAAGCAGAAAGGACTTGTGGGAACATTAGCTTCGACACACACACACACAAAATGTTCCCATTACCATTTACTAAAGTATCTTTTCAAAGTGAAAGCCAAATTAAATAAAAATTGAAATATAAAAGATTGAGGCAGAACTTGAAATTTTGGTTATGTGGCATTAGTTGATTGCCGATTTCCAAGTACTGAGCAAATGAACGAAAAAGGGAATTTATTTGTCAATTATCTCCCCTGACGATCTCATTTATGACCGTGTGCGAGGGGAAATGCGCTATGATAAATAGTTTTAAATGTGACTTTTATTGGAGGCTGTTAACAGCTTTTTGATTGTGTGTTGGCCTCTGGTGTGAAGATGATTGGTGAGCCGCTTGCCTGCCTCTCTGGAGTCGGGGAGCATTCCAGCCCAGCGACGCGTGATGTCGATGTACAGAATGTCCACTGAAGCCATCGAGAAGCTGCTGGTACTCAGCTTGCAGTTCCTAAAGGAGACGGCTCGATTAACGTGGTACGTAATGAATGTTGCCTTATTCAGAATCCCATTCATTCCATTACATCTAGCAATAACGTTATACGTAAATTAAATCAGAGCCAGTGAAATGGTTGTTACATTTACATGTCTTCCTTTTGCAGATGTTACTTTCAAGATTTGCATTTTAGCAGTATGATATTGGCTTTGGCTACTGCCACGCTCTATCAGTTGAGCTACAGGAACTAATGACTTGCCTGATGAAGGTGCGGAAGCTGGTCGGACCAAGTCTCATGGTTCCTTTGACACCAAGGAAACGCAGGAAAATGGCAGCGATACGTTCCACGACCCGCAAGTAATTAAACTGCTTGGTGTATTTAGGGAAGACTTGCTTTAAACATAAAGATGGAAGGGAATCCGCCAAGCCTTCTTTCTCATCACTTCCTGTCTCCACAACAATAGCTTCTTCTGGTGAACCGCCTCCTGTACTTGACCTGTTGGCACAAGTAAGGTTAACCTCAACACACACATTATTTTATATTATATAACTATATGTACTTTTACTTGCTCAGTGGTACCTACATACTTACATTTATATTTGTCCACAAGTAACAGAAAAATAGTTAAACATTCAAAAATATATAATATAAAAATAATTAGTTTTAGAACATAGGATAATTAGAACACAGGAGTGTTCCTGTGGCTCAGTGGTAGAGCATTGCATTAGCAGCGCAATGGTTGTGGGTTCAATTCCCAGGGAACACATGTACTGACAATTAATGTATAACCTGAATAGTCGCTAAAGTAAGTCGCTTTGGATAAAAGCGTCTGATAAATGCATAAATGTAGTTTTAACTAATATTACATTTTACAACTTCAAAAACATCTTTGGTAAATTATGGATTGATTTTGTGCTAACAGCATAATGCTTGAAAGAATATCTGTTATGCAAGAGAATGGAGGACTTCAAACCAAAGGACAAAAAAAATAAAGAGAAATCTCAAACCACAAGCCTTGCTATTTTATCTCATTAAATCCCTCTTTCTCTTTCGCTTACCCAAGGACAACATAATGAAAAACTATTATTTAACAATCACAAAACCAACTGAGCGAACTGCAGTCCTCTCATACGAGCGCTGAGTCCAGATGGCCGAGATTTCAGCAGTGGTGTAAGTAACCCTGCACTTTTAGTCCAAGCAGATGCACTTCATGGCTTCTGACCTGAAGGTCGTGGCTTGAGAATTACAAGGCTAAAGTACTAACAACAGAGATACGACTTAACACTTAATGGGTTTACCCAAAGACACATACAGCCTTTAGCACATTAAAGATGCCATAGAATTTTTTACAGAATTATATATCCGCTCACCAAACTTACATAATCCCAGAAAAGATGATTGGGGGGAACTGAGCTTATCCTATTCTGAACCTGGAGCTTATCCTTTACTGAACTTTAAGATATCACAATTCTCTCCATAACAGCCAGAGGCTCTATAAACAGACAAAAATGATCAAGGGTGTGGCCCACTATTAATATAATCTAACAACATACTGTATGTCTAACATATTCATAACATCAACATCAAATTGCCTCAGGGTCATCTCGGCTAATTTCCTACAGAAACCTTTGGAAACATGCAAGATGAACTGGTCCAACAAGACACGTGATCGTCAACACTAGAGAAACAGCACATGGAGAGCCCTGTGAGGAATAGGCTGTCATTATACAACACTAGTGAAGACATTCTGGCTTCATAAAGCCTTAGTGACTTGGTACTTGTCAGCATTAGCCGTGACAATCATACTCAGGACAGAACAGCTTCAAAAAGCATCAAAGGGCTTGAATCAAGAGTTTGTGAGTGGGGTGTTAATTCACAGTCGCCGCAGTCACTGAAGGTTTGTTTTTTCAGGTTGACTGAGAGGAAGACATGAGATGAAAGAGATCGTGATTGAGTATGTAGAACTTTCTCTCCGAGTGTCCTTGATTTATTTTATTCATTCAATCTTTTGTGCCAATATGAGCTTATGTTTGCTCAACCATAAGAGATAGTTCTACAGAGGAGACTGTTTATTTGTTTATGTAAATTTATTTATGACATACTTACATTCTCCTTGTAGGAACTGGCAGTATGGAGGAAAAGTTTTGGCGAGTATGCTTCTTTTATTTATTTATGGTTTCATACCCCTTGCATGTTTTGCTTTAAAAAGGGGTTGAATATTTTAGACAAAAAGTAAGGTTTTCTACAAAATATTTATATTTCAAACAACTGTTCTTCTGAACAGTTGTTCAGAAGAACAGCTTCTTCTTCTTCTGTCTTCTTTGTATTCATCAAGGAATACTTTAAAAATGTATCTTGGTTTCCAAAAAAAACTTGTTGAAAACTGTTTTCAACGTTGATAATTAGAAACGTACTGTGAGCACCAATTTAGTATATTAGATTTCAGAGATCATTATCAAGAACTGAAAACAACACAAAAGCATGTTTCGACTTTTTCACTTCTCAAACGCCACAAACCAGACAACTGTGATAGATCATAAAAATGCACATCAAAAGGCTAAATTAGCAGATATTATAGAAAAATGTGCACACTGAGTCTTTCCAGCTCTGAGCGCACATGCACGCCTCAATTAAACTCTGAGCTGACTCTACACTTTCCTCAAAAACAAAGGCTGTCTGACTTTTATTTCCCCCAGGCCTAGACACTGAAATGTGTCTGTGTACAATGAGCTACAGTAAAAGCTGACACACAAACTTGCTCATGGAGCATGAGACCGTCCGGCTATCCCTGACTGAGAGAGACAGAGGAAGATTGGTCACACAAGTGTAAATATCGATCACAGGATTTCCTAAATTTAAAGGGGCCATATGATGCAATTTCAAGTTGTCCTTTCTCTTTGGAGTGTTACAAGCAGATTGTGCATAGATACGATCCTTGAAGTTGCAAAGACTAAAGGTCATTGCACACGGATTCTGAAATACTCGTCCAAAATGTTCACACGTTGAAAAATAAATACGACCTCACGTTATATCAATCACGTTTACACACTGCATCCGGAATTTTTGTCCATCATTAAAAAATCTGATCGGGTTCGATTTTTTGAGTTTTTAGCAGCCGTAGCAAGCATTTTGAGAGGTGTTTTGACAGTTCAGAACCACCGTACAAGCGAACGCCAAAATCCAGAATGGTGATTGTCAAGTTCATTCACTTCATCTTGCAGCACAAAGCACGATATATAATAGATCCTTGCCAACTGAATTCACAGAAATCACATGTAATATTTGCATAATACAGCCCAAATGTTCAAGCAAAGAAAGAAGGCGTGGTTTCAGTAACTGCAGTAGTGTTGAAGCAGCCATGACAGGGAGACGCTGAGTGTTTCTAGGCAAAAGCACTTTGGTTGGCCTTCAGACAGTAGATGCATTTAGAAATCATTAAGATTACTTACAACAGAACAGCAAAGCATTTTATGGACGATCATTTTGTGAACCTAGGAGAGGAGGTAATTCTGACTTTGCTGTGACAATCTGGTGCTTCTGAATCAGCGACTGTTTTGGTATTAGTTTCAGTATTTGCTATTGACTGTTCAAATGTGAAGTTTGCGCGTCGTGTTTGTGTGTGTGAGAGAGAGAGTGTGTGTGTGCTCGCTTGTGTGAGACACGGTCACACAACCACGGCTTGTTTGCAAACACATATGAGCATCATCACTGTGTCTGTCACGCGAATCTGTTCCCCTCTCGGGCTTGAACTGATGGTAAAACTAAGGACATTGTCTTTACATTTATTTATTTATTTATTTGTCTTTACAACTGTAAAGTTTAAATTTATTTTGAAAGCTAAAGCTTGCAATTATGGAAAGGGGCGTTACATTTCCGACGACTGCATGTGGTGTTCGGCCAATCACAATGCTCTGGGTCAGTTGGCCAATCAGAGCAGACTGTGCTTGTCAGAATGAGGGACTTTGTAAAAATGAAGCGTTTGAGAGAGGCGGAGCATAGAGGACCTACAATAATGTACAGTATTTGAAAAATAAAGTGTTTTTTTAACAAAGCATGCCAATATATTCTTTTGCACCAAATACACAAAATATTTATCATTAAAAAAACATCATATGACCCCTTTATTTTTTCCATCTGAAAGGCTTATGACTGCAGCTCAGCAGACCATTATTTCAGCTCCACAAGGCTGAGGCAAGGATGATAACACACACATGCACACAAATTGCACCATCAACTGTCTCATAAGCCTTAAAGATTATGACTCACGTTACGTGTTGTTTCCTCTGAGCGGGGTCCATGAGCCGCAGCGTGTCTCTGATCACACCCACTTTAACCTCTTCATCTACTGGACTCGGTACATATTCAAGCACACCAGGTGACACCTGCAACAAATGGCGTCAACAATCAGCAGAGCAACAGACTCATTCATGTTAATGTCCCTGTTAGTCTGTAAACACAAGTATGGTCATTGTCAGTTTAGAGTCAAGTTTTTTTTTAATGATAGCCATCCTGCTAAGATAGCGGCACCTTCCCTGAAAATATTGTGATGTAACTCCTCATTTTCTATATCCAGTGAGCGGCAGTTGTGTGAAAATTGGAAAATAGAAGATTGGGAAAACGTTGCCTGGTCTGATGAGTCTCGACTTCTGCTGCGACATTCAGATGGTAGGGTCAGAATTTGGCGTAAAGAACATGAAAGCATGGATCCATCCTGTCTTGTCTCAAAGTGTGCCCCTTACCCAACTGAGCATTGTTTAAACGCCACAGCCTACCGGAGTATTGTCCCAATAGTCCCTTTATGACAACAGTGTACCTATCTTCTGAGGGCTACTTCCAGCAGGATAATGCACCATGTCACAAAGCTCAAATCATCTCAGACTGGTTTCTTGAACATGACAATGAGTTCACTTTACTCAATTGGCCTCCAAATTTACCCGATCTCAATCCAATAGAGCACCTTTGGGATGTGGTTGAATGGGAGATTCGCATCATGGATGTGCAACCGACAAATCTGCAGCATCTGCATGATGCTATCATGTCAATATGGACAAAAATCTCTGAAGAATGTTTCTAACACCTTGTTGAATCTATGCCACGAAGAATTAAGGCAGTTCTGAAGGCAAAAGGGGGTCCAACCCGTACTAGTAAGGTGTACCTAATAAAGTGGCCAGTGAGAGTGTGTGTGAGAGTGTGTGTGTAATATACACATATACATACATATATATATATATACACACATATACAATGTTTTTTTGTTTTTCATAAATAACCACCTAAATAATAATATCAAAATATATCAAATATATTTCACACTGTCACAGTAAATGTTTATGGTACTGGTTTATTTGAATAGCATCACACTAAAAGAACATCTGCACCCTCACCTCCTGCTCATGTTCGATCCTCATGCTGGGGTTGGCATTGACCTCTAATAAAACAGGCTTCAAGTTTTTCATCAGCAGGATATCAAAGCCCAGGATCTAAAATTGGAACACATCATCTTCTGTTATTTACTATTTATTGACTTTGAAAACTAGTGAAATGCAGAGAATTGGGGATTGCCTGGAAAAGGAAAAACATAGTTAATAGCATATGGATATGTGTTGTTTCTTTCTCATTTTAATGATAAAATACAAAACACATCCAACACAAAGGAATTAATTGGAAATATACCTGAAAACATGTGGGTCCTGGTTTTCCAGGTGGTATATCTGCCTGATAATACACCTTCAGTTCAGGCACAAGTGCAATTACTGTCTTGATAACCAAAGCGATAATGTCTGACCAGACCTTTTTGATGTCCACTCCTTTAGATGCCAAGCGATAGAGAACGCTAGAGAAAGTGCGTTTACTGCCCGTGCTGCAGCTGTCGGAGTGAACAAAGTTCCCGCTGTGTACATTAAGGGAGTAGTTGGTGAGGTGCATAAAAACATGACTGAGGTTCTTCTGGCTGGGTTCTTGGTAGGGTTCTGTGCAGAACCTGGACAGACCCTCTTTAGCTATGTAGATCTCTAAAGGCTCCAAGGAGCGGACCAGAACATACAGACGGATATCAAACTTCAGTTTATCGATGAGCAGGGGTTTCTGGATGTATTCTTGAACAACTGCTTGTTTGATCTGAGAACCTGAGATGACTCGAAGGTCAGCAGCGTCACGGATGAGGTAGATGCCATCGCCCTGGGATCCGCTGTCCGGTTTGACGATATAAGTGGGTTTGAGGGTTGAATCATTATCTTTCAGGAGACGAATCTTAAAAAAAAGAGGACAAAAGTGGAAAGTGAACAGTGACTTTTTTCTAATATGCTTGGAAAGGCCATCCCTTGAAAGAATTAACCCTTTCAGGTCTGAATTACATTTCTATTCTAAATGCTACCCGTAATGATAATCAACAAAAAACTTTTTTAAATTTTTTATTAATTTAATTCAATTTAAATGTACTTTCTAATATCTAATTTAAGAGCTAAATATTTAAACAGGATATTGATTCTTCAAGAAAACTCACTGTCTTACTAATATGATGTGATCACAGAAGTGTCTGAAGGGATTCATATTACCAGTCTTTATTTGAGTCTCCAGCTAATGTTTAAGTGCACGGAATGATAAAATAAATATAATTATAATAAGATTATAATCAAAATAACACAAGGCTGATATAACGCTTAAAGGAGCAGTGAGTGCTGGAGACTATGTACTAATAGCATTATGGTTATTATGGTTGGTAAACAAAGCCTCATATTTCCAACTAATACAATGGATTTCTTTAGTCTGCATGCATGTTTTCCCTTTTTTTCCCTTCCGCAGATCTCTGCTGCCCCCTGCAGATTTACTATATAAAAACAAGTTACCCAAACATAAGCCCACACATGTCCTTCCTGATTCAAGCTCAGAAGTTCATGCACAAATATGAATAAGTATTAATTAAAATAGGGGAAATAAAAAGGAAAAGCACTCACAAAAAAACTAACAATTTGAACCACAAATTATTTAAACTAACTGGACAGCATTTGATCAAATCCAATTTAAGCAGCCCATCTGAACAAATAAAGCACAAAGATACAGTAATTGTAATATGTGGAAGGAGATTGAAGATCTACAAGATCTTGTAACAAACTTGTCATTCACAATTAGCTGTTGCTGGCCACTAAACTGCTTAACCTGGTTTTACTGTGATTCTGTCCTGACCAATTTCTACTACAGCAATCTACCAATAGAGGAGGAAGACAGAAAAGACAGTTTGTCTAGCTTCTGTAAATGTGTTCTTTGTGATTTCACAGATTGACTCTGATACAGTATCCTAAGTATTCTATCTACTCTATCTTCTGAAGTGTTTCCCTCACTGAGATTGTACCTGTGTGGAGAAGAGTTGGTTTTCCTCAGGCAGGATCCAGGAGCGTGGGTAGAAGTTATACTCCTCCGGGAACAGCTCCTGCATGGTACGCACGGCACGACTCAGGTTTATCTTCCGCAGCATCTCTATCATTCCTGCTGACCGACAGGTATAGTTGATGAGAAAACAGTGTAGTCAAAGAGAAATGGCACAGAGGCCAGAGAAGGGCTGTAATTCCCCATCAGTCTATGGCCCTACAGGGACGTTATTCTCTGGAAAAATATGACACATTGTAGGGCCCTATTTCCCAGCAGTTTCATTAAATCACTTGATGATATGATGTCAATGGCTCCATAGCGCGCAGCTTGGAAAGACTGTCTGTGTGAAAGCAACTGTCAATACAGCTATGAAAACAGCCATATTCCATCCAACCCATGAGTCATCAGCTCTTGAGACTGCTTTATGACTCCACTGCTGAAAAACATTCCAGTAAACAATACTCACCAAACTGTATGACTGATAAACTTCCTCTAAAAGTAAGTATAGAATGTAGGCTTTACTAACCAACTAATGTAAATGTCAAAGTTTAGTACTATTTTTTGATTTCCAGATTTGTTTAAACTAGTTTCAACAATGGTTTTCGATAGTTGCAGTTTTGTAATTTATGCACAGATTTTGGTTTTAATATTTTTAGCTTCAGTTTTTTTGTAATAGGATACAGTGTTTCACCATGTCGAAATCAGAGCGACGTCTTCAACCACACCAAAAGGACAGATCATTCAACTTTTTGAACATTTGGGTTGTGCTGTTCTGTTGTAAATAAATCTTAACAATGATTCCTAAATGCAACTACTTTCGGAAGGCCAAATAAAGTGCTTTTGCTTTTGCATAGATGCACACAGCGTCTCCCTCACATTACTGCATCAATACTACTGCGGTTACTGAAACCACACCTTCTTTCTTTGAGTGAACATTTGGGCGGAATTACGCAAATACTTCCACATCATGACGTAGACATGTCGAGGCGTGTTTTAAAGAGGCGTTTTAGTTTGATGTCTGGATCAGCCTTCTCTTTTAGATAGAAAAAAATCATTTTCATTTAAATTATGATATTATTATTTTTTTAAGATTTCAAATGTTGGTGTCCTATTAAAATTATGAAATATGTTATTTCTACTTTGGCAAGATCTCTAAAGACCTACTTTTTGTGAAGTTTACCTGGGAATTTGTTGACTTGCCCAGAGATGATGTTCTCATTGTCATGAAAAGAGACACCATGCCAGTAGATATCACAGGCTGTCCGCCTACCCGTCGGAAACTGCAGGATCAAGAGAAAGAGACTTTAGGCAAAGTAAAGCAGGAAAACCATCAATCACAACATAATAAACATGTCATAATTTCGACAAGGATGCTAAACATTGACTATGACTAACTGTACTAGAATAACAACAGCTCACCTCTGCAGAACTCTTTTTCCAAGAAACACTTTAGTAAACTATGTCTACTCTTTCCTGCAGTATGTATATCATGGCTAAGGGTAACATTCTCAATGACTTGGAAGAATAGTTATAATTATACAACAGTAACAGTGTCAGTTATAGAGGCAGTGTTAAGATATGTTACTACCATCATTAATTTACAGGTAATTTACATGCATTTAAGCACATGTGTACAGACGAGTGTTTCAGGTTTTGGTCCAGTTTCAAATGCAGTTTTTAAGACCCTGTTCATGAGGACTAGGCAACAGTGTGGGCTGAGCGTTATCAAGGGCACTAATCAGGATACAGATAGTATGCTTAGTATAGACTAGGTTGCGTGTCTTGGGCTGGATTTTGTGAGGATCATGTCACCGTTTAACAGGCTAATGGAGTGTGAGGAGGTGCTCTTATATTGGTCACCTAACCTGGCACACAGAGGAAACCAGAAATGTATGATCAGATTAGGAGTTCGCGCAGGTTTACAGGTATAGCTACCGTTGTGAAGGCCATTTTTTCTAAATGTTCTCACTAGGGATGTCCCGATCCGATTACGTGATCGGAAATCGGGCCCGATCACGTGGTTTCAGACTCGATCGGAATCGGACGTTACCTCCCGATCAGGACTCGGATATATATGTATATATTCTCATAATTTTTTAACATCTATAGTTATGCGGTGGCACAGAGTTAGACCTCTTGACTCCACACGGAAACAGCAACGCGTGCGGCATGACATCACTTTGTTGCAGAGACGCTATTGGTTAAATGCCGGTGTTGTGCCGAAATCTGCAGATTATGCATCCCCTCGTTGAAATCGTACCCGATTGCCTAATCCCAACCCCACCCCTAATCCTAACCCCTTCCCCACACCTACTCCTAAACCTACCAATACTAGGGGGTGCATAATCTGGCAGGCTGCAGAATTCGGCACAACACCCGCAAAGTAGAACACGGAAGTAGCTTGAAGCGGAACGCGCGAGTATGTCTGCGGTCTGGAGGTATTATAAAGTTGATGAGGCTGCAGCAGAGCCAGTGAGCAAGGCACCACATCATGAAGCATGTAGCAGCATGGACATCGCCTTTGAGGAAATCTTACAAGAGAGGCAGTCACAGGGATGGTCTGTGAGTACCACATCAGCAGAAACTCAAGTGCAGACCTACCTCTCAGAAAAAAACACCCCTAAGAAAAGCAACCCACTTCAAGTACTGGAAAGAATATGCTAATCAGTTTCCCTCTATGGCTGCTGTTGCAACCCAGTATCTCAGTGCCCCCTGCAGCTCTGTGGACAGTGAGAGACTTTTTAGTGCCGTTGCAAACGTCCTTGATGAGAACAGAAACAGGCTCAAACCTGACAAGGTAGAGATGTTAGTTTTCATTAAGAAAAACATACATTTCCTTATATTAGACTTTTTTTACATTTACTGTTGCACTAAAGTCCAAAAGTGAAGAATTTTTTATTTATTACTTGATTGTTCAAGCTACCTCACAGAAGTGCTCTGTTTGTTAACAGAGTTGTTGAATGTTAAAATAAGGTGAATTAAATAAAAATAAGGAACATCCTGGATCTGTTTCTTCGCTTTTCTTTATTCTTTTTTATGTATTATAGAAGTATCGGATCGGGACTCGGTATCGGTAGATACTCAAAATCAAATGACTCGGACTCGAGGGCAAAAAAACCTGATCGGGACATCCCTAGTTCTCACAAATATAGTGAAACCTTTCAAAGACATGTTTAAATAGCCCTTGCTATTTCAGAGGCTCAGGAATCGGTCATAATGAGCAAATCTAAAACATAGCATCATTCATAAAGTGAAACCAAAGTGTGCATGTGTTCAAAAAAGCAGAACCGTAGCAGAAAGCAGGAAAGCAGGCCGGAGCAGAACAATTACCGAGTGACCTTTATTCGCTCCAGTTGCTTTAATCTGAAGTGCAGCAATTTTGTGCAGCACTAATGCTCATGTGCGTGACTTTGATAGATCACTGCATGAAACTGGCAACAAAAATGGTTTCCGTTTATTTTTTCCTCTGAAAACACAATTATCTATTTATTAGCATTCTTCTAGCATTGCGTTTTAATAATAATAATAAAAACTAAACTGTGAAACTGGGCAGTTCAATTATCTCTGACTTCTTTGGATAAATATTGATATGCATCTGTCAGATTTAGTGACCAGCGATTATTGTTAGTTTACTGACTTCACTAATAGCTTTGTGTAAACATTTTAATGCATTAGGGTTTACCCAAAAATAAGAACTCTACAATTTGTCTACTCGTCTCATGTTGTTCCAATCCTGTATGACTTGATTTTTTTCTGCAGATAACAAACGAAAATATTTTGAAGAATGTTGATAACTAAAAATGTTTTGGGGACCACTTCCAAAACAAAAATGAAGACATTTCACAAAATATCTTCTTTTAAATTCTACAGAATAATAGAAACAGGTTTGGAACAACATGACTGTAATTGTTTTATTTTTGTGTGAACTTGTGTTGAATCTTTTAAACTAACACAAAGCGGTTTATTTAGTTTGAGTCAAAATATTAGCACCCCAGCTCTGTTTGATGCATCAGGGTTAGCAAAGCTCTCTTAAACATGAATAACATTTCATTGTTTTGTCAGAGTAGCTGGAGCAGGTCAGAAAACGAGGACATGCTTGTTCAATCCAATCACCTTTAGCCGTAACTATCTAAATGAAGTTACTTGGAATTATGTAGCAGGTACAAGACGCATGAAATTGTCATGAAACACTGAAGAGAAAACTCGTGCACCAAGAACTTCCAAACTTAAAAAAAAAAGATTTTAAATTCAAACTAGGGTATATCTTCAATGCATTTAACAAGTCAGACAAAATGTGAAACATCCTTTCGGAAAGCACTTTCCTCCTTTCTAAGTGAAGTTTTATTGTTTTTTCATTCTAATTTGTTATACTTGAACTTTCATTAAACGTGTTCTTGTATTAGAAATAGCTATAAAATGTACACCATTTAAAAACCTAAAGGTTACAGTTCTGTGTTCTTCTTTCTCTAGGGCCGAATAAGGCATTCCAGAACAACTGAAGATCCGCCACTATGCTTCTCATGCCAGAGTCCAATATCTCTTAAACATATTTTATTAAATTGTGCTGGTCTGTTATTTTGGGAAATTATATTACTCAGCAATCACTTTTAAATAAAACTCCATTTTAAAGTTTTTATCTCAAGCAATCTTTAAAAACCACACATAGGTTTTTAAATTGCTCTTTTATAGTATTTCAATTTGTTACTCACCATGGAAGCTGCCATGGTGTTAACACACCAACCAACCATCTCTCTCCAGGGAAGATCATTACCCCCGTCACATCACCCTAGACCCCCTTCAGATATTTCTCATGTTACAGACAAACGGATATGTTTACCTGGTCTGGCTGAGCCACAGTGAACTTCAAATGTTGACTACTATATGTGCTTTTGTGTTGAGTACAGTATGTGTAGCGTTTATGCAGTGTTGAGAATCCGTATTAAATCCTTACGAGACCAATCTAAATTTACAAATTACAACACATGTTGCTCTACAATGCATAGTGTCCTATTATGCTTCCGCTTCCGGCGCTGCTGCTTCCGCTTCCGGCGCTGCATTGTACAGTCGACGTTAGGGATGGCTCCGCTCAATTTGTGCTTTAATATACTTTTTTACGTGTTTTTACTTTCTCTTTTTACACGCATAACGTCTGCACTATTTATATACGACAGAAGAACACTTTTGGACATTGGACACCACTGCACTAACCTGCTTCAGGACACTTTATCCACGGATCCAGCGTGGCCATTGGAGATACTTCGGACCACCGAAGTTAACAAAGGCCGCCTCAATAATCCCAGGCGGCGAAGGAAACACCGCGGGAGACGCGCTGGAATACGTAACAGACTGAGGAAAAGGGCACACAGTCCTCCTCTACCGAGTATTCTGCTCGCTAATGTACAATCCTTGGAGAATAAGATGGACGATCTTAGAGCCAGGATTAGTTTCCAACGGGACATCAGAGACTGTAACATCCTCTGTTTGACCGAAACATGGCTCACGCCCTCAGTCCCGGACAACGCTGTAACGCCGTCTGATAACTTCTCTGTTTTACGGATGGACAGAACAGCCGAGGCTGGAAAAACCAAGGGTGGTGGAGTGTGTTTCATGATCAACAAGAAATGGTGTGACCCCAGGAATATCTCCATTCTGTCGCGTTCCTGCTCGGCTCATCTGGAACATCTCTCCATTATCTGCCGCCCATTCTACCTCCCCCGGGAGTTTACATCGATCATCATCACTGCCGATATATACCACCACAAGCAGATACTAGCGTGGCTTTGTCCTCACTTCACGACGAGCTCAGCGGCTATATCAACAAGCACCCTGACGCTGCCGCCATCATAGCTGGGGACTTTAACAAAGCCAACCTCAGAAAAGTCATGCCAAACTTTCACCAACATATATCCTGTCCAACCAGAGGACTGAATACACTGGATCATTGCTACACCCAGTTTAAGAATGCCTACAAAGCTCGTTCCCTGCCGGCTTCGGCAAATCAGACCACGCGCCATATTTCTCACACCGAATATAAACAACGGATCGCTCAGAGACCCCGTGGAGAGGGAAGTGACGCTGGTCCGCCCCACTCTGAAGCTATGCTACAGGCGTCTCTTGATGACGCGTCGACTGGGACATGTTCCGGGCGAGTTCAACTGACGCCAGCGAATTCACGGATGTAGCAGTAAGTAAACACGCTAACCGAGCAAGCCACCGAAACAGTAACAATAAGGACATTCTCCAATCAGAAACCGTGGGTGGACAAATCTATCCGTGATGCGGTTAACCAACGCACTGCCGCATACAATGCCGGTCTTTTGTCGGGAACATGAGCGAATACAAAACAGCGTGTTATGCTCTCCGGCGTGCAATAAGAGCCGCTAAACGCCGGTACAGGGAGAGAATTGAGTCACATTTCCAGCTCAATGACTCCCAACGCATGTGGCAGGGACTGAAGACCATCTGTTCCTCTGGAAATAACTCTTCCGGAGGTGAGAGCAGATCCGTTGCTGGCCGAGGAGCTAAACACTTTCACGGTCGCTTTGAATGTAATGGCGGCGCGATCCTGCCGATCAGCGCCAGGAAGCAGCAGCAGACAGAGCAGCGATGTTTGTGCTATCACCTTTTCAGAGGACGACGCTCGGAGGAACTAAAGAGAGTGAACGCGTCAGGAAAGCAGCAGGACCCGATGGGATTACTGGCGCGTTCTGAGGTCCTGTGCTGATCAGCTTGCTGGTTTGTTTACTTCCATCTTTAATGAGTCACTTGCTACCTCTGTTGTTCCCACCTCCTTTAAAAATCTGTCATAATCCCTGTGCCTAAGAACAGTAAACCCTCTTGCCTGAATGACTACCGTCCAGTTGCCCTCACATCGACAGTCATGAAGGTTTTTGAGAGACTCTTAAAGAAACACATTTGCTCCTCCATCCCTGCTACTTTGGACCCTCTTCAGTTTGCCTATCGGCCAAATAGGTCTACTGATGATGCCATCACCCAGGTACTGCACTCCTCCCTCACTCACATCTACAGCAAGAATGGCAACTATGTCAGGCTGCTATTCATCGACTATAGCTCAGCTTTCAAAACTATAGTCCCCACCAAGCTTGCTGTCAAACTATCAGACCTCGGCCTAAACACTTCACTCTGTGACTGGATCCAAGATTTCCTCACCGCCAGACCACAAGTGGTGAAAGTCGGCCAGTTCACCTCCAACTCCATCACCCTGAATGTAGGAGCCCCACAGGGCTGTGTCCTGAGCCCCCTGCTATACTCTCTCTACACCCACGACTGCGTGTCCTCACACAGCTCCACTTCCATTGTTAAATTTGCTGACGATACTGTGGTTCTGGGCCTCGTTTCCAACAATGATGAGGCCGCATACCTGGATGAGGTGGAGAGACTTACATCATGGTGCCAGGACAACTGTCTCTCTCTGAACGTGAGCAAAACCAAAGAGCTGATTGTAGACTTCAGGAAGAGACAGCTGCAGCCCTACACTCCTCTTATGATCAGCGGGACCCCTGTGGAGAGGGGGTGAGCAGCTTCAAGTACCTCGGTGTAAACATCTCCGAGGACCTGACATGGACTGCACACATCCAAACACAGGTCAAGAAAGCCAGGCAAAGGCTGTACCATCTGCGACAGCTGAGAAAATTCAGGTCTCACCAGCTATCCTGAAAACTTTCTATTCAGGGGCCATAGAATGTGTACTGACTCAGTGCATCTCAGTGTGGTATAATAATGCCACAAACCAGGACTGCAAAGCTCTGCAGAGAGTCGTGCGCTTAGCTGAGCGCATCTCAGGGTCTACTCTCCCTCTGCAGGACATCTACCTCAAACGTTGCAAAAGCAGAACTGCAAAATCATCAAGGACTCGAATCACCCGGTAACCATCTTTTCATTTTACTGCCATCTGGCAGGCGCTACAGGAGCATGTTGGCTAAAACTGAAAGATCTGAGGAGTTTCTTCCCCAGGCCATCAGGCTCCTAAACTCAGTCTCATAGCAGCATAACATCCACAGGACTCAACTTAATAAACTGTAATCACAACCATTATTCCCCATCATCCACACTGCTGCTATGTGTACATCCCCGGTACAACCCATTTGCACATTCTCATGCACTGCACACTTTATCTCATTGCACATCTTAACCCTTATTTTATTTCATTATTTGTTTCTTACTTCATTCTCACCATATTTGTATATATATATACTCTCTCGTGTTTTGTTTCATAGTTTTTATTGCTTTTATGTTATTTTTATTTTATTATCATGTTTTATTTTTCTTTCTTGCACTTTCCATTGAGCGGACCTGTCCTGACTAACATTTCACTACCTATTATACCCTGTATGATTGTGTATGTGACAAATAATAAAGAACCTTGAACCTTGAACCTTAATCCGTACCTTACATGCATGGAGAGCAGTGGGAATACAGGCATGTGGGATTATCCCAGATTGAGCTTAATCATTTACCACTGTGAAGGAACAAGCTGCACAACCATATGGTGAAAGTCAGCATTCAGCTGCATTACTACCCTTTATGTGTCTTTTTAGATCAGAAACATAGATCCAAATATGTAAATGGTTTATTTATATACACGCAATTGTAACTACATTGTTATTAACTACAAATTCACATTACTACCAGTTACTACAGATCACAGATGATCTAGCGTGATAAATCTGCCTTACAGCATCCAGTTTCGCAAAGGCTAATCTTAGTTGCACAAAAAAATTCAGTTGAACCCAGTTAAGACATTTGGAATTGGGAATGTTTATTGACAACAACTGCCATCAGTTTGCCAGCTTGTTGACAGCCAATTCAGACTCTTTAGCTCATGTAGCGGGTCTTAAACCTAATGAGTCTGTATCATGTGCTTACAGATGAGCCTATATGTGACCCTGGACCACAAAACCGGTCTTAAGAGTACATTTTTCGAAATTGAGCGTTATACATCATCTGAATGCTGAATAAATATTTGACAGAGATACAACTATTTGAAAATCTAGAATCTGAGGTTGCAAAAATAAAAATACTGAGAAAATCTTTACTTTTAGTCATTTAGCAGACTTTTATCCAAAGCGACTTACAAATAAGAAAAATTTACTAAAATTAAAAGTTAAAACTATAAATATTATATATACACATTTAAGAAGATAAAGAAATTAAATAAAAATGACAAATGTATACAACAACATTTCAAAACTAAACATTTAAAAGAAAACAAAAAATAAAGCTAAAAACTAGTCACAATATTAAAATCAAGAAAAGGTATGAGTATAATAATAATTCTAACATAACACTAAAGGCCTAAGTATACTTCTTTTTTGCATAGTAAGAATTGGTTATAAAAATTAAAACAGAAGTGAAACAAGTAGTAGGAAAGAGGATAAATAAAAAGCGATACATATATCCCTTGCCGGTGTCCCTGCCCGGTGGAGTCGCACGGTAGAGTCAATGGTCTTCACACTCTTCGGTCTTCACACAAGGAGGGCTTCACACGACGGCTTCACACGACGGCTGCCGCGGTATATTAACCTTTTTTAAACCCATCTAACAAATCACTATTTGAATTCAGCTGAACACACTTTTCTGTTTATCACAACAATTGGCCAAGCAAGCGCAGACACTGACAAGAGACCAAACGCGATTTCAGCAAGTCAAAATCACCTTTAAAGTTGTCCAAATTAAGTTCTTAGCAATGCATATTACAAAACAAAAATGAAGTTTTCATATTTTTACGGTAAGAAATTTACTAAATATCTTCATGGAATATGATCTTTACTTAATATCCTAATGTTTTTAGCATAAAAGAAAAATCTATCATTTTGACCCATTCAATTTATTCTTGGCTATTGCTACAAATATACTCCAGCGACTTAAGACTGGTTTTGTGGTCCAGGGTCACATATTATACTTTGTTTCTAACTATCATAATCAGATCTTCGAATCTATGTTTCTAAATAATTCCAAGGAATGATAGTCTTCGAAACATTTTTAAACCCACAGGTGGGAACTACTTTTGAAACAGTCTTTGGTGTAGCAGACAGGATAAAAGGTATAATGTATACGCTTAAACTTGAAACCGACCTTTAACAAGGCAGCGCAGAATTACAAAGGCTCATAATATTTCAGTGGAGACCATTAGAAGAGGGGTGTGGACATTCACTCAACAGAACCATTCACTATATCCAAGCTCCCAGGTGTTGTGCACCACATGGTATAGTTTCACATCTTATCAATGTATTAATGAGTGTTTCTTTTTTTAATGCAGAGTGACTTTACATAGACGGTCAAGTGTAACCATATGCATGTGATTTTCCCATGTCTTGAAGGACAAGTTTAAAGACTGGCAATGACTATTGAAATATTAAGCCTACACGTCAAGAGTAATTTATGGTTTACATAGCAGAAGCCTAAAGAAAAAGATTCATCCATTCATATTCAAGCAAATGTGTGGATTGGTTTTACTGATGCAGTACACTTGAACCCATCTTTCATATACTAGCACACTCGAGTGTACTACAAGTAGTAACTAAATATATTTTTTTAAATACAGAGATAGTATGTTAAAAGCACATTTTAGTTCATATTAATGGTGTCCCAAAATAGTAAAGTTGAGTACACTTTGTTGATCTCAAGGTTATCTTTAAAAGTACTAAAGAATAATTTGTATTATATTAGGTACAAAAGTGCGCAAAAATAGAGCACAGTAAATTATGGAAGTGTACTTTTTTTTATAACCTGGGATTCCATTGGTATAATAATGGTTTTTATACTGTACAAACTGTATTTTATATCACCCTGCACATAAATCTATCCCTTAAAGAAAACTTCCGGAATTTTTAGATTTTCACTATTTGTATCATTTGTAAGCTTGTTTCTTCATCATGGGGACCAAAAAAAAAATGTTCCCACAAGGACAAGGATTTCGGATATTGCTGTCTTTGTTGGGACATTTTGTACACATAACGTAGGGTTTACCAGAACCGCACACACACACAATTTTTTACTGTGACTTTAAAGATTAGATAATTTACAATACTTTTAACTAGAATACTTTTAAATACCCTAATAACAGATGGCATGCTACAACCGTATGATTGGCCCTTGTAATCAGAATGGCAGGTAGATAAAGTCAAAGGTTATGTGCATGGTGTCAGAGCACAGTGGCTATCTCACCTCTTTCCACTTCAGCTGTCTGATGCTCATCTTTAGCGCCTCCAGAGATGTCTTTGCCTTGGAGGTGTCCACCGTCACAGCTCTTCTCTTTTTGGACACTTTGCTCTCGTCCTCTTTGCCATGATGCTCACATTTCCCATCTGTCTGTCTCTTGCATGACTCAACGTGGCCGTTTGCCACCGTTTTACCCTTTAAAAGCCTTGCCGTTCCTTTGATTTGAAGGTTTGGCTCATTGCTCACACGGCTCTGTCCTTGTGAATGGTCTGCCTTCTGAGGCGTCAGATCTGTCAGATGTTTACCGTTCACCTGTCTCTCATGACCGTCTGCTTTGCTCCTACTTTTACTCCGACTTCTCCCGTTAATGCTACTTTTGGACCGGTCTCTCCGACCAGTGAAGGAAACGTCAGCGGGGATTGGAGAGACCAAGGCCGGGGACAGCTGCTCCTCGTCGGCCGCGGCCTCGTTCTCCACCTCCTTCATCTGCTGGAGCTCAATCTTCACTCTCTCATAGTGATCGCTCATAGTGTTAGCTAACGTTGTTATCTCATTTATATTTGATAAATATGTAAGGATAATCTACTAGCATTAGGTGCTAACGTGGACCAGCTGCTGCTTTCCAAACTAAAGCACAAAAACAGACAACCTGTCTATAAAAGCCAACTATAGAGCCTGGTAAACTAACGTTAGCGTGAAGACGCACCGACTCCATGATTACAGTCTGAGCGTCATTAGCACTGACAGACAACACATCACTACAGTGTGCTGGATATTTTTGATGTCGATCTAACGGGATAGGGGACACAAGAGCCGTCCAGGGTCCTTTTAATGGGGAAAATATGTTCTTAACTAAGTTAACTTACTTATAATAAAAGCACAAGCTGCATATGAACGTAATTGTGCCTAATTCATCCCATTATCTATAAAGCAATACTCAGCTAACAGCACATATCGCGGCATAAGTATGAGGAAAACGAGCGCAGGGCATGGCTGGGTGCATCACCGCATTCCTCCTGTCAGTTTTGGTCAGTTTTAATGTGCCGGTGAGCTGCACCGACTGCTCTCGCGCTTTTAAACGGACGTCGTATCTGTAAATGAAAACATCACGGGCATTCCGTTTACCTGCTGTTTGCTAAGACGTGGCAGAGTTAATGCAGGCGGACAGGTGAGGTGTCCGCTGGCCAGAAGTAAAGCTCCCGTGTGCTGTCGCTGCCGGTGTTTTGGTCCTGTTGACAACGCAACGCAGCTAACGGAAGCCGTAGAGGCACACGGCAGCAACATATTGCACTGGACTCACGCTATCCGCGAAGCGAAAAATCACTGAACGGAATGATTGTAACGGTGGACGGTTACAGAACATTTATTCACTCTTTCTCTCAGTCTCAGTGTATGTGTATATACAGGTGCATCTCAATAAATTAGAATGTCGTGGAAAAGTTCATTTATTTTAGTAATTCAACTCAAACTCGTGTACTAAATAAATGAAATGCACACAGACTGAAGTAGTTTAAGTCATTGTGATGATGGCTCATATTTATCAAAAAACCAACCAATTCACTATCTCAACAAATTAGAATACTTCATAAGTTTAAATACATTTTTAGTGAATTGTTGGCCTTCTGGAAAGTATGTTAATTTACTGTATATGTACTCAATACTTGGCTGGGGCTCCTTTTGCTTTAATTACTGCCTCAAATCGGCGTGGCATGGAGGTGATCAGTTTGTGGTACTGCTGAGGTGGTTTGGAAGTCCAGGTTTCTTTGACAGTGGCCTTCAGCTCATCTGCATTTTTTGGTCTCTTGTTTCTCATTTTCCTCTTGACAATACCCCATAGATTGTCTATGGGGTTCAGTTCTGGTGAGTTTGCTGGCCAGTCAAGCACACCAACACCATGGTCATTTAACCAACTTTTTGTGCTTTTGGCAGTGTGGGCAGGTGCCAAATCTTGCTGGAAAATGAAATCAGCATCTTTAAAAAGCTGGTCAGCAGAAGGAAGCATGAAGTGGTCCAAAATTTCTTGGTAAACGGATGCAGTGACGTTTCAGTGAAAACACAATGGACCAACACCAGCAGACGACATTGCACCCCAAATCATCACAGACTGTGGAAATGTAACACTGGACTTCAAGCAACTTGGGCTATGAGCTTCTCCACCCTTCCTCAGACTCTAGGACCTTGGTTTCCAAATTAAATACGAAACTTGCTCTCATCTGAAAAGAGGACTTTGGACCACTGGGCAACAGTCCTGTTCTTCTTCTCCTTAGCCCAGATAAGACGCCTCTGACGACAACTGTAGCCAAATTCCTTGATAGGTCTGTGTGTGGTTGCTCTTGATGCCTTGACCCCAGACTCAGTCCATTCCTTGTGAAGTTCACCCAAATTCTTGAATCGATTTTGCTTGACAATCCTCAACTTTCTGTTAACATGCTTGGATACAGCACTCTGTGAACAGCCAGCTTCTTTGGCAGAATGTTTGTGGTTTACCCTCCTTGTGAAGGGTGTCACTGATTGTCTTTTGGACAACTGTCAGATCAGCAGTCTTTCCCATGATTGTGTAGCCTAGTGAACCAAACTGAGAGACCATTTTGAAGGCTCAAGAAACCTTTGCAGGTGTTTTGAGTTGATTAGCTGATTGGCATGTCACCATATTCTAATTTGTTGAATTGGTGGGTTTTTGTTAAATGTGAGCCAAAATCATCACAATTAAAAGAACCAAAGACTTAAACTACTTCAGTCTGTGTGCATATAATTTATTTTATACACGAGTTTCACAATTTGAGTTGAATTACTGAAATAAACTAACTTTTCCACGACATTCCAATTTATTGAGATGCACCTGTACAGTAGGTTCCACAAGTCAGAGACCATTCGTGAAAATGCTTATTTGGCATTCTTTTATAGGCCTCATTTATTGTTTTATTTATTTATATATTTGTATTATTTTATTTGTTTTATTTTATTTCATTACAGTCTAACAGCAAGAATAAAAATGTCCCCTGCTATGATGGAAAAAATTGCCTGTTTTTCATCTTAATGTTTATCATAGTCATACAGTGTATCTATTATTAAGTGTGTTGCAATGAATGGGGAAAAAATACAAAAACGTGACAGAATTATATATTTGATGACCTCTAGATGACGGTCACGTGATAAAGACAATTATTTTGAGAAATCTGACTTGTTTAATATGAAAACTCATGATGTGTCCACAATGCCTCTGTGATGCAGCAGAGGGAGCACTTGTGTCAATATTAAAAAAAAAGAATCTCTCACTTTTTTCTCACCAACTGTCTCTCTGTGATGTTTTGCAGGCCCCAGTGACTTGAACACAAACTCATCTCCACAGATGTATGAAGAGAGATACAGGGTAGTTCAATCAAAAATTAAAATCATGTCATCATTTCTCACTCTCATGTTATTCCAAACCAGCAAGACTTTTTTCTTCTGTGCAATACCAAAGATTTGGAAGAATGTGTACTAATTTCTTGTGTAAAGACATTTCTCAAATCACAGAAGAAATAATGCTTAGAATGACACGAGGATGCGTACATGATTTTCTGTCTTTCTTTCTTTTTATTTTATTATTATTATTTATTTTAATTTAATTGTATCATTATTATATTTGTATCTATGTATCTATTTGTTCATTTATTTACTTACTAACTTTTTTGTGACATCCCTTTAAGATTGTCTATGGATTCTATGTTTTCAGTTATTCACTAAGTATATTTGGTGCAAAACAGTTATTTATTGATTTGTTTGTTTTTAAGATTTCCTTGGCAATAAAGGTGCAACTATCCAATATTATGTATTTATTTAGCCTATAGCAACTAAAATCTGTGTGTTTCTAGAGAAGAAAACAGTTTGGTGTAAAAAGTAGCTGTGCCTACTATAGCCTCATAATTCCAATAATCACTCCAGTAAAACTGTCCTCTATACATTCAAATCTCTTCACTGTGGAGTTGGGCCAAACCCGTCTGCAAACCATATTCTGGGCTACAGAATATATTAAATATATATATATATAATTGTAGCTATGCAGTGCACCAAAATCTAGGACTAATCAAGCGTTGCCATGTTTTTTTTTTACCTGTGGTATTTTGCATATAGCTAATGGGAACTGGGTTTATTGTGTTGTACTTGTCATTCATCTATGAACTATAAGGAAGTACTGCTTTTATAATGCTAAATATGGTGTTTGAAAGACTTAATGGTTGTTCCTATGCAGACTGAACTTTGCTCCATAAGAATTTTATCAGAGGTTGAAGAGAGCAACCTAAATAAAACCTGTCATTTGGGGATTCAGAATTCACTCGTAGCGCCTCTTTTAATAAACTTCTTGCTGAGGCACTTGAACAACTTGAGCCGAAGCAAGACTTGTACAAACGCAGCTGATGTCTGCGGGCTGAGAGAGGGGGAAAGAGGCGCCCAACCCATTTCTTTTGTGCTGAAGCGCCTGTGATTTCATTCAGCTTTTCCCGGGCCGCTACTATAATGGGCTCCCTCCCTCGCTTTGAATCGCTCTTGTATACGCGACTTGTTTTCTGCTGGTTAAACTAGAGAAATCTTTTTAGTTGGCAGTAGTTTGAAGCTTGTGAACTGGCTGATGAAATTTCTCGCCGAGCATCTGGACGGGTCCCAATGAAAATGCAGGGGAGAAACAGGTACAACCTGGTGGACGATGTGGCGGATTCGCGAGTCCCGCTTCACAACGAGGAAGCGTATCAACACGGAATACACTTCCAAGCCAAGGTGAACTGTATTTACTGTAAACAACGCCGTTGTTATTATTGCTGGTTGTACTATTAACCGATACTTTTATGTAGTCATTTGGAGTGTACATGCACGTCAAATGGGTTATTGGCTGTGTAGCAAGATTACACACGAGACAGTCAGGGTTATGTTTTGGGTAGCAGCGATGACATTAGACACCAACAAATACAAATGTCACCGAGTAGAAGTTAGGGTCGATGACAAAAATGTCTGAGGGGAAAAAGGATATATATATATATATTTTTTAAGTATCAAAATACATTTAAAATATTCAATTTAATATTTTCTTTACAAATATATAGACATTTTGAATTATGCATATTACGTTTTTTAGGGTTGGGCTACAGGGTAGTTTTTTGGGGTTTCATAAAAATAAGAAATGTACAATCTATTATATTTAGATAATAATAGGCTAATAATCTTTTTGTAATCGTTTTATTGTTATGCTACATGACAACAAATTATTTAGATGTTGGTTGTGCCATGCTGGCTTTCATCAGGTGATTACAATAAATAATAATACAAAAAAAATGCTATTTCTATTTTTAAGCCATCAAAATTTCAAAATGCGTTTAAAATCATAAACTGAAAACATGTTTATTGTGCTCATTTGTATGAAGTACATTTTTTATTAATGTATTTTTGAACAACTTAATAGACCAAGACAATAAATGTCAATATGCAAAGAGTTTCTTTTTTCTTTTTCTTATGCATTATTTTGGTGTCTGGCACAACTTTCTCAGTAATGACTGCATGGGTTACATTAGTAATTTTCCTGCGCTGAGACATCTTTGGGGGGTATTTGGTTTCTTCAGAAGCTATGGTTAGATTTGACCAGGACATTGGTATTTAACATTTCATTGAATAAACCTCTACTCATGAAAGCCATGGCTGTGTCTCAAAATACATTGAGCTGCCTAAGTAGCGAGAGCATTGAACATTAATTCTCAATCAATGGTTAAGGTTTTGGGATAGTCTGTTTATTTTGTCCACCACTATAATCCTGGCAGATGTTCAGCTAGATAAACATTTGGTTTTTAATCTATTGCTTATGATCATATACAGCAACCGATGTCCTGGTCAGGATAAAACTGCCTGGATATGACCGCTTGATAAATATTTAATTAGTGTCCATTAATGAAAGCCAGGACATCCTTTAAGGTCCCAGATATCTTCTCTGTCTATTTTTAACATAGTCATTTAAATACATCTACATACTCAGACACTTGCATATTTTAAAAATATTGCAGTCTGTTGTCTCATATATGTCATAAATTCTGGTGTTTTCCCAGACAGACTTTCTGTAAGCTTTTCAAATCTGCAGACAGCTAAATGCCTCAGGAAACCTAAAGCTGTGTATGAGTAACTCAGAAGCCTATCGCTGAGTAATTTTAGCTCCAATTTGTGATGCAGGATTATCTTCCAGGAATTTTATTGGCCAAAGCTAGAAAGCCAAGACCTAGAACCACTCGCATTGTCACACATTCTAACTGCAATCTTGCAGTCTTGTCTTTCAAAGCTTAAATCAGCTTTATAAGTTGCTATTTTTGCTGAGGGCCTTGATGCAAAACCAATTGAGAATCACTGATTTAGATAAACATTTAAGAATAAATAGAATTTGAGAAACGAGGCTGCGAGTGTCCTGCCAATGCAAAAGTAAATTGGCACTCATTAACCTAGAAAGTGTGTTTGCGTGTGTTTGTGCAAATGAAGCTGCCTCATTAATTTTAGACTCAGTGATTCCTCTGTTGCAGTAAAGAGGAAGAGTTTAAACAGAATGCTTTTCGTCTAACATTGAAGCAACAGAGTTTTAACAGAATGCTCTTCATGTAACATTGAAGCATGTGTTTTTTTTTTTTGCAGTATGTTGGCAGCTTGGATGTCCCAAGACCCAACAGTCGAATGGAGATTGTAGCTGCTATGAGAAGAATCAGGGTAAGTTCTTCAGACACTTTCACTCACAGACACAGACTCTGAGTGCTGAGTAATCACTACTGATTGGCCCACAGCAGCTGTTTTTTTCAGACACGTTAGCTGGTGGAAAAAACAGCCTGTTCCTTTATATGTATCACATACTCTGCAGAGTCTACAAGTGTGTGCTTAGTTTAGGGTGTATCCTGATAGTATTTTTTCACCTGAGGTTTCATATTTCATGCTTTGCACATTGATCAAAGAGAGATCATACACACATACTCACAGACAGTGGGGCACATGAAAGCCTTGTTATGATCTCTGCTGGGTCTAGAGCAAATGGAAATTGGAGATGACTGCCATTATTTTGGTTGACTGATCAGTGTGTATCCTAGTTCTCTATATGTACTTGCCATGTCACACAGATCATCGTAGCTCAGACTGAAGGCAATTTCTAAGACAAATTAAGTTGGATTTGTTGCTTGATCACATGGAGCAGGGATTTGTGTGTGTGTGTGTGTGTGTGTGTGTGTGTGTGTGTGTGTGTGTGCATGACTGCTTACCTTTATAGTTTATGACAGGCCTGCCAGGAGATCAAAGAGCTTCAGCTGAAAGATCCCTTCCCTTCCCTTCCTTCCCTTCCCTCCTTCCCTTCCCTCCTTCCTTCCTTCCTTCCCTTCCCTTCCCTTCCCTTCCCTTCCCTTCCCTTCCCTTCCCAGGGTAAAACTAATTTTGAGTGTCTCTGTGTGAATGAATGGCGCAGATACAGGGTTTCATTTACTACACACATACTAAAGCATGTGTGTCTCTCACAATGTTTTGAGCCTCTACCGCCTTAATAAATGAGTACATGAAGACATGAACACTCTCTAGAACTGCTCTGAGAGTCACTTCATGATCCTCATATCATATAAACAGAGACACTTAAAGGGCTTCACAAAATTCCATCAAAATAAAAAATTGGTTTAACTTGAAGAAACTGTGACATAAATATATTACTTAATGTAACGATAGTACCACTGCTACTAATACAATTGTTATTAAAAACATATTTTTAAATTACATTTACCAAAAAAAATTTGCCATAAAAATGTTAATATACAACACAGTATTTCTGGAAAAAAAGGGAAAACAATATATATTTTTTATTTTATTAAATCAAATATTTTATTACAGGGCGAACGAGATGTGTGGATCCATTTGCAAGGCTTTTATTCAGAGATGTGGTCATAAAGTAGGCAAACAATGTAATGGAAAAAAATTCCATTGTGCATTTCCGTCAATGTCAGGCCTAGGGCATTATGGACTTGCTTGTGGGTGTTAATAGTGAGGAAAAAATAAATCTAAATAGAACCCACTGATAAAGTTGTTCTGGGCTTTTAGGGAATGTCAGTGTCAGTTTATTTAATGTGTTTCAGTGCTGATATTTTCTGGGTTAGTGAGTTCCCTCAGAGACAAGTCTAGAATTCATGCCCTTGTTGTGTTAGATTCTGCTGAAAACAACAGTAAATAATTTGTAGTGACCTTCTTCACAGCCTATTTCCTGTAAAGCTTTTCTTTAGCACCTGCTGTGAATGTGTGAGTGTGTGTACTTGAAACCACAAAGTAATATACTTAAAAATAACTTAGTTTATGCAATGGAGAAGCTTAATAGAAACATGTCTGAATGAACAGTTGTTACAGCTCAAATTTAAGTGTGAGTTAGTGGTACATTGTACAGTATACAGTACAATAGGAGTTGCACACATTGGATTTGTTCCTGTGAGCAATATTCACACATTTCTACTGTTGCACTGTGAACACATTCATACCACCCAGATGTTGTTTAAGCGTGTGTGTGAGTATAAGACGATATAATAAATATTATATCGTGTTCCTGTGTGGCTCAGTGGTAGAGCATTGCGTCAACAGCGCAAAAGGTTGTGGGTTCGATTCCCAGGGAACACATACTAATGAAAATGTATAACCTGAATGCAATTGTAAGTCGCTTTGGATAAAAGCGTCTGATAAATGTAAATGTAAATGTAATAATAATGCTGAATATTGTGTCAATCTTTCACAGACACTTTCTGAGATAAGTCAGCATTGGGCAGCAGATACATAACTTGACAGCATTCACTTTGTGTCAGTCCGTCTGTGATGATTGGGTTAAAGGTCAGCTTGTAGAATGTCTCTTAAGAATGTCAGTATGTGATTGACAGCTCCTTAGATCTTGTGTTATCAGACCTAAAAATAACTGGAAAGTGGTCTGCTTCCAATGAAGGAAACAACACATAACCATGTCTCTGACCTTTGCAAGTCATCTGAGACCCTGTCCCTTTTTATCTTCTCTCTTTCCTTTGTTTACTCTTACATTCCATTACTATTTGGGACACCATTTATTTCAGCCAAGGAATATTGTAAATGTTTTGTGCCTTCATTCCTCAACAGATCTACTATGTAGAATGAAGATACTAGATTGTAATGAAGTGTGTGTCTTTTGAAAGATCAAAATGCAATGTTATTGTTACTTAGTGTCTATTATCAAGTCTTGTTTATGAAGTTTTCGTTTATTCCCAGGTATGCTAAGTAGAGTTAGCCAGAATTTCAATATGTTTATGCTTGACCAAATGAGAAATGCAAACACAAGAAAGATATAAACTTAATATAATGTAAAGGAAAGGTCTGTAGATGACGAAGAGGCTTATTGTAGCTGCATTCGTTTTTATGAATCTATGACTATTTAAAGCAAATCAATCCAGGCTAACTGCCAAATGAAAGAACGTCATTCATTTCCCCTGTAGTGCAAATTGATTTTTTTTCTATATGCAAAATAACACTATAGCAACAGCAATGTCTGATGAGCCCTCACACCCTCGTTTACTTAGCTGTCTAAACATGTTCATAACATAGATGTCAATTGTTTTATATAATTAAGCAATATGGCAAGTTCTACTTTCACTCATCACAATCACATGCTCCTGTCTGGAACACAGTGGGACACAGACCAGTGACACAAACTCTTGAACCCTACTCGTTCAATCAGATTAGAGGACTGGAACTAAATATTGCATTAAGCTATTTATAATGACTTATAAATTCCTGCTCCTAGAAGTGAACTTTGCTTTTATAATTTTTAATAATTAAATGTTTGATTCATTTTATTTATGAATAATTTTTGTAATTGAGAATTTGTCAGCGGGATGTAACAAACGAGTAGTTTTGTAAGGTTTAGCTAACTTATAAAGTATAGCAGTGTAAACCCGCAAATAGTGTCCTCATTTTTCTTCCACATCTTTTTTTACAGTACATGTTAAATGCAGGTTTGCTTTAGAATTGAGCTGTCACGATATTAGATTTTTCACATTACCATTACAAAAAACAAAAAAAACAAAAACACTAACACTTTAGTATAGGAATCAATTCTCAGTAACTAGCTGCTTATTAGCATGCCTATTATTAACATATTGGCTATTTATTAGTACTTATAAGGTACATATTCTGCATCACCATATTCTACATACCTAAACTTAACAACTACCTTACTAACTATTAATAAGCAGCAAATTAGGAGTTTACTGAGGCAAAGGTGATAGTTAATGGTTTGTTAATAGCAAGAATTGGACCTTAAAATAAAGTGTGACTAAAAATAATTTACACAAAAATGTCAATAGCACACTGAGTTATGTTGTCCAATTCAAGAGGTAACTTGTGTCATTCTTAATTTGATAACTTCATTTCTACATCTGCCGCTGTCGGATTTTATAGGTCAGTGAATGAATGCATGGATGAGCCAATATAAGTATGACTGATTCATTAAGTGGCAATGTTTAAATTTGATTTAATTTGGTTCCAGTTTTTCATCCGCCTTCTTATTTTAATATTACAATGGTGGTATTTTCCGTAAATCTGTTGAGCTCTGATCCACCATACAAAACCTACAATCACTTAATGAAAAATCCTATCTTTTTTATAATTTTTTTATAAATTTGCCATTTAAAAAACTTTTTTAACGTCCCGGACAAAGTTGGTGTAAAATAATTTAAATGTTTGTGTTCGACTGTGAAGCTGATGCTAATGGCAGTCTTACAAAACCATGAGAGAATGTGATAAAGAGGTCAGGAGGAGAGGAGAGGAAAGAGGCGGTGGTGAGGGTTAGGGAGTGGATGGTGTGTGTGTGTCTAATGGGGAGGGGGCTGATATGGGGCTACAGAGAGAATGAAAGGCTTCATTGTTGTGCGTAGCCCAGGGACAGATGCAGTGTAATGGCCTACATGCACTAGCATCCTTGAGCTCAACATCTCTCCCGCCAAACCAAACTGCAAGCTGTCAATATTTACATTTAAATCACATTATATGTGACATAAATGATCGAGTAATTAACATTCTCGAGACAACCACATACATTTTAATGCATAGAGAAAATTCCAGAGAAGAATAAATACACATAAACAGATTCAAAATGTTTGTAAAAGGAAAGAACCCCTGAGTAAATCCTCCGTCCCACTGCTCTCAGTCAGTGCACTCAGCAGGGTTCCTCCCTCTTTTACTGCTTTTCTTCTATTCTCATTCACTGTCTTCTTTCTCACACTCTCTTTCACTTATTCTGACTATTTCTGTCAGAATTAACCAGTTACGCAAGACCAGGACCCCCTTATCGCCATGGCAACCCCTCCCCCAACTCTGCCGAAACACGTTCTGAGTGCTGAAACTTTTTGAGGGTGTTTAAGCACCAAGCGCATTCGGCCAGACTCCACCTACACAAACATGACACACTTTTAACGTTCACCTGCACTCTCTGGCACGCTGTATAACACACACTCTATGCAAACTCCACTATCTGTTGGGTCTTAGTTTGTTTTGTGATTGGGAAACTGCCTCAGGGCTTGAGAAAAAGAAATTGAGAGAGAGATGGTTGCTCTACTTTAGGGATATTATCTCTCTAGCTTTTTAGGAGTGTCTCTCATTCCCTGTCATGTGCCTGCCATTTCTCGTCTTCTTGTGTTTCCCTCCATTCCTCCTCTATTCCCTGATCTACACTCTCTTTGCTTCTTCCTCTCATTTCTACTTTGTCACGGAAACCCATTTGGCCCACAGAGGCCATTGTTTTTGTGAGTGTATAAGAGAGCTGAAAGGGAATGTGTGTAAGCCCGGAATGGTCAATTAAAATATCATTGTTAAGTATATTGAAAATGGCATCATAAATGTTTGTGAGAGTCATTTTAGGAAACAAAGGACTTTTTCACTTTAGAAAGGTGATTTTAAAAGGTAATTTCTGTGAGATGTTAAATTACATTAGGATAAATGAGTCAAAAGTCATATGAACTTGACTGACGTGAAACATTTAAAACCTAAATAGCTCTGCTCCTCCAGTTGGTTACGGGGTCAATATGGGTAGAATTTTTTATTATTTATTTTTATCCTACTCACCGAGGCTGCATTTATTTGATCAAAATACAGTAAAAACTGTAACATCGTGAAATGTTATTCATTTAAAATAACTATTTTGTGTTTTTGTGAATGAATAGAAGAACCTCATTTATTTGAAGTATACTATTTTATTAAATGACAAATGCATTTATGTCTTGTTTTGATCAATTCAAGTCACCCTTGTTGATTAAAAGTATTAATTTATTTAATAAAAATAAATCTTACTGACCCCAAACTTTTAAAACGTAGTGTATGACAGGTGTTATTATTTAACAAAAATCTACCCTTAATCTATAAAACCATAATCTTTTATATTTAATCTTCACGCAATGCATATGACTTGGCCGCTTGAGTGATGACATTATTGTTCAAACACAAACGCAGACATGCGCATGTGACAGATGGTGCCCTTATACTTGCCCCTGTTTTCTGAGTTGACCTTCTGTGTGGACACACGTCCAAATACTACACTACATTAGACAGACAGAACAAGTCCTTTTTTTATGTGCTCACAACTGTTACTGTGCTGTTTATACACATCAAGTCCAGGTCATTCACTGATGGGTCTGAAATTGTGACACTATGTTGATAAGGCCTAAACTAATTGT
Source organism: Gymnocypris eckloni scoliostomus (assembly GCA_027564155.1). Classification (NCBI taxonomy): domain Eukaryota; kingdom Metazoa; phylum Chordata; class Actinopteri; order Cypriniformes; family Cyprinidae; genus Gymnocypris; species Gymnocypris eckloni. Next base: position 18,180,676 of record CM050414.1, read on the forward strand.
TGACTAATATGGATTTTTCACTGACATCTACACAGCAGACAAAATCACATAAGCAACAATCTCTTTTACTTAATTTCTACCTCTCACACACACACACACACACACACACACACACACACACACACACACACACACACACACACACACACACACGCACGCACACACACACACATGCACACATAAACACTTCTAATGGCTGAGGCTGTTGTTAGAGATGGTACCACAGGGAGTTCATGTCAGTACACTTTTTGTCATTTATTCAGTCAAGCACATGCCCTTATGAACATTAACATCAAAGCAAGCATATATTGGTGAAAAAAAATATATATATAATTGTATTGTTTTCCATGAAGTATACATAGAGGATTTTCTAAGCATTCATTCTTAGAACCTCATTCAAGCACAAATGTCGTTAGTTTAGTAGTTTACCAATAAAATAACAACTTTAACTTATTATATAATTAAATATAAATCTATACACAAGTCTTAATATCTTATGCAGATATATATCTATACATTTCTCAAGACTCCAAAAGTTTGTGCAAACTTGAAACCTGACTGATGTTTTCCCAGCATGATTCGCACAGTATGACAGATGCGAGCATGTAACACATCTATAAAAGATGACTTGTTGACAACAGCTTGTTGGGGAAAACCTGAATGCTCCATGTAACATTGCTCATGGTCTGCCTCTTTCACCGTTTCCCACATACACACACACTATCAAGCCATTCTAAAGGGCCAGCAGCACAGTAAAGGTTATTAAATCCCGCCCATGGGGTTCGTGACATCAACTGATTGGCCCTCGTCCCACTCCCAGCAGGTAGCTCTGCCGAATGTTCCCTCTCTCCCTGTCTCTCTCACTCACTTCCTCAAGTACACGCTCTGTTAAAATGACACACACTCCCCATTGGTCTGAAGTCAAGCGGAAATCCCAATCAAGCTGAGAAACTAACTCACTCTCAGCATCCCAGGCAGGTCAAGGTCGTTTCCAATGGCAGCGTCTAATGGAAGTAGATCTTGCATCTTTGTTGACAACATCACACACAGCAAAAAAAGATGCATTTGTAAAGGAAGCAGTGGTATAACAACAGACATTTTAAAGTACTATATTTATTTAACAACTGATCTCACTTTTTTCCCTCTCGGTCTTGGGCTCTTCTGCCTTTTATTCAGTTGTTTTTCTCCATTTACCAACAAGTAACCATGCTGTCAATGAAAAGCTGCTGTTTGCAGATAAGTTATGTGATGTACATTTGTTTTCTACATTCAGCTGACATTCTCATTTATCCTGAGTAGTGGTGTCATGATATTTTAATTTTATGATCCCTTTTCAATAAAATATCTTGAACAATATCCATATTCACTACCATATAATATTTGTGTATCGATACTTAGGATATTGAGTACTAAAACTTTACAAAATTCAAAAATATTTCACTATATTGAAAATCTATATTTTCACTGTACTAGCAGGACATGCTGACTAAATACAATTTAACTTGAGACAAAATCAACCAAAAATTGCCTTCACATTTGGTCTTTAAATTAGATTAATTGCAAGTATGCTGTTATCATAAAGCTTCATCATATCAGGCTATTCAGTTATTTTGTTATTGTTTTCATTTTTTATTGTTTGGACAGTGACGTGATGATGCTGTCAAGAGTTGTTAAATTTGTTATGTCTTTTGGCGATCGTTGACAGGCAACCTCACAGGCCTACACCCTCCATCCTGTCTTTCTCCTGCTTTTGTCTTAGTTTGTAGCACTAAAGGACTGTTGGGAAGATTTAGGTGAAAAGAATCGACCCCCAAAATCTCACGTTTAAAGACTGTTGCTAGGATACAGCATTTAATTGATTGTGCTTGTCTGTATGAATCGCGACCCAGATTGCATTAATACTTTTCAAATACTTTCTTGAAAAGCTATATTTGAGGGTTTCATGGTTCATGATCATTCTGCTTTTCTGTGTATACTCAGCACTGCCGGGTAATAGGATTAAACCATTAAATCCATGTGCATTTTGTATTCCAGAAAAAGTTCTTAAAAATTTTAATCTGTCATGCGTTAAAGATATTTTTCAGACCCCTTTTTGTACTCTATTTGTGGAAACTGCTTTATAATAAGTTTTTTTTTTCAGCGTAGTCTTAGTAATACAAGTGCACTTGTTTTTTGAGTGTTCAGTTGAGTGAGTTGAGTTTTTTGAGTGAGTAAATGCTTTTGATGGCTGTCTTAAATAACAAATGGAGATGTCACTTGTAATTGTTTTCTCTCGTATGCTGGCATCTAAAATCACTTGCAAGCTGAGGGATAGAGAGAGATCAGTAAGGGTGTCATTAAGTGCTGAGTATGGCAGCTTTGTCAACTTTAAGCCCACTATGCAGATGCCTTTTAATAAAATAGAAATTAGACATAAAAGCAAGACAGGATTATAGCAGATGTCTGGATTCAGCTCTTAATCCAAAGATTTTAAGTCTGACCCATTTGTTTTCTGGGGGATTTCTTCAGCTTTAATTGTATTATTATTTTTATTATTATTATTATTAAATGACAACTGCAGCTTTCAAACTTTTCACTGAAATGTTTATGCACAGAGAACAATGGCTCTGCAGAATATCTTAAATATTTATATATGCACTTTGCACTTGAGCAATAAGAAAGATTAAAATTTCATTCTTGCAGACTCCTTTTCTTCTTTAAAGAATGCTGACACAGAAAGGTTCGATTTTGACATCTTGCCTTTTTTGCACAAATGGAGCTAAAGTGGAGCAGGTTTAAGTGAATTGTTGTCATGGGGCAAGCAAAATCTTAACCTTCAGTCATAAACTGTAACGTGCTTAAGACATTAAGACGAGAACTACCACTTCCTCAGAGGTGTTAGACTATTAGTATTGATTATGTAGGGTGATGAATGAACATAATCTCAAATATGATTTTTAATCTCTTTCTTTACTCATTGATTGGAATGCAAAATACGTGTATTTGCTGGATTAAAAATGCTAAATAAATGTATTAAAATAATTGTGTATATGCTGTTTCACATGCTACTATTTTACAAATAGTGTGCCATATGAAGTATACACTATGTAGTATGAGTCTCACTTGAATACTAGTATTAAATGTTACAATCAGAGACATTTATATGCATTTCGTCAAATCTAAAATACAATTTTGGGGGGATAACCACATCCCATAATCCACATCTGGAGGCATTCGTATAAACATGCTGTACAGGAAGGGAGCATTAATATTTTGTGTGGCCTTTGGATGCTGACATCAACTGCTAATTATACTAAAGGTCGATCATGCAGTCAGGAGCTGTTTAAAGACATGACAGGTTAAAGTGGTATCCAAGGACTAAAGAAAGTAGGTGGATGCAAGAAAGCAAGATACAGCATAGTAGAGAGTTACATTAATTTGTGTTCTGGTTTTATTTATTTATTTGTTATTCTGGTGCTGCCCTTACATATTATTATCTTTCTTGCTGTCTCATATGCACTAGTATGCAATGGAATCGATAGAGCTTATTTATTATGTAAATTTTGTATTTGGTGCAGTTTTGACTCTGGTAGTGTTAAGAGTAATATGAATGAGAAACCCTGAAGGCTGAATGGTCAATTGGTGTAAAGTATTTGACAAGTAACCTTATTTTGTATTCACTCCCAGCCATGTCTTGTCCCTCGATTCCTGGAGGTCATGGCACTTACAAGTAAAAAGCTGCACATGCATTTTGCTGCAAAACCAACCAATACACCAAAGCAATTATTATTCTGGTTGAAGTACCATATGTATAATGTATATCTATTTAAGGCTGAATTAATTGCTGTAATAAACCAAATGTATATTTCCTAATTTAAAGGGAAAGTTTCCAAACATTTGATACATTTCCATTGACTTAAATGTAATTAAAATTTGTGGGTGAATTATCCCTTTAACAGATGCTATTGCCCAAAGCAAATTACAAATAGATGAGTAATTTAACACGTGTGGTCTAAGTGAAAATAAGCATCTCTTCTCGTTCTAATAGAGAGCCGTAATGGAGATTAACTCTGACAAGGTTGTTTAAAGTTTTAGCAACTTCAATACACTCAAGCTCTTCAGCAAGACTAAAAGTTTGTCATTTGCACACGTGGACAGACCTGTCATGTCCTTTTTCTGTAGTACATCTCATACAGTCTTTATGTTTCCTCATCGCTCCTTGTTTTCCTCTAGCCTACAAGAAATGGACAGATCAGCTTTTAGCGAAAGAGTGTGGCTCTCTCAGTTCAGTCCAGGACTTGACTTCAATAATGAATAGGAAGTCTTTCAGCAGAAATGATTCATATCTGAATTCTAAGTGAACGGGGAAGAAACAAACGATAGGAAACAGGGTTAACTTTCCTTGCTATGCAAAAAGGGCCAATGTATTTCTGGGAAAGCGTCCTTGATTCGACCCGGAGGGGCAGGTTCTTGGTGGCTAACCAGACTCTTTGACCAGCTCGGAATTTAGGGGCCGTTCGGCGGCAGTGATTAGCCTGACGTTGGTATCTCTGAGAGGTCTGAAGAAGGGCATGCCTAACCTTCCTCCAGGTCTGACGACAGCGTTGGACAAAACGCCAGGCTGAGGGAATGTCAACCTGTGACTCTTCTTCAGGGAACAATGGGGGGAATACCCAAACTGGCATTCAAAGGGGGATAGCCCAGTGGCCGAGGACTGGAGGGTGTTGTGAGCATATTCTGCCCATATGATTTAGGTAGCCCAAGAGCTGGGGTTATTGGCCGCCATACACCGCAGAGTGGTCTCCAGATCCTGGTTAATCCGTTCCGCCTGGCCATTAGACTCTGGATGGATCCCAGATGATTGGCTGGCTGTGGCCCCAACCAGCTTGCAGAAGGCCCCCCAGAACCGGGACGAAAACTGGGGCCCTCGGTCAGAGACAATATCCAGGGGAATTCCAAACACCCGAAAGACGTAGTTCATGAGAAGCTCTGCTGTCTCTTTGGCCGAAGGCAATTTGGGCAGGGGAATGAACCGAGCGGCCTTCAAGAACCGGTTCACAACCACCAGGATGACATTATTGCCTTGGGATGGTGGGAGTCCCATGACAAAGTCAAGGGAAAGGTGCAACCATGGCCTACGGGATACGGGTAAGGGATGGTGCAGTCCCTGATGTGTAGACTTTCCCTGGCTGCACATGGGGCAGGCCTCCACATAGACCTTAACGCCCTCCTTGATGGACAGCCACCAAACCGCCGCTGGAGGAAATTAAGAGTGTGAGCACTTCTCGGATGGCATGTCAAGGGAGACTCATGACCCCACTTGTGTTCAATCTGTTGTCCGGGCAGATTGAGGGACGTACAGGCGTCCCGCGGGACCACCTCCTGGTTCTGGCTCTTGAGCTTGAGCTTCTCACACCACCCTTTCCAGTTCCCACTGAATGGGCGCGACAATCCTAGACCTCGGAATAATCGATGCCAAATGCTTCTCCTGTGTCTCGGGAGAATAGGCTTGGGACAAGGCACCCAGCTTGAGATTCTTGGTGCCGGGACTGCAAGACTGTAAGAGAAAAAAAAACTCCAAGAGGGGAGAAAACAGAGCCAGAGAATAATTACAATTAAAGAAAGTAACTCAAGATACCTTACTTGAGGTAGCTAGAGAGGCTTAGCAAAACCAGGCAGGAAACACAGGGCAAAAACTCAAAAACCAAGTGAGGAACAAAGGTAAAAATACACCACTTAAATACACCAGGAAACAAGGCACAGGTGAGCTAGATAACACTAACAAGGCCACACGAAGAAGAACTAAGGCAGAAGTGAACACAGGGGACCTCTAGAGGCACGGAGACAAACTACAGGAGGTAGGATGCTGACAATATCCAACTCAAAGAGTTTCAAAGAATGCAAAAAAACTAAAATAGTGCCAATCTGAATCATTCAGACTGAAGACATTTGGAAATAAATCATTATTGGATACATTTCATGCAAAGTTGCAAGAATTATTATTTTTACATTATTCTGATCTTACAGAAAAATAGAGCTGATTTGAGTAATTTGGTGCTCATACATCAGCCTTATGCTCTAATAAGCACAACATGCAAAGCACATTGAGATATCTGCTTCTCCCTGTCAGCTATATTAAATATATATATTTTCAAGGAACTCCTTGCAGTGCATTCTAGGATTGTGTTCTTAACAATGCATAAAGCACAATACAATTTATGAGAGTGAGTTAGAGAGAGCGAGTCAAATGCTAGTATAGGCCAAGTTCGGAAACTTGAGATACAATTTTCAAATAAATCAGTGCTGTTATTTAACAAAGATGCATTAAACTGATTAAAAGTGGTGGTAAAAACATTTGTAATGTTCCCAAAAGATAATGACACTAAACACTAAAACTGTAATGGCTACTAAAAATTCTGTTTTTCCATCACAGGAATAAATTAACATATTAGAAATCATAAAAGAAACCAGTCGCCAGTTTTTACATCAGTTTCAGCTCTTTAAGAATGTTGTTTATTGTAAATAATTCCTTATGTAATTTTAATTATATGCTCTCAGGGCAGGATTAATTGTTGATTCTTCTATTTTCATAATTTAGCAGTTTAGATGCTAATGAGTACTAACTGATTTAGAATTGGTCCCGGTACTTGAGTTTGATTGGTCATAGTCTCTCTATGCATTTAAATCACTCTGTGTTTTCCTTGCAGTATGAGTTCAAGGCAAAGAGCGTGAAGAAGAAGAAAGTGAGCATAGTGGTTTCCGTAGATGGGGTCAAAGTGGTGCTGCGTAAAAAAGCCAAGGCATGTGTGATCTCATCAGCCCTACACCTCTGACATGACACATAAATATCATTATTCTGCATCAAAATTACAGTATTAGAATTTAGAAGTTAATATTTTTGTCTCATTCATAATGAGCATTTGCAGTAAAGTCCCTGACATTTGCCTTGTTTTGACCTCAAGAGGAAAGAGTGGACATGGGATGAGAGCAAGATGCTGGTGATGCAGGACCCCATATACAGGTGAGATGCAGAAAATCTAACAAAATAAATGTTATTTCGACCTGCTATATTAATGTTTAGCTTATGTTGACTTTTTCTTCTCTGTTTCCTCCAAGGATCTTCTATGTATCCCATGATTCTCAGGATCTGAAGATTTTCAGCTACATTGTTCGTGATGGATCCAGCAACTCGTTCAGATGCAATGTATTCAAGTCCAAAAAAAAGGTAGACCAGTCTTTTTTATGTAAAAGGAAAAATAACAGTCTCCTGTTACTCTCTTTCTCTCTACCACATTGTCCCAGACCAAGGATATGTATGACATTTTTTCACTCCATCTTGTCCTTGAGCAACTGATGAAATGTGTAGAGGGCCTTAACCTTGATACTCTTCGCCTATTTGTCTCTGTTGTCTCTGCTCTTCTTGTCATTCTTTGCCTTTTGCTTTTTTTCATGGAACTATAGTAGCACAGCCTCCATAATGGAAAACACTATCTATGAACAAAAAGCAGAAGAAAATGCTTTTATATGATAAAAAAAATGTCAAAAGCTATATATATGATATATATATATATATATATATATATATATATATATATATATATGTATTATATTTTTTTTGTTGTATTGTGAAAAAAAGTGTAATATATACTATACATACACACACACACACACACACACACACACACACACACACACACATTAAATACCATATTATATACACACGCATATGCCACAAATGTTAACTGTTTTTTTATATATATGTATAAGAACATACGTATTACGTGTGTATACACTATATTTCATTAACAGTTGTTATGCTAATAATATTTTTGGTAATGAGTTTTGCACCCCACATATTTTTAATTTTGTAAATGTAAAAATGAAGATTATTCATATAATGTATGTTATTTAAGATTCTAAATGTAATCTTTCAACTTTCTCCTCTCAGAGTCAGGCCATGCGGATAGTGCGGACGGTCGGTCAGGCGTTTGAGGTGTGCCATAAGCTGAGTCTGCAGCATGCTGAGCAGAATGCAGATGAACAGCCAGACGGCCCTGCAGACGGCCAGAGCGATCAGTCTGGAGAAGAGCCCAGCCCTGAAGGTGAGACCATGCCATCGCATCAGAGCATTAATGCCTAAAACACATGTCATCATCAAGTAAATCAAATCTGTGGAGTACAGCATTTCTGTGATCTATCTTGCGATGTTTGAACATGTTGATCATTGTTGTATAACTGGTTTCTTGAAGTGTGCATTATATTCTTAAAATGCTGCTGTTGTTTACAGCTCATCAGCTGACAGGGATGGAGCACGGTATGGATGATGTCACTGGAACGGAGGCACATTCCACAAAGCTCAGTGAGCAGGCTATGGATGACATTCTTCAGAGTCTGTCAGAGATCAACATAGCGAAACCTGGACAAACCCTCCAGGTGAGAGTGATCTGGAGTATGAACATGACAGAGAAGCTCTTGCATAATTTCTCCCCACAGACGTCTGTCCAATATCGCTCATCAGCTGGAAATAAGCTGTTTTTTACGTATAGAGGAAACCCTTTTCACCTCCTTTCTCTTCTGTTTTTTCCACTTTAACTCAACCTTATTCATCCTTCTGGGTATTCTGTGATACTTTTATGTTGCCCCAGGCCTGCACACTATTTTCTAAATCTTCGCCTGACTTTAACCACTTAACTGTGTCTGAAGTGGAAATAATATCATACAGCCCCAGTGAGACAGGAATTTCATTTAGTCAGCAACACACAAACATCTCTAGATTATTCAAGTTCCACTCACACAGCAAGTCTCAGCTGAATGAGCAGTTTCACAAACTTATGCCAGCTAGAAATCATGCTGTTAGGTCAGGATAAAAAGATTTTATACCCCTATTATTTGTATTTATTTATATTATTATTATTTTAATTTCCCCTCAGATTTGTATTAGTGTAATGCATCTTTCTAATTATTCTCAGTGGTGATTATAGTTTTTAGACCTTAATTAAACCACTGTATTAGTGTAATAGATTACATGTACTGTATTTTTACATATCTTCTCAACAGTGAGTGGGTTATTACTAGGTAGGCTGCTACACTACCGTTTAAAAGTTTGGGGTTGGTAAGATGTTTCTGTCTCTTATGCTCACCATTGCTACATTTATTTGATTAAATCTACAGTAAAACAGTAATATTGTCAAATATTATTTCAATGTAAAATAACTGTTTTCTATATTTTGAAATGTAATTTATTCCTATGATGAAAAGCTGATTTTTAGCAGCCATTACTCCAGTCTGTCACTTGATCCTTCAGAAATCATTCAAATGTGATTTCTTATTATTATCAATGTTGAAAGCAGTTGTGCTTCCTACTATTATTGTGGAAGCCATGATACATTTTTCAGGATTCTTTGATGAATGCATCCTTGCTGAAGAAAATGATTCATTTCAAAGCAAAATTTTACTGACCCATAACTTTTAAACTATACTGTATAGTTAAATAAAATAAAAGCAAAAACATTAATTAAAGGAATGAAAGGAAAGTCATTTAAACATTTAAACAAATAAGTGGCTGTTCTATATGCAAGCATCAGAGCCTTGAACTTGATGCGAGCTGCAACCGGGAGCCAGTGCAGGGAGATAAAGAGAGGTGTAACAAGGTTCCTTTTAGGCTCGCAGAAGATCAGTCGTGCTGCTGCATTCTGAATCATCTGTAAAGGTTTGATTGTGCATGATGGACTCTCATTTATCATATCAGAGTGCCATAAGGATTATTAAGTAAAAAAAAAAAAATGTTTGATTTACATTTACATTTATGCATTTAGCAGACGCTATTATCCAAAGCGTCTTAGGCTATACATTTTTTTGTCAATATGTGTGTTCCCTGGGATTTGAACCCACAAAATTTTGCGCTGCTAACAAAATTCTCTACCACTGAGCCACAGGAACACAGATATCTCTGATACTTTTGATATCTCTCCATCGTTCATTACAGAAATTCCCAGTGCAGAAAGGCTGCCTTGCCTGAAAGCAGATAGTGCATTCATTCATTTTACATGTATTCATTTGGCAGCAATCCATTCATAATGCATTCATGTGTTCCTTGTCTAGCAAACATCAAATATCCAGTGATGTTCCATTAGCTTTGTAGCTGACGCTCATGACAAATGGATCAACTGGAGGATAAATGAAGACAGAACTGGAACATTCATTGTTGCAGCTTCTTTTTTATGTTTTTTTTAATGTAGTCGTTAACTGTTATCTCTTTGCCATCCTACCTATGGAAGATATTTCTGTCTGCATAATGGAGACAATGGATATGAAAAGATTGCTTTCATGAACGGTTTCATTTTGGCAGTCTTGCCTTTGCAGACGTGCTGCTACCTCTATCCTCTGTCTCTGCTCACGCTGATATAAACCTCCAGCTCCTCCTGGTGGTTGATATCAGATATCACACAGAAAGAGGAATTATGTTGTTTTCTTTGCTGCTTTCCAGTTGTGATAATATCATGTTTGGTGTCGTGCGTATCTTTACTCTATGATCTTTCTGCTTCTTGATCCAAAACGTTTACACTACTTACGTTTTGAGACATACGGTATCTCACAAAAGTGAGTACACCCCTCACATTTTGTAAATATTTTATTAAATATTTTCATGTGACAACACTGAAGAAATGGCACTTTGCTACAATGTAAAGTAGTGAGTGTACAGCTTGTATAACATTGTAAATTTACTGTCCCTCAAAATAGCTCAACACACAGCCATTAATGTCTAAGCCGCTGGCCACAAAAGTGAGTACACCCCCAAGTTAAAATATTCAAATTGGGCCAAAAGTGTCAATATTTTGTGTGGCCACCATTATTTTCCAGCACTGCCTTAACCCTCTTGGGCATGGAGTTTACCAGAGCTTCACAGGTTGCCACAGGAGTCCTCTTCCACTCCTCCATGATGACATCACGGAGCTGGTGGATGTTAGAGACCTTGCGCTCCTCCACCTTCCGTTTGAGGATGCCCCACAGATGCTCAATAGGGTTTAGGTCACCATCACCTTTACCATCAGCTTCTTTAGCAAGGCAGTGATCGTCTTGGAGGTGTGTTTGGGGTCATTATCATGATGGAATACTGCCCTTCGGCCCACTCTCCGAAGGGAGGGGATCATGCTCTGCTTCAATATGTCACAGTACATGTTGGCATTCATGGTTCCCTTAATGAACTGTAACTCCCCAGTGCCGGCAGCACTGATGCAGCCCCAGACCATGACACTCCCACCACCATGCTTGACTGTAGGCAAGACACACTTGTCTTTGTACTCCTCACCTGGTTGCCACGATAAATAAGTTTATCTTGGTCTCATCAGACCACAGGATATGGTTTCAGTAATCCATGTCCTTAGTTTGTTTGTCTTCAGCAAACTGTTTGCAGGCTTCCTTGTGCATCATCTTTAGAAGAGGCTTCCTTCTGGGACGACAGCGATGCAGACCAATTTGATGCAGTGTGCGGCGAATGGTCCGAGCACTGACAGACTGACCCCCCACCCCTTCAACCTCTGCAGCAATGCTGGCAGCACTCATACGTCTATTTCCCAAACACAACCTCTGGATATGACACTGAGCATGTGCACTCAACTTCTTTGGTCGACCATGGCGAGGCCTGTTCTGAGCCGAACCTGTCCTGTAAAATCTCTGTATGGTCTTGGCCGTGCTGCAGCTCAGTTTCAGGGTCTTGGCAATCTTCTTATAGCCTACGCCATCTTTATGTAGAGCAACAATTCTTTTTTTCAGATCCTGAGAGTTCTTTGTCATGAGGCGCCATTTTGAACTTCTAGTGACCAGTATGAGAAAGTGAGCAATAACACCAAATTTAACACACTTGCTCCCCATTCACACCTGAGACCTTGTAACACTAACGAGTCACATGACACTGGGTAGGGAAAATGGCTATTTGGGCCCAATTTTGACATTTTCACTTACTCACTTGTACTGGTGTACTCACTTTTGTGGCCAGCGGTTTAGACATGAATGGCTGTGTGTTGAGTTATTTTGAGGGGACAGCAAATTTACACAGGTATACAAGCTGCACACTCACTACTTTACATTGTAGCAAAGTGTCATTTCTTCAGTGTTGTCACATGAAAAGATATAATAAAATATTTTAAAAAATGTGAGGGGTGTACTCACTTCTGTGAGATACTGTATTTGTATTTTTCTTATGGTGGTTTGTCGTGTTTGTTGCTTATGGTGGAGTATTGTGATTTGTTTTAACAAAAAGATATTTGACTTTACAGTGCATGACATGTAAACTAAACTATTATGAGCAGTTTCTAAATGATAATAGGCACATTTCTGAGTGATGCACAATATTTTAAACTAGCACTGACTTTTTATTTTTTGCCCAGGACAATGGTCAAATTTATCTAGTTTAGCAACTGTCCAAAAAGTATTCACAGATAGTATAACACAGTATGCCTATCAAAAGAATATTCAAAATCATTTTGTTCAACGTTGCTTAATATTTCTGCAATATACAGAACATTTCCTGATCAAGGTAACTGAGCATGAAAATCTTTCTCCCAAAAATGTAAATTCTGTTATCATTTACTAGCCTCATTTTGTTCCAAACATGTACGAGTTCTTTTTTTCTGCTGAACACAGAGGAGGTTCAAGGTTCTTTTATTCGTCACATACTCAATTGTACAGAATATAATCCGTAGTGAAATGTAAATCAGGTCAGGTCCGCTCAATGGACAGTGCAAAATACATAACAAAAACCAGAGAGAATATATATAAATATAGGTAAAAAATTAAAATACATTTAAAAAACTGTGGTTAACCAATCAGTCTTTGGTTCCCATTGACTTCTATATTGTTTTTTTCCATACTCTGGAAATCAGTGGCTACCAGCAACTGTTTGTTTACCCTAAATATCTTATTTGTATCTTTATTAACAAAAGAAAGAAATTATACAGCAAAGTAAATTACAGTAAATTGTGTCAGATTTTTTTATTTGGGATTAACTATTCCTTTAATGTCTAAATATGGTCCAAGAAAATGTGTGAGGGTTTAATTTAACAAAAAAATGCAATTGAAGAGTTTATTTGCAAAAACAGATAACTCGGACAACTAATGCTAATCTTGTCATGTTTTTAATTTGTGTTTTATTGTGTAAGTTAGCTCTTGTGGTGTTTTTTTTTTTTTTACCTAGTCAAAATAACCTAACTGCAGTTTGACTGAGATTCATTGGAATGCACAGTGAAAAAAAAACATAATATCTGAGAATTGTTAAAAACTGAGTTATATGTTTTTGGAAATTAACTCTTCAATTGTTAAAATTAATTAAAAATACAACTGTTAACTGTTAGTAAATGTAGTATATCTGTATTGTAAAGTGGTACCCAAAATATAATTATGTGAGAAAGCAGAGAGTGTTTTGGTGTTCGTATCCCTAGAGCTATGTTTCTGTCTTAGTCCCTTTTATAACAGACAGATTAAAGCTACTTATAGAAAATTAGATTATCTCTCTCCCTCTCTCTCTCTCTGTGTGTGTGTGGGTGTGTGTTTTAGTTGTGCCTATGTGTATATGTTACTCATCTAATGAAAGCACTTAAAGTGTCCTTTGTTCCTGTGGATCCTCGTATTAAAGTGCTCTCCCAGTACAAACACATATGCTCACTAATTAACCCTATGCTTTCAAAGCCCATAGTCCTCAGTTGTACACTGCAGAAGATGATGTTTCAAATGATAATGTTGTTGGACCCAAATAGTTTGTTAACATTTCTTTTCTCTCTCTCATATTCTCGTTCTTTATCTCTCAGTCTTTACAAGACCTGGAGGTGTCTCTCTCTACACGCTATCTCCCAGCAGACCTTGCTCTCCTACTCTCACACCTTTGGCCACCCAACACCACCTGCAGTTACTTCAACAACAGCTGCTACAGCAGCAACAACAAACACAGATCGCTGTTGCACAGGTAAGACATTGTTTGTACCCTTTTCTAGCTCTAGGAGGTGCTACAGCTCTTTAATTCTCATTTGGGATACTATATAGGGTTCAGATGCTGTTATGGTTATAATGTCCTGTCAGAGAGAGAGGAAGTTGATGTGCTCTCAGCTCTGATTCAGCACAGTCATGCTACTTCATAGCAATAGCTTGGACAATGAGATTGACGTACAATCATCCCCCACCCAGAGGAACATTTCGTTATTCTTTCATATCTCAGGAGACTTAGTTCCTTTTGGGTGTCAGCCTTGTCTCAGATGTTTCTTAACACACCAGACAAAATTAATTTGTATAGCAGAGTTAATATTGAAACTAAATGTGACATTTGATTGTTTATTTTTTTATTGGCAAATCTGAGCACAGTTTTTAGTATTGTTGAGATCTTGTTTAAAAAAGTCTACAGCACTGGTTCTCTACCAGGGGGCCTCAGCACACTTTGCAAGGGGCTGCCAAGACAACTTTAAATTATTTGAAATAAAACAAACCTTTTACAAAGAGCTAAAAATTAAGATTTAATCTAATATCATGTTTCTTGTTTTAGCTTGTTCCCTTAGCAATTGACAGTTTTATTTTAGTATCAGGGTTGTCATGATTCTCAACCTGTATATACTGTACTGTAAGAGTGATGTGATGTCAAGACCTGGAAAAGATATGGAAATTAATAAACCATAAAGAACATGCAGTGAAGATAACAAAATAAAGCCATTGCAGGAAGCCACTTTATAATCTTTGAAATTTTTAATTCATAGAATAATAGTTTAAACGCTTAATATCTGTCATTGCTACTGATACACCAAAGAAAGTTGGAGAATCAACTTTCTATACGACTGCGATTACCTGAACTAAGAGTGGTTTCACTCACTATAATATTCAACTCATAAGTTATGATAGCTTTCAGTAAGACTGGCATTATTCTTGAATCTTGACTGAGCGTATCTCTGCTATAGGTGCAGCTCCTGAAGGATCAGCTGGCCGCAGAGACGTCTGCCCGCATGGAGGCGCAGGCCAGAACTCACCAGCTGCTGCTGCAGAACCGAGACTTACTGCAGCATACAGCCCTGCTGGTGAAACACCTCAGCCAGCTGGAGATCAGAGTCAGTGGAGCCACACAGAGTAAGATAGTCTCTCTACACTTGAAAACAAATTCAATATTTGAATATTTTGCAACAAACTTAATTTTTTTATTTTAAATTAATTGTTAATATAGTTCATAGTTTAATACTTTAGCATTGTTTATGATTTGGTTATTACCAATTCTTCATGAGTTGAGTATTTCATTCTGTCAATTAAACTACCGTTCAAAAGTTTAGGCCTACTTACTATTATAAAACAATAAATTATGCATAATTACATGCAAGTAACCATAAGCCAAACCCTAATCCTAACCATATAGTAATTGTATGTAGTTAATTAATATTGACACCTTAAAATAAAGTGTAACCTTAAGTTATTTACCAATATTGCTGTTGTCACTGTATTTTTGATAAAATGTAGAATGGTAGTGTATATTAACAAGAATTTTAGCATGTCCTTTTTTAATAAAATTTATTTGCTTAATAAATATATTAGGGATGTGGAATATGGTTGTGCAGAATATGTGCTTTATAAGTACTAATAAACAGCTAATATGATAATAATAGGCATGCTAATAAGCAGCTAGTTAATAGTGAGAATTGGTCCTTGTACTAAAGTGTGACCAATGTATTTTTGTGATTTCTGAATATAACTTTTTACATCATATTGCTGTGATTCATTTCTTAGCTACTTGGGTTGGTTCATAGCTAAGAGCTTTTTATAAGATATTTCTACAAAGAAAATGAATGGGAAAAATACTTCCAGAACCCAGGCTTCTGAAAAACTGGGTGGTCACTGTTGGACTCTATTACAGTCATAGAAACACACATTATTTTTTGGCAGTCTGGGGTGTTATTGAGTTGGTTGGTGTACACTAATCCATTTCAGAGTTTAGTGCAGGAGTTTATTGGGTTTGATTCATCAGCACTGGGCTCCAGGCCAACTTTCTCTTTCAGAGAGAGTGTGTGTATCTGTGTATGTGTGCATGCATATGTTTATGCCTGGTGGGATGATGGTAGTGTGCTTACTGGATGGTATGACTGGTCATTTGGAGAGTTATTGAAATAGTCTGTCTCCGTTATGCCCTTGAGTGTCTGTCACTGAAGGGCTACTGTACGGCCAGTCTCTCAACAGCAGGTTTTTCAATTGTAATCTTCATTTACATAACCGTTCATAACATTTAGTAGGTATGACATTCCCATACTCTAATGTTATTGACTGGTTCACTGTGCCTATTAAAGGGATAGTTCACCCAAAAATGAACATTCTGTCATTAATAATTCACCCTCATGTTGTTCCAATCTCGTAAGACCTTCGCTCATCTTCTAAACACAAATGAAGATGTTTTTGATGAAATCTGGGTTAACTATGCCTTCAAGACCTTGATTTTATGTCTCAAATTTGAATTTGTGTCTTCTAGAAGAAGAATCAACATGGAGTAGCGTGCCCCCTCGTTCTCTCTCTCTCAACCTGGAGAACTTCTACACCCCTCACTCAGACCAGCCCGTCACCTCCACTCCAGCAGGACAGCCAGAAAACCCTCCTGTTTCCTCCCACGCTGAGTCCTACCTCAATTTGCTGAACCTGCGTGGTGCTCCCATCATTACAGCCAATGGGAAGCCAGCGAGTGCGAGAAGTGAAGTGGGACTGGACACAGCAAGAAGGGAAGTTGCAAGGCTAGAAACTCGGAATTCAACAGCACTTGATGAGAGGTAATGACACAAGGCAATAGCACATAGACTCAGGGGCACCTGCAGGATTTCTTCCAAGGGTGTGCACAGAAGGGGCGACAAACACACTGAAAAAAAGATGATACATTTATAAGGTAAGTGATTGCAAACTCTTTAATTTAGCTACATTTAGCCTAAATAAATAAATACAAATGTTGAAAGTCAACCTAATTTCTTTGTTTAAATGTAGCTAAAATACACTGATTGCAACCACTTACCTTCAAATTACACTCCACAAAAAAGTTCTTAACACGAAAATCAGCAATAACATGTAGGCTTATATTTTTAAACTGTAATTGATCGATATCATGAGACATAATTTTTCTGAATATTTTTTTATATACATTCATGTCTATTTCATGATGCAAATATTAAAGAGGAAAATATAATTGATTCCAATGCAGCTTGAACTAAGGCAAATGTTGTTACCTCACTACAAATAAAAACGTTCATTATAAAAACACATTTATTGTTTGTATTCGATCTCAAAATTTACAGAAAGATGAGACTTTGTGTTATAATAATAAAAAAAACACACGAATCTTATTGCGATTATTTGGTGACTTGCATGCAATGAATGGACTTGAAAACGTTAAATATAATTTCCAAGCATTTACACCGTAATTAAAACAGCTTGTGAATAGTCACGTAACGGTATTTACTTCATAAAAATCAACAAGTTAAGCCTATAATTGTATTGCTTGCTTATATTTTCAGATTTTGTTAATCTGTTCTGAATACCTTAAAATGTAAATATTTTCTGCAACGCAATTTTGTCTGATGTGAATTATTAAGCCTATTATTTTTTTAATCCATGCAGTAAATGCTTTAAAAACAGCTTTAAAAATTACTTTATTGCATTCCAGATGCTTTTAAAGAACTTTTCACGATCAAATACGGGTAGCCTAGCTTAAATGCAAAAAAAACCCATTTGTAAAATAGCTAGCCTAATTAATTATTGTAGGCTAACCTGATTTTATATGATAAAGGTGCATATAGCATGAATTTCTGTTTTTATTTGGCGTGATATTCATATGTAGAAATTGACTTTGAGTGCAAAAGACTGATCAATTCATAATTAATGGCATGGCTGTTCAGTCGACAGAGATACAGGACACATAGAGCTACTAACTGCTGAAATGTTTGCGAGGCAAATCTCGAGTCTGAGCGCTCATGGTATGCACAGTGCGTACAGACGTACACCTGCAGGCGCCACTGCATAGACTTTTATATGAATAAATTAGTTTGTCTGGCAAAGATTTACAACTTAACTATATTTATAGATGTGACCCTGGACCACAAAACCAGTCTTTGGTTATACCATTGTATGGGTCAAAATGATCAATTTTTCTTTTATACCAAAAATCATTAGGATATTAATTAAAGATCATGTTCCATTAATGTATTTTGTAAATTTCCTATCGTTTTTCCACCCTCAGATTGCAGATATTTCAATATATATATATATATATATATATATATGTGTGTGTGTGTATCTATATATATATATATATATATATACAATTATATACATCACAGATTATTGGTCACTTTCTAAACAATAAAAGTGTATCGCATCCACTAGTAATTATACTAGTATAAGGGAGAAAAAAGTTTGGCAAAAGGTGGGTTCAAACCTTGGTCGATCGCGTCAAAAAGAGCACGGCAAATGCTTTACCATCTGCACCACTGGAGCTGATGATCCATTGTCAGTTTTTATAATGTTGACTATCCCAATCACACGTTGGAGGACAGGGTTAGTGTAAATAGCCTCTGCCAATAAGGTGTAAAAAGTGTAAATAAACACTCCGTTAAGAAAATATTTACCAATATAGCTGTTCTTACTGTATTTTGATACAAATTTGGAATGGTAGTGTATATTAACGAGAATTTAAGCATGTCTTTTTTAAAATACAATTTATTTACTTAATAAATGTATTAGGGAAGTGGAATATGGCCAAGCAGTAAATGCGGCCTTGGGGACCATTAGAGGCTTCTTCTAAAAACAATAAAATATCTCACAAATGTCGAACTTTTCAACTGAAGTACAAAAGAAAAAAGAATGTGACAAAAAGAGAAAAGTGCAGAAAGGCAATGTTAGAGCACTTTTCATTGTGTTTCCTATTTCTTAGTCAGTTGAGTTGTTTCTTTCCGGTCTGTAATTTAAACATACTGAAATCTGAGCTGCAACATCTGGACAGAGTAATCACAGCGTGTCAGTGTGTGGAACAGAGTACAGCAGCATCAAACAAACCAAGAAATACAAAAAGGTTCAGCCGTTATGGGTCTCAGACTCTCCAAAATGTTGAAAACCATTGAGCAGATGTTTATGTTTGTGAAGATTTTTTTACCACATTTGGCTAGTGTTCGGGTTTTTATAAAACCAGTTCACATAATCTCACCTCCTCTCCGACCCCCTTCTTTCCGCTCTCTTCCTTCTCCTCACTCCATACACAGGCAGCAGACCTGTCGGAATGGATATTGGTTGTGAGCTATGTAAACAAATCTAGTGAAAGTGTATTAGAAGGCAGAGAGCAATCTTTCCTCACTGACTTTTGGCTGGAAAGTTTCCTTGAATAGTAATGGAAAATTGTGACCTTTGTTGGGTACTGCACATTCATCGCTCTCTGTGTGTGTGTGTGTGTGTGTGTGTGTGTGTGTGTGTGTGTGCGTGTGTGTGTGGTTAGTGCTAGCTGTAAACAGTTGTTGAGCTTAGCAGCACTACTTCTTCTGCTAGAGATGTTTCTTGCTTTGATTGGTTAGTTATTTGTAATAGATTGCTCAATTTTTATGAAACAAAAAGATTGAAAGCATGCATGTGTTTTTGTGATTGCATGTGTATATGCTTGCTTGTTGCTTCTCGATCTGCGTGTGTGTCTATAAATGTATTCAAAAGTATGTGTGCGTGTGTCTGGGAGAGTGATTTATTTTACAATTACCGTGTCCCTGTGGATAGCTGCAGTCTCTCACACACAGAAAACATTAATTTTCACACTTTATTAGAGCAATTTATAGCTTGCAGAAAACCTCACACTTATGTACACACACACACACACACACACACACACACACACACAAGTAAAAACACACTGATTTATTTAGACTGACAGCACATTCACAGGCCCAGGGAGAGGCTAAAAAATATGCACACAGTCACTATAACACATTCTAACATCATGAACAGTTTGCTGTGAAAATGCATATATGGGCAGTTCTTTTTTTATTAGCATGTATTGTTTTTAGTGTGTATTATGGTGAAAAGGAAAGTTCTGGATGTTTTCTGTTTTTGATACAGTATGTTGTAGCCAAAAGTACAAAGCCAGTTCAGCACTGAGCCCAACTGCATTATTTTTATTAAAGCAAAGAAAATGAAAACAAAACAAGACATAACAAGACCTCTGACTAGACTTGACTTGAAAGACAATTCTTATAACACTTGCCAAAATGAGCTCAGGTAAACAGACCGGCTACACTAGAAAAGCCCTGTACGCTATAGAAACAAATGGACTAGCAAGACACAGATGGATATAATCGGGTCATGTACAGGAAATACTTGTGGCTGTGTTCAGAATGAATGCTAACGTACTGCTTACATACTGTGCAGTATAATAAAATCAAACCTTTCAACGAGTAATGCTACATCATTGTCAAATTAGCTTGTTATGACCAGCTGGAATTCATTGTCTATATTCTGGTTAACCTTTTAATTCATTTTTTCTATTATCTCCCAGAATCACCTTTTATTTTGACATATGCAGCTATGCAGTAAATATAGTAGATATTCACAATAAGGTGTTTACATGATGCAAAAAGCATACAGAAGTAAGCTAGGTGTCTTTGATTTAGTCTCTGATTTCTAAATTGAACAATTGTCTTAATCTAGTTATGACTGGCTGCAATCAGGTTAATGTATTTACATGCCACTTTCATAATCAGAATATTAGTGCAGTAAAGTTCATTGAGGTCAGTGTGATTTTTTATGTGACAGTAAAGACATTTCTAATGAAGAATTCTTATTTCAAATAAATGCTGCTTTTTACTTTCTATTAACTCAAGAATCTGGAAAATAAATGTATCCGCAATCGTTTTAACATTGATAATAATAATAAATATTTATTGAGCAGCAAATCAATATATTCAAATTATTTCTGAATGATAAAGACCACAGCAATTAATTACATTATAATATATAACATATTAACATAGAAAAAAGTTATTTTCAACTTTAATAGTATTTAAACATTAGCATCAAAACACGTTAAAAACAACATTAAAAGGGCAGTACATTATGCTGTAGAGAGAGAGGTGAATTGACCCTTCTCAAAAACTTGCCCTCCTTAGTTACTGTTGCTATGTTTGACAAGCAATGCCCCTCTCACACTACACATCATGTTCTCACACAGTGAAAAATACATCACGAAGTAAAGGAAAAAACTGATAACACTCTGGCAGACAAGAGAGAGAAGGTTACTTGTGGTATGAAACAAGGTCTCAGCTTTCAAATTTTGTAATTTTTAAGAAATTCAACAATAAATACATATTGTGGCTCTTTAATGTGTTGTACAAGATCACTGTATTGCCTCATCTCAAGCGGAATGAACCATTCGTCTTTTCATATTGATTTAAAACATGAAATAAACATGAATGAACATCAGAAATGTATTTTATTTTAACCACACACATTTTTCAAGTTTAAGTCCACCGAAGTTAATCTACTGTCCTGTCTGATTTGTTTGTCAGGCAAGATGGCGGATTTGTCATTGTGATTGGTCAGATCACCTATCAATCAAGCTATTTGCGGACGGTCAAGCGTGGCATTTTGTAATTTCATTTAACTTTCTGAACAATATGCAGTCTATGTATGAGCTGTTTTATACTTAAAAACTCTCCTGTCACACATAATGAGGAAGTAGAGCGACAATGTAGAAACTGTCAGACAGGACTTCAGTGTGTCATGTCGTGTGTATCTGCTGGGGCTCAGTGTGTGTCCATCAGTGAGTCTTCACTGTGACTGCGGTTTTATGCACCTGCCCATCATTCATTCATTTATCTGTCACTCCTGGTGTTAATGTCAGCGTGAACTCTACATGAGATGGAATCTGTCCATTCCTCCTATGCCAGTCATAAGTGCCATTTCTTTCTTTATTGCTTTGAAACTCCTTGCATCTTGCTCCTTCTCTCTGTTTGTGTCTGTGCTGTTCATTTATCCCTCTCTACATGTGCTGTTGCTGATTTATTATCTGCCTGTCCAGAAACTGTCTCCGCTGTTTTAAGATGAATTCAGCACCGTGGGTCACTGCGCACTAAGACAGCTTTCATGGCCTCTTAACTGCGTGATATTGAGCTTGTTTGTGTGTCTGTGTGTATTTTTATTGTTGTGAGAGGGTTGAATGCATGGATGGGTTTAATGTCATGGATTAGTCTATCTGCTGTTGCATTGATCTTCCATAATCTCCACTCGCTGCTTGATTACTGCTACTTAGCTACTAATCACAAATGTGTGTATGTGTGTGTTGTTTGTGAGAGGGAAAATTAGTTTATGTAAAGTTAGAATACAGTACATGACTTTTGCCCAGATCTGTGCCCCTATTATCAGTTGGGATACATCAAGACTAGTTGCCAAAAATCAGTCTGCAGTCTGAGTTTACATGAAAATTGCATATTATATGATGATGGCACAGATTCCAATTATTATTATTATTTTTAGACCGTGATTCCATCCAGTCTGGGCATATCAAAAACGTTTCATATTTTGACATTTTAGAACACTTCATTTGTAATGTTTCTCCTAGCAATGAGGTAGATGCTGGAACAATTTGGAAATCTGGTAGTGTGTGATCCTTAATCTTTTAGCATATGAGCACCGTTTTTTCCTCAGTTTCCATTTACACGGTTGGCAAATATATGATGCCCAAATGTGTTCATGTAGTGGTATTCCAGCCTTTAGGTCAAATTTAGGGGGAAAATGTACACAAATTGAGCTAAATATGAAAGCTTCCCTTCAGTGATATTTGGGGTCTAAAAAATGATTCCTAAATAAAGCAAATAATGTGCATTTGGTAGGATTGTACAATGAAAATGATTGCAGTGTTGCAGTAGGAGTCAGATCAGATGATTGTCTAGATGGTTTTCTCAGTTGTTTAGGTGAAGATGTTTGTTTGAATGTGAGAGTTGAAAGGGAAGATGGACTTATTTTTGTTTTTCTCTGCTCAGGTGCACATGTGAGAAGCCTCCCCTTCTGATTATCCACTTCCTCCTGTAACAGCCTTCTTCCTCCTCTCTAATCTTCTAACCCTCTCTGATGCTCTCTCTCCATCTCATGCCCTCACCTGACCTATCTTCCTTTGTCTGAAATCGCTGATTTTTGTTTCACTCCTCTCTTCTACACTTTACCAACCTCCTGTGAGTATAACAGTGATTGTACTTTATTTAGTTACAATGGCATACTAAATGATGATTACTGTGTGTGTGTGGGGGAGGGTGGCGCGCACACGTGCGTGCATCTGTGTGTATGCACTGAAATGCATAAATGTGTGTGTGTGTGTGTGTGTGTGTGTGTGTGTGTGTGTGTGTGTGTGTTAAAAACGATTATGTAAGAAAACCATTGCATCTATGACACTTTGCAAATAGGTCTGTGTGTGTGGGGGACTGTATGTTATGTTAGGGCTTATATCATGTAAATACTAAGTAATGCACATTTGATTTATGAAGTAATGCAGATTTATGAAGTAATGCACTTTATTATGCACATACGTGGACTTCACATGCTAAATTCCCCTTCAATACTAAAAATAGTATCTGTCTACACATACACACACATTACCATGATCAGGAGCAAGTATAATGCTCTCCCTCAGGGAGCTTTTAATATTTCATCTGATGAACACAATCTATCAGCAACAGCCCCTATCTACAGCTCCTGTGCCTCCGCAACGGCTTTACAAGTGCAACATTGAATAATGAGATTTTGTATTATTGAAAAGTAAATTAAGCTCATTCTTTATTGATGCTATGGCATTTTACACAAGACTTAAGGTTATTTTAATAGACTTATTAAATTTCTGGTGTGACATTTCATGCAAGAGCTCCACTGCTATTCAACATATCATTCCATTATTCGCAAGCTTTATAAGGGCTCTTCACATTTACAAACACACATATACAACAGCACATGCACTCTGAAAGGCATTGCAATACTAGGCAGGAGAGGTGTATATTAAGAAAAAAAACTGAAAATGAAATTACTTTTCGACACCCACATGAAGATGAGTTAATATAAGATCCCCTGAGACGAGGAGCCGGCAGGAGGCAGAGTGCTCTCTGGAAATATGTGGAGGAGGAAATGTGACAGCATTTGGTCGGGGGCCAGACAGAACTGCTGATGTGATCATATGCTAATTGGAGGAAAGAGAGAAACTGGAAAAGAAACTCCAGAAAGAAAATCCAATATCAAAAGGCTTTCTACAGCTTTGTATGTGACGTTATACTGAATGTGTATTTATTATTGTATCAATGAAGTATTCATATAAGATTAGGGATTTGACTAAACCCCCAACCTTGTTTGGCTGATTGAAAAGAAAAGTGTATTACTACTCACTCTAAAAGATCAGACTTACAATTTTGAACAAAAAAAAATCTCATAGAAGATTAAGGGAGCTCTTGAGTCGTGTCTAGAGAACAGTACATCATAGAGACTTAGGGGTGGTCTCTTTTAACCTGAAACGATAACCAATCACTGACCAGCCACCTAGCAACTGCATAGCAACACATGAAAAAGCACTTCATCCATCTTAGAAACTGCACGCTGACAACCACCCATGAGCATTGTGGCACCTTTTACGCAGGCAGAAAATGTATGCATCTACCAGCTATGTGTTTAATTTATTTATTTACATTTTTGCACATCATGTAGCTTGCATGTGTTTGAATGTGTATGAGTGACAGAAAAGATAGACAGAGGCTTATGTTGTGCTTTCTCTGTCCCATACTGAGTGACTGCATTGCAGTTATTTTTAGTAGAGCCATCAATACAAGAACCTGCAGCTCTGTCTCCCATTTTCACTCTCCCTCTATCTTTTCTCTCTTCCCCTCTCTTTCTACTTAATTCACCCAGCAGGGGAACTGTGGGACAGAGATAAGTGCACAACACACACACACACACACACACACACATGTAGAATGGAGACTGTTTTAAAGGATTGTGAATAAGCTCTTTTTGAAGATTCAGCAACTATTCACCACACAATCCCATCTCTGTGCTGTGATTTCCCTGTAGTTCTGACACAATGTCCTGACCTGACACGCCATATGATAAGTGATAGCAGCTGATACCGGGATGAAAGCCTTTTTAATTATCTGCAATCATGACAAGCACTGGAATATTTTAACTGGGTTCTATTTCTACAGCGCTGTGATGTGCTGCCTACTGAAATCGCATTGGTCACAAATCCACATAACTGTACATTTAATCATTAAATACTTTATTTTTAGCCATGGGTGTGTCACGTTGCATATTGTAGCAGTAGTGGTGGGGAGTTTGGTTCTTCCCTGTAATCTTTTAAAAAATTGGTTCACTAAAAAGATTTGTTCACTTATTTGTTTATTGAAGTATCTCGGTATGTCACTG
This sequence comes from Gymnocypris eckloni scoliostomus, assembly GCA_027564155.1. Taxonomy (NCBI): domain Eukaryota; kingdom Metazoa; phylum Chordata; class Actinopteri; order Cypriniformes; family Cyprinidae; genus Gymnocypris; species Gymnocypris eckloni. The sequence continues at coordinate 18,206,071 of CM050414.1, forward strand.
AAAGATTATCTTAGCTAGTTTATTAAGACATATAGATTCATATTTAATTTATTTGCATGCCTACAAAGAGACTCCACAATGCATAAATATAAGCATCATAAATGTTTTCCCCACAAATGTCAAGCAGATCTGTTGTATTTATTTAATATTGTCTTCTACCTTCTGTCTTCATGACATTTATCAAGTTAAAAAGACAACAAAATCCTATACATGTGTGTGTGTGTGTGTGTGTGTGTGTTTTTTGTTTTAGTAACAGCCTTAGATTTGAATCAGTATTATTTTAATGTTAGTTATATATTATTGTAGTGTTTATTATTATTTTGAAAGTTCTATTTTTGTGAATTTATGTTTTTGTAATTTTCAAATTTTTAGCTTCAATTTGAGTAATTTTACTCTTTATATTCTTTGTCAAAACAAATATTTAAATGTTATTTATTTTGTTTATTTTTTTCATCTAATATTTATATTTCAGCTTTATTAACAAAAAGCTATTTTTACTGGTGTAGTTTTAGTTAACAGTAACAACACTGCTTTCATAATTGTTTCGCCCCTTCTTTTTATGGTGTGAACAACACTGACTCACATGACACTAGCAATACGCCTCCGATGTTCATTTAGGAAGCAAACTGAAAATGATTAATTCATGTAAAAGTGAAATTTGTTCAGAAACACTGATTTATTTAAAAATCTGACTGTTGCTTTTTGCCTGTGTGGGATAAGCGTACTGTAATTTGTATGCAATAATGTTACCCTGAAGTTAATTGACTGAAAAAATTGCTTCTTTTTTGTGTCCAAAGGTATAAACAAACCATCCCTAAACTGGACCCTCCACCTCAGCCCCTGAACCGCAAGCGTTCAAACAGGACTCTCTCTCCGGGTGTCAAAGCGGAGTCAAGATCTTCAACTGTAGCCACACCTGTAAATGGAAATGTACTCACACATGTGAACAGTAGCTCCTCGTTTCCTGACATCACGCTATGCTCCGTTTCACCTGGGGATTTCTATTCTCACACCAACGATAACAGTGTGTCATGCTCAGCCAGCGAGGATTCTGGCGTGCGCTCAGATGACAAATCCCTTATATCCCCCCAATCCAGAGACGACCCCTCTGATGACCAGAGCTCTGCGTTCATCTCCACATCCAGTACCTGCAGCAGCTTACCTGAGGATCATCCAGGTGTGGATGGAGTGACTCCACCGCATTCTACCACACCACTGGGATATGAGCAAACCATCCCATTCTCTTCACCTGTCAATGACACCTGCCTTCATATAAGCCTAAGTGAAGATGAGTTTCTAGAGGACGGCACCTATAATGTCGCCACCCCATGCAGGAGTTAGAATCGCAAGTGAAATATGTGAGAAATCCCAACAATAACAACTTCACAGTGTTGAAGAAACATAATGACGAAATGAGGAATATTTGACAACTGAACTGTGTGATATTAGCCACAAGCTCACACTAATGTTATGTTGCATATTATTTCACAGTTTTTTCACTTCTTGTTTCGATCAATGACTCCATTTTTGTACCTATGCCCTCAAATGATTTTATCTATAAAATTTGCTGAAAGAATATTTAGTATTATACAGATAGACTACTATTGACAGATGGATAGTGTATTTTTTTAGATTGAAAATGAATAGTTATTTGTAGCAATGAATGAAGTGCATTGGCTCCCACTAAGCTGAATATGAACTGATTCTGTTAGAGCTGCCGATGAGTTTTATAAGTTCAGTCTATATGTTTTTGTATTATTGTTAGCGCAAATTGATTTATATATTGTTTGAATGCTATTTGGATGCTAAAGAGCAGTTATGTAGCAAAGAAACGCAGAAGTATGTTAGCAAAATAGACATGACTGGTGTGAAATAGATGAGAAACATATGGAAACATGAAGAAATTGAGGTGGAAAAACGTTCTTGCAGGAATTCACAAACTGCGCACATTATGTTTCATACAGTAAGCTGTGTGACTGAATAACTAAGTATGGCAGCTTGAATGGATTGATGACTGCAGAGAAATAAGGGACTTGATTATGTCTAGAGTACGTCTTGAAGGGCTGAACCTCGCTGATTTTAATGCTTCACCAATCAAGGTAAAATGAGGGAAGATCATTATCACCTTTTCTAGGTGGAAAGGTTGCAAAGAAACAAACAGAGAGGAAAAGTAGAGGTGTTGCATTAGCAATAAATGCAATAATTTTCACATCCTGTGAATGTGTACTCACTAGACAGATCTCGCTGCTTTTCTCAGTTAACTAGTGTCACCCTGTTGTCCTTATAATCCCCTCTTCAAATAAACCGCCCGGTTATATACTTAGGAATTTAAAACAAAATTGGGCGTTCAAAGTAAAGCAAGTCCAAGTGCTTCCGGTCATTCCCAGTTCTCGGAGTCAGTTCAACTCTCAGTGATTTTTCTTCATATTGAAACAGAATCTCATCTAAATCAAACACACATAAGTCATATTATAATTATGTATTGACTACAGATTATGGTCAGATTTATTTCAAACATACTGGAACACTCAAGACGTCTATGACCTAAAACTGTGTGAAAAAGTGTGCCAGTTAATAAAAAACAGTTTTTCATGTTTGCACATCGAGACGAGCCGAGCATTTCACAGAGCCGTGGATTTGTGCATCACACAAAAGCATAAGGTATCAGGTTAAATAATGAAAAGAGGTGAATTAGAGGAGGGTTGGGCAGAAGGAAGAACTGAAGGGATTCATGTCATTTTGAAAGCAATGGTGTTAGCAGGTGCTTTTAGCTGATATGGGTTAGCATGACAAGAAGGGAAGGGGAAAGGAAGTAGAGGAAGGAGATGACAAAAGAACAAATAAATGGTGTTTTACACATATTGTTCAAATTGAAATGAAGCTGTTGTGGAAATAAAAGTGGATTAAAATGCAAAGTGGGTTATATTTGCAACATCATTCTGAAAACAATTATTTTCTTTTTTTTCCAAAATGTGTATATGTAAAATATCTTCCACAGACCAAAACCCTTTTTTTTCCAAATAAATTAAATATTTAATATTACTAACGAATCGCAAATTAAGCAGTGCAAAGTAAAATAACCATACCCCCGAATAATTTTTTTAATGGAGAAAAGACACCTCACTGACAGCAGGTTTTTCATCTGACCAGTATTCTTTCTTCAACAAAGTGATATTCTGGTCATTAAATCTTCTTACATGTTTGACATAATGGTTGCCATTTTTCTTACCGTCTCTAGCAATCTGGCCCTCCTGACAAGTGATTCATTTATGAGCTCAAGGGGGGAGAATTCAAGACGCCAAGTGATTTTTGACAGTCCACGATTTATCAAGTATTTGAATCCTACCAGCTTCCACCATTTTACTCCTTTAGAGAAAACAGCATGATCTTAGTATCTGTGCTGTGGTGCCCAGAATGAAAATGGCAGAATAAAATGTGTCTCCTGCTGTGGGACTCCCTGCTTCCCACTTCACTTACAACAGAAAGAAGGGAATCCCTTTTTTGCAGGATACTCATTTCACAAGAGACACAGGATTCCACTTACTTCATCCTCACTGAGAGAGGAAAAGGGCTGAGGGGGATGGTAATAAAGGATAAATGAAGGACATGGAGACTCTTTAGTCAAGTCGATATTTAGGCTCATGTGAGCTGCAGTTCAGGGCCTCATTTATAAGGTGTGAGTATGCTCAGATTTGATCTTAGAGTGTGTGTACGCTTAAATCCACACCAGCGCTCATATTTATAAAGATGGTCTTTGACGTGGAAAAGTGCTTCATCAGGGTCTGAGCAGACATAAGGCCTTTTTATTATAGGAGTATTGCAGAGTGTTTTTCTATGTAAGCTATTCTTGCATCTCGCTGTTCAAAATTATGAGGATTGGTGATATTTTATGTTAATTACATTATTTAGGAGGAGTCGTTTACAAGCAGAGAGCTGAAACCATTCAATTGCCTGCAAGTTCAAGATCATTTGCGATTCATAGATTTCACATCTGGGCTGCGTTTCCCAAAAACATCGTAAGCCTGAGAAGTTCGTAAAAACGATCGTACGACTGATCTTAATATTGAGGTCTGTTTCCCAAAAGCATCGTTGTAGCACATGAAAATCATTGTAGATCTGAGCACGTGCAAGAAGACAGAATATGAGGTCACGTGCAGGACAATGGGCAGATTACACCTTTAAATTTATTCAAGTGCAGTGTGTTTATAATTAAAGTTTTTGATTGTACTTTATTGTACACTTTAGTACTCGTTTTTTTCACTCATAAAAATATGTCAATGGCTTGCTGACGTGCACGAAAACCAGCCATGTATTGGACCAGGAAATAAGACATATGCCAAGGCCTACTATATAGTAAAATATTAATCTACAAGTATAATATTAATGTACTATATATATAATATTATTATATATAGATTAATATTATACTTATTACTTTATTATACTTACTTAGAGCCTGTTCACACTTGGCGTCTTTTTTGACTAGAACAAGTTGACAAGAGCGCTTTTTTTAGTAAAATAAAAAGTTGGGGTAACATAGTTAACTATTTACCTACATTGGCTCATGCATTTGTCATGGTTTTTGGACTAACTTACGCCTTGGATCTAAGTTCCCCAAAACAGTTGGACAATACATTTGACTTTACCCAGAAACGCTTGATGGGCCTGAAGGATGGGAAGCTGAGACCCAGAGTGTTGAGTCTTAAAAATGTCTTAAAACTTTTTAAACTGTTTCCTCAGTGTTTAAACAACGCTAACAAAGGGACTCCTTTATTTGACATTTCAATTAAACTTTCACTTCTGTCACTTAGCATTGTGTGTCTTTATATATATATATATATATATATATATATATTTGTCTAGTATTTAATTTGCAGAACATTTTCTCAGTTCATTTTCTAGAATGGTATATTGCCATAAACAGGACCTTGTTCATCCACTCATAGAAATGATAGTAAAACAAAATACTTTATTTTGAAATCTTTCTCTTATATTCTATTCACTTTTATATTTCTAAAGTTACTGTTAGATGTGCATTTTGGAAGTGTTCCTATTCTAGGGATTTTTTACATCTGGGTGATATCCAGATATCCATATTGTCCAATTCTAAAAGTGACAAAATAACTGTGAAATGTCCAGACAAGAAAACGTTTCCCCAGCAGGAAGCATCGTAATTAACTGCAGCAGCCTCTCATCCGTCGTTTGATGAGGATGGGTGTTATATGCGCATGCACCAGCAGGTGGTTCACGTAAGTCAACATGTGTCAACAGAACCAGGAACTACTGTATGATAAAGCAGTGCTAAATGTAGGTTTTTAATGTAAAAAGAAAACGTATTTATTTAATTTTGAATAAACCACTTTTGACAAAATGTAACTTTAATCTGAATACATTGTTTTTTATGTATCTGTAACGGAATTACAGTAACTAGAATTTTGTGTCCTGATTATGTAACGCCTTTACATGTATTCCATTACTCCCCAAGCCTGCTGATATGTCCACCCAATCGAGAAAAGTTTTGTGCAGCAATAAAAAAACTAGAGTGAACATTGCTCAGAGGAGTCATCAAGAGATTTAATTATTGACTGGGCATATGCCTTTACATTCTTTGAACCTGGGCGATAGGAGATATGGAAATTAAATTGAATACTAAAAAGTGCCCAGCAGTCCCCTGCTGCTGAGAGAGCACCATGGTGGAGGCATTTATTTCAACAGTAACGGGCTTGTCACGGTCAGGATGGACTACGAGTGGTGCTGTGCTAAAGGCCTGCTTCAGCTTCTCAAAAACCTCTATGGCTGCAGGAGACCAGGACAGAAACAGTCCTTTAAAAGGAGCAGGGAGATTAGTGGACTGGTGATGGAACTAATTGAAGATGAAGCTGACATAGAAGTTAGCTAATCCCAGGAAGCAGTTCTTTCCAGAAAGTTATTTCACTGTGGTGGGAGTTGGGCAGTTGAGGACCTTCTTCTTGTCCATGAAGGCGCCATGTTGACTGATGTTGTAGATGAGAAACTGGATTTTGGACTGATGAAACTGATATTTCTCTTCCTTGAGGTACAGGTGGAACTTTCTCAATTTCTGGAGGACCTCCGCAACGTGGTGGCAAAACATCAATTGTTAATATTGTTTAGTTACATGAAATGCCCTCAAAATACCAAATATTAAAGAAAAACATTACTATTAATGAAATATAGTACATTAATGTCATAAAAATATAATGTTATACAACTATATGGTCTCCGGTCTGTTTTGACCACAAACAATATGAAACTCCTCCTAAATTAAAAATAACAGAAGGCTAAAATTGTAATAATGATGATGATGATAAAAAAACTGGCTTGAGTCATTAGAAGCAACAATATGAGTTATTAGTTCCTTGCAACTTCTGGACAGAAGGATCTCCTCACTGTGACTCAGTAGTCCTGGAAAGTAATAGACACAATGTGTTATTAAATAAGAGATTCAGACTCATTTTCAGTGTTCATTTTGTTATTACCGGGTGGTGGGGGAGGGTTGGGGTAATGGGCGCTTGACTGATTGCACAGACACTATTGGAAGAGAGCTGAATTGGATGATGGCATCACTGAATCCTCAATGAATTGACTTTAAATGTAAAAATGACTCTTTGTTATTGTCTTCTTGCATTATTGACAAATTAATTTCCTGTTTGACACTCTAATGCTGCTTCGACACAATCTGTACTGTATTAAGTATTATATAAATAAAGGTGACTTGACTTGACTAGTGAGTTCCACACACCATAACAACTGTTTTATATAGGCTATATGTGAGGAATAACCAGGAAAAGCCCATTCTCACACCCTTCACCAGTCTAGTTGAATGAAAAAGGCTGTAGTTTACAATAAAGCATGCTGTTATTGTTTGATTAGGAGTACATAAGTTATGCTATATGTTGCAACTACATTTCAACAATACAAGTTTAAAGAAGTTAATTGTAAATTGAACTTGACTATTGAATATTATTATTATATACTAGTAGACTATTATGGTCACTTTATAATTACTTTTCGTTCTGCTATAGTTTTACCATTTTGGTTGTGGCTTGTTTACTGTAAATTCTACCTGGTCTCATAGCATAAACGTACCTGGGAGCACTTTTTAGTGAGACGCAAAATTGTATACATCTTAGCCTGCGTCCCAATGTGCATACTATCCATCCTAAATTGTGATATTAGTCATTTTCAATACTATTTAGGGCAGATAGGGTGGATAGAATACACATTGGGATGCAAGGCATGTGCCATTAATTATAGTAATTACATCATTAACCACTAAAAATCATTTACCTGGTTTAGTGCCACATTGACCACTGTAGAGTCGGTGTTGCAGGTGGCTTTGCAGGCAAATCCTGAGATAAAGATGGAGATGATGAACTGAAGGATGGAGAACACCAGCAATACTCCAGTGACCCCCATATCATAGCTCTAAAAGAAAAAGAAAAAATAAATTCAACATGCCCATATGAAAACAGTTTCACAAATATATCCCAGCAATTATACTGCATGGATTTCTCAATATTATTACATTACTATAAGGAGGCATCATATGGCTTTCAAACTCTTGGAACATATCTAGTGTACAAATCACATAGACTATTTTTTATTTAATTTGTTTTCGGTTTTATGATACTTATTTATGTCATTTTGAAGCATCAAATTTCCAGTCCATTGTCATTATAATTGTATGGAAAAGAGTGACCAGCATAATCTCTATTAGTAAAATTAGAAAATGATGACACAATTGTAATTTTGGATTGAACTATTAATTTAACCAAATAAAACAGTAAGTAAAACTAATTTAAACAAAACATATTAATATAGTATTGCAAATTTAGTACCTTCAATTTTGAACAAACTTCAGAGTCAGCACGATCGTAGGAGCATCCTCCTCCATAGGGTGATGAAATGAGATGTATCTCTATGGACATCAGAGTAATGGCGATCGCTGCAGTTAGGGCACTGATCACATTCATTCCAAGAGAGGCTTTCACCTAAAGGTAGAAAGATTGATGCTTAAACGGTAACATATCGTTATAATAATGCTGTACACATGTAAAACGGCTTGAACAGTTTTTAACTATGCAAACCGAAAATGTTCTTTTAGTCCACATCCTTTTAGTGGTAAAAGGGTTTCGTGTTTCAGACTACTGTGGTAAAAGACTGTTTATCATGGAAAGTTTTGTGGTTACATTTTATTATTTTTACGCAAATGCATTACGATGGTACATATACGGTGGGAAATGTATAAATCATAAATACAATGATGTTGCTTTTGTTGCTATTTGGTGTTTAAATGTTTAAAATTAAAATCACAATGTCAATTTACCTCGTAAAATTTTACCATTGTGCCGATGTTTTACTCAAAGAACTTTTGACAAAGACTTGTTTCATGCTTTTAGTGGTGTAACTACACATCAGTTGCACATCATTTAAAAAGTAATGTGAATAATAGTGTATGATTACATTATAAACAATGCAACAAAAGAAGTATTATCACCCACAGATTTCAGCACATTATATGTACATACCACACACGGATGAAGTTTATTCTGCGCCACAACAGACAGAGAGCCAGCAATGATGTACTGAAAAAGACACACAGCACATGTTAAAGTTCATTCTGGAATATAGAATAAGAAGCTAGAAGGCTAAGTCTAGAAAATGAAACTTACAATAATGGATCCCCAGTAGACGATGCCAAAAAGATAAAAATAGGTGGGCCATTGTAAGAGTAGGGATGGGTGCTGCTGAGTACTATACCAAATAGGAAAATCACCGCTCCGATCATTATCTGGACAGTCTAGACAGGGCAGTTATGGGTCAAATGTTTGTTTGTTTATTCATTTATCCACAATCATTAATGTTTGAAAACACATATACACAAAGGAAAGCGACAGTAAGGTTTTATGCATACAGTCTTAAAGCAATCAGAATGGCACACATCTATTCACTTCAGGACATATGAGAACAGTTTTCATTTCTGTTCATTTTATCACAGAAGACAATATGACACTAAAATGTTCCCAAAATCATATATCATTATAATTTATAATTACCCCTAATGCCTTTGGCTGTGCTTTGAAAAATCCTTTAAGAGCAGTATTGTGATTTGTTCCTTTGGCCTGCTGTTGGTCATCACAAACAACATTATCCTGTTTCACCTGTGGATTTATTTGGATGATAACTGTAGCTTTGTCAGTTGACATGACCTTGCTGCTTTCCATTCTTGGCAAAGTTTTCACCTGCAATTAAAGGGAACATTCACCAAAAATATGAATTTTCTGCCATTAAGTCTGTATGAGTTTATTTCATCTGTTAACCACAAAATAATTATTTGGAGAATGTTGGTAACCAAACCTTTGATAGTAGGTACTGAAAATAAAACAAAAATATATATATATTATGAAAGTCAATGGCTACCAGTTAATTTCGGGTAACACTTTATTTTAAGGTGTCCTTGTTACATGCTACATGTACTTACTATTATAATAACAATAAATTATGCATAATTACATGCAAGTAATCCTAAACTTAGTAAGTGCATGTAGTTCATTCATATTACTCAGTACTTAATAACAAGAACACCTTAAAATAAAGTGTAACCCTGTTTTGTTACCAACATTCTTGAAAATTGTTTGTGTTCCACAGAAGAAAGTAATTTATAACTTTTGGAATAACAAGAAGGTGAGTAATGATGAAAGATTGTTCATTGTTGGGAAAATTATCCCTTTAAGCATTAAGCATCAAAATTCACAAATCATTTAAGCTTGCTTTTGTCTGCTTTTCATGAACATACATCTGAATTTTCATTTACAGCATTAGTTGATGCTAGTCTTGAGTGTTTCTAAAACAAGAAAATTACAAAAGCTTGAGTTAGCTTACACTGTAATAAAAAGTAAAGGCAGAAATAATGCAGTTTCAGCTAAAATGTTATCACTCGTATAATACCTTGATTAAACACTTGAGATAAAAGTATACAGTAGACAAGGATCCTTAAAAAAATGCACATCACAAAACTTAATCTAATCACAAAACTTCACTTACATTTAATTGTATGCACCAAAGTATATCAATAAATGAGCAACAAATTACACTAAAACTATTTCTGGTGTGAAATATCACAAAAAGACGATGATTGTTTTTAATTGATGTGTATACAAATGTGCATATAAATACAGGCTTCATAATGAAATTATGTTAAATGGTAAATACAATATTTTACCTGAGTTGTGTTGATGTGGATGTCTGATCACTCTTCTGGTGTTTCTTCTGGTGTGTGTGTGGACTGTGAAGAACCACTAAGGTGGAGCTTATGTCGTGTGAGCGCACTTTATACTTTTAAGGATTATGTTGATGCCCGTCCTCCTAAAATTCAAAGGGCTTTACATACAGATAAAAACTACAAGGTAGCATAATTATGGCCATCTGAGAACAAATAAACAATATCTCTGATTAAAGAAGCACCAGCAGACATGTTCCAACACACAATAATCCTGTGTTTGGGCACTCATTTATCAGTAAAGGTCTTAAATTAATTCTTTATTAAATCCAGAAGGGACCAACTTCGAATTAAATGATCAAACCTCAACAAACTGAAATATCACCTGAGCAATGCCTGTCACATGAATTAAAGGGACACTGGAGCCCGGGACCAGATCTAGGCATCTAGGCTCTAGCTAAGCCACCCAAATGTCTGACTTAGGCTACTTACCCAATCAAAATTACATTCTTACAGTTTTAAAGTAAATGCACATTACAGATCCATTTTTGCTGCATTATGAAATTTCTCTCAAATATTGTTCACAAATCTGCCTAAATCTGTGATAGTGAGCACTTCTCCTTTGCCGAGATAATCCATCCACCTCACAGGTGTGGCATATCAAGATGCTGATTAGACAGCATGATTATTGCACAGGTGTGACTTAGGCTGGTCACAATAAAAGGCCGCTCTAAAATGTGCAGTTTTATTACACAGCACAATGCCACAGATGTCGCAAGTTTTGAGGGAGCGTGCAATTGGCATACTGACTACAGGAATGTCCACCAGAGCTGCTGCCTGTGAATTGAATGTTCATTTCTCTACCATAAGTAAATGTACTTAAGTAGCACAGCTAGGAAAATGTATTTATAATTATTACATTACTATATTTTAAATAATAACCATATAGAATAACTATATAACTATAACTTTATAAAAGTGTATTAACATTGAACTACATTTTTAATAATTCAAAGCACACTTTTAATAAATATACAAATACTAACCCTCTGTAAATTTATGTGGTAATATATTTTATTTCAATGCACTAAAAATCTGTTTAAATATCAGTGATATTTGCCACTATTAGTGGTAAGAAGTAGAAATATATTTTTAATGAGTGTATTAATAGTGTATAACTTAAAAAAATAACACAACAAATAAGATTGTACTACAAATGTACACTTTATTTTTACCTGGGAAATCATTAGTTTAGTCTAGTTTAGTCCACATTGACCACTGTAGAGTTTTTGTTGCAGGCGACTTTGCAGCCAAATGCTGAGATACAGATGGAGATGATGAACTGAGGAATGGTGAACACCAGCAACATTCCAACGACCCGCAGAGTAAAATACTACAAAAATTGAATAAAAAGTTTATTGAAGCAGGAATCATTTTGAGCTAATTATGAGAGTCGAGAGAATCTCAACAATCAGAATATATACTTATATGCACGTTTTTATCTAAAAATCTGCTTCTGAGTCTTTTCCTGCATTGGGATTAAATCTTGAAATTGATAAATAGGATAAGTCAGATTCATGGACAAAGCTGAATGGTTTTGTGAACTGAAAATATTAATTATAATAATTTTCTGTGAATAATGACTTAAATATCAGCCTTTTTGTCACACAAAGCTATCTTATGGCTTGAAATATAGTGCTTTTGTGATAACTTCAAATGTCTTGTCCCAAGTCAATGTGATTATATGGTACAGAGTGACCTGTCCAGTCTTCAGAATATCTCGATTTGTGTTCTACGCATGCAGGTTTGGAGTCATATACAAGTGAGTAAATAATGACAGAATCTTTAACTGTGCCTTTGAGTAAATAACAGCTATTTAAAAAAAATGTAAAAATTTGTACTATTTTTTTTTTTTAAACATGAATACAAAATATTGCACTTTGTGAATATAATACCTCAACATATAAACTTGGATGATCCATTGATATGAATGCTAATTGTATGCCCATCAGAAGAATGGCCATCCCTGCAGTTATGGCACTGAACACATTTATTCCAAGAGAAGCTCTCACCTGCAGGAATAGAATGTGGTAGTTTCAGACCACTAGGAGTATTTTTTAATACTCAAAGAACAGATTATAGAAAAGGCTTGAAACTAACATTAACTTTTAGTAGGGGAGTCCTACTTAAAAAGGTATGGGGGTTAGCTAAAGATAACATATCTTCCCATTTAATTCTACTGGGCCAAAAAAAATTATTGTAATAATTCTGAAGTAAATTTGAAAAGACTCCTATTGCATTTAAAGACTCTAATCTACCTAGTGATATGTTGGAGATTTAAAAACAGATAGTTTGGAGGAGGCAAATATTGGGAAAACACTGGGTTACAGTTGTTAAAGCAAAAACTCTTAGACACTATCCCAAGCCTTTCATTTAGTTGAGGCAAATTTAGTTGCAATCTTGATCACTGGTCCAGTTTTTTGGTCCTTTGCAAGCTACAATGAAAAAAATTGATGCTAATAGATAATAGCAAATTTTTGCTAATAGATGATACCAGAACTTCTACATTTATGACAGTCTGAGGTGATTTAATGTACATTATAACTAATACTAGTGAAAATATACATTAAAAACAGTGTATTATAATGTGCCGAATCAGTCGGGGTTATGTACATACCACCCATGGATTGTGTTTATTCTGCGCAGCGACAGACAAAGAGCCAGCACTGATGTACTGAGAGAAAAAAACAAAACAAAGGACATTTAAATGTCATTCTGGAGATTAAAATGAGAAGCAATAAAGCAAAACCATTAAATAAAACGTACAATAAGGGACCCCCAGTAGTTTATGCCACTATAGTCAAGAATTGCAGAATAATTGTAGTCCTCGGAGGTAAGTACAATACCAAGTATGAAGACCATCGCTCCAATCATTATCTGGACAGTCTAGAGGGCACACATACAGTAGGTCAGGTTAGGTATTTTAGTCATGAGGGCATAAAATGTGTGTCTGGATACAGTGGTCTAGAAGAAATGAAATAGAACATTCCCAAAACCATATTTTATAATTAATCATTAAATGCATTACCCCCAGTGCCTTTGGTTGAGCTTTGAAAAATCCTTTAAGAGCTATGTTGTGATTTTGTCCTCCGGCCTCATGTCCATCAACAAAAATAACAGTGTCTTTTATCACCAGTGGATTTACTTCAATGACAACTGTAGGTTTGTCAGTTGAGATGACCTTACTGCTTTCCATTCTTAAAAAAGTTTCGGATTTCTGGAATAAGAATGTTTATATTGTGCAATTTAATAAGAAATGTGAGCAAAGTATTTTGCATACAGAATACATTTTGACTAGTTAAAGAGGACAAAAATAGGTCTGTTAATCAGACACTACAGAAATAAATAAATGCATGCATACATAGACAAATAATAACCTACTGAGTACTAAATTCTATTTCATATCTTTGTAATAAACTGGCATCCAACAAAAACAGAAAGGGCAATGAGAAAGCCGCATGATGAATCAAAGCTCATCTCACATTAATTTAACAACATGAGATGTAACTAAGCGTAAGGAGAACTAAGAAGAAATAGTCATTTCAATGTAAAAACACCAAATGTGAAGTGTCACAGGCACTGTAAATAATACAATGACTTGGTCATTTTCACTCCCATAAATGTAACAATATTTTACTATAAAATTACAATAAATGTCCTATTAGATTTATTACAGTTCATTGTATAGCGTAAAGGAATTTACCCTTAATAATAATAACTTATAAGTATAATACGTTTTTTTTTTAACCAGCATTTTTTTAGTCTTTTACTTTTCCAAATGCAATCTTTCTTTTCAAAATAGACTTTTGACAAAGATACCGTTGTCCAGCCTAATGTTCTAACAAAAAAATAAAATATTGTAAACTGAGTTTTTAGCACCACACAGTAAATGAGCAACAAATTACACAAAAAAATATGTTTTGTCAAAATAAATAAGTGGCTGTATCAAAAATTTTATATACAGTAAACACAATATAAAAAAAGAACATTAATGTCCATTTATAAAATATCTTACCTGAAATGAGATTAGTTGATATCTGCTAACTCTTTTTGTTTCTTTGTGTGTGTTAACTCTGTAAAGAACAGTTAAGGAGGAGCTTGCTTAAAGTAGAAACGCTCTGTTAATGGCCACCTTCGTCTTTAACACAAAGCACTTTGGTGTAAAATAATGTGCAAGGTAGAATAACTGGCAACTGATGACAGATAATATTTGTTTCTCCTGCTAAATAGAATGCATTATTAAGATATATGCACATGCATTTTAAACAGGTCAATGATAATAATAATAATGTGTAGTTTTCTCTCTAAAACTAGTAAGAATAATCAGAACTCACTAGGATATGTGTTTAAAATATATACAGTAAATTATTTATAAATTAAATCCAGTTAAATAATTATTTTATCGGTTCAAAATTCGATCCTAGTTACAATAAATAACATTCTTTGCTCTGTTACTGATTAGATTGTTGGCACAAAGAGTTATAGTCCACAGTAGACTCACAGCACACTTTTCATTCTATCAACAACACAGGCCTATAAAGACTATTTAATACACCATATTACAGCAAAAAGGGGAAAAAGCTCAAAGAAAATTGTATTCCTGCAGCTCAAACAATAGAACATGGCACTATCATGTTAATGTCATGGGTTCAGTTCACTGGGAATTCAGGGACTGATTATGTGTATGTATTTTACAACTCTGACAACTGCTCTGGTGTCACACCAATCAAGTTGAAGGTGGTTTACCATGGAAAATTTGTGGTTGCCTTATTTCATTTCCGCTGGCTAGCCGTGCATTTGCTGCCTTGTGTAATGCAACGTAATTTACTCATGCATAACGTTGCAACTTGAGCAAACTTGTTAACTTTGCAACATCAGTAAAATATTTCCTGTTTTTTGCATTGACCAGCTGGAATCAAATGTAAGACATTTTAGAATTAGCAAAAGAACATGTGAGAAACATACACATGATGCCATATTTTAAGCTGTATTTTAAAGGTATTACTTTTAAAGGCAATACTTTGTTTACTTAAACATTGCTCAGAAACATTGAGAGGGGATGCAGAAGAAGATTAACTGATCTACAAACCACAAACACTCACAAAGTACATGTTTTCTTGTCATGCACAGGGACAGCTTCTTGTTCATTAAACAGAATTCTGGTTTTCACTTTCATTAAACACGGAATTCTGATTCCTGATCTCAAACATGCCTAGGCTCCAAGTGAACATTATCAATGTATTGACACTGAGATCAATTGTAAACCGTAGGCTACAATTCAACTTTTTAACAAATGTTTAATTGTTACAAAAAAAGTCAACAATTAAGTCATTTGCTGCCCTTTTAATTTAGAAATAAAATTTCACCAATTAGGGGGTCTCATGACACAGAAGCATGTTTGTGTGTGTGAAACATTAAAACTAACGTTTAGAGCTACTACTGCCAACTGATGGCACATTTAGGTAATACACATCTTGCTACTGTTCTCATTTTTATAGGACATGTTGTTCATGTAAATGCTATTCCTGGTGAAAGTGGGAGATTGTATCATATGTGGCATTCAGTGTTATCTTCATAAATGTTCCTGAAACAAATTACTCTGTGTTTATGTAATAGTTTAGTATTGTTGTTCATTACTGTCCACACAAGCCTCCTTCCTTTCTGCAACACAAATTAATATAAATGAGGACTCGGAGTCTGGCTTTCTTAATAAGCTCTACTGACCTGCAGTCTCGTTCAAGATGAACGAACGACTCGAAAAACCCGAAGACTCAAAACACACACACACACACACACACACACACACAGCTGACTGCATTAGTAGTATATATAAAACAGGAAAGCAATATTCAGAAAGCTGAACTATCAAAGAGAAGCACACACTGAATTGTATTAGCAGTGGTAAATATTCTTAAACATCTTTTCCAAAAAGCAGTGCCCAGTAAAGCAGTGTGAAGTGAGAAAGGTCAAGGACAACCCTCAAAAGACTAATATTGATTTTGCTAATACATTTTTGTTGGTTTAAAAAACATCTAATCATAATATGTACTATAGTCAACATTTGAAGTGGATCAAAACCTTTCATCAAAGTTGTCCTAAAACCTAAAACAAAATGTGATCTTGTCTTAGGACAACTTTGATTCACTGTTTTGATCCACTTCAAATGTTGACTACTATATTATCAGTTCCTTTTCATGTCCCCTTAACATGAAGTAGTATGTGTAACTGCTAATGTTTGTTAGTCATTTTTAATATATATAAAAATAAATGTGCGCACAAAAACACAGGTTGTTTAACATGTTTGAATTTATTTATCCACCTATAAAAAAGCGCAGACCTGTTTTTCTTACTATTTTTGCCTTATATATCAATCTCACATAGTCCAGTAAAAATCAAACGGGCATCTTTTATATTAGGACCTAATGACCTCTCTCCAATGATAGATTGGAGCATTGATCTGAGCTGAGAGACTCAAATATTCAAATATGTATAAATAATGTAAAATTTGTATATTATATTCAAACACTCTCACACAGAGTCTTCAGATTTGTTTGTTAATCTTAGTGTTTAAATATCCTGGCACCCCCCTGTGGTGTGTTTTTGAGCAGCACAGGAAATGAGGCAGATGAGCAGGTTTTTTTGTAGCACTATAGCAGCATGAAGACAATTTATGGCATATTATAACAAAAAATATAATAATAATTTATTACCACATTGTCAATTTCCAAGCACCCTGTGTAGAAATAGAAAGAGACTGTCTGTATCCACAAATGCTCCATCTTTTCTGCAACAGTCAATACAATGACAACACTGAGGCAGAGAGAACAGTTCATTTTGAACATTGCATGTGCATCTCTCTCTCCCTCTCCCTCTCCCTCTCTCTCTCCCTCTCCCTTCTTTTTGTACCATACCATCAATGAACTATTCACCAGCTAGATAAAGCCAGGTTCTTCACTGGAGTGCTTTGTGTAATAGGACCTTTCAACCCAGAGGGAGATCAAGTTGTTGTCTGTTGTGCTAGTTGACCGTATAGTCGAAATTACATGCAAATTATGAGATGTAAACCTTGTCCATTACGGGTTAACGAATGGAGAGAGAAGCAAGAGAGGTTGTTCATTTAACTGAGATTCCCTTCACACGGAGTACCTGCACCACACTTGATTGGCTCCATGACTCTCTCTCCTCTCCACCTGTAGCTGGTGTGTGGTGAGCGCACTGGCGCCGTTGTCCTGTGGCAGCCGTCGCATCATCCAAGTGGATGCTGCACACTGGTGGTGGTTGAGGAGAGACCCCCCACCCCACCCCCACATGATTAAAGAGCTTTGGGTGTACAACAATACACAATAAATCGCTATATAAATGCATCATTCATTCATCATTCATTCATTCATTCATTCATTCATTCATTCATTCACACACACACACACACACACATGCGCACGCCCTAATAATCTATGCATGCTTTAAAGTGCTATTTTTAACAATTTGAGGAGAGTGGCTCTCTTGGTCACCATAAAACTGTGGCCTCACTTAATAGCATGTTATTTAGTCCTCTGTGTTTGTTTGTTTGTTTGAGAGAGAGAGAGAGAGAGAGAGAGAGAAAGTGAGTGTGTGTGTGTGTGTGTGTGTGGTGCGTGTGCGTGCGTGTGTGTGCGTGCGTGTGTGTAAAAGCAGACCGCTGTGAAAACTCAGATGCAGCAATTCTTAAAGGGATGAGAAATGTAATTGTCAGAATGTTGAACATGCACACACACCATAAACAAAGGGTGAGAAGGAGAAAGGCAGAACAAAAGGATTCAAACCTACATAAGAGGATAAGTGTCTGATAAAACATTATCCTCAGCATATTACCTTTTGTAGGTTTAAAGCGTTAGTGCTATTATTGAGAACAATGCAAACAGTTCCTCTGTTTATGACTGAGGGGAGGGCAAAGGTCAGCAATCACTCTCCAGTACACAAGCGGCACAATTCAGCATCGCCAGACTACAATGAAGAGGGATGGCAATCTTTCAAAATGACATTTGTTTATACACCATAATACACCATAAATACTGCACTTTCTGCGCTTGAACAATTACTATATAAAATATCAGGATTTTTATCAGGGTCAACTAAGTGCACAAATTTCTGCCCATCATTTTTGAGGGTCATTTTTAACACTTGATTGATTGTGCACACAGAAAACACTGCCTATTGTATACTGTATAGTCCAGTATATTTATGTTTGTGTATGTGTGTGCCAAAGAGAGACTGAAGCTGCCATATGAGTTATTTGTAATATAACCCAGTTCTGAAAGACAGCCAATCTCATGTTCATTGTCTCCCTGTCAAGTTTTAGTTAGTAATTAGAAACACAATTATCTATCATTCCCAATCATGCATGTTTTTCATTTATTGTCTTATTATGTATAATATTATATAATTGTATTCACCCTGCTATTATATTTTTCTTAAACCATTTATTTAGACACAAAAATTAAATAAATATATTCACATTTACAAAACATAAAACTGTCTAGAAAATGTCACAATACTAAATATTTTTGACATTTACAATTATGAAATACACACATTAAACAAAAAAGATAGCAGTTGACCTATATTCTTTCAGGCCATTGCATGTTGTGTTTAGAAAAGATTATTATAATTTTGTTTATTGATATTCAAAAACAAACCGTCTCCAAATTCATGAGCACATACTATGACAGTCAAAACCCACCAGTTCTGGATCACACTGACTGGTGTTCATGTTACATGCAATATAAGCCCTATATTAAAAGTTAAAAGTCGCACACACATTTCACTTGTTCATATTGCCATGGTGATCTTCCCATGAGGAAAATAACAGCCCATTATAAGACTAAATGCACACAGAACAATAGTTCAACCTCCATCATACTGCGCAGAGACACAATGCACAAGATGTGTAAAGGAACAGCACATATGCATGTGAGTGTGTGCATTATCAGAGACAGAGAGACAGACTGCTACGACCTTAGTTTAAC
This sequence comes from Gymnocypris eckloni scoliostomus, assembly GCA_027564155.1. Lineage (NCBI taxonomy): Eukaryota > Metazoa > Chordata > Actinopteri > Cypriniformes > Cyprinidae > Gymnocypris > Gymnocypris eckloni. The sequence goes on from CM050414.1 coordinate 18,225,376, forward strand.
CTCTTGGCACGACTGTATGAATGTAGCAGATGGCACAGAACTGAATGAGTCATGATCTATCATGATCTATCATATTCACTCCCCTCTTCTCTCCTTTGTTTTCCTCTCCCCCTCACTCTTTTTCCTGCTCATTTCTTCTAAAACATTGGTTATTTTCTCAAAGAGCCAAGATACATCTATATATATGAAGCTCTAAACCAAAACCAAAAAGCAATAAGTCACCTCAGGCCTAGGAAAGATATATGAAAATGTATCTAATTAACTGAGCTACACCACAGTTGCATGATTAAATGTCACCACCAACTCCTTTAGTCTTGATTTAAAAACATTTTCTCTGAATGTTAGATTCATTTTCAAGGGTACAATCACAATTAGACTGTAAAAAACAGGCAAGTGAGTAGATGAGTTGACCTATTTGGCATGATGTACTTGAAACAACAAAATATCCTGAGTTTGTGTTGACTACAGACCTCGTTAATTTGAACCAAAAATCAGTTCAGAATACCCAAAGACTTCAGGATGATAAAACAGAAAGTGCTAAAATTCTAACTGGTTTCTGTCTTTTTGCTTTTGTATAATAGTAGATCATTCCTGCACTACCCTGTAGTAAACAACATAACATAAGCTGATAACAACAACAAGAAATATGGCAGAATCTACACAGTTTGAACTGTAAATCGCCACAATAGTGACACACATAATATAACATGCAATAGTACAGCATAATATAAATAATCAGTCAGCTATGAATACTTCCTAAAACTGTTTTCCACACTTTTATAGTCTTTGCACGAAACCAGTTCAAACTCCCTCTGATTTGACCCTAGTGTTTAAAGGAGTCATCGGATGCCCATTTTCCACAAGTTGATATAATTATGTAGGGTCTAATTAAAAGGCTATAACATACTTTGGTGAAAACTTCTCAGAGATAGTGTAAAAAACACCCTGTCCCCCTGTCAAAATCAGCTCTGTTTTCAGCAAGCTGTTTTTTTAGTCCATGTTGCTTTAAATGCTTTAAATGACCCCACCCATCTTTTATGTGGGGTGACGAACAGTGCTGTTTACTTTAGCCGCTAAACTGGCTAACTAGCACATTATTAGGAAAGGCGATTTGCAAAGATTCATAAAAAAATCTTATACTCACTTCTTCTGTAGATGAAGCTGGATCACGAATGATTCGCGCGAATAAATATGCATTTAGACAGATTGGGATCTGTGCATTCCCTTCAAAACGAAAGTAGTGTTAATCCTCTGCATCTTCAGCGGCTCAGATGTCAGGAGTAACTGACGACTGCTATATTGATTATTACATCAAATTATTACATCCTCAGTCGCTTAATCTGAGACATCTTGTTTTGCCCTCCACCGAAGTCAACACATTGGCGGACAGCTCTTAGCTCACTCAGGGCGGGTCTAAGGTAAGATGGTCTTGTCAATAAACTATCGTGGCAGCCGTGTGTAAAGAACTGCGTCATTCTGACAGGAATCTCAGAACAGCCTGATTTGAGAAAGGGGATTTTAAAATAGGGATTAAAAAAATAAAATAAAACACTGGGTGGATTATTATCATTATAGGATGAATGTGTACACACACTTCCAACACATTTATGTTCAAACAACTTGTAAAGTGAATTTTGCAGCCAATGACCCCTTTAAAGCATGCTGGATAACCAGCAGTGCCACAATATCATATTATTTCAGACATAAGCTGACACATTTGATTGAATTTGTTTCACATGCTTTTTAAATGTTTTTAATCGAAAGGTTGATGCTCAGATTATTGAAATTATGAATAAACTTTAATTATAAATCTTTGTATTTTACTGCTTTTTAATCCTTCGTGAGTGAATAGTGGATGAAAAACACTCAAAAAATGTCCATTGTAAATGAGAACTCTTTAATTATTATTTTAAAATCATCACAGGATACCACAGAGACTATGCAGAGCAGTAAAGTGAAGCTAAAACATAATTATAATTTATTTATTTCACATTATTGGTCATTTCATAATTCCCATACATTTTGGTTATTTCATTGTTTTCATCCTTTTGATGTCTTTATTGTTATAATAAAATGTGGAATAATAATATTAAAGAGTGAGTAAGTGTAGACAAACCACTAATTTATACTTTATAAATGGAGAACAGAATGATTAATATAATATTTCCAGTCACTGCTAAAAAATATTTAAACAACTGTTCACCTCATGCCAGCATTAATATTTTCTGGCATCACTCCACCTCCCTATCTCCTCCTTTCATCTATCACAAGAAGACTTCATGCTTGCGCCTGTCTATTACGGACAGCAAGTGGTGACATTCCGAAAATATGTCATAGATGATTTAGCGTGACCTTCGGGAATGGATGACCACACTTGCGATCAGTTCAGGATAATTGTTTGTGCTCTGCCAACAGGATGCTGCTATCTGTTATGATCATGTTCCCAAACAGAAAGACACATAACAATATCTGCTGCTTGTCTGTAATAGAGCTAGCTGCCTTATAAGGCACAGAATATCTTGTTGTTTGTTTTTTTGCATGGTAAAAGATGCAAATTAGATTGATTTATCAGCACTTTGGACAGTGTTAACCAAAACATTTGCATTCATCTGAGCTACCAGGCAATTAATGGGTCAGTCAAATTATGAAGAAATACAACACTGGAATGATGAGTGAAATATGTATGTGAAAGAAAGTACACATATCTTCTAATTGAGACATTAGTGCCAAAGCGAGCCAGACAGGCTACCTATGTCTTGCAGAGGTTTCTGAAGTAAGATATGAGTGATATATAATTATTATACATGTATTAGTTTAAGTAAATATACAGCTTTATTTATACAGCCTCCTATTAAATATATTTCTTTCTTGGGACAAGGATTTTCCTTTATTATTTTCCACAGATTTAGACAGATTTGTGAACAAAATTTGAGAGAAATAGGCCTTTTGTGTACATAGAAAAAGTCTTAGATCTAAAACAAAAGTGTTGCATTTATTCCTCGTGAACGGTTCGATATGTGTGTGTACTGTGTATATTTAATATGTATATAAACACACACACACATACAGCATATATTTGGAAAATATTTACAAGTATTTACATTTATATATTTATACAAATATATTCATGCATGTGTGTGTGTTTATATATACGTAATAAATATACAAAGTACACACGCATATTATGTAAACAAAAACTTTTATTTTGGATGCGATTAATCGCTTGACAGTGCTAATATATATATAATATATAAGATATATAATATATATAATATGTACATTAGCACTGTCAAACGATTAATCGAGATGAATCGCATCCAAAATAAAATTAATTAATTAACTGTGTGATTAAGTTGTGATTATTCGTGTGTTAACTCATGACAAGCATGCAATTAATCGGTGATTGACAGCCCTAAGTTAAAATGACTACTAGAAAATTAAATGTAGGCTTAAGCTGGTAACTCATCAGTGGACTTTCCTTGTCACTATAGGCTGTATTCTTTCACACTTTTCTCATTCTCACTAATTCACGTTGGTACCTGGGACACCACTATATTTCAGACTTTCCAAAAGCACCTCCTACTGGCAGATAATTTTTTTATCTCAATGGTAAATAAATTGCTATTTCGTGGTCTACAACATGAAATAATAAAAGTGTCTGCTAAATTAATAAATGTAAATGTAAATGAAAGAATCCCATTATAACATGTACATGAAAAACGTATAAACATTGGACTCAACTATAAGGCACCATTGTGCAGCAGCAAGCATCACGACAAAAAAGGAACCTCAAGGTTGATCTAGGTACATGTGCGCAAATGTATAGGGCCCCATTCCTATATTTGCCTGGGGCCTCCAATTCACTAAATCCACCCCTGACTCTGAGCATATGTTTTTCTTTGCAGAAGCTTTAAGATAATATACAAGAAAATAAATGTATATTACAGAATCCATAACAATTAATGTTGTGGTCCTGATAACTGTGATGTTTTTTTTCTGAGAATGACCAGCTGACTCTACATTATCCCTTACTAACTTAATTTTAAACAACTGCAGCCCAGATATCATGAATAACTGTAAAAAACATGGAAATTAAATCTAATCTACTTATTTGTGCCATTTACTTCTAGATAAATGTACCCCTGCTTGTTATCCTTTTCCCATATTAACGGACATAAAATATGTTGTAAATGTATAATGTATGTATGTATAATGTATAATGATTAAATGTGTTATTGTTTGTAGCATGTCAAGGCTCATTGCCCCCATTTATTCATGAAATTGTCTCCTTTAGCTCCTACGCATTAATTCATTAGATTATCCTTGCTCAGTCAAAATGAATGACTGTTTCATTCACATTCATGTATTCTCATTCAGTAATAATCTCCTAATGAAGTACTCAGTAAAACCAGCTCTAGTTTATAGGGCCTCTGCAGGGCTGGACCAGCTGGACGGGTCAAGTGCACCAAATGTGCTTACGGTTGCTATGGAAGTGTTCTTAAAGAGGTCACCTTAGAGATGGAAGGAAGGAATGGAGAGGTGATAAAAAAGAAAGTTCTGGTTAGATGAAACTCATGCAAATGTTACTGCCAGGAGTAGGTAGGAGGTGAAGAGGAGAGTGGGAGAGAGAAAAAGAGGGAACGACAGTGTGTGTGAATCTCAATGACTTATTGAAGTGAGTCTAATTAATCTCTTAGTAGCTCTCATCTTTCTCATCTCTCACCAGATGCCCCAGGGACACAATGTACCCTGTGTGTATGCATATGTGCGAATGTGAACGCATGTGTTTTTGATTCAAGATTATCCTTAAGACTGTCAGAACAGAAATGCACCCTGGTTGGAACATCAAAACAAGCACCCCATGTCAGCAGGAAAAAATCACTTTGGACAGTGTGTGAAAAAAAATCACTTTGGACAGGGTGTGTGTGTGTGTGTGCATGTTTATGTGGTTTATGAGGACACAAATTTGTATAATGACATAGGTATGACATAGGTATTACAAGGAGAAGGTGATTTATGAGGACATTTTCAGTGTCCCCATAATTCAAAATGCTTATGAATCATTCAGAGTAAGTTTTTTTGGGGGAAAGTTGAAATGCACCATCTCCTGTGAGGGCTAAGTTTAGGTGTAGGGTAGGTGTAGGTGTAAGAAGGCCCGGCTCGAACGACCCAATGACGGCAGTCGTTCAGCGAGTGAAGGGCTTTGCGTATTACAGTCTTTCCTTTTCACAACACAACAAGAACATTAAAATGGAACACTTCTTCTTATATATTTTATCTCGTTATTTCATCTGACTCCATAAATGAAAAGGTTTTAATGATATCTGTGCATCATTAAAATATGAAAACGAATGATTGATTATTCTTTTCAGCTCTGTTTAATACTTTACCCGCTCAGATGTAGGGAAACTATATCGCTCAGAGGCCCTGTTTTTCACAGGTCTCACGGACACAATCTCGTCAGGCCCGGTCGTCAATCAGAGGTAATTATGGTTATGTATCTAAGATTTGCCGTTAATGCACACGTACACAATCAGAGACATGGATAACCCCTTGGAGCCCCCTCAGAACTTTAGTTCAATCGTTTACTTCAGTAAAGGTTTTTGGCCATTATCAGATATGTTAGTAGGTCAATGTACAACACTCGTAATAACTTTGGATTGGTCAAATCCTTGTTTAAAGTAACATTAAATCAAAAGTCAGAGGTATGGGCGTGCCGAATTCAGTCTGACCAGGGCGGCGTTCACCGTCCCTAAACGGAATTAACCCGCCCCTGCATCCATAGTACACTTAAAAGATGCCGGATATTAGCCGTCGCTAAAACTGACGCAGGCTTCATGGAAATATACGGAATCCGCTACTCTAATAGGGAGAAAGCAATCTTTAGAGGCAGTCAGAATAGAATCAAACGTTACAATTTATTGACCAGGTAATCGAAGCAATAATTCAAAACTCCAATGTTACAAGAATAGAATCATCAGTTAACAATACTACCTGGCAATGAAAACTACACACAGTCAGCTTACAGATGCCTAACCATACCTGGAAATGAAACTACACACAAGTGATCTGTGTGGGCAATCAGCTTACAGACGCCTAACCATACCTGGAAATGAAACTACACACAAGTGATCTGTGTGGGCAATCGGCTTACTGACGCCCAGAACTTTGTGTCCCCTTTCCTTATATACCCAGATAATTCAATAAACTCACCAAATGGTGGTCTTGTTATTATAATTAGACTTCAGAATTTGCAACCAAATGGCTCCTGATATCCTGTGGCAGGGAATGCTTATTTACATACAGGAGGTGTTTTGAATAGAAGATTAAGGGGAGGACACACTTTTGAGTTGTACACTACGCTTCCCATACTTTAGAACTTCTTTTAGCTTGTCCTTATGATTGGGAGAATGAGACCATTTTACCAGACGCACTGAGACATTTCAAAAGATATCAAACATGTATGGTTACTTTTTGTACATATTACATTGCATGGATTTTTCAGTGAATTTTAGGTGATGAGGGGAGGGGGGAATGGTGACTGCACCAGGTCCATCGTGCGGACCGTCAGCACAGGGTGTGAACCCCCCAGTGTGCTGCGTCCTGGATGTTGCTGCTATATGCAAGAGATAGCTCCCGTTGATTACTGACACCAGGCCCACAGTTCCTCTCTAGGGGGGGGGGGCCAGACATTCTGGCACCGGGCTTACAGTTCCTCCCTCTGGCACTGTTTGGGCCACTCACAGGGTTTCCTGCAGTGTCACTCCAGTCGTTGTAAGGTGGTACTCTGTTTGGAGGATGACGTTCTGTACCAGGTCCATCGTGTCGATCAAGGCTTGTGTTCCGTGTTCACAAAGGTGTCGTCCCACCATGGGGAGACCTCTGCGTCCTTTGGCATCCTTCCGAGGATGTCGATCTGGCCCATAGAAAAGTCCTCTGTCACTTCCAAGCAAAATGAGTGATCAGCAGGACAGGTCAGTCCTCCATATGTGAACGAATTCATCTCACTGATGACACACCACTGTGTATGGGACACCTGAATAGCATTTGAATGGCCATGCAAAGATTCAACATTTTTGAGTTTTGCTATCATTGGGAGAGAAAGGTTGTAATGTGTTACATGTACAGACAACATAATTGTGAGTTTCATGACAATAAGTGCGACTGGTAAATAAGGTCTCAGTACCCTTCAGCGTCATATATCCAGTGAGGTGATCCCATTTAATTACCTGATCTTTAACTACCATGCCAATGGATTGAATATTAGTGGAATTTGGATAAACTTGATCTGGGTGGATTAAAGGAAAAGTGACAAAAATCCAATGCAACCAATACATTCGTTTCCAGTATACATCATAATTGTGGATAATAATTCTGAATACTTTACATTTTTTCCGAAGAGAACCATCTATGTAAATCTAAAACCTCAATTAAATCGTTCAAAACATGTCTCGGGGTCTTGTGAAGACGAAGATCTAAAATTTCCTGTCTTGTTGCAGTGAATAAATCTTGTGCATATGATCTGCAGGCTAAGTCACGTTCGATGGTACGGGTCTGATTGAACAATGTGTGGCTGATTGTTAGAAGCGCCTGCGCCTCGGAACGAACCGCTTTGATAATATTATCATTGCTATGGGTGATGTGTTGGAAACCAGTGGCCATCTGATCTGTCAACCATGTGGAGAATTGAGATTGTTTGGTTATTTTATAAGTGTTGGCTGCTGAATTAATTGATCCGAACAGGCCGGCTATACTGCTGAGCAGGTCTCGTTTTTAGCGAGCAGGTGGAATTTGGACGGCAAGTCTGTCTTTGTAATCAGAAATTAAATCATCGATTCGTGACTGTAGCCATGCATATGACTCATCATTAGTATTACAATGTTTTGTACAGGCAGAGAGTATATTGGAAATGTTATAAGTTACATGTGTCATTACCAAATTTACATCATGTAATAAAGTCTTGTTGATATTTCCTCTAATCAGTCCACCAGGAGGAATTTAGTGCAATTCTGGACACTTTTTTGGGTTTAGTGTATCCACAGGTGGTCAAATTAAAACAGTACTTAACAATTGTGTGGATTGGTGAAATTGTCTATGCTATGCGAACATTCCCCGACACAATACATTCCTTCCTTTCGGTTGGTCCAGCTCGTTAGGTGTGTACGACGTGAGATCGTACATTAGCTCGGTGAATCTTATATGTGTGTCATTATGTGTTTCTGTATGTGTGCACCTATATGTTGCAGGTTCCAAATTTTTAACATAGAAGCACAATTTTGGGTCTATGCCATTGTTTTTGTTTTCGTGTGGTGTGTACATGTTACCTATTGTGTCACCTGGATCTATTTTAAGTTGATACCAGGCAGTGAGGTTGTGTATGAATTTGGTGCTCGAGTGTGTCCTGAAATGTTTCTTGTAGGTGGGTGGGTGTTACCTGAACTACAACAAATTTGTGGTGTGCAATTTGGATCCGGTACTAATCCGGGAGGTCATGTATTTTGTGTGGATGGCCCTTGAGTGTTAAGCAACACCCACCTCCCACATTTCAGGTTGTGTGTGAGTGATTGGTGCTCCCAGAGTGGGAGGATTTGATTCGCTACTACTCGTGCCACTGTGTTTGCCCTGTTAAATTGGAAAATTTGTCAATTATCTCATGCCACTGTGTTTGCACTGTTAAATTGGAAAATTTGTCAATTATCCTTGAATGTCTGATGCCATTTGTGGCCAAGAAGTTCTTTTGGATCAGCTGTCTGATGCATAATCGTGGTACAACTTTATCACTGGTTTCTGTAGGGCTTCTGGAACAATGTATTTATCGTCTCTTAAAATCATGCCTTCAGTGACCTTGACTAGTTGGACCTGTTGCAATGAGAAGTGACATTGATTGTATGGTGTCACTGTCACTTCTCAACACAACACTAGGGGAGCACTATCTACTCTCAGGCCTAAGTAAAGAGGACTTTACATTTATGCATTTATTTAATTTTAACTTAATAAAATTATTTTAATTAATTATTATATATATTTTTTCTTTTTGAGTTAACCAGATCACCTAGGGAAATGAAGTATGGCCTACAGGTAGTGCCAGACTTGTGTTAAGTCTGAAAATTAGAATTTGTGGTTTCTAATTAAAATTTATGATGTTATAGTTAAAATTAATAGGATCACTTAGGATTATAATTTACACGTGTAATCTGCAATTGAGTTGATAAACCCATATTGTTGCAAAATGTAAACAGGAAGTGTAATTAATTATTAAATGTAATTAGAATTTTTGAATTCATAATTAATTATTACATTAATTTACGGCTTCTAAATCACTAGTTTTGGATTCCCATAATAGTAATTAAAATAATTTCCAAACTTAATCATTCCTCATTGTGTCATTAACATCATCATCAAAAAAAAATAATAATAATCTGTTATCTTAATTACTTATAAACGAAATTAAAAATTTCTGGCCCTCTTGATAATAATAAATGTTTTACTGTGATTGTCAAATTATAAGATCGCTTCTGATTAATCAATGGTTATGTTGAAATCATTTTATCAATGAAATTAATTTAAAATTAATTTGTAATCAATTATGACATTTAATTAACAATTAAAAATTCCTAACAATAGCAACTCATCCACTGAAGTGTTTAAAATCAGAAAAGCGGTTATAATTGAATGAAATCAAAATCACCATATTATCAAGATGATGAGATAATACTAAATTATCTTCTAATAACCCACCAGTTATTAAGCTGGTAACGTTACCCACAAAATTTAAAAGACTTTAATCAAATGTTAATTCAACCGACCTGTGAAATTTGTGTCTAGAGCATTCTTCGCATGTTAACGGGCGGCTGATTGTTGTGATTTCATCATCCGCATTTTTCATGGTTTTTAATACTGCGATTTTAACTGCTTTCTTTAGCGAGTCGTTTGATTTTGTTCGGGTCTTTATCGGGCTTCGCAGGCTCGGCTTTTCTGGTCACAGACTCACAAGAGTTCGGTTACGAGTTTCTCTGTGTGGCCTGATGTTACACGCTAACGTAGATTTTCATTCTTCGCTTTTAGTTTGAGTCTCTAACTCGGTTTCATCCAGTGCTGCTGTGCTTTCCCTGAAAAGACATGTTTCTCGTCTAATTCTTATCACCACCGGGTTTTTCGGTTCCGGTCTCAAAAGTGGGTATTCCGACCCGTACTACAAATGTGTCTATATGGTGTAAACAATATTTCCCTCAACTTCTAAAAGGCAACAAAAATATACTTACCACAGCAGCTGGATATTGATGAGAAGGATATCAAACCTCATGTCCCAAGGAGAATTCAAGTTGAATGTCGCGGCTGGAATGACGCATTTGTCTCTGCGAGAATCACGCTCGCCTTTGCGAGATCACGCCGGGGGTCACCACTGTAAGAAGGCCCGGCTCGAACGATCCAATGACGGCAGTCGCTTCAGCTGGTGAAGGGCTTTATGTGTTACAGTCTTTCCTTTTCACGACACAACAAGAACATTAAAATGGAACACTTCTTCTTATATATTTTATCTCGTTATTTCATCTGACTCCATAAATGAAAAGGTTTTAATGATATCTGTGCATCATTAAAATATGAAAACGAATGATTGATTATTCTTTTCAGTCTCAATACTTTACCCGCTCATGTAAGGGAAATATGTGCTTCCACTTGCTACATTTATTTTCATGTATGGCCCTTTAATCACATTCTCCCCAGATCAGGGTAATGAACTGGTTCCGTATCATTTAGATTCAGCGAGAGAGAACAATTCATGGAGTCATGAGTGAAATATATTGTATAAATGTATTACCATTTTATGGGTTAATACTGTTATACTTGTAAGCACGTTATATGATTTGGGTTTGGCCACTGTTATATGTATTGTAATATCAAGTTTAATGTTCACCTCCATTATAGAATATGCAGAGGTGATTCCTGAATCTGATCACCGCTGTTCTATGTTGTCAACAGGTACAGACCATGAGTTTCAAATTTCTTTATTTATAACTGTGTGTAGTTTATAAACCAGAGTCTTTTAGATTCGCGCCAGCCGAGAGTGAATGGCTGCAAATACCAGGTGATTCCTGAATCTGATCACCGCTGTTCTATGTTGTCAACAGGTACAGACCATGAGTTTCAAATCTTAATAACTGTTTGTGTAGGTAGAGTCTTTAGATTCACCAGCCGAGATGAATGGCTGCAAATATGCACGAGGGTGATTCCTGAATCTGATCACCGCTGTTCTATGTTGTCAACAGAACAAATAATTCATCAAAGTGAATTTGGTGACTTCAACACAACGCAGACACACACAACACTGTTACAATGGTGCCGTGATCGTGACTCTGGAAGCAGCGTAGAACCGACTGATCGAGATTGGAGAATTGCACCTGAGAGTTTTCGCCAGCTGTTTGGTGCAATACCGTTTTGTCCAGAATTTCTTGAGAGGAACAAAGCTCTGGTATTGTGGTATCCATTTGAAAGCAACATTGGCTTATTTTAAAATAATAGCTTGAACTTTGAAGGATTTTTTTTAAGTTTGTGAGTAAACAATAGAAATTGAGTTTATTGAAAAGTATTATTGGAGAGATTGAAAATAAGCAATTTAGTTGTTGTTTTTTCTGGACTTTGAACACAGAAATGAGTATATCTTTTGAGAATTTTTTTTATTTTTTTTTTCTGAAAGTGCTTTTCTGAAATTTTGAAACAACAATTACATATTTTATTTCAAGGTTTATTATTATTATTTTTATTTATTTTTTGCTTATCATTTCTGAAGTCAATTTAGGACATGGATCCAGACAACAGCTTTGGAAGAGGTAGAGGTCTATTCATGTTTTCTCCTATGCCATCAGTTGGTGGAGGCAGACGTGACTATACTCCTGTCACTTCTACTAATGTCTGTCTTAGAGGCTGTACAAGAGATAAATGATAATTCAAGTCCTCCACCACCCCAGTTCGAAAGACAACCCAGTTTGAGAGGATGAGTCGATGGAATTAATAGTGATGTGAATGGGACGCCTATTGGGAGAGCATTGCTTCCTGTTTAGAGTCTGTGCAGTTCAAGTAGTGCAGAATCATCCGTTTGAGTAGAGTTCTAAAATCTGAAATCAAGGAACCTGTTTGTTTCAGTGATCGGGCTGAGCCGCACTATACATGAGTGGGAAGCCATAGTGCTGTCATATCTACGCAAAATAGGGACGCCAATCAAGAACAAGCTGATGAAGTCATAAGCATTTTTGGTGGCTCGAGAAGTTGTGAGGGTGGCCAAGCAATCTTCCATTGATTTGCAAAGGCCCGACTATTTTTGATTTGTTGAAACAACATTTCAGTGACACAGCTTTTTCTAGCATGCCGTTAGCAGATTTTATGGCCATGGTGAAGATCCCTTTGACTATTGGCTGAGGCTGAATAGGGCCATGGATATGGCTGAGGACTGTCAAAGAGACAGGACAAGAAGATTGACAATCTATCCCATGAGCTCACTGTGATGTTTATCAGACATTGTCCTGACCCTGAGCTTTCCTTATATTTAAATGCAGGCCTGGAGCAATGGACAGCAGCAGATGTTCATGCACGTGGAGGAGTATGGTAGAGAGAGACGATGTGGCTCTGTTTCTAGAGCACCCCAGCCATTACTTTTGCAACAAGAAGTTGCTGTTCAGCCTCCTGAAAAAAAGGTTAACAAAACTGTTAATCCTGAACCTGATTCATGTCAAACTCAGCCTAAAGAACCAGTTGAACCCATGGAAAAGGAACGTGTCTTGGCACAATCAAGTCGCCAGGCTGGTACAGAGCGGCATGCGACAAGTCACAGAGAAACCGAGAGGCCTACCCTACCATGTGACGTGGTGATGTTCATTTTCACTGCACCATCTGTGTTTGTTACAAAGCAGGTCATGCACGCAGAGTGTCCTAAAGCTGTCACTGCTGTTTGAGATGTCATTGAAACGACTAGGCCTGCATGTGGAGGTATTCCGAATGATGACCCCCATCATGGTTGGATTACGATCTGAATCTGTATATAAAAGCATGTGAAGAGTAGTTCTCAATGTACAGTTGTCTTGCAAAATACTCAGAAACTCCAGCCATATGATGATCTCTCTACAATTATACAAGTGATTAATGTTTTTAGGCTTAACCATGAGCTCCAAGATCTACCTAAATTGCTGAGTACTGGTGTTGTCAAACCTTTCACTCTAACAGATGTTGTTTGGATGTGAGGCACCAGAATGAACTGTGAAGCAGATTTTGAATGCATGTCACTGTTCCAACTTTGGTAGTCAAAGGCCAGGGTGATGATCTTGGCAGCAACATTTTTGATTCTTGAGAAGTTCAGAGTTACTAATAAGTGCATCTGAACAGTGTGATATCAATGAGAAAACAAGTTACTTGATCTACTAGCCAATGTTGAGAAGTGGAAAAATGGCACTGTCCTGACTTAGTGGGAACAGTAAAGATCAAAAGGCAGTGTCACTCAAACCCATGACTGAAAACTTAGTTTGGGGCAAACTGCAAAGCACTCATGACCTCTCAGCTGGCAGCGCTGTTATTTGGAGCCCAGTAGAGTACCCAAGGACAGTGCTGGTTGAAAACGGTAGCTTTGATACGTGAAGATGGATGGGTTCCGCAAAGTGATAAACCCTTCAGAGAAAGCAGTGACTTTGAGAAGGAATTCTACGCTGTTGATGCTTTTCCTTGCATGGCCTTGCAGGATTTTGACTGCTCTGAGTTTTCTGATGGTTCCTCATTTGATTTAGATCTAAAAGTTCAGAGAAGCTGATGTTTTAACTGTCCGACAGGATGAGATGAGTGTAACAGATGTTCTGAGTTTACCAGTCAAATCACCTAACAACTCTGTTCTGCTGATGACACGGCAGTCTTACACGGTTGGGCTTAGCTGACTTGATGTGGAGTCTTGTGATGTGTTGCAGAATGCAGCCAAACTGGTGCAGCTTGTCTCTCAGTATCATTCTATCTTCCAGACACAAGTTGGACTGTGGAAAAACAGGCTTTGTTCATCGATCACCTGAGTGACGACAAGCCCTTTCGTTGCCGTAACGCCTTGCTGACTCAATATGACAAACTTCGCAAGCTTTGAATGAGATGGAAGAACGTGAGATCATGAAAGTCTAGTAGCGACATCACCTCTGTTCTAGTCTGGAAAAAGTCAGGATTTGAGAATATGCACAGACTTTCGGATTAATGTCAACGATCAAAGACGCACATCCACTTCCCCATCAAGCAGACGCCTTGCCGCGTTGGGTGGAAATGCTATTTTCAACCATGGACCTCACCTCTGGCTACTATAATGTAGAAGTTCATGAAGATGACTGAAATACAGCATTTACATCGCCTTTTGGGTTATACGAATATAATTTATAGAGGGCCTGTGTAACAGTCCGCCACTTTCATGGATGATGTTGACTATATTCGGAGATCAGATTTCAACAGCCTATTATGTTATCTGGATGATGTCCTGGTATTTGCACCCACGAAGAGCTGGCGTTAGAGCGCCTGGAAATGGTGTTTGCGCTGAAGACTCACAATTTAAGCTGTCCAAAGAAATCTCACCTTTATGGAGTTCAGTAAAATTTTTAGGCCACATCATCAGCGGACGGTATTGCTACCGATAGAAAAAGTCGCAGCCATTGCTTCTGTCACTGAGGATGATCTCATGGTTGAAGGTACCAATGTCCCCTGCCAGCGAAAATAAGGTCTTTCTGGGTATGGTATTTTACCAGCAGTTTATTGAAGACTGTTCGGCCATAGCCAAACCATTGTTCAGTCTAACAGCTGGAAGAAACTCGTGAAAATGGAAGCAATGTCAGAGAGTTGTCTGCTTGATTGGACTGAAATGCAGTCAAGCCACAAATTAAGGGCTTTGCTTGATCAAGTCTTGTTGGCTCATCCAATGCCCTTTCTACTCAGTGGATGCTTCGTAATGGGCTTGAGCTGTCACAGGTTCCTAGCAATGGGACAGCCATTAATTGCCTTTGAAGACCAGTCAGATATCATAGGTTAGAATTATGCCATGAAATGGGCCATTTGTGACAAATTCCATCACTGGCTCAGGGTCAGAAATTTACTGTTTGGACAGACAACAACAATATATTCTGTCCAAAATTGATGCTTGTGAACACAGATGGGTTGCTAAACTAGCACCACACCAGTTTGATATTAAGTACATTCCTGGTCCAAAAACATAGTTGATGACGCCTGAGCCGAGAGTTTCCAAGTGTACTTCATCGTCTGATGAGAGTTCCTTATGATAAATTGCAGAAGCTGCAGCTGCACAGGCTGTGTCCAGGATGTCTTGTTGGACTACTCATTGACAGTCCTTCCTTAACTGTCACAGAAAGTTTTACCCACAATGTCAAAGCAGGAAGTGGAGGCTGTTCTGCACTCATGTAGGCATTGTGATAACTCCAAGTCACACGCCTTGTTGCTGTCACCTTCCATAAGCAATAATGCCATCTGAATCACAAGACGTGATGTGCTGTCCCATGAATATCTAATGAAGAGACAACAGGAGGAACAAAAGAGGATTTATTTGTGACAGAGGCCAAATAGGAGGGAACGAATGAATGCCGACAGCTGTCTGAAATTTCACTGGGAGCAATTGCTGATGAAGAATGGTGTTGCACAGGGTTTCAAAGAATAGTGTCACCAAGAAAAACCTACCTGTATGTCGGCCTGACGGTGAAAACCATGGTGTTGAAAGGCATTCATCAAGCAGGACACCAAGGTCGACTCTGTATCTTGCTCGGCAAAGGTCTGGCCTAGAGAAGGATGTGAGGGAGTATGTTGTTGCTTCATGTGAAAGACACCAGAACCGGAGGATCGGCACCGTTGGAGAACATCATTACGACAGAGCCCCTTGAACTCGTCTGCATAGACTTTGGTCAGCGGAGGATTCTGCCAACCGTCCCTGGATGTTCTTAACAGATCACTTCACAAATGGCCAATGCCTTTTGTGGCTAACCAGTCTGCCAAAGCAGTGATCAACTGTGGCATAACTACTTCTGTGTTTATGGCTTCCCAGGCCGATCCACTCTGATAGAGGAGCCAACTTTGAGAGTGCTCTGATCGCTGAGCTGTTGAATATCGCTGGAGTCCAAAATCGAGGACAACTCATATCATCCAATGGGAATGGAGCTGAGAGGATGAACAGGACACTGGGCAATATGATAATGTTTGCCGATGACCAATAAATGAAGTACTCAAATCTCTGACTTTTATGTATAATTGCACCATCCACGAAACACGGGTATGCTCCTTTCCTGTTGATGTTTGGGAGGATTCCACGACTGCCCATTGACCTGGTTTAATGTTCTAGACGATCCTGATGTTGTGAACTATGACAATTATGTTCAGGCTTTTACACTGTTACACCCAGATGTAGGGAAACTATATCGCTCAGAGGCCCTGTTTTCACAGGTCTCACGGACACAATCTCGCCAGGCCCGGGTCAATCAGAGGTAATTATGGTTATGTATCTAAGATTTGCCGTTAATGCACACACGTACACAATCAGAGACATTGGTAACCTTGAGCCCCTCAGAACTTGAGTTCAATTGTTTACTTCAGTAAAGGTTTTGGCCATTATCAGATATGTTAGTAGGTCAATGTACAACACTGTAATAACTTTGGATTGGTCAA
The DNA here is from genome assembly GCA_027564155.1 of Gymnocypris eckloni scoliostomus. NCBI lineage: Eukaryota > Metazoa > Chordata > Actinopteri > Cypriniformes > Cyprinidae > Gymnocypris > Gymnocypris eckloni. Next base: position 18,242,047 of record CM050414.1, read on the forward strand.
ACTTTGTTTAAAGTAACATTAAATCAAAAGTCAGAGGTATGGGCGCATCTAGTTTAGTCTGACCAGACGGCGTTGCCGCCCCAAACGGAATTAACCCGCCCCTGCATCCATAGTACACTTGAAAAGACGCCGGATATTAGCTCTAAACTGACGAGGCTTGGAAATATACGGATCCGCACTAATAGGGAGAAAGCAATCTTTAGAGGCAGTCAGAATAGAATCAAACGTTACAATTTATTGACCAGGTAATCATAACAATTCAAAACTCCAATGTTACAAGAATAGAATCAGTTAACCATAAAACTACACACAGTGATTTGTGCAGGCAGTCAGCTTAGATGCCTAACCATACCTGAAATGAAACTACAAGTGATCTGTGTGGGCAATCAGTTTACAACGCCTAACCATACCTGGAAATGAAACTACACAAGTGATCTTGTGGGCAATCGTTTACGCCAGAACTTTGTGTCCCTTTCCTTATATACCCAGATAATTCAATAAACTCACCAAATGGTGGTCTTGTTATTATAATTAGACTTCAGAATTTGCAACCAAATGGCTCCTGATATCCTGTGGCAGGAATGCTTATTTACATACAGGAGGTGTTTTGAATAGAAGATTAGGGGAGGACACACTTTTGAGTTGTACACTACGCTTCTCATACTTTAGAACTAGCTTTTCCTTATGATTGGGAGAATGAGACCATGTTACCAGACGCACTGAGACATTTCAAAAGATATCAAACATGTATGGTTACTTTTTGTACATATTACATTGCATGGATTTTTCAGTGAATTTTAGGTGATGAGGGAGGGGAATGGTGACTGCACCAGGTCCATCGTGCGGACCGTCAGCACAGGGTGTGAACCCCAGTGTGCTGCGCCCTGGATGTTGCTGCTATATGCAAGATTACTGACACCAGGCCCACAGTTCCTCTCTAGGGGGCCCAGACATTCTGGCACCGGCTTACATAGGGCAATAGCACATACAGTTTGTACAGTATAAAAACCATTACGCCTATGGAGAGTCCCCGTAAACCATAAAAACCAACATGTGTGTGTATGTGTGTGTATTTGTTTGATCTGTAAGAAAATGCATTTGTGCCATGCCACTGATAGTTTATGGAAGTGTAAGGGAGCACAGAGACTTCTTTCTTGAATTTCTGCATACAAGCAGCGTATCACTCAATTCCACATTCCAGCTAGAACTACATGTTTAATTTAGCAATAAGTCAACAAGAACACAACTTTACAATAAATAAATTATTATTATAGTGTTTATCCAAGGTAATATTGATATTATGATCTATAATAGCCTTTTCCCATTTACCTCAGTGGCTGTCAAAGTGTGCTAAAAGTATGTGATTTGACATCCATCTTTGCTCATGGGACCACAGAACTTGTCAACCAAAATGTCAATCAAACTGCCCTGACAAATTGGGCAAAGGTGAAAAATCTATGGCCTACCTTAAAGAAAATAGCCTATGATATATATATTTAAAAAAAATTATGTCTTTGAAAGAGATCTCTTATGCTTTTTAAGACTACAATTATTTGATAAAAAATATAGTAAAACCAGCAATATTGCAAAATATTACAAATTAAAATAGCTATTTTAAATTTGCTATTTTAACGCATTTTAAAACCACTTTGTGATGGCAAAGCTGAATTTTCAGCAGCTATTTTCAACAAGGTTTTGGAAACATTCTTCAGAGATTTTGGTCCATATTGACATGATAGCATCACGTAGTTGCTGCAGATTTGTCGGCCGCACATCCATGATGTGAATCTCCCGTTCCACCACATCCCAAAGATTCTCTGTTGGATTAAGATCGGGTGACTCATGGAGGCCATTTGAGTAAAGAGAACTCATTGTCATGTTCAAGAAACCAGTCTGAGATGATTTGAGCTTTGTGACATGGTGCATTATCCTGCTGGAAGTAGCCTCAACATACATGAGCAGCACTGCTCAATTGATACTAAGGTGCCCAAGTGTGCCAAGAAAATATGCTCGACACCATTTCACCACTAGCACCAGCCTGAACCGTTGAGACAAGGCAGGATGGATCCATGCTTTCATGTTCTTTACGTCAAACTCTGACCCTACCATCTGAATGTCGCAGCAGAAATCAAGACTCATCAGACCAGGCAACATTTTTCCAATCTTCTTTAGTCCAATTTTGGTGAGCATGTGCGAATTGTAGCCTCCGTGTCCTGTTCTTAGCTGACAAGAGCAGCACTCGGTGTGGTCTTCTGCTGCTGTAGCCCATCTGCTGCAGGGTTCAACGTGTTGTGAAAGATGGTATTCTGCATATCTTGGTTGTAACGAGTGGTTATTTGAGTTACTTGCCTTTCTATCATCTCTAATCAGTCTGCCAATTCTCCTCTGATCAACAAGGCATTTTTGTCCTCACAACTGCCGCTCACTGAATATTTTATGTTTTTCGGTCCATTCTCTGTAAACCCTAGAGATGGTTGTGTGAAAATCCCAGTAGATCAGTAGTTTTTGAAATACTCAGACCAGCCCGTCTGGCACCAACAACCATTCCACGTTCAAAGTCACTTAAATCCTCTTTCTTCCCCATTCTGATGCTCGGTTTGAACTTCAGCAACTTGTCTTCACCACATCTAGATTCCTAAATGCATTGAGTTGCTCCCATGTGATTGGCTGATTAACAATTTGTGTTACCAAGCAATTGAACAAGTGTACCTAATAAAGTGGCCGGTGAGTGTATACTCATGTTGTTGGTGCCAAACGGGCTCTCTTCTGCTCACCAAGCCTGCATTTATTTGATCCAAAATACAGCAAAAGCAGTAATATTGTGAAATATTTATACTATTTAAAGTAAATGCTTTCTGTTTTAATACATTTTAAAATGTAACTGATTGCTGTGATCAAAGTTGTATTTTCAGCACCCATTACTCCACTATTTAGTGCCATGTGATCCTTCAGAAATCATTCTAATATGCTGATTTGCTGCACAATAAAACTATTTATCATAATTATTATTATAAATATTGAAAACAGTTGAGATTGTATTGGGGGTAAATTACATAAATTAATACTTATATATTTAGCAAGGATGCTTTAAATTGATCAAAAGTAATAAAGACCATTATAATGTTACAAAAGATTTCTATTTCAGATCAATTATGTTCTTCTGAACTGTCTATTCATCAAAGAAACCTGAAAAAATTATTCTCAGCTGTTTTCAACAATAATAATAAGAAGAAGAAGAGAATATTAGAATGATTTCTGAAGGATCGTGTGACTGTAATGATGCTAAAAATTCAGCTTTGAAGTCACAGGAATAAATTCCATTTTAAAATATATTCAAATAGAAAGCAGTTATTTTAAACAAATAATATAAATAAAGATAGGCCTATTTCATAATATTACTGTATGTATTATACATACATCTATAAGTCTCTTGAGAATTCCATTTACTATGTGTATATTGTGTAAATGTGTATATTGTGTAAATGTGTATATTGTGTAAATGTGTATATTGTTATTCATGTATATTGTAAATGTTTCATATCTTGTTGCTTGTACTGCCATGGCACAGAGACTTGTACCTAAGTATTTCACCATCGGTACATACTTGTGTACACGATGTGTGACAATAAAGAGATTTTGTTTGATACTGCTTCTGCTGTATTTTGGATCAAATAAATGCAGGCTTGGTAAGCAGAAGAGTATTCTATAAAAACATAAAAAATCTGTTCAAAGCTTTTGACTCGTAGTGTACTTAATCGCAGGCTTTTAAAGCTGCGGTCCGTAACTTTTTTTGTGTTCAGAAGTTTCAAAATGTATAAAATAAGAGAGTACACCATGAATCCATTTTCCAAACTGTGTTTTTAGCTTGTCCTGAATCACTACGGTTCACCTATAATAAGTGTTTATATTCAGACTATTTTAGACTGGTTTGAGTAGGTACCGCTGCGGAGTAGCCCAGTACCTGTGAGACTCATCACAGACATAAACAGAGGGAAAGGGTTCCGTCTACAATGTTCTTATGCAAGACGCACACAGTTCTGTTTATTAACCGCTAGAGTGCCAAAAATTACGGACTGCAGCTTTAATTATCCCTATAATAGTGCTTTAATTATCCCTATTATAATTCTCACTCCAGGCTGAACTCAAAAGCTGTGTTTGAAAAACCCAGTTCGAAGTAAGTTAACGTTTTAGTTTCCCTGAACAACATTTACAAAATTTACTGTAGCCTAAAAGTTAATGTTAGATCTTTTGCTCCAACCACTGGTTATTGGGGTGCTAGAAGTAGCACTGTGTTGTGCATTCAGAGATGGTATTCTGCATACCTTGGTTGTAACGAGTGGTTATTTGAGTTACTGTTGCCTTTCTATCATCTCTAACCAGTCTGCCCATTCTCCTCTGACCTCTGACATCAACAAGGCATTTTCATTTATGTTACCAAGCAATTGAACAAGTGTACCTAATAAAGCGGCCGGTGAGTGTATATACAGTATATAAAATCATTTTGAATGGCTTTTTAGAAACAGATGGTGTAGTTACATCAAATACCAGCAGGGGTTAATGTGGTCTTACTAACCAGTCAAACCTCAACCCCTTGTATTCTGGAGAAAATCAGCCAGCATCATTCATGAAACCTGAGCAGAATGAGTCTTTATGTAAATAGTTTCTAATGCTTGTGTAAACTCTCTCATTCAATTCCATGCCACAATTCGCATGTAAAAACGGCTTTACAATCAATTTACACAGAAATTACCATAATGTTTAAATCTTGACTCTATATGGTCTCTGCTTCCTGTCAACACATTGTTAATGACCTTGTTACCCATTACAGTTAATTATGATCTCAAAATCTCCATGTTTCAATGATTTCCATTTATCAGAGTGACACGTTATCAGCTGATCAGAGCTTCCCCAATTATCCATTGGCGTATCCAGGGTAACCCTCTGTCAAATATATGGAGGATGGTTTTTTGTATACCAGCATCCCCCATCCCTTTGACAGGCATTATAATAGAACACCACTGGTTGTGGACAGAAAAACAGCATAAATTTGATCAAGATACACTAATATCATTGTGATACAACTAAGAAACCTGATTGAGTACAAATTATGCGATCAGTTGTGCAATAACAATAATATTACTTTGCATACTTCACACCACAATCATCTGCCTCACTGATTTAGCACACACATACCTTTGTCTCGCAGTGTTGAACATTAGACAAGTCTCCCTGACAATAACCAAGATCTTAGTTTCTTTCTCTTATTTCATCTTATCCTGCTGTCTCAGAAAATCAACATGCTGCCTCCTAGCCAAGATCCACACACACACACACACACACACACACACACACACACACACACACACACACACACACACACACACACACACACACACACACACACACGCACACACAAACAAACCAACCACACGTTCTCCTTCAGTGAGTGAAATGTACACAGTATTACCATCTGGACAACAAAGAATCCTTATACAAGGCGAGGATGGACACCATCTCTCTCTTACAAAATATGCATACCACAAATAGACATGTAATTGACCTTTATCAGTTTTTAGAATCCACTTTGATTGGCTGAGCTGTTGTGAAGTAAAAAATAATAATAACCTGACAGATCAAATGTATTTGCTATTTCCCTGACTAAGACATCTATGCCAAATACATCAAGGGCAGCTGGTTTGCTTAAAAAAATCACTGTCTCGTGTCTGCGTTTCTGTTTATCTCTGCCTTCGTTTCTCTTTGCAAGTGAGAGTCAAAACCAACAAAGCTTTATTGACATGACTTTAATTATTACAGTATTGCTAAGGCATTCAAATGCTTACATAGTAGAGGTGTATACAATAAAATGGGTTTAACTACATCACAATAAACTATTAATGTGCTCATGATGCATACTGTATGTTGAGAAGTCATACATGTCATATATGTGCTAAAACACACTCAGATGGAGACACACACATATCCACCTTCAGAGCAAATGAAAATGACCTCAAGCATGATTATTGCTGCCTGCCACTAGACAAACATGAGTCATGCTCAGATAGTTCTTCCAGTAACCCTTCAAGAATTACTGTAACACACAAACACTCACACACAGATGGAAACGTAAAAATTATGTTAAACAGTGGTTGATGTCAACAACAAAAGATACAGAAATTACCCCCTCCCCTATTTATTTTGCTTTGTTGCTGTAACTATGAAAGATTATGTGGTTGGTTGCACAGTATTTGCATTTAGCATCCCTTTTTCCTGCAATCTGTGACCCAATCAGAACAGACATGCCAGCCATTTTTAGGTTCTGATCCAAGAACATTTGGACTCTATATGGACAGTAGTCTTTTGTGAATCCTTATAAGTCTTGTGCTTGGGCATGTGTGTGTTATTGTGTTGTTGTACACACTCACACATTTGTTTCACACTTACTAGGTATCAGTGTCTGCCTGCTGTTAAACTTCTAGGTGTGATGGCTTGAGGTATTCCCCGAGTAAATTATTTAGAATAGAGTGAAGTCTATGACACAATAGCTAAAGATAAAGAAATTAATTGATTAGAGAAAAACAGTGTCTTATAAATATTTAGGCTATATTGTTCTCACCGAGAAAAATGTTCACCACCAGTAAAATGACAGCGCACATGAATACTCGTTCATTTGAGAGAGTCGCCGCCCCACAAAAAACATCATGTCTTTTCTTCCATTCTTCTGGGTAGACATTAGGACCGCGCAGACTCAACGGCTGGAGCGATATATTATTACTCCAGTATACGTGCCCTAAACAACGGGGAACGGGGGTTCGACCCGGAGATTATCCAGCCGACGGTTTATTGCACTTCTGATCCAAAGGAACCGGTGTGGATGGAGTTTACGAATCCCTTCTTCAACACTAAGCACATTTTATCCACTTAAATCATACCTTCCCTGGCCGCAGAAAGTGTGTGGCTCACTTTTTTGCTTTTCCCGTGGAGGAGGACCCACTGTTGATCGTATATACCACTCTCTCTCTTTGTGCGCCCTCCCGGTTCTCCATTCGCCACCAGACGCGGAGCAGAGCCGCATCACCATCATTATCAGCGCTCGCGCTCCCTCCGTGTCTCTGCGCCTACAGTCAGGAGGACCCGTGTGCCCTGCTATCCCACCACCATGAATTCGGATATTAACATGTACTTGGGGCGAGAGAAATCGGGGATCATGCGAAAGAGAGCGCTGTTACTCAGGAAAGGCTGCAGTTTCGAAATAACGAGGTGAGTTGATATAAGGGGAAGGGGTTTCTTGTGGGGAGTGGGCATTTTCAGAACACCGCATCATCCGGTTACCGGGTGGTTGGGCTATAAATTATCACAGCAGTGTGTAGGCATCTAAGATAGACATGTTCCTAAAGTGTGTGGGTTTGGACGAGCTTTCAGGGGGATTTGGCATGGACCTGCAGCATATTAAAGGGTCTTAAGGCTGTCGCTAGGGATCTCAGAGTCAACATAGCTTTATTGGCATAATTGTAAGCATATATTGCCAGAGCATATACAGCACTCAAAGTATTGAAATAGGCAGGAAATGGAATGGAATAGAAAATAAACAATACTGATGATACAGAAAATAAACCATATATATAGTCTTAGAAGGGTATCTAAAGCGAGTCCTGGTCCATTAAGCACAGAGACAACAGCCTCCAACAGCAATAACTCATTTTTTTTTCCATCGGGATTCCCTGTGAACAGTTGAGAGGGGATCCGGGGTTTTCTGCAAAACAGGAGGTGTATGCAGACAGTTGTGTGTTATTATGGATCCTTCCTGTAAATGCGCACCTCGAATATCAACCCGTTGTTCTCATATTTGCAAGAAGATTGTGTTTTCAGTGTCCCATTTCTCTCAGTGAAAGTGAAAGGATATAATGATAGCAGTGTTAAAACTCATACTCAGTAATTGTAGTGCATCAGTGTCAGACACACCAACACAAACACCTGTGTTTTTTTTACATGAGCTGTATGTAGTGTGTCAGAAATAGAGAGATACATAGCAAGATAGAGGTCACACCCCATTTTGGCCTATCACCTGTGTTGGGACCATCATGGTGCAGACTGCAGTGTTATGCTGAGACAATACTTTATGTACAATACAGTATGTAAGCATATTTCTACTGAACCGTAGGTCATTTTGAAATGAGAGGCCTTGTATGTACAGTAGCCTAATGCAAGACAGTCAATCTGTACTGTAGTGGTGGAGATTTTTCAGAGAACCTTTCTGCAGGTTACTTAAGTATATCAGTAGATGGCAACAAGCGCATGACTGAGTAAATCATTGAATCATTTAGTCCAAACAGATAACTTCATGACACTGATTCATTCGGGAACAAAACAAGTGACTGCCTTTTGAATAAGTCATTGAATCATTTACTCAACTGAGTTGTTTAACAACACTGATTCATTCATGAACTAAACAAGTGACTGGCTGCTTCTGAATATGCATACTTAACTACTATATTGATGAGCCACTACGTCCATTCTGAATTAAACCATGAAAGAGGATTGGTTAGGATTATGTATATAAATTGACGCCGAGAGGTTACATGACAATGACAACATGACGAATGTAGTACATCCAGATTACATTCATACTAAACACATTCATACTATTTAGAACACGCTTTTTACAAGTTACAAAGTACTTGTTCAAAAATAATTACTCAGATGGTATGTGATTTCAGACACAGCCACTAAAATGATCTCATTATTAACTTGAATCATTACTGCATAAAAGCAGTATCACACAAGCAAGAGGGCTGTTCGTCTGAATATCACCAGAGCTGTGGTTATTCAAGCACTCACCGGTAATTATACTGAAACATGAAGTCTGTGTGACCAAAAATGACTTAATATCTTTGATGGGCTCTGTGGAATGTACCTAATTTCAATAAAAGTTCCACAAATCCCTTACCATATAAACCACAAATTACACACTTACCAAACAAGCAACAAATTACTCCTGCGGACAGACTTATTGTACTAAAACAAGGACATTGATGAGGAGGAGAATGCATCAGCGTCTAATGATGTAGGCGAGAGGCCCACAGCTTTCATTTCATTCCTCCGTAATGTTTTATCATGAATGCGTTTTTTCTAAAGTGGCAGAGGACAACTTGATCATTCTGTTGTTTTGAAGGCCACGCACAAATACACATGCACAGTATTATACGTCAATTTACATAGAAGGTCTGGTGAAATGCTGTGAAATTGTCGAAGGCTGTTCACGAAACATTGCTGTCCATTATAGAGTTCTAGTGGCGTGTCTGTAACAGCTGTTCTATTTTGCTCGTTTGCTTCCTTTTTTCCTTCTGTAGTGAACTCTCTTCTTCAATTACAAAGTCGTCCTTTCTCTCTCTCTTACTTCCTAGGTCCTCTCTGTGCTCTTTCATGCACCATTTATTTTGCTCTCTCTTATCTACTTTCTTTTGCAGCCTCTCTGTCAGGAATCAGTTGTAAACACCTCTAAAGGGTGCTTTAATTTCCTTCACATTATAAATCATTCAACACACAAAGATACCGGTTGTTTATGCTTCTCTGTTTCAGTCCTTCATAAAAGACTAGTTAGACAAAATATAAAATAAAATAAAAATTGTTAGAAAATCAACGATGGTCTCAAAGCCAGTCTCTCACTTACTATTACTAAATAAAAATGAAATATGTTTAATAACAACAAATAATAAAATATATTTCAAAGCTGACATACTGTAAAATATACAATACTACTATAATAGATCCCAATAATGCGATATACAGAGAGTATAGTAGAGTGTTTTATAGCCAGTTTTCCCTTTTAACTAGAGGAAATGAGCATGAATGTATTCTTGTGGTTTTGACAGCTGGTTTTGTGTTACCTGCTTCCGTTGTATCGTTGCCATGAAAAGGCAGCAATAATAGTGGACTGCCCACATTCTCCACATGAAAATATTACAAAGGATCACTGTTAAATAGTTAAACACAAACCTCCACAGGCACAAATACACCTTATCGTAACTTTATCAAAATAAATAAATACAATTATATAATTAATAATGTATTATATTATATTAATGGTAACATTAAACAATTTATAAGATGAATAATGATTTTAATATTGTTTAATAAAAACAATAATATTTAATATTATTTAATAATATTTTTTTATTTATAAATACAGTGCATTTATAAATAAAATGTGTTTGTGTGTGGAGGTTTGTGTTTAACTTGTGTGTTGGTGTATAACTTCTAAAATTCTGAATGTCAGAAAATATGAAAAAATATAAAGAATAGTCATATAATAAATTAAAGATTTATGCTAAATGTATGCCTTGATTTTTCATTTTTGCCTGTGCGTCTGAATTTTAGCATTCATTGCTAAGCAATCTAATTCTGAATTTAAAGTTTTTTCTAAACAAGTAATCAAACACAAGCCTGCCTCCCCCCTGAATACTGTTGTTTTTCTGATAGCAAGAATTATGAACTTGAAGAAATGAGTATGAGAAAGTTCATGGCACCGTTTAGAGTGTTAGGGTGGAGATGACACTCCGTGACTCATACTGAGTTCATAAGTGTATTCACGAGTGTGAATGTGTTTATACTGAGCAACTGAACACAGACTCATCCAGTAATGTGAGCCTGGACCTATACTGTAGTAAATCACAAATCTCATTTGAATCATTTCGATTGTGCCTACGAAGAGACTCTTAAAGAGAAGAATGAACCGTTTTTTCTATTTTCAGCCATCTTTCTCTTCTTCTTTCTCTTTCTCTCTATGGCTTGTGTGCATTTAGCCCTGCAGTTTGTACCAATCTGATAATACTAGCACTACAGCTAACACTAATCACTCTCAGCTGTGCGGTCTGCATGTGCACAAGCACAACCTCTTAATTTGCAGAGAAAAATAGACGGAAATCAAGCGGAGGAATAAAAGAAAGAGTCCTGCTCTGATTACAGCCCTATGCAAACTTTCATTCCGCACCCACATATGCTTCCATTTAAGGTTTAAAGACGCATACCTACACATTAGTGTTTTCACTCCAGGAAGCCTCTCTTGGAAAGTCTCTCTTCCCGTTATAGCAACCCTGGAACGCACCCAGCGTTGGATGGATGGAGCTTTTTGGAGTTTAGCCTTTGGCCAGACCACTGTTTAAAATACTGGTGGTTGCTCCCCGCCACAAGGGCTACATGTGTGTAGCGTAAATTTGGTGGTGTGGGTTGCTTAGATTTTTGTTAGGATATGGCGAGGGACCTTTGAATTGGTTAACACTGGTTAAGTTTTTCTATCAAAAAAGAGTAAAAGGGTATACAAATTGTAGTTACTGGATGACTGGGGCAAAATGGTAGCCTATACGTGCCATTCTGGCATGGTGTTATATGCAAGTAGGCCTATTTAATTTGACTGAACCGAGATTTAAATGAAATATTTTTTTCACACATGTAAAGAGAATGGCCCTTTATGTTTGTCTGTGTTTACTGTAATTGCTGCATTGCTGTTTTACATTTACATTTACGCATTTAGCAGACACTTTTATCCAAAGTGACTTACAATTGCATTCAGGTTATACATTTTCATTAGTATGTGTGTTCCCTGGGAATCGAACCCACAACCTTTTGCGCTGCTGACGAAAATGCTCTACCACTGAGCCACACAGGAACACTCAAGCAGTGTTTTCTAATAAAAAAAAATCAGAATATGTCAATGTCTAATAACGTTAACAATTTATTTCAAGGTGTCATAATACAGAGTAATAAACGAATTAAGTACTTAGTAGCAGCCCTTTTACTTACATGAAACAAAATGTACTTACCATGTAACTAAGTTATGGAACAGCCTGTACTTACAGTTTGTAATTATGTAGATGTAATAGGCAGCTATGTTTACACATATGTAACAGGCCGAGTCTGTTACACAGCTGCTTGTACACATAATCTCGATACACTTTATTTAGCTTATGTCTGTGTACTTACATTTATAATTACATTGTATAAAGTCTGCAACATATATGTAACAATCTTTTGGTTACAAAAGTAGCTGTGTATTATGTACCATGGACACCTTAAAATAAAGTGTTACCCTAATATCTTATAGCGAGGCCAGGGGTCAGCTCAATCCTGCTTCTAAAGATCTACTGATCTGTAGAGTTTGCATCCAACCCTGATCAAACACACCTGCACCAGATTATCAAGATTATGGAATACATAAAAAATACAGACAGGTGTTACAGCAGGACTGGAACTGAACTCTGCATGAAGGTAGACCTGCTTCAGCTTTTCTGAGCTAGACCTTTTTATGGTTTTCCAGCTTGCCCCATCTGGTGGTTAATGACCACCAGTTGTAAGAGTTTATAAGTAATATAGCAATATTGATATTATAGCTACAAATAATTCATATTGTCACATGATCTTTTAAAAATATTCAGATATATAATTTTAAAGCTCTGCTAATGGAGTAATTCAGTATTTGCCGTTTTAGACAAGGAATATACAAGTTATTATTTTTGTTGGAAAAACCTGATTTATTGCACATAATTATTTAAACATTAAGCAAAAAGTGACTGAGTGTGATGGGCATTATTATAATTGGCTTTTATAGCATTTTTTCTTAAATAGTGTACTAACAGTGTATCTTACTTATTTTAGAATATTTTCTGTAATTCATGCCCTAGTAAACAAAAAGCCATAATTTATTTAAAATACATTTATTTCATTCTAAGAATACTTCAAATCCATTAACATATGACTTATAACGTAAGACTTACTGATATAGAAATATAATTTAACTTTATTTGGAGTATTTTATCATTGCACAATGCACATTTCTTAATATTATGCCTAAAATGTGTTTGATATAACTATTAATATGGATTGTTTGGTCTCTCTGTAATATCAGTCATTAAATGCAAGATATTTAAAGTGAACCTAAAGTATACTTGCAATAGTTCCGCTGTAGCACAATATACAGACAAATATACTTTAGTATGTCTTTAGTTGGACCTCAGCACTACGTCCACACAATTAAAGTGGATTAAGCACACAATTAGTTAATTTAGCAGACATTAATTATACTAGTTTAGTAGTTTAGCATTTTTATTTAGCACATAAATATGTAAATATCATTGTAGTATACTTAGCACAAAATAGATGTGTTTCACTGGGGTATACAAGACTATTCCTTTTTTATTTATTGGATGGTCACTCACAATACATCTGAGCTTGCTGCTGTTGGTTCACTGGTTCTGCAGTAGACAAAAGTAACCACTAGAGGACACTGCAGTTAAATAATTGAAACACAGATAAGATGGACTAAGATGAAGGAACCAGGTAACACATTTTAGCCATACTCTCCAAGTCAATTAATATTTTTGGATAGACTTGTTGTCTGCAAGCTGTTGATACAGAGCATTTCTACAAATACAAGGTGTCTTTTGGTTTGCCCAAAGGGTTATAAAGAAAAGTAAATGATGTGATGTTTAGGTGCCGTGGGTGTCGTAGTACCACAAATAACACCCATTGAGGCACAATAGAAATGGTAGGAAGTTTTGCTGTTGAGCTGCAAATCGATTCAGCCTGTAGTATTCCCCAAATGGCATGGAGCATGGGTTTGATATGGTTCGTATTACATTTTGCTCATTCAACTGCATTCTTATTTTTACATTCTACATGTATAAATAAATAGCTGAAGATAAGATAAGAGACTTGGTAATCACACTGATCATCAGAATACATTAGTATAGTAACATGTATGGATTCATGCTGAATGCTTTGGTGCAATCTTCTTTCCTTAGGGAGAGTTTAGCCTTTACTTCTGCCCTCAGTCTGATCTGCTTTTAAATGCCAGCAGTTCACAGACTGGACCCTGAAAATGTCACCGTCTGACACACACCATGAGGAATGACCCCACTCTTTATCATAATTATAGGATTTAACCTTAGTGCCACAGCTGGCCAAAGTCAGATGTGTGTATTTAGATGCGTGTGCACGTGATTTTTCAGATCGTCTTCATCCAAGTTTAAATGTGCAAAGGCTGATGTCCTGTCTGGTCAGAATTTTCTTTTATTGTCCTCGTTGTTGTTTTTTTACAGATCTGGCAGGCCAAATCTCTAATCTGTGTTCATTGTTTAAATTCGGTTTCACTGGAAGTCAAAATGGCTACGGTCTCGAACTCTCACGAGTTTTAATACAACTTTAACACATTATTTTAAATACATTTACAGTGTAAATTACCTCAGATTTACAGATATCATCCTTATTGATACAGTACTTCTAAATGTTGGCACACTTTAAATACTCTAAAGGCAAATGTATGCCAACAATTATATATCATGATGTTAGCATATTATTGTCACAATTCTCCAGGAACCAGGAACAAAGGAGATGAGAAGATACATAAAGATTACTCTTTTACTTTCACAATGAAACAGAGGAACACATGGAGACATCACACATGAAGTTTAACAACCGAAAGCAAACATGCGGCAGAACACACTATAAATAGACAGGACTAACTAGACACACCTGGAACATAATCAAGACACAGAGCTTGGACTAACTGAACTAATAATGAACAGGAAACAGGAAGGACCATATATGGGCACAAGAGGAAGGGAGACACAAGACATGGGACACAGGTCTGACAATTATCCGATCCATGCTTGAATTCTAGCTTTGCATTTGCATTGTTTCTTCTGCCAAATAGATGCATTGATGATGCTTTGATTGTTCTTTGTACAAATAGAAAATGTCAACACAAGTAATTATATTATAAAAATATTATAAAAAATCTGTCTTTAAGCAAATCCATTTTAAGCCGAATAGTCAGTATATTACTGATGCCATTATTACTGCTTTTTTTCACCCCAAAATAAAAATAATTTAACCAGTTTCTATGCAAGCCAGAATTTAGCAAATGTTTGGAATACTCAATATGGATTGGAGCGAAAGTATTTTTGTTGATGGTGCAAAATGCTGATCTTGTACAGCATGATGTCAGTGATGAAGGCTGATCTATGTGGGAAAAGATCATGCTGTGCTTAAGTCTGCACTTGGCAAGCAAACACACAATATGTTCATGTGATTTTGAGCCCACTCGATCTTTGCTCTCCAAGGTACAGTATGTGTCAGTGAGAGCAGAGGATCAGTGGTGTGGTGTGGCAGTACAGGATTTCCTATCAACACTTTTCTAGTTCTCAGTTACACAGAAAACAACAAATACTCCAATTAACAGCACAGCTCGCACAGTATTCTGCCAGACAGTTATTCTATCGGCCTACACTTATTTATGAAGAAATCTTCTGATGGTCCACAACATGCATGATGGGAATGGTGAAAGGGTTTCAGTCGACTCAAGAGGATCCTGTTAATGAGCAATGAGGATTGTATTTAATTTTTTTTCTCTCTCTCTGTTGTAATGAGGACTGACATCTTTACCTTTGCAAGGATTTCAACTTTGCCATTTTGAGCTTTTTTCTGCAACCCTCAGAAGAAATCAGACACTCACCCATGATCTGCTTAAAGTATCAGAACACTGATAGGTAAGGTTGCATTGGGGGGGTAATAAT
This sequence comes from Gymnocypris eckloni scoliostomus, assembly GCA_027564155.1. NCBI lineage: Eukaryota > Metazoa > Chordata > Actinopteri > Cypriniformes > Cyprinidae > Gymnocypris > Gymnocypris eckloni. The sequence continues at coordinate 18,257,613 of CM050414.1, forward strand.
ATCTACCTACAATTTTTATGAAAATTATTTAAATTGCTAACAGCCAAGCACACAAAAAAAATGCATTTAATTTGCTGGTTGTGTTAATTTAAAATTGGATGATCCCATTCAATGTTTTTTTTTCTTTTACTTTGGCTAAACAGAAGTGTGTAATGTTTTCATGTTACCAGATGCATAAACTAGCTGAAGCCAAGCAAGTCTCATATGTGTGTAAAAAAACAACAACAACACATGACACAAATATCAATTCTATTTGTATACATATATAAATTCTGTTTCAGACAGTTTATTCATAAGGCCTGTACTTGGATCAGCTCTGTGTCTGAATGTTACAAAGCAAGACAGAATCAGGGATCAGAATCTAGTGCTCTTCCATTCATCTGATATTTTGGATAGATCTCCGGTTAGTAATGGGCTTGTCAAACCAGTCTTTTGCATTATGTTGATATAAAACATTTGAACTGAGGCTAAATATATTTTGGTTTATCAAAAGGGTCATATTTTACACAAAAAAGGAATTGCCATAGGTCTTGCACAGCACATACGATATCTGATCTGAGGCACAGTAAAAAATATTGGCTAGAAGCTTTGCTGCTGAACTAATATTGCTTCAAGCAGTGAGGGGACTTTTCTGTCCTATATTATTGTGTGATCACATCTGGGATGATATTCCACACTCATTCTTATGCGCTATTGCTTAATTTAATAACGCATGCTACTGTTATTGAATGTCATATCCTACATTTATTTTCACCACCTCGGGTGTGCATTATTTTTCTAATAATTCAATCGGCCCTGTCATCAATTATTCCTTACTTAATGCACAACTAGCCATTGATTATCCCTTACATAATAAATATACACAGTACACACACATATACTAAGCAAAACATTTTATTTTGAATGCGATTAATCGTGATTAATCATTTGACAGCACTAATGTAAATATAATCCACACTTTATTGGAGATTGATTTATACTTCAGCTTACTCACACGACCCCCTTTTACACACACAAACACATTGATCTGCTTCAGTATTCCATCGTTTCACTCTTCCTGACCAAGTATGCAAAGCGTAGCTCGTTAACAACGACACGATTACAAACACACAGTTATGTCTAATGTGCTATTCAGCTGCTGCTTTTCTCCCTGCAATCACGTGCTTATTTTGTTTTCAAACCCTAGCTGTTTCTGATGTGACTACCTTGCGCCTGTCTGTTTTTATAGTCGTTAGCATCTGTGTCTGTCTGCTACTTTAGTCAAAAAATGTAATTATGGTTCTAACTCTTGTGTTATATTCCTGTGTTATTTGTATGTGTATTGTTGTGAAAGGTGTGTGTGTGTGTGTGTGTGTGTGTGTGTGTGTGTGTGTGGTGTTATGAGGACACAAATTTGTATAATGACATGGGTATGACATAGGTATTACAAGGAGAAGGTGATTTATGAGGACATTTTCAGTGTCCCCATAATTTAAAACGCTTATAAATCATACAGAGTGAGTTTTTTTGAGGAAAATATAAATGCACCGTCTCCTGTGAGGGCTAAGTTTAGGTGTAGGGTAGGTGTAGGGCAATAGCACATACAGCTTGTACAGTATAAAAACCATTACACCTATGGAAAGTCCCCGTAAACCATAAAAACCAACATGTGTGTGTGTGTGTGTGTGTGTGTGTGTGTGTGTGTGTGTGTGTGTGTGTGTGTGTGTGTGTAGACCTGTATGTGATTACAGCACCTGTAATTTGAACTCTAATGTTGACAATGAGGTACTCAACCGCATATTTCATTTGGCGCTATAATACCCACAAGCCTCAAGACAAAAGAGTTTATGTTACAAACACACACAAAGAATGTGCGCACACACACCTGAACAAAAACCCTTCAGCACAAAAACACCTCATGCCACATGATTTTATGTACAAATCTACCTGTATCAATTAATTTCCCCTGTTTGATTGCAGTCCTTTTAAATCTTTACATGACATCAGTGCTTTCATTTTTATGTCGCTTTTCCCCAAGAGGATAAGGTCCTTCTTTGTCTTTTATAAAATTAATTGTTTTTCCTAAGAATTAATTGTACTATGTTTTCCTTACAGTTGTTTCAAAATATAATCTTTATAACCACAAACACATCACACATCCCAATTTTCTTTCAATATAGGTTTTCAAAATTATTCATTACCTGTTCTCAATGGTGCATTACTCCCTGTGATGCCATCAGGGAGGGGCTTACATACCATATACACACTGCTCATGTTACGTTTGCAGTGGAATCTATTACTGCACGCCTCAGTTTGTCTGATAACATGCTGTTCTGCTAGTAATGGTGATGAAGAGCAGTCTAAAATTAAGTCTCTGCCAACTTCCTAGTACATATGCCAGAATTCTTGTATTACTTAATATACTCAAGACTCTCATAATGTCACTTTCTGTCCGTCTCACCAACTGTCTAGTATTTAAAGAGATACATGTTCTGCAGGTGCAGGTGTGTAATGAACGAAGCATGCATGGAGATGTGTCTGCGTGTGTGACATCAGACAGAAAGGGTGAGTCAAGAGGAAATTGTTGTAATAAAAAGATGCTCAGTATTTCAGTGAATGCACTCAATTAATAATAATCTTTCACCCTTTAAATCACTTTGCCACAAAGGCAATTAAATATTACAATTAAAATATTTCACCAAGTGCTTTTGTATGTGTAAGACAGACAGACAGACAGACAGAAAGAGAGAGAAACTTCTTGTCTATTTATACACTGCAAGCATTGTGCACTATATATATATATATATATATATACACTGACCAAAATTATAAACTCAACACTTTTGTTTTTGCCCCCATTTTTCATGAGCTGAACTCAAAGATCTAAGAGTTTTTTCTATGTCCACAAAAGGCCTATTTCTCTCAAATATTGTTCACAAATCTGTCTAAATCTGTGTTAGTGAGCACTTCTCCTTTACCGAGATAATCCATCCACCTCACAGGTTGGATATCAAGAAGCTGATTAGACAGCATGATTATTGCACAGGTGTGCCTTAGGCTGGGCACAATAAAAGGCCCCTCTAAAATGTGCAGTTTTATCGCACAGCACAATGCCACAATGTCATACGTTTTGAGGGAGCGTGCAATTGGCATGCTGACTGCAGGAATGTCCACCAGAGCTGCTGCCCATGAATTGAATGTTAATTTCGCTACCATAAGCCGTGCTCACTAACACAGATTTAGACAGATTTGTGAACAATATTTGAGAGAAATAGGCTTTTTGTGTACATAAAAGGTCGGTCATGGATCTTTGAGTTCAGCTCATGAAAAATGGGGGCAAAAACAAAAGTGTTGCATTTATAATTTTGGTCAGTGTGTGTGTGTATATATATATATATATATACAGTAGGAAAAAATAAATTTGATCCCCTGCTGATTTTTACTTTTGCCCTCTGACAAAGATATATGACAAAGATCATTCTATAATTTTAATGGTAGGTTTATTTGAACAGTGAGAGAAAGAATAACAACAACAACAACAAAAAACAGAAAAACACATTTAAAAAGTTATACATTTAAAATAAGTATTTTAAAATAAAATACACGTAAAATAAGTATTTGATCCCCTATCAATCAGCAAGATTTCTGGCTCCCCAGGTGTCTTTAATACAGGCAAGGAGCTGAGATTAGAAGCTCTCTCTTCTGTCCATGGAAGCAATCACCATAGCCAAGACCAAAGAATTGTCCAAGTATGTCAGGGATAAGATTGTAGACCTACACAAAGCTAGAATGGGCTACAAGACCATTGCCAAGCTGCTTGGTGCGAAGGTGACAACAGTTGGTGTGATTATTCGCAAATGGAAGAAATACAAAAATAACTGTCAATCTCCCTCGGTCTGGGGCTCCATGCAAGATCTCACCTCGTGGAGTTTCAATGATCATGAGAACGGAGAGGAATCAGCCCAGAACTACACAGGAGGATCTTGTCAATGATCTCAAAGCAGCTGGGACCATAGTCACCAAGAAAACAATTGGTTACACACTACGCCGTGAAGGACTGAAATCCTGCTCAAGAAAGCACATGTTCAGGCCCGTCTGAATTTTGCCAATGTACATCTGAATGATTCAGAGGAGAACTGGGTGAAAGTGTTGTGGTCAGATGAGACCAAAATCAAGCTCTTTGGCATCAACTCAACTCGCCGTGTTTTGAGGAGGAGGAATGCTGCCTATGACCCCAAGAAAACTATCCCCACTGTCAAATATGGAGGTGGAAACATTATGCTTTGGGGGTTTTTCTGCTAAGGGGACAGGACAACTGCACCACATCAAAGGGATGATTGACGAGGCAATGTACTGTCAGGGCCAGGGCATTAAAGCCAGCCAGGGCATTGATAATTGGTCATGGCAATGACCCAAAACACACAGCCAAGGCAACAAAAAAGTGCCTCAAGAGGTCCTGGAGTGGCCTAGCCAATCTCCAGACCTTAAAGGGATAGTTCACCCAAAAATTTAAATTATATCATTATTTACTCACCCCCAAGTAGTTCCAAACCTGTATGAATGTCTTTGTTCTGCCGAACACAAAGGAAGATTCTCTGACGAACGTGGGAAACAGAGCAGTTCTGGGGCACCATTGCCTTCCATAGTATTTTTTTCTACTATAGAAGTCATTGGTGCCCCAAAAAAAGCCTGGTTACAAACTTTCTTCTAAATATATTCCTTTGTGTTTAGCAAAACAAAGAAATTCATACCGGTTTGGAACTACTTGAGGGTGAGTAAATGATAACCTAATTTCAATTTTTGGGTGAACTATCCCTTTAATCCCATAAAAATCTGTGGAGGGAGCTAAAGGTTCAAGTTTCCGAATGTCAGCCTCGAAACCTTAATGAATTGGAGAGGATCTGCAAAGAGGAGTGGAACAAAATCCCTCCTGAAATGTGTGTACAAACCTGGTGGCCATCTACAAGAAACGTCTGACCTCTGTTATTGCCAACATGGGTTTTGCCACCAAGTACTAAGGCCCTCTCCCAAATGGTACCCTAAATCCTCGGGGTCTTTCTCTGAGTCCGCACTTTCGTGACGTTATGCCGCTTTGACTGTCGGGTAGGATTCTGCTGCGGAGCTCGCCCCACTGTGGGCTCGGCAGAAGTGCGGATCGAGGGCGCATAACGGCCGCAAAGGGGGCGCTCGCGAGCACCCTTCTGAACGCTAAAATGAGGAATGGGAAACCCTACGGTCTCGTGGTCTTAATGGACACGCGGTGGCCATTGTAAATCCGAAAGACCGCAAGCGCACATGAAGTGTTCCATTTGGGACAGAGCCTAAGTCATGTTTTGCGAAAGGGTCAAATACTTATTTCACTCATTAAAATGCAAATCAATTTATAATTTTTTTTAAATGTGTTTTTTTGTAGTTATTCTGTCTCTCGCTGTTCAAAAAATGCTACCATTAAAATTATAGACCATTTCTTTGTCAGTGGACAAATTTACAAAATCAGGAAGGCATCAAATAATGCATATATGTATATATGTTAACTCAAGTTTTGTTTTTTCATATAAATTAAAGCATGAGTCATCTTATAGAATTGGCATCGGAGTGTTATGTTGCATTTTATGTTATTTGGCTGTATAGATTTGTGTCATTCATTCTTTAATATTTTCTGGTCTTTTATCAGTTTGCTACTGGTCTATTGATTTAGCAACAATGACACACACACAGAGAGAGAGAGAGAGAGAGAGAGATTGAATTTGCAGTTAACAAGCTCACCACCTGACTCTCTCGGTCACGAGCATAGCGCGCGCCCTTAAGAGGACTCCAGTCAACGATAATCTACTTCTTGACTGTTCAGTTACGCGCGAGGTGTGTCCTGTGCGTCCATATGAAACTCACCACCACGACCATCAGGTGCATTAAGAAAGGGGTCGGCAGATACGCGCTACCAGTACTAAAAGGCAACGCAATGAAGGGATACAGCAGCTGTAGGGACAATTATGCTCACTGATCTGTCTCTTTGAAAGAGAAGACTTGGAAAAAAAGGCGAGGGACAGAAGAACTTGGACTGCAGGGGAGAATAACATCGCATGGGGCCATGAGTGATGCAGACCCCGCATGCAAACTGTTGAGTTTCAACCAACGGTAAAGCATCCAGTTCCTGTATATTTTTATATAAATATTGATATTTACATTGAGATCATTTACATTCAGATGTTTGTTTTGTGGAAGTTGTTCTGACAGTCATATCAGGGGTTATATACTCTTGTATCTTATTAGAACGTGCAACAAGCTGCACCCTCCCCTGAGCGATCAATCAACATATTGGATGCAGATATCGGAAACAAGCACTTACAACATAAATCGTTCATCTGTCTTTTATTACAAACTGGCATTCCAAGCTTACATTTTAATTATCCTAAATATTTGCGCGCGCGCGCCTGTGCGTGTGTGTGTGTGTGTGTGTGTTTAATCGGTCTAGTAACTTTAAAGCAATTAACCCCCCAAAATGAAATTGTCATAATTTACTCACCCTCATATTATTACAAATCCCATATGAGTCTCTTTATGTCTGTCAATAGATGTAATAGATGTCAGTCTCATTTATCACTTTCATTTTTATGGAAATATGCAATAAACGTCAGTTGTGGCTGAGCTTTTCGGTTTGTCTAACCTCTCTTTTTGTGTTCTGAACTCTAAAACAACACGGGAGTGTTTAAATTACAGAATATTCATTGTTGGCTGAACTGTCTCTTTAAGAAGCTGCGCTCTTATTTCCCTTCAGCACCACAGCAATATTTGCACAGACAGAGTCCACACGTCTTTGCATCTGACGTCCTATGGGATACAATCCTGATTAGACAACATGTTTTAGACTTTCCCAGTGTGTAGTGGTGGGATATAATATACTGGTACGGAAAATCGGTTAATTATTCATGCTTCTCGGTAGAGTGGACATCCATGCGCCACTGTACAAAGACTGGCGTCACAGTAAACACTATGTTTTCTCAGATTAAAATATGAAAGAAAGGTGGTTTTGATGTTCATTTTAAGACGGTTTGTGGGCATGGTTAAGTGTTGTGACAGTGAGGCATCCACAATCATAAGAGGTTTTCCTCAACACCGCGGCGAATCTGCGGTAATTTGAGGTGTGCGTGATGTCACTCAGCAATTATTTACATGACAGCATAATGTAGCCGTCCATCCAATAAGTGCATGGAAAAGAAACACCTGTTGACGTGTCCCAACAGAAGCGGATCACACATTTTGTACAGTAAAAATAGTATTATTTTTTTTTTTACGAAACAAAGCCACACAACGGATAATGTGTCACCACAACAATGCAACACATAAGCCATTTCGAACTCTTGACCTGTGACATATATAGCTTACCAATGCCATCCATAAAATTCAAATAAATGTAGTGTGTTCATTTTTCAATTAAAATAAATTGTTTTCAATTCCTTCTTTCTCTCCCATACTATCTGTGTATATGTGTATGTATATGTAATATGTCATTGTTATCCATTTGTATCATAAAGACAAGTTATCTGACTTCCCTTTGCAGTGTTGGCTTAATTATATTAATCTGTTTTAACTAGTGCCGTTTTTACAGCAATGTAACCATTCAATCATGAGCAACAATCAAAGGTTTGATTGAAGATAAGAGTGAAACAATAAGCCGTTCTGCATCTTAAGATGTCTTTATGTCCTTAACTGTTAATTGTTTTCTCCTCCTGGGGTAGTGTTTCTGAATTTGAAGCAGGTTTCTTTCAGCCTTGTTCCACAGTAAATCATCAAATGATGATGCCACTCCTTTCCATCCTTGTCTTGTTCACCAATCACTTGTGCATTTTGTCTTTAAATGCTCTTAGTAAAATGAGATATGGTTCAAGTAACTGACTGTAATCACCAGTGGGTCATTCTGACAGGATTATGCAGCCATTTCTGAAGTCGACCTTTTATCTAATTTCATTTTTCCAATCTTTCAATTAACCATCTCCATTCTCCCATCTGAGAGCATTGCATGGTGTAAAACAGGAGTGCATAGGAAATGAGGCATGTTTAAACTTCTAAAGCTAAACAAATAAACCAAGAATGCATGCACTCTTGTAAATAAAAAACATTGTGTATAAGCATGCCTACACGGGGTCTACTCTGCACATACAGAACTTAGTATTTAATTTATTAAACATTCTAGCTTATTTTGTAACACGTTCAGCTTTTAAACAAGAGTACCATTAAACACATTTTACCATATTCAAATCTGTTACAGAATTGAAACAAAGTCTGCAGACTCTTCCTGCTTATAAATTAGCACCCATATACATTCATGAAATGCAGTATCTCTTCTATTGTCAGTAAAGAGATTCTTATCTGCATTCTGCACTAATGGAAACATAATAATAGCCCTCAAAAAGAGGAAATGTGTTTGCTCACATGCACGATTTACATTGCACTTGAAGTGAAATGGCTATAATAAATGTCAGCATTCATGTGGCTCCTCATATACATTTTTCAAACCACAGCCAGAAGAGATGTTGTTTTTAATAAAGCAAATATTATGAAAAAGGAGTTAGCCAGAATCACAAGTAGTTGACTAAAACAGCATCATTATTAAACTGAAGTTTTTATTTGTATTAATGTTGAAATACTTTTTTCATATCCCAGTTTAATATACAGAGACAACTATAAGTAAGCCATTCGTAGGTTGATGCCTCTGAAAAGTAAACACTGTAGGACGGCATCAAAAAAATCATGCTTTTTGGTTTGAGTGTCTCATCCTAACATAGCAACGCAGGCTCAACCAATAGTGTCAGTTTGAGGGTGGGACTATGTGTTTGCCCGGCCAATGGCAAATAGGAAAAGGCTCATAAAAATAAAATAACAAATGCTATATTTTTACATTTAGCTGATGCTTTTATCCAAAGCGAATTACAGTGCATTCAAGCTATACATTTTTTATCAGTATGTGTGTTCCCTGGGAATTGAACCCACAACCTTTTGCACTGCTAACGTAATGCTCTACCACTGAGCCACAGGAACTAGTGGTATTATTTTTAAGTCACTCAATGAAATAGATGCTCACACTTTATGTAAAACAACTTTATGTAAACATTTGTGTTGCTTTGAAAAGGTCACCTTCATTGGCTTTATAGGGAAAGTTAATAGTTGTGTCTAGTGGGTCATCCCTCTTTATTGTTGAGCTCTGGTGGAATATTTGAAACATTTTATTTGAAATATTTGCCATTTTATTTGGCTATGCTAGTGGCACAGAAATTACACACTTTTAGTGCCAATTACGTTCTTCCTGTTCTTCCAGTGGTTTTAATGAGACAGAACCTCTGTGAGGTTTTGTGAAGATGTGTAATGTCTAGTTGTCAGCTGAGTAACTGAACATGTGGTTCCCGCGCTAATAATCTGAAACTACTTCATTCGGAGATTGTCAGGTTGTGACATCACAGGGATTTGAGTGGGCGGGCTTCTACTTTTGGAAAACAATTTCTGAAATTTAAACTAAAATGCCGTTTTTTCAAGGCGTTGCTCTTGGTCAGGGATAGGCAACTTCGGTCCTGGAGGGCCGGTGTCCTGCAGAGTTTAGCTCCAACACTAATCAATCACACCTGTCTGTAACTTTCTAGTAATTAGGGTTGGAGCTAAATCCCTGCTCTAGGTGTTCACATGTGTTGATAAGTCAGAGAATTTCTCAATAGGGAATCACATTAGCAATACAAATGTTTTAAAATCATAAAATATACAAATATTCCAAGACAATAAAAAAATATTTGCATTGCGAAACTTACTGTGTGTGCCTGTGTGAAATTAGTTTAAATGGTTATATGCTCTGTTTTGCAGCTCAGCATCAGAGGATCTTGGGTGCCGGAGAGGAGAGTTCAGCCGGAAACACTACGGATCAGTTGAACTGGTGAGGACTGGTATATTTAAGCTTTTCTATGTATTTATATATTTACATATACTTCCTTCTATTGTTCAATCTATTTTTCTCTGCATGTGCACTTCTGTGAAGGGAGTAGCTACGTGTTTCTGTTTGATTTTTTTATATATGTCTGCGGTTCTGTCTGTTTTATCAGATGAGATTTATATGTCTTTGTAATTAAATTGCTCATTTAAACATCATCTCACAATAGCAGGATTTTTGCAGTAGATTAAATAGGTACAAAAATAGCAGCATTTATATTATTGAGAGTGTTTTGACTGGTTAAACACATGTTGCATTGAGTGGGTGAGGGTGTGTTTCATTCAGCGGTGTCTGTCTCTCCAAGATAGCTGTTGCACGGAGGAAGTGGCTCAACACCACACTAGATGCTACTTCCTATTTGAATCGTGCAGGAGGTTTGTGGGTGGAAAGGAATGGGTGACCTTGTGTCAGATAGTACCATGTCACAAAACCACATGCATTATCATACACGACAGATGGAGAATATAAATGTTTTTATATGACTGCATGTGTGAAGGGCGTTTGTTACTCCATGTGCCATTGTTCTTAGGTATCTAAAGCTACCGTGGCGTCCAAAAGTCTGAAAATGAATTTACTTTGATTACAAATTATATTATCAGCATAATAATGTTTTGAAAGTTTAAAAAAAATGTACATGAATTGCGTAGAAGATGAAAAATCTATCTAATCTTGTAATTGCCTGTTGCATAAGAGTACCTACATGGTGCTCTGGGATGCTTGATTCTGATTGGTCAATCATGGCATTCAGCAGTCTGATATTTCTGAATAATAACTGTTGTCCAGGGAAATGCAGTATAACTGACCTTTCTGTGAATTGTGTTTTGTTTCTCTACAGTTTGTACAAAGCATCGCAAATCAAGTTCATGTTCATGTATTTATTTATTTTTTAAACATCCATATACAGAATAATTTACATAATTATTCATAAAGTCTTTAGCACAAAAATAAACATGGAAATGTAAATCCTGGACACTCCACATTCTCTTTCTTCTCACATAATAAAATAATGTCTACTCAAATCAATATTTCATGTCCATTTAGTTAGTAAGTAGCCGTGTAATATGTTTCACATCGGTGTCCTCTTCTCTCTGTTGGGGTTTATTTAGCAGTAATGGCCATCTGATTGCATGCCCTTATCTTATATACGTTGTAAATTTAAAACAAGAAATATGTGCAGTTTTTTTTTTTTTTATGTAGCATGGAAGCCACATTTACTTTTATGTTGTCTGTTTTTTTATTTTTCCATATGTTAGTTTTGTTTTTAATCTACATTGCTCTTTTAAACCAGGCTGAGGTTACTATGAAATATGCTTGTACCGTTTCTCTCTTTTTTTGCTCTGCTTAATTACATTCATTATTCTAGAATGTGTGTCTCTTATTATGGATTTCTGTATGTATCTGTCTGGCTGTGTTTTTCTGTTACATCAATTATTATAGTATACCTCTAATTGATTCTGATATGGTTTTCATGCCAGTGTTTGCATAATTTTACATTTACACTTTCATGTATGCGTTTTGCATTTAATAGTGTAATCATCATGAGAGGACAATAGCAGTATTGACTACATTCATTACATTATTATACAATTACACTGATCAAACATACACAAGGTAGACAGTCATCCAGATTACAAACAGACTCCGAAATAATAGTGCATGCATGGTTATAGGGACATATTTTTCATAGGCTGAAACCTGAGGACCAAATGAATAAGAAAGATGTATGCTCTTGATGTTTCAGATGTAATTTATACATGTATGGCTGACTAGCTGTATGGTTCAGTGGGTTTATATAAGTGCATTAGCTCCGGGGATCCTCTTATAGGTGATTTTATGACCTCTAAGTGCAAAGTGTGTATCTTAAGTGCTGAAGAATGTAATGCATGTGTGCCTATGTGAGGTTTTTGAGTTAAACGCTTCCCAAGTGCTCCACCCTCTCATTACTGCATGATGACCTAATGTAAACATGACTGTTGTTTAGAAGCTGTTATATGCTGATCCATTTCTAGAAGTGGCTAGACATCATCTAGAAACTGATTCAATACCCTATAATCATAGAAAACATTAGACCTGATCACAGATCAACAGACAATGCAGGTGGAAAGCAGAATGTGCCACATTTGATGACTTCTCTATTGTAGATAAAGAATGTAAAGTATGCATATGTGTAGTATAAATTCAATCTGGATGAAATACATCAGCCATGTTAAATTCAGAATTCAAATGCTACTGATTTACTACTACTGTTTTTCACATACTTTATAGATAAGTAGGCATATTATGATTACATGGACTTTAATGACAAAGGTTGACTACTTAATTAACATATTTAATGAGATGCCAAAAATATATGATCCCAACCAAGGCTGTAACCATATCTCAAACATATACCAAATATTTAGTTTTTTTTTGGTTGGTTGGTTAGGTGGTGTTACAAATATAATGGACATTTTTATTTATAAATAATATTTTTATTTAATATTTAATAATAATATTTAATAATATTTTTACATATCGTATGTATAATGTGCTAAAAATGTTTCCGTTAATGTTTCTTGTCTTTCAGTTACAAATGTAACACTTAGTATTGGAACCAATTATCAATATTAAGTTGCTTATTAGCATGCCTATTATTAACATGGTTGTTTATTAATACTTAAGCACATATTCTGCATGACCATATTCTACATCCCTAATCAATACCTAAACTTTACAACTACCTTACTAACTATTAATAAGCAGCAAATAAGGAGTTTATTGAGGCATATTTAAATGGTTTTGAATACTTCACACTCTTTTATTGTTAAAACTGAATCGTTGTGCTGGAATTTGCATTTGCCTTCTGTGAACAGAAAAGCCAGTCTTTGCTGTAATTTGTCATTTCAATCAATTTGACATTTACATGTGCTTTCAGAACACTGCCAGACCACCTAAATATTGTTTCCTCTATATATGGTGGTTACGGCCCTGATTCCAGCAACAAGCAGTTTTTATTTTCACATCGATAGTGAAAATACAGTACCATGCAGCAAAATCGCAGCCAATCAGAAGAGTATGTGAATTTATTCTCTTAAATAGTTGGTTCTGTCACACTCACAACATACTGCATAGCCGAAGAGCATAAAAATAAAGGCACATACATTGTTTTCATGATTTCAGTTATGCTTCACTAGACGGCGTGCTTTTTATAGTTTTTGTTAAATGTGTCAATATCCAATGTTTCTAAAATTCTACAATCAATCTCTCAGCTCTTATGTTTATATTATTATTTACTGTACATTAAAGAGCAAGGTTTTGGTTTTGTGAAATTCTGCGTGGAGCTACCTGTTGGGACACACAGCAGGAATAAAATAAAATTGGTTGATAAAATATAGTGTTGCTAATCACTTATCACTATCAAGGCTTGTTAGGATAAAAATTGGATTAACATAGAAGAGATACCTTTTATCGCTTGTTGCATCGAGCCTGGTCAGGAATCAGTATATAAAGGAGCATGAGATGGAGTGTTTCAAAGAGAGCGGATGAAAATGCTTTGTCATGATCAGAGCAGCATCACTGAAGTCTATGACAGGACTCATCTGTACTTATTCAGCTGCAGTATGTGAAAGCCGATAACATCAAAGATTGAGAGAACATAGCTGACACACTGTGCTCACCGACAGGCTGAAGACGTGTTGAAGAACATTTAGAATCTTACCAGAAATCTGATATGGAGTGAGTGACACAGAACAATGCTTAATTGTCCCCCTTTTCATTTCATCACATTTTCTTCAAGAGAAATTGTTGCATGTGCTCTTCAATGCCTCAAATGTCCTCAATATTCCTCATTCAAATTCTCTGTCTCAGTCTCACAATTATATTTTTGATGACAACTGAAACTAGCTGCGAACCAAAAGTGCTAATATAAAAGCACCCTTACTTTTGGATTATACTTTTGGTATGGATTTAAAGAAAAGGTTACATGCAGATTTTCCCCTTCTTGGGCTCTGGTTGATTGTTAGTCATTCTTATAGCTCTTTAAATTGACATGTATAAATACTTTCAGAATATGTTGTTGTTGGTTTTATTTTTTTTATTTTTTATGGCACCTGATGGAGCAATTGAAAGGAGTAAATTAATTATGATTCAGTAGTGTATACAGTAGTGGTCATGTAGTCTACTTGAATTAGCTCTAGAATCATTACACATGAGTTTATAGTGGCTTGGAATCCAGTCTGAAACCAATTAGTACCTTCATATGCTGCATCATGGGTGTGTAGTGACTGACACCATTGGCCCAACTCGTTCGAAGTTAAATATCCACCAAGTAGTGAAAAAAGTGTGTTCCTTTTTCTTTCTTTAGAAAACAGATAAACATGAATCTGGTTATTATGTTTGTTGTTGTGAGTGGTGCTGAGGTTAATCACATTTGAGAATAATGTATCACCAACACTAAACCATATCCAAATTCCAACCAATAGTGTTAAAAAATCAAGTGTGAGATAAACTCACTTGCCACCACACCATAAGCATGCTTCCACTAGTCTTTGAGCTCTTTTATCGTGACTTGTGTTTCACAGCACTCATACCTGTGTGCTCCGCATCATAAATGCAGTGCTGTACCAGGTGAGTAACTGAGCAAATTTACAATGAAGTAAACAAATATTTATTTATTTATTTAGTCATTTAGCAGATGATTTTATCCAAAGCGACTTACAAATGAGGACATTATAGAAGCAATCAAAACCAACAAAAGAGCAACAACATGCAAGTGCTATTACAGGTCCTGGTTAGCCTAACGCAGTACACATAGGAAGGATTTTTTTTTTTATTTTATTTTATTTTTTTCAGAAAACTAGTATGTAAAATATAGAAAAATTATATTTAGTGTTAGTTTTACAAGAAAAGCTAGCAGTTAGAGAATAAATATGCAATTGATAGAGGGTCAAATGTTTGTTTTTTTTATAAAAAGAAGATCTTTTAAAATAAAAGATTTTAAATCATTTTCATTGATCATCCAACATTGAATCATTTCTTTTAAATAAAAAGAAGCTCAAATAAATGTAGAATAGGGAGTGCTAGAGTTAGAGGGTCAAATAAAGATGGAAGAGATTCTTGAAGATGGGTAAGGATTCAGCTTCTCGGATTGAGTTGGGCAGGTCATTCCACCAGATGGGAACAGTAAATGAAAAGTCTGAAAGGGATTTTGTGCCTCTTTGGGAAATATAAACTAATAGTAAAATATATAGTTTACAAATCCTGCACTAAATGAGTTATTTCTATTAGCGACTATTATTGTGCAAGGAGCTGCACAAAAATAAGTCTTTATTAATTAATTTATAATCGGCCCTGTAATTATAATTATTTTGAAAATGGATATAAGTTATTGCCATTTGACTGGCTTTAGTGTGCTGCCTATTAGCTGCAAACTAGAGTGAATTGAATGTATTGAGTTTTGATAAATTAAATTAAAAATGAGCCTTTATGTTTCAGACACAGCCACTATTTTCTGGTACAAAAATTACTTTCGTAAAATTTCTGGTGTTCAAAAAATTATTTAGTTTTCAAAAAGCACTTGTGGCTGTGGATTCCTGTTACTTTTGCTTTGCATAAATAAATATAAATTAAATAAATATAAATGCAAAGTTGGATCTCCACATTTACCTGCAGGTACTGTGCCGTTTATAACCATAAATGTGTTTTCTGATACTATTTATTTCTTATATATACAAATAGCTCTTGAAGATAACTCCTGAATTTGAGAGGTTACTGTTTGGATTAACTTACTTTGATACCAATATAATGACACTGGAGAATTAAACATGTTTATTGTCGTGAGGGCCTCCATCTGGTTATATAAAAATTTCTAATAATGCTGCATGATGACACATCTGCATCTTCTGCCTCTGACTTATTGCTCTTATTATAATTATTTGATTTTAACCAGGTCCAAACGCCTTCGAACCCCACACACATATGCTGAGCAGAGGGAGGGTTGGCTGCAGATTGACTGCGGTGTGTAAAATTAGCATGTTGGGCTCAGTGGAACATGTTGCCTGCAGCTCTATCATTTGAAGCATCAAGAGTGACTCACACTCACTGCATCCAATACTGTGTGTGGGTCACTTTCACAAGACTGTTCAAAAGATGGGACATGGGATGGGATGCAATTAAGCAATGTTGGAAGACATTTATTTATTTGCTTACAGATTGTCTGAAAGTTATTTGAGAATTCAGACCACTTGTCAAAGACTTTGTGTGTAGTTCTGGAGCGAAATGCCTTGCGTGGGAAAGAACAGTGCACTTATATAAATCAAGTCAGTATGATTTGTTCATTAACAGTATGTGTGGGTGTGTGTTATTGAGGGAAATCCTTTGTTTTGTTAAATATAACTAAAACCAGTTATACAATTTCTCATTCTCCCTCCTCTCTGCTTTTTCCTTCTCACACTGCAAGTAAATATTCATTCAGCTTTAGTGGACAAATTCACGAGTTATTCATCATAACTAGTTACCTAGCTGGGGACTGCTTTCAGACACTGTGTCATATCATTGCGCCTGCTGCACCCATGGTACGGCAGAAAAGTTCCTTGGTTTGAACTTAACTGTTTAACTCTAGGGGAGTTGTAAAATGAGCCTATTTCCCAAAAAATTGAGTGTTCCTTTAAGTGCAAAATTGGTTGTTCTAATTTAGCAGACTTTAAGTATACCAGTTTAGTATACCAAAAGAACAATTGCAGCATATTTGTATTTGGTATATAAATATGTAAATGTACAGTAGTCAACAATACATTTTAAGTGGATCAAGCTAATTTTTGGGTCCAAAAACAGAGGTAACTTTAATTAGCCATAGCAACTTATTCTCTGAACATAACCTGCTCCGGAGTAGGTTACGTTACAGGGTTAGTTCACTTCAGCGCTATCAGCGCATATGTGATCTACTGATGAGACTGCAGTGGGCGTGACAGATTGCGCTCCTCAGTTGTCCTAAGACAAGAACGTATTTTGGGTTTAGGTTTTAGGTTTAAAGGAACTTTGATGAAAGGTTTTGATGCACTTCAAATGTTGACTGCTGTATTTGTAGTATACTTAGCATTAAATAAAATGTAATTTAAATACATTTTAGTACACTTATTTTTCACAAGGGTTTACTGTTGTTAAAGTAAACTACAAATAGAACCACTGAGAAAAAAACATATTGCTGAATTGTTGTAAATTCAGTAAATAAAAAACAACTAATAATATAAATTGCATTTACATTTAGTCATTTAGCAGATGCTTTTATCTAAAGCGACTTACAAATGAGGACAATAGAAGTGATCAGATTCAACAAAAGAGCAAAATGCAAGTGCTATAACAAGTCTCAGTAAGCTTAACGCAGTACACATAGCAAGGTTTTTTTTTTACTATACGGTATCTCACAGAAGTGAGTACACCCCTCACATTTTTGTAAATATTTGATTATATCTATTCATGTGACAACAGGGAAGAATTGACACTTTGCTACAATGTAAAGTAGTGAGTGTACAGCTTGTATACCTATGTAAATCTGCTGTACCCTCAAAATAACTCAACACACAGCCATTACATAATGTTTTTTTTGTTGTTGATTGTAATGCATATTGTGGCAATTCAGAAATGAAATGTCCATTGAAACATTTCAGCTGGAAACTGCCGTTAATACATTACCCCGGGAAGTAGGGGTGCTGAGGGTGCAGTAGAACCCCCTGGCGTGTAGCCTAAGAAAAAATGGGGGGGCTGGGGGTGCAGGGTGTAAAAAAAAAAAGAAAATGTTGTAACAGAGAATAAATAACAATTATTTTATTAATTTGTATATTCATTAAAATTAATAGAAAATAAGAAGCATAAGCATACAATGACAATAAGCAACAATAAAACATGAATTAAGTTGAATCAAATTGATTGTGAAAGTTGTTTCAACTTATACTGACTTAGGATGTTGTTTGTTTCCATGACTTTTGGATCATAGTATTACCTGTAACATGTCTGTGCCACATCCAAATCAAGAATGAATGACCATTTCTACAGCCATTGCTAAAATACAGCAGAGAAAGACAGAGAGCATCTATTTACCTCAGCAGCAATCAAGCTCGCATATGCAGTGCTTGTTTGGATCTTAAACATTAGATCTTTCCTATTCTTGGAACAAAATTGATGCTTAAGATTGATTCAGTATTACTCTTAATGAAAAAAAAACATTTTCTTATTCTTCTTATTATTATTATTAATAATGATTAAAATGGCTATACAATAAAACCACACAATGACAAATTCACTTAAACTTTTAACTTTTATTAACATTGTGAATAAGGGAAATATGTTTTACTGTTTTACAAACAGTCTTTGTATTTCCCTTCTCATTAAAACGATCATAGTTTGTGGTCCATTATTAGCCTATTAATTGAAACACATCGGTCATAAAATAGTACAATGGCAAATTCGCAAAGGCCTATATTAAACATCTAACTCTTATTTAAAAAATGAATAAGACGGACTCGCTCATATTAAACGAAGAAATTAAACTATGAGTTAATAGGTTCGGTTTTGGGGTTATCAAAAAAAGTAGGTAGGCATGTTTTTCCAATGAGCCACGGTTATTATTCCAATACAGGTTAGGCAAACTGGGTTTATACTTTTCATTTTAATCTGTTTCCAATTAAATTAAGTCGCAAAACAAAAGTTTAAGTAGCACAAAACTTGTAGTGATTAATTTCCTGCCCCTTCCAAAAATTGAAAAGACTCTTGTGATACATTTCTGGTAATTGCAGGCCTTTGTTTGATGGTCTCATTGTATAAACCTGTTCTGTGTTTTGCAGTTCATCCAAATCTCCATTCCACAGTGTGGACTGATTTAGATTATGGAAATGTTTTCTTATGTTTTTCTCTCAGATTCAAATGCTTTGCTTTTTCCATTTGTGTCTCTCGCCATATTCTTTCCTCATCTCATCTGTCTCTCTCGCTCTATTGTGTGAGGCATGAGAACACATATATAAGCTCTCTAAAAAGATCAATGTTACATCCCAGTCACAATGGCATTGATTATCTTGTGCTTCTCTCTTTCTTGTACCCTCTCTCATGCTTCTCTGATATTTGTGTGTGTGTGTGTGTGTGTGTGTGTGTGTGTGTGTGTTTTGAACTTTTGCTTGAGCTTGGTAGACTGTCCTGTTATCACCCTGCTATCATTAACCTCGTGGCATTTATCAAAATGCCTTAATAGCACCACAAAATGTCACTGGGCAAAAGCACCAATTAATATATATCTGCACCAATCAATATATATATATATGTGTGTGATCAATCTGAAGAACATAAGCATCATGTTCAGATATTCACAGAAATGTGTTTGTTTTCTTCAAGTAGCATACACTTTTATAAATAACAACTTTTATTTTTTTCCACTTTGGTCTTGATTTATCTCAACTAGGACACCAAATTAGTACTCATTAAGTGATTAGTGTGATCACAAGAGTCTATCTAGAATGTTCTGCTTGGACTTTTGGCATTCTGAGGCCAAGGCACACCATCTGCCACACACACACACACACACACACACACTTACAGCCAGTCTCTCTCTAGCTGCAGTCTGTTTTTAGCAGTTTGGTCTGTCAGATACAGAGAAGAAGGAAGAGAAAGAGAAGGAGGCAGGCCAACAGGTGGAGAAGAAAGGTGGGAAAATGTGAGGAGGAAAACAAGGTGACTGAAGAAAAAGGAAATGGGAGAGGTTATGTGTTCTGTTGCCTAGCAACCAGCATTGTTCCATCTGGGGGGATGTTGCAATTTTACTGCAAAGACCAGATTACATCGTGTCAGGTGCAAGTGTTTGTCCCCCACACACACACACACACAATATCTGTGCAGATAGACTTTCACTGAGACTACTTCTCTTACAAATACGTGCTAAAACAGACGTGCGTGTGTGCGTGTGTGCGTGCGTGTGTGTGTGGATGAAGCGATCAA
Organism: Gymnocypris eckloni scoliostomus; assembly: GCA_027564155.1. Taxonomy (NCBI): domain Eukaryota; kingdom Metazoa; phylum Chordata; class Actinopteri; order Cypriniformes; family Cyprinidae; genus Gymnocypris; species Gymnocypris eckloni. The sequence continues at coordinate 18,277,519 of CM050414.1, forward strand.
TGCTGCACACAGATCAGACACACAGGGATCCTTCGGCTGTAATTAGTCTGTAACTGTGTGTGCAGCTGCTTTTGCATTCAAATCGAAGGGTTCTCGTGTAAACAAAGTCATCTGTGTGTACCTGTGTTGACTGTATATCACAGCAGACTAGCTATATGCTGCCTTGTCTCATTCGTGTCTTTTTATGAGCATCTCTACAGCACTCTCAGACCTCTTAGATTGTAGCTTTACCATTTGTTAAAAAAAAAGAACTGAAAGGTTCAAGGTTCAAGGTTCAAAGTTCTTTATTATTCGTCACATACACAATCATACAAGTATAATCAGTAGTGAAATGCAAGTAGAATTGAAGAAAAATACAGCATTTACATGAGGAAAGGGAGGAGAAAAAAATAATCCCCAGACTATGCTCCTTGGGGAGTACAGTGTGAGAACAGGAAAAACACCTCAGCAACACAAAAGCACATACACGACATAGCCACAGGGGAAGTGAATCCGGCCCAGCAAGCAGCCATCTGATCCCGCAGCCACTGATCCGGCGCTGGTCAGACCCGCTTGACCAGGCCTGCGGGCTGCGAACATTCCGTCAGGGCAGTCAGGTTCCCCGAAACCCAAGTTTCGATAGTGTCAATTGCATTAAGAGACCAGTTAATCCATAATATTTTAGTTTGGAGAGCAGTGCAGAGAGAGTCTCTCACGAGACAAGGGAGCAAAGCAGGGAAGATAAGGGTGAGGACGGGGAGAGAAAGCGACCGCCTCCATTGAGAGCCAGAAGAGAAGTTTAATAAAGACAGTTTAATAAAGAGACTTATCCAAAGAGGACGAAAAAGAGAGAGAGAAAAAGACAGTGGGGCCAAAAAGTTCACAAAAAATTAAATACAAAAGTAACTAAAAATCGATTTTAATATAGGGATTTTTAAAAACTTGAAAAAAACTATGTGCACAATAGATACAGTTATCAATGTCAAAATGTTTCACATGGCTAATTAAAATAAAACAAAGCAGGGAATGACATTTAATTAAAGCGAAAAGGGAATAAGCGGATCATTACAGCACTACACATCAGCCAGTGGTTTACATTTACATTTATCAGACGCTTTTATCCAAAGTATATCTTAACCCATCTTGTGCATTTTCATTACTATGTGTTCCTGGGAATCGAACCCACAACCTTTTGCACTTCTCTTAGTAGATTGCTCAGACAGGAACAGGTTTAAGAAGTTATAAGTGTTTTAATTATTTTATGTTGGTTTACGATAAAATAAAACATCATGGGCCAGATTTTCTAATCGTTTGCATCATTAAAAAATAAAGAAACAGTGAAACATTAATAATGAAGGTGTGGAGGGTTATGCATATGCGAGTGCAAAATTTATGGAAGAGGAATATTTAGGAAGGTTATTTACTGAAGTTTACAGTTATAAATGTACTAATATTTGTCCATTATTTAACACATCAAAAAAGTATATCTTAACCCATCTTGTGCTTGGGTTTTTAGTAGATTATATTAATGTTTGACTCTACACCAGTTTACACTTCTCTTAGTAGATTGCATTGGTCATTGTGAAAATGATCTGGCTGTTCTTTAATTTGTACAATGTCAGTAGATAAATCATAGAACTTTGACACTTTTATGGGATTGTATTCCCAGAGAATCTAAACACACACACATATACATATATATATATACACCAGAACAGAACAAACCAGACTTCTTTTTTTAAGATGCCTTACCAGGGCTGTATTTATTTAATCAAAAATAGAGTAAAACAATACTATTGTATTTTTTTTCTTCGTTTCCTTTTTATTTTGATGTATTTAAAATTAAATGTATCCCTGTGATGGCAAATCTGACATTTCAGCAGCCATTACTCCCACATTCAGTGTCACATTGTCCTTCAGAAATCAGCGTGATATACTGATAAACATTTATTATTATTAACAATATAGAAAACAGTTATGCTGCTTGATATTTTTGTGAAAACACTGATACAAAATAACAGCATTTATTTTGAATAGATGTAAAAGTATTTTATTTTTGATCAATGTAATGTATCCTTACTGAAAAAAGACAATAAAATGTTTTATAAAATCTTACTGACCCCAAACTTATGAACAGTATTAAACATATTAGAATTATATATTTTAAAAAAGTACAATTCCAGTTCAGTTTCTCACATTTTTATGCTTATAATATAATTAGCCATAATAATTTAGAGAAATGCATTTTACTATACTTTTGGACCCTATTGCATAGTTGTACTCTGTAATGTCTTCCACATGACACAGGTGGTCTCACATTTATGGCATATCTTGTCTTTCTCCTCAGCTCATCTCCAGTGATGCAGACGGGGCCATACAGAGAGCTGGGCGATTCAGAGTGGAGAACGGTTCAATAGATGAGGTAACATACTTGTGTGTGTGTGTGTGTGTGTGTGTGTGTGTGTGTGATACTTGTGTAAACGTGTGTGTGTGCTCATTGTATATAATGGATTGCAATAGACTTGAAAGTGGCTAGAGGTTAAACAGCCCTACAATTATTGAAGTTATTTTGACCATGGAGAGATTCAACAAGGTTTTGAACTCATCATTCGCTTGCATACTGATGGCTGCGGGTTCAAGTCACTGCAGCATTGCAGGCACGGGGGCGATGCAATGTATGTAAATATATGTAAGAAGTGAAGGTGGACAGGAAGAGGAGCGCAGATTAAAAGAAGTGGGTGGAAGGATGAAGAAAGGAAAGAGGACAGATGTATTCTGCCAGTGAGCAACAAATCAAAACTGCCAGCTTATGTGTTTTTTTATGAGCTTGTCTGTAGGTGTTTCAATGAAACACACATGCATCAGCAAAAACAACAATCGAAGCAAAGTGATTCAATCAGTCCCCAATGTTCTTGCTCTCCATTTCTCCCTCCATCCACTTGTCCTTTTCATTTCAAGCACCAGACTGTAGCTATGACAACCTTCAATGCTTTATCCCAGCAAAACATACCTCTGATTGGTTGTTTATGATTTAGGGTGGACAGTCACCATAGTGATTATGGTTATTTTGAGTATATAGGGAGGCTGCTGTTTATATTGAGTTGTTTACAATTTGTCAGCGTGAAAATATCAATTGGAATTTGTGCTGGAACATGATGGCATTGATTACTGGGTGAGCAGAGGTGAACCAGACATGTTTGTGTTCGCATGTATGTGTGTGCCTTACGGCAAAGCAATAAAAAAAGTATTCGAGTTTCAGGCTAGTTGATCCATTTTTCTGCGTTTTGGATACAAAGGTTTGTATTTTATGATCCATACTATATTTAGGGTGACTATAAAACCTATTTTTCAGGACATGACTGGGATTTTTGAATATCCTAATATGTCTGGGTTTTGACTTTGTTTTCATATTTGCTGAAGGTAATGAGTGAAAAGTAGTTTGACCAAAAGAGTGCAAGCACTAGCTGCAATTACATTGTAGATTTGCACAAAACGTTTGCGATATTTGCTATAGTCATGACAACGGATGTTGGTAGGTTTACGTATATATCAAAGCCACCACACTAGCCATTATTTTTAATTGAAGGAGACGTACAGTAGGTGTGTATCTTTAGCAAAGCAGCAAGCAGAAGCGTTTCTGGATCATGCCACAGAGCGGCTGGTATAAACACAAGCATTGACTAGAGTGGCTGTGATCAAATCCGCTACTGTGTCAGAGCCGTAATGTGTCGCAGACGTGTGCAGTGTAAATAAGGGTTTATCCAAGCAGTAATGGCAAGGAAAGCCCCTTATACTTGAGAGGTGTTTCCTGGAGGTTATAGTACATAAAAAATGATCATATGAGTTTTACGTAAACTTACCTGAAATACCGCCTCATGAGAGCATAAATATAGTTTGAAATATAAATATAAATTTGAGTTTTTGCGAAATTGATGTGTTTCCATTGGGTGTGTTTTCAATTAGCATTTTCAGTTTGCACAATTAACGAATCATGGCATGCGAGACCTACAGAGAATTATCAAACAATTCACAAACACGCTGACATATAATGTATTGGAACCCTACAGAGCATGTCAAAAGGATAATAAAGCCAAAACCCAGACATTTTAGCCAACATAGAAATCCTGGCCAGAACATGTCCAGGACAAAGATGATGCATTCTCACCCTATTGTTTGTTGCCATTTTGTTGGTTTGTCTCCAAAATAATATTATCTAGCTGGCTATTATAGAGAATGTATATATATTAAATATAAAGTTATTTATATATTATATATATATATATATATATATATATATATATATATATATATATATATATATATATATATATATATATATATATATATATATATATATATATATACATAAAATCTGATTGATCTTGGATTAAATTCTTGGGGGACTTTTTTGTAGGCCTCTGAATACACGCCTGGAACATGGAGGCGAACTGATGTCCATTTGGAGAACCCAGAGTATCACACCAGATGGTTCTTCAAGTACTTCCTGGGAAAAGGTGGGATTCCGCTGCCAAGTATAGAATAGAATATGCACACACACACACACACACACACTCACAAACGTGCAAATTCTCTTGTATACACATACAATCCATATTGGGATTTGATTTATTTTTACTCAGTAGAGCATAAAGAAGAGAATTACACCATTTTGAGTCTATGGAAAAGAAAAACTTGAATTACATAGGGAATAACTGAACAGGGGTCCGTTTCTGAACAACGACGTAACTTGCTGATTAACCACCATGGTACGATGCATCGTTTTGGAAACGACTAGCAAGTCACGACTGTTTCCCAAACAAGGTCGCATCTCCATCGTTTGAATCACATTGGTTCAGCAACATAGTACCATTGTCAATGATGGCACACGCGTGTGGTGGAGGAATAACTTATGCTATTTAACTGATTGGAGGTCTCTAAAATGCTACTGTATTGAACATGGCACCTACTAACTAGTTTTGCTTTATTTGATGTTTGATTCATCGCATGTCCCCTCTTAAGTCATACTCCAGGGTTCCTTTTGGCATTTATGCACATGCGCACTCTTCAAAAACAACGCTTACAATGTACGCGCGTAAAAATACATAATTAAAATGCATTTTATATTTAGATAGAATGGAAGATAAAGATAGTACTGCATGTTAGTTTCCTTGTTGTGCCCAAGAGCATATTTATTTTAGTCGTTCAAACCACGTAAGTTTGTGACGCTGATTGCGAACGTTCGTTTGAACTATGGTTTCGGGAACTACTGAATCGTTGAACTGTGCTGGTAACGGCGGAACTTGCGACCATAGTTGGCTAACGATGCTTTTGGGAAACGCATCCCAGTTTGAGAATAGTCAAAGTAGGGTTGGGATTTGAGTTCGTATTCAGAACCAATTCCATTTTACCATACCATTTACCAGCTATATGCTTCATCACTCTTTTTTCTTGTTTTTCTTTATCTCCCTATCTCACACAAAAACGAACACTGTTGTTCCCACATGTTTTTTGGCAGATGCTGCATTGTGTCTCTTTAATTGATTTAAATCACTGCAAATACCTTTCATTCAATGAGAGGGGGATTGAATGAGAGAGAGAGAGACCAAATATGCTTCAGAGAAAGGGTAGAGATGCAGAGACAGACCAGATATTGTCTTCTAATTGGATTTCAGCCTCTTTTCATTTGTCTTCTGTCTGTAAACCTGGTCTGTCTTAGTCCAAAATATTCTCCTCAAACAGCAGGCTTCCATCCCTTCCTTCCTCTTTCCCTCTTATTCTGATGCGCCAGGAATAGGTCTAAATAAACAGGCATCTTCCCAGTCACGTCTGAGGACAGTTCAGATGGTCACACAACACTTTGGTGTGGCATCTATCAGCAATATTGAACAGGCAGCACATCAAGAAGACAGAGAAGAAAATAGCTCCAAAAAAATGTATATGCAAAGATTTATATGCATCGACCAATTTTCGTGTACACTACCATTGAAATATTTGGGGTTAGTAATATAGTTCTCCTCACTTAATGCAAAATGACAACAAAGACATTTATAACATTACAAAAGATTTCCTTTTATAATAAATGCTATTTTGTTGAAGTTTCTAATCATCAAAGATTTATTGAGTTTCCACTTCTTTCAAAAAAAATATTTCTGAACTTTTTAATCAGTAGTGTATATCTTACATCTGTATAGTATTTGAGACATTCAAGTACATCACATTCAAACCAAATAGCAATGTGCATCAAATAGATAATGAAATAAAAAGCTCTCCTTTCATTCTGTAGTTCATCAAAACTACGTGGGGACGGATGCAGAGAAGAATCCCTTCTTCCTGTCTGTGGTTCTATCAGACCAGAACAACCAGAGGGTCCCACAGTATCGAGCCATCCTGTGGCGCAAGACGGTGAGTCAGCCAGTGACAGGTAACAGCGTGTGTGTGCGTCACTTTTGCTCTGCGCAGTGACTCACATAACAGATTGACCTCTTCATGAAGCGACTCTACATTGTTTGGCTCTGTTGTCTCAAAGGCCAGCATGTGAAGACTAAATACTTAAAAAACCCTGAATAGAACAGTGTCCTGGTATTAAATGTCACTTTCCTATGAGCAACAAGATCTCAGATATAAAACCCTGTGTTGTAGCCTCCTGCAATACTGGCTTGCTGTCATGTTATCCATGTAAAATTTCGCTTCATATTCGTATAATTGGCAAAATGTGTCCTTCTCCTTTAGGGTACTCTAAAAATCAGCCTTCCATACAGTCCGACAAAAACACTATCAGTCAAATCTATATTAAGGTAAGTCTGTTTATAATGCATCCTGCTTGCCAGTAAACAAATACACATGTGAACATTTGATATGAGCGAAATAGATTAAAATGCATTGAATTCATATGACCCTTTTGCCCTCAGTGCCATGAACGTGGATCGTTTTGAAAAGGGCCCGAGGGAGATCCTTAACCCAGAGATTCAGAAGGTGCCCACCCATACCTGTCAATCAACATCACATGTCGTCTGCATATATATGTGGCATTAAATTGATTCCATACTTTGCTTTTGTGGAAATGTGTGCCGCTAATCAAAGACCATTGTCAGCAGCATTCAGATATTTGAATGCATGAACACGCTCGCTGTAATGTTTTAACCGGATTTTTTGCAATTTAACTTAGTTGGAAAGATAATTATTTATTGTACTGAGATATAAATAATGGTTTGAACTTTTTTATTTATTATTGTTGGCAGGACTTACTGGTGCTGGAGGAGCAAGAGGTGAGTACTGTCAAGTGTGTGTATGTGCAATGCGAATAAATGACCTTCGTAATGATCTCTGTTTCAGTTTGTTGATGAATTCCCAATGTATGCTCATCACATATGTTTGTATGTTCTCACAGGGCAGTGTTAACTTTAAATTTGGGGTTCTTTATGCCAAAGATGGACAGTTGACAGATGATGAAATGTTCAGCAATGGTGAGCACAGAACCACTCCTAATATGCCCATAATACTAAATATTTAGTTTGTTCCCTTTCTACTGACAATATTTGTGCTATGCACACTGTTAATAATAATTACCAATAGCCAAATAGATGTAGATTGTTTTATTTGAATGTTGTTTCAATCAGAAATATACCATATTAAGAATGTACAATGCAATTAGTTATAATTCACATTCATTTTAGAATATGCATGTGAACAGCATAAGGTGGCTCCCTTGACGTTTGTTAAATGTATTAATGCTCTGTGTTCATGCTGTTGTTGTTTTTGTGTGTGTGGTTTTCCCCAGAATCAGGAAGTGAGAATTTTGATAAATTTCAGAATCTCCTTGGTGACGCGATCTGTCTGCAGGGCTGGGCAGGGTATCGAGGAGGACTGGACACTAAGAGTAGGACAAACAAAAACATGTCTTTACAGATCAACAGAGGAATCTCTTTTTTTTAAGGATTTTGTCTTATTCATGTTCTCTCTTTATCTGTTCAGATGACACTACAGGAATAAATTCCATCTACACAGTCTATCAGGGTCATGAGCTCATGTTCCATGTTTCCACCATGTTACCTTATTCTAAAGAGAACAAGCAACAGGTAAGATAAAGAACACATAAGCTATAAGATGCACAGTATATCTGTACCATATAGTTGTTGTTTTTTTACCAATATTTTTTCATTTTTATTTACATGCATTCAAAAGTTTGAGGTCTTTTAATGTACTGTGCCTAAATTCACTTTCACTGAAAATTCATTGAAAATGACCTATTTTACTTTTTAATGTTTTGATTTTAAATTATTTGACAAAATAGTATAACATTTTAATATGTAATTTATCAACCATGACAATATTTATCAGGTTTTAGTATTATCAGTATCGTTATCAGCCCATTCCCAATATGAGCACTATCCAAACAAGATTTTCTTAAACCAGTTGTGTCCGAATAAGACTAGACACACATCCACACATTTTGGTTACAATAACCACCAAAAGAAAAAAAACAGATCCATGTAAAACTATAAATAGAATGAGTGAAAGATAAATGGAGAGCAGAGGACACAGACAGAGAAGACGGAATGAAAGAGAAGTTGAATGATAGCGAGAGAAGGGAGCTGCATGTGTTTGTTGAGGCAGAAAGAAGGCAGTCTGTAGCTCAGTAGGTGGTGAGGGGAAAACAGGCTATATTTAACATCCAAAAGCGCTGGACATCACAGCGGTCAGTCTCTCCCTCTCTTTTCTCTGCTGCCTTTCCCCCTTCCCCTTCAGCTCCATATCCTGATTATATCAAGCGTCAATCACTTCACTCTCTCTCACTTCATATACCTCTCTTCTCTTGATTATATCACACACAGCAATCCTTCTTTCTCTCTCTCTCTCTCCCCCCTTCCGTTTCTCACTTTTCTATCAGATCATATGTCTGAATAAGTCCAAGTAGTTCTCTTGTGCACTGGAGTGCTTGTGGAAACATTCACAATTGCAGGATTTTCAAAGTAGTTGTGTCGGTTCAAGGTCTTGGCACTCTACAGCCGAGAGCCTCTTCAGCCCTTCATGTCAATAACCACCTTTACCAATGCTGAACCACTCATGAAAAGAGCAGGACAGCTGATGCGCTCCAACAGTCTCTTGCCAACCCCTAAAAGCATGCAGACAAACCAAACAGTCGGAAGACTAAGAAATCAAGGGAGAGCGAGTTTTTCTTGAAAGAAGTATCTTTTTAAAAGGAGAGTTCACACACACACACACAAAAAATGTCCCCACCCTCACGTTGTTCCAAACCCAAATGAGTTTCAAATGAGTGGAACACAAAAGAAGAACCTTTACAAATATTTTCCATCAAGGACAGTTCATAGTAACTACATCTGTCAAGCTCCAAACAGAAAAAAACAGCATGTCATATAAGCACCTTGAAAGTGACTTGAGCGGTATATTTCAATTACTTTGAACTCATTAGTTTTGTGTGAGGAACATTTTTGAATCTGTAACCTTTCTGAATCTGCAAAAAAATTTAAATGTGTAAATAGCTGTAAATCAAAATATTTCAGTCGTTATTTCTGAATTCAAAAATGTTGCATTGTTGCCTTTCTGTTCAAGTTGCGAAATGTAATTATGCAGATTAATGAACAGCTCAAAAAAACTATTTGCACATGAAGCAATGTTTCCATCCCATGTGTTCAAGGGAACATAATTGTCACTCAATAACCTAATGCTATGAAATTGACTGATTTGAGGCTTTTATTGAGGCAAAGCCAAATAATTGTTTTTTAGGTAATTTTATTCACAATTTTGGACATTTTATACATGTTACTGACAAAATTTTCACTGTGGAATGAACAACAAATGGGTTTGGAAAATTGTGAGGTGTTTTGGAGTTTACTGACTGATCCTAAGACTCAACCCTGCTTGTCAGACGCTAGAAACGTGTAGGAGTTTGTATTGTTCAAGGGTTGGCATTGATGCTGGTATTGTTTCTAGTGTTACACGGTATGTCACTGGAAGTATGCTCTTGTGTAAGGAAGAGGGGAAGTGGCAGAGAATCATAATTGAACTCTCAGTAGAAATGAATCTGTCGCTGCAATAAGTAAATACTCATTCCTGTCACAGCTCACGGTCATGCACATGTATCTGTGTCTGGATGCGTGTGTTTGTGTGTGTGAAAGAAAGAGAATGAGAGAGATACTAGCTGGCGGAGAGGAGCAGGTAAATTAAGCTTTATGGGGATGTTATGTGTGTGTGTGCTCTTGAGATAAAAGATATAAGCTCCTTTATAACCGTAATAGTTCAGACTCATTTAAAAAGCTCAATTATGCTTTCTGGCTAACAGGCTTGAGGTGTCGGAGGTCATATAGCAGCTTTTGAATGTCCACACATGCACACAAACACACCAACAAACCCACACACATGGGGGAAGTCGTGGCCTAATGGTTAGAGAGACAGACTCGTAATCGAAAGGTTGCGATTTCGAGTCTCAGGCCGGCAGGAATTGTCAGTGGGGGGAGTGAATGTACAGCACTCTCTCCACCCTCAATACCATGACTGAGGTGCCCTTGAGCAAGCCACCGAACCCCCAACTGCTCCCTGGGCGTCGCAGAATAAATGGCTGCCCACTGCTGTGTGTGTGCACTTTGGATGGGTTAAATGCAGAGCACAAATTCCGAGTATGGGTTGCCATACTTGGACGTATGTCACGTCACTTTCACATAGGCATGTGCTCATTTCAGAATTAAAGTTTTGTCCATCATTTGTTCATACCGGAGAGAAAAAAGTTTCAGGTAACAAAAGCAGCCTTTTGAAATGTTTCATGAATGCATGATTACAGCTTTCATTATTTCAATCTGTGCAGGTAGAGAGGAAGAGACATATTGGGAACGACATTGTGACCATTGTGTTTCAGGAGGGAGATGACGCCTCTCCGTCCTTCAAACCCTCTATGATTCGCTCCCATTTCACACGTATCCTTCATCCTCAAGCTGAGTGGCAATGATTAAAATGAGTCACTCAATGACAGCGATTAAGCTATTTATGGGTGATTTTTTTTCTTTCAAGGCGATTAAAAATGCATGCAAATAAATTTGAGCAGTTTTGCACATCAAGCAATTGTATAATTTCCTTTACATAAACCACAGATATTTTTGCCTTAGTTCGATATAATAGCCAGAATGACAGTTACAGGTATGTGTGTATATTTGAGGTTTTACTTTTTATGCATGTTAAAATGTTACAAAAAATGTCCATTTCAAATCATTACTGTTCTTTTGACCATTCTCTTCAAATAATCCTTAAACATATATAATGAGCTCTAATATTAAGTAGCACAACTGTTTTCAAAGTTGATCATATCTGCATATTAGAATGATTTCTGAAGGATCATATGACACTGAAGAAGTAATAGCTGCTGAAAATTCAGCTTTGTCATCAAAAGAAAAAAGTACATTTTAATTTATATTTAAAATATTAAGATATTTTACAATATAAAATTATTTTAGACTTGAAAAACTAAAAATATTTGAATGGTAGTGTATATTATTTATATCTTAATTATTTTGTTTTGTTGCAGGTTGAAGATTTTCTCAGAGGAGAGTGTGCCGCTGTTTGGCCCACCGCTCCCTTCCCCTCCAGTGTTCACAGACCACCAGGAGTTCAGGGACTTTTTACTAGTTAAATGTTAGTAAATTCACCGGTACATAAAGCTATTTTATAGACAGCATGAATATAATCTTAAACCAAAATATAACAACTTTCCCCTGAAACATCACTTTTCTGCTGATGTAACCAAGCCTGTGAATACCAGCCATATCACAGTCTATTAATAATACTTCAAAACATAAAATCTAAGACTACTAATATTTCATGTCCCAGTCAAAATAGATTACATCATTTTAAATGCATTCCAAATGTCATTTCATGCTGTCTGCATTGCACAGACCTCCTGTTAGAATATACACCTGTGTTTTTTGGTTGCCAGCTTTAATGGTTTGTTTTGGCTCATGAAACTCCGTAAGGGTTATTCTGTTACATAATACTGCTACCTATATCCTTCTGTGTCCTTTAGTAATAAATGGAGAAAAAGCCACTCTTGAGACCCCCACTTTTGCTCAGAAACGTCAGCGCACGCTGGACATGCTGATCAGATCCTTGTACCAGGACCTCATGCCTGACATGCCCAAGGTATGGACACATAGTGTTTCTCAATCAGGGTGCTGGAGCCCACTAGGCGGCCTCAGCAAACTACCAAGGGGGCCTCAGAATTAAAATAAGCCAAAATAACAAGAAATTAAGATATTTATTACTTTAATTCACCTCTAAACAACTGGGTTTTTCTTTTTCTTTTGAAGAATCAGCATTCCCATTGTCTTAAAAAAAACTGATATGAGGAAGCCAAATTTGAATAGTGTGATTCCTAGACCTGAAAATGCAATATTTTAATTATATTTAAAAAAACTTAACCATTCACAACGAATGTATTTTTTCTAGTTATGCCAAGCTCTAAAATATTTTTTTCTGCTTTAAATTGTAAATTATACAAATCTGAGTAAATTATATATTTAAAAATCCCTATCCAGTAAATTACAAACAGAGTCATGGGGGCTTCGGATGTTATTGTGGCCAAGGAAGGGCTGTGGAGTCAAAAAAAGGTTGAGAAGCACTTTTTCTGTATTTATTTTCAAACTTACCTTTCCTTTTCTTCCATGTATTTTCAGACGTTTTGCACTGTTTCTTCGCACAGATCTTTTTTAGTCTTACATACACCACTCTTCCAAACCACTGAGCTTTCAAATGCACTTTCATTCTGTTGCAGCCCCCTGTCAGCTGCCACTAGAAATGGTTTCTATTCTAGGATTCTTCCATTCTTCATTTACTAGGGTTGAGAATCAAGAACCAGTTCTATTTATTTTAATGGAAGTGTAAGATTTGTAATTAATAATACAAAGACGGCAGACTGACAGTAAACCTTTCTGTTGTGTTGCTCTCATATGCATCAAGAAAACAGTTTGAATGATAACTTATTTTTTAATAAATGAATCTTAAGAATCAGTTCTTTATCAAAAAGAATCATAAATGAGTGTTCTATAGTAGAATCAGAATTTGAACCATCATTATTTGATTCCTACCCTCTCTATGATGGCTGGTAAGATACAGTGGTGAAAGTATTTGTTAGTTTCTGCTTTGCTCTGTCTTTCTGTCTGTTTCTGGGTCAGTCTCTCAGACCCATCTTTATCTGTACCGCTCCTGTAGGTTCCCTTCTCTCCGCAGAACATGCTGAACCGTCGCTCATTCAGCGATGTACTGCCAGAGTCGCCAAAATCTGCTCGCAAAAAAGAAGAGGCACGCCAGGCTGAGTTTGTTCGAGTGGGACAGGTAGGATGTATAAATAAAAATGTATTATAAAATATGGCATGAAAGACAATGTCACAATATGAGTAATGTCATTAATAGATATAATATTGCATCCAGGCCTTGAAGCTGAAAACTATAGTTCGAGGGGATGCACCCACCAGTCTTGTCACCACTGGCCTTTGCAGGAAAGAGGTGAGAGGGCAAGAGGAAAGTGAGATGGATGCTGTTACACTGAAAAAATTATAAACACAAAACTTTTGTTTTTGCCCCCATTTTTCATGAGCTGAACTCAAAGATCTAAGACTTTTTCTATGTACACAAAAGGCCTATTTCTCTCAAATATTGTTCACAAATCTGTCTAAATCGGTGTTAGTGAGCACTTCTCACTAACACAGTGAGAAGTGTTCTTTTTTCTTTTGTGTACATAGAAAAAAGTCTTAGATCTTTGAGTTCAGCTCATGAAAAATAGGGGCAAAAACAAAAGTGTTGCATTTATAATTTTGTTCAGTGTATTTTGCTTAAGGTTCATCTCTAACTGTGTGTTGCCATTCTCTGCAGCCATGGGAGTCACAGTCTTTCTGCAGTAGCTTCCCGTATGATATAGTCTGTGGAGATTCGTGGGGACAGTCATTACTGGTCGCCACAGATTCAGCAGGGGTCATGCTGCTGGAGGGTGAGACTGCTTTTTCATGAGAAACAATGCAACTGGACAGAGGAGCGGTTTTCTTACAAATGACATGTAAAGACAGACTGAATGTAAGGGTTCAGATTTGTTTGATGGATCGTATAAATGGACATGGACACTGGACTGAGTTCATTTCAATAATAATTCCATTAAAAAGGACAGTTAAACCAAAAAGGAAAATTCTGAAGGGGGTAAATGTGGAACAAAAATAAACTTTGATTCTGCTTTTTGCCATACAATGAAAAGGAACAATGAGAATGGGCTGTCAAACTGACAAAATGCACAAAAAGTGCGATAATTTGTGCACCAGGTTTCTATGTGAGCATCCTGCTTAGCATTTTTTGTTGTTGTTGATGTCTGTTGAAAGAAGAAAATCACACAGGGGTTGGAACGTGAGGATGAAAAAATTAAAAACCCTACCATTCAAAAGAGCCTGTAAGATTTGAAATGTTTTTGACAGAACTCCCTAACGTTTACTTGGGCTGCTTTTATTTGATCAAAAATACAGTAAAAAAAGGACTATGAAATTATTATCATTTAAAATAAGAGTTTTCTGTTTTAATGTTTCAAAATTGAATTTATTTGTTCCTGTGATAGCAAAGTCTTCAGATTCTTCAGCAGAATATGCTGATTTGCTGCAGTTGTGCTGCTTAATATTTTTATGGAGACAATGCTTTGGGATTTTTTTTTTTATGAATAGCCTTCAATAAATCACTTTAATTGCACTCTTGATCAATTTAATGTGTCCTTCCTGAATATGGAAGTATTACATTCTAAAAAAACTATAATAAAAATACTGACCCAAGACTTTTGAATGGTAGTGTACATGGCACTTACTAGTTTTCTTTCTTTTCTTTTTTTTTTACTAAAAAACTGAAATCTTATTACCTCTATCTTCCCTTTTAGCCTCAGATGCACTGTTCTCCAATGCAGGTATGTAAAGCAAAACCACTACACTAAAGTAGAAACAAATGCTTATAAATATTACAAATAATTTTACCTAGTATGGTACTTTTTTTACCGTGATAGTTATCAAATGTGTCTGTTAATCAAAGCAAGCACATCTCAGTCGGGGATTGAGTTACCATGCAGACCACAAACTAATCTTCCTTTGCATCCTGATCTAGATTCACCAACCCTGCCTCCGGTGCAGGTATTTGACAAAACCTTGACTGTCAAACAAATGCACGTGCTTGAACCTCAGGACCTCCTCATTGTAAGAGCAGATAAGGGTAAGATATGTGTTGTTTTTATTTGAATATGAGCATATGAATATGAGACAGTTCGCATGTGGGTAGAAGAAAGGATTTGAAATGATCTGCCAGAAGAGAGAGAGCATGAGAAAGAAAGAGACCAAAGCAAAGGAGCAAAGGAAACTCCAGGTCTTTACCCTAATGAGCATCTTTAGCCAACAGGGAATAGCACAAAATAGTATTTCAAACACACACATACCGACAGCATCTCTGGTTCGCATTGTCTAGACTTATAGCTCATTATAAAGAAAAGCCCTGAATAGAGATCCACATAATTTAGAGTCTACCGCCATTCTGATCATTAGTTCAAGACGGTGTACAGCAAACTCTCACTCTTATTGAAAAGCACAGCTTCTCCAGAGGGAAAATAATTAATTGGTTATCAACTCGCTCACCAAGCAACTTTCATTCACTATGACAGGCATTTGAAAACCAAACGTGTTGCATTAGCTGAGATGTCATTCAGTTTGATGAGACAGGTCTCTCATTTGTTGCCAGCCAGGTTTCATATAGTTATGGTTCTGAAAGCTGTTGTTTGTAGAATTCACTAAACAGCTAATGAATCACACTCATTTGAATATTCAACTGAACCAGAGTGCTTGAGTCTTTACATCAAATTAACATTTAATTCAAATTGCTTTATATCCAATTTCAACTGTGTTGCAGGGAAAGATGCTCGACTGTACGTTTACAGACTGAGCAGTCTGAAACGGGGGATAGAGGAGCGGCAGCTTGTCCGCACCAAGTGTGACAGTCGAGAAAACAAGCTTGAGAAAACCAAAGGTATGAAAGAAAGACTTCAGCCATCACCCACACAAATATTTGAAAGGATTTAAAATTGGACATTATTTAAACTCTAAATATGAGTGTTGGTGAAGCAACATTTTGAAATAAAAAATATATAATTCAAAGTAGTTGGATATTTCACCCAAAATGAAAATTCTCTGATTACTTTCTCCCCTCTTGTGGTTTCAAACCCGTAAGACTTTGTTCATCTTCGGAAAACAAATTAAGATATTTTTGACAAAATCTGAGAGCTTTCTGACCTTGCATAGACAGCAAAACAACTGAAACGTTCAAGGCCCAGAAAGGTAATAAAGACATTGGGCGAATTCCAAACTGCTTTTTTGCACCCTTGAAGGGTACTTCGGGAAGGAGGCGCAATTTGTAGGGACGTTCCAAACAAAAGTGAGCAAGTGAATCACTTCTCGAAGGGCCCTTCCAGAAGTCCGTCAACGACAGGGGCGGATCTACCGGAGTGGCACGGGGTGGCAACTGTCACCCTAAGATAAAGGTGTGCCACCCCACCTGCCACCCCAGAATTATCACAGAATAAATTATAAATGTAAGCAGCGTTTCATGTGCTACTATTCAGCCGCGGCGATGACAGCATAATGGAAAATAATGGCAAAAATAACCGAGTCTTTCACTAAACTGTGCACGATAGTTGCGCACACAGGGTGCCCAGTGTAGTCGGCTTCATTAACAAATGACTCTTCTGAACCATTTTTTTTTTTTGTCGAAAACACAAAGCACAGCCCATAACTAATTGTTTTTTACATTTGTTCGCGAATAAGATACTGCTTCTCAGTTTATTCAGAAGTCCTCTGAGAAATCTAAGCCCGTCCGGATATGTCTGAGATTCATCCCGTAATTGTTTGGTGATCCGATTCAGAATTTTCATTTTTGCTAATAAAAGCTATGCTGTCTATTTGACAAATTTGAAGTTTCTTGAAGAATTTAATAATTAGCTAATACATTTGAGAATTTCCAAGACCATCAAGTAACTATCAATCAAGTAACAGAAATGTGTTTCCTTAGGCTGCCATCTCTACTCCATAAACACGCATCATGGGGTGGAGCTCAGAATCGTTGCGGCGATAAGAAACAAGCTCCTCTTGATCACCAGGAAACAGTCACGTGTCGATTGCCTCGGCGCTATCGCTACAGTCACAGGGACTACTGACTCACCTGTGGAAGAGTTCCAGTACATACGGGTATGAGACGGATTCAGCACTCTTACACATGTCATGCATTGAAGTTAACTGCATTTTAACATCACTTGTAGTTTATAGGAACTTGTTCTCACAGACAAACTTTTCAAAAGCTCTCAACAGTTTGAATGTTTGCTGTCTCTTTTCTTAGGAGATCTGCTTATGTGACTCGCCGGTGGTCATGGCCCTGGTTGATGGCCCAACAGGAGAGAATGATCACATGATCTGTGTGGCCTACAGACATCAGTTTGACTTGATCAATGAGAGTACAGGAGACGCTTACAGACTACACCATGTAGACTCCAACCGGGTGAGAAACTGCCACTTGAATGCAAACACACTACCATTTGTGGTCAGTATGATTATTCTTTTTTTATATAAAATATGCACTTCTATTTAGCAAGGATGCACTTAATTGATCAAAAGTGACAGTAAAGATATTTATAATGTTACAAAATATTTCTCTTAAATATCTGTTCATTTGAACTATTCATTAAAGAATCCAGACAAAAATGTATCAGTTTTCACAAAAATATTAAGCAGCTCAACTGTTTTCAACATTGATATTAGCAAGACATGTTTCTTGAGCAACAAATCAGCATATAAAATGATTTCTGAAGGTTCATGTGACACTGACAACTGACTAATGAAAATTCAGCTTTTCAATCAGAAATAAATTACATTTTAAAATATATTAAAATCGAAAAAACTTTAAATTGTAATACCTCACAATATTACTGCTGCTGTATTTTGATCAAATAAATGCAGCTTTGCGGAAACTTCTTTAATAAATCTTACTGACCCAAACTTTTGAACAGCAATTTACACATTTATTTACACAATATAACACAATCCAGATATCCCCCTCCTTCCCTTTATCAGTTCTATACTCCAAACTGTCAGTTTTGATTAGTAACATGAGTATCTATTACTTTTCTCCAGGTGAACTTTGTTGCTGCCATAGATGTGTATGAAGATGGAGAGGCTGGACTTCTTCTTTGCTATAACAGTTAGTGTCTATTACAATGTCACTGATTGCATCTTCGTGTTCAGATTCTCTAAAGCTGGACTTTTCTTTTAACAGATATTTGCGTCTATAAGAAGGTGTGTCCATTTAACGGAGCAACACCCATGATTCAGCCCAATACTTCAGACTTCCATTTCAGCTGGAACCAAATGCCCAACGGTATTGGTCAGTACCTTTAGGATCTTGAATATTCTTTATGACAATTTTTTTTTACAGTTCAACAATAGTTTTGCATTTGCATTAGTGGAAATAATTGAGATCTCTCTCTATTCTGTCACTTCCTGTGTCACAGTGTGTGCGTTCCCGTATATCCTTGCATTCACCACTGACTCCATAGAGATTCGACTAGTCGTTAATGGCAACCTAGTGTATACAGCTGTCGTTCCAGAATTGCAACTGACTGCGTCCAGAGTAAGTATTCTAGCCATAAGTTTCTACCTATGAAGACCATTATATAGCTGTGTATCTATCTGGTGTAAATTACATTTTTATTGTACAGTCTGAAACCATATTTTAAATATTTTATAATACTACTAGACTCTTTTTAAATTTATTTTTAAATGTTTGGGATCCATAAGACTTTAATCCATAAGACTACATTTATTTGATCAAAAATATACTAAAAACAGTAATATTATAATAATTTACAATAACTAATCTTATTTTAATATATTTTAAAATGTAATTGATTGACGGTGTCGATAGCCTTGTGGGCAGTGCACCATTGCGATCGGGCAAAAACATTATGGCAAAAATGCCAAAAAGAAATCTTAAAAAATATTACTGATTCTTGTAATGGCTTGTAATGCAACATTATACGTTTTGAAAAACGTAATATTTCTTTGGGAACTTTAAGTTCAAAAGAACAGCATTTATTTGAAATATACTTTTTTTGCAACAATGTAAAAGTCTTTACTGTTACTTTTGATTCATTTAATGCATCTTTTCTGAATTAAAATGTTGTTGTTTTTTAATCTCACTAACCACAAACTTTTGAATAGTAGTGTACATTCTAATAAAAGAATTTACGCAGATTTAACACATACAAAATGTATTAACAACAGCTGGAAAAGTATTGATGACAGTTTTGTCTCTTTTATACGATGCAATCTTCTGTATGACAATAAATTCAAAAAATCCTTTCCAAACATTCATCAGTCATTTCATATTTCTTACAGTTTTATCTTATTTCTTCCTCTCTTTTTTCTGTAGTCTGATATTTATTTCATGTCGTCAGCACCTATAAACTCTGCCTCCAACTGTAGCTCCAGAGACACTAGTTCCCAGAGTTCCCCTCAGACTCCCACTGGCTACGAGATGCCTGTCTTCCCTTCACCGCTTGGAGATGGTAGGCTTCTGCTCTTGATGAAACGATTAAACTGAATTCCCATGCTATTGAACTTAACATAGAGGTTAAACATGGGTATTTTCGTTCAGGATTTGACAGTGTTTGATATTGGGCAACTTTGCCTATAGCCCCCAAGTATAAGATATGTTGCATTTCTTCTGGTAGCGAGTTTGTATGTGAGTCGCCAGTCTGTGTTTGTGTATTGTCTTACGATGCATTTGTCTTTTAATCTGTGCGTGGGTTGGGTTGATATATTGCTCTTTTCCATCCCTGGTCCAGATTGTATTCGGATCCCCTACGGCACCAAGCTATCCCTCTACATGTCTAAAGACACTGAAGGTACTGCAGGCACTTCTGTTGCCTACATTTCCCATGCTGCCTCACTAATGCACGCTACCATGGAGACTCACTCTGTCTATTATTCAATTAAAAGACGCATGCAGACGGTGTTGAGTCAAATATGCAGCTAACATAATGTGCCCCTTCCTTCTTGCAGTCTCACAGAATGAATGACAGAGAAAAATGATGGATTGAGGAGTCTTTAGAAAAAAGATGAACAGTGGAGAGAAACAGAAGTGAATGAGATAGAGAGGTGGGAGAGGAACTCAATAGACAGAGAGAGACAGATACATAGAGACAAACAGAGACGGCTGAACAGATGCTTTAGGGAAATGGGACACATTTGCTGCAGTATGAGTTTCAGATCGCTGTGTCACCATGGATACTTTTGTCAGAACCCCTCTTCATACACACACACAGTCTGTATGGCCCTCCAGAGCTTAGCACTTTTGTCTACACATGAAAAGGGCCATTAAGGGACTGTGACAAAATTCACATCCTGGTGTTTTTAAACATCGAGCCAACTGGCTGCCATTTTTGCACCATGGGAAATAGATAAATAACATACCATTACTCATTTCAACATATCATGCACTATACAACAACATTGTGTTGTACACAGATTTGTACCACTTCACAATAAGGTTCAATGTGTTAACATTAGTTAATTTAATGCATTTGGCACCATGAACTAAAACTGATCAGTACTTTTACAGCATTTATTCATCTGTTCTTTCTACAAATTAATTTCTAACATTTCAAGAAGTATTAACAAACATTAGTGTTTTTTACACAAACATAAATGAATAAGTAGCAATGTTATATTTATAAATAAACATTAACCTGGATTAATAAATGCTGTAAATGCATGACCTTATTGTCAAGTGTTACCATTTATTTTTGTATGTTCTTGTTGTGCTTTCAGTCTGTATCAAACAAATGTGATTATTATTATTTTACACATACTGCCGTTTGGGGTTTGGTAAGATTATTTTGTGTTTTTAAAAGAAGTCTCTAATACTTACCAAGGATGCATTTATTTGATCAAAAATTCAATGAAAACTAATTTTGTGAAATGTTATTCAATTTAAATAACGGTTTCAAAATAAATAACATTTTAAAAAAGCAGATTTTTTGTGAAATAGCAATTATTTAGAAATATATATATATATATATATATTTTTTATCAATTTAATGCATCTTTGCTAGATAAAAGTATTAAAAAAGGTACACTATGTAACTTCTGGCTCTCTAATGGTTAATAAGCAAAAGTGCACATGTCATGCAGTACTGGAGCTACCTAATTTGTGTGTGTGTGTGTGTGTGTGTGTGTGTGTGTGTGTGTGTGTGTGTGTGTGTGTGTGTGTGTGTGTGTGTGTGTGTGTGTGTGGAGATATATATGCGCGTGCACACACACAATACAATATCTGCGTATGTATATATTTCTTTCCCAAGTTGCTGTCCTATGGTACAAAGATGACTCTGGAATACTTTCAGTGTATTCCAGACACACGCATGGATTTATAACAAAACAGACCTGTGTTTGATTATAACTCTCTAATTATTCTAAATTACCTTAAAGGGGAAGCATTTTCCTTTCCTGAAATCTATGTATGCTGTTGGACACTGTCATGTCTCTAACCAGATCCTTGCTCTTTTATCTAACATGACTACATTTTTCAAGATTCTTGTTTGTTGCTACTAAAATGTGTGAATTATTTGCTCTGAAACACCATGCCTGTGTAGTTTATTAACCAAAAATGCCAATACTGTTCCACAGTATTCAAGAAACTGTAGCAATCATAGCATCACTAGTACTAGTATCACTACCTCATATGTGCATATCTAATAACATAACATGCACATATTAAACCCTCTCACACAGATAAAAGTGGTATTTCTTGAGGTTTATGTCAAGTCTTTTTTATAATTATTGTGATGGTTCTTTGTTATAAAGCTTCATCCGGCAGCATATATATTTTTATTGTTTGTTTGTTTTGTTTTTTCTTATTCACCTGGTGGGGCTGATGCTTTATGTTGATGTATAACCCCATTTTGGTCCAGTGGCCTAGCAGTTTCCATAATTTGTGCCCAAAATGAGCAAAAAGTGATTCATGGAATGCTTCATTAACATGGACAGTCAGCATTGATTAAGTGGCTTCCCCTATGTCCTTCCCGTGTGGTTGTCCTAGTTTCTGAGGAACGGGAATTAGAGATTATCAATTCAAAATTCTTTTAGCTATCTGCATGATTTCAAGTCATTGGTTTTACAAGACTGTGTCAAGAGTCAAGTTAAGTCAAGCAGATAGAAAATATTAGAGTTAACTGTGATAAATGTATGGTGCTGTGCATTTACCTTATAGACTTGTACTGTAAAAACATCATTTTCATGCACTAGGCAAAGAGTCTAAGTTAATTTTCTGTGGGCACCACTAAAACAAAAATCTATAACCAATTAGACTGTTCTGGTTGATGACCATCAAAATTTCCCAAAAATCCCATTCCTGGTCCAATTTAGTAGGCTTTATTTGGGTTGAACTTACTGATTTACCTAATTTGGCTCAGAATGTTTCCGATAGTTGACAAAAGTAAACACATGTAAGATTAGGCTAAGTGCACCCACAAAGCAACTATGTCATTCTGTGAACTGGAGTTATATCAAGTCCGAGTTGAGTCACACGTAATTAAAATGAAGTCTCAAAACAGACTACAGTCTGACTCAAGTCCAAGTCATGATAATATGCTACTAAAAAAATGCTCTAACCAGACGTGATGTGATAAGTTTCCCAATCCAAGCAATTTGTCTGACTGAACATGAATAAGCATGACAGTCAAAGATAATAAGAACATAGCTGATGTTCAATTTGTAGTGATTTAGAGTGGGATTTTGGAACACATTGGCCCGGACTACACAACACTGACACAAAAACAGAAATCAAATGATAAGAAACTCAAGTTAACATGGCAGAGGTGGGTACCAATTTTGCAATACTTATGGGTCTTGTATTTAAGAAAAAGTAGAGTAAAGTAGAGTATTAGATAACTACCTAACACTACCTACCAATGGTTTGGGGTCAGAATGTTTTTTTTAAAGAAATTATTTCTTGCATTAAGCAAGGGTGCATTTAACTGATTAAAGTGAAAGTAAAAATATATATATATTTGCTATTTTAAATTATATTTTGAATAAGATTTTCATTTCAAATGAATGCTGTTCCTTTCAGCTGTATTCTTTTTTTAAGAATACTGAAGAAAAAATGTATCTATGTTTCTAAAATGTAAATGTTTCAACATGATAAAAAAGAAGAACTAGTAAAATGTTTCTTGAGCACCAAATCAGCATATTAGAATGATTCCTGAGGGGTCAAGCAACACTGAAGAGTAATGGCTGCTTGAAATGTAGCTTTGTCTTCTCAGGAATAAACTACATTTTAAAATATATTCAAATGGAACAGTATTTTTTAAATTGTAACAAAATGTCTTAATATTACTGACTGTTTTTAAATGCAGCCTTTGTTAGATTACCAACTCAAAAACATAAAAAAATGTGTTTAATTAATTACTGACCCTAAACTTTTGATTGGTTGTGTATGTTTACTAATAGAATGTTGCATCTGAATTACATTAAACTGTTTTAGTTATTCCACGAATGCACACTTAATGTAGGCTTACCTGTTGGTAGGTACAACACAGTTGTTTTCATTTGAGCTAATTAGTCTAATTACAGTATCATGGATCCAGCAGTGGCTCTGTGTGTGAGTGCATTTCTGTATGTGTTTTAGCCTCATTATGTGCAGATTAGATATTGATGTGCCAAGCAGCAGTTCTGCAATTAGACGTACTATTAACTCTGTAGCAGTTACACCATTTATTCTAACATCTCATTCATTAGTTTTCTCTCTCTTCTTTTTTGCCCCTTTCCAAACGCCCCTTTCTTTCTTCAAGGTGAAGCTCCCTCAAAACACATCTATAAGATCCCATTGAGCAACCTAGTTGGACGGAGCATAGAAAGGCCCCTCAAGTCTCCATTGGTCAATAAAGTGCTCACGGCACCTGCCCCCAATGTGATCGGCCCCGTTCCCATGATCGCAAGCACAACCTCCCTCTCACTGTCTCGCATGGAGATCAAAGAGATCGCCAGCCGGACACGGAAAGAGCTGCTGGGTAAGTGTCTCTGTGTTTGGGTGCTCTTTAACTAAAAGCTGTCATTACGTTTGTGCGGCACAGCGGGAAGCTGGCAAGAAATGTACCAAAATAAATCAGCCACAGCAAAAGTGCTGCTGGAGACGTGTTTTTAGGGTTGGACACTACTGCTCCAAGTACCATTTATTATTAACCTTTCAACTAGGGGCAGTCGTGGCCTAATGGTTAGAGAGTCGGGCCTGTAACCTGAAGTTCGTGGGTTCGAGTCTCGGGCCGGCAGGAATTGAGACAGAAGTGCCCTTGAGCAAGGCACTGAACTGCTCCACGGGCGCCGTACAATAGCTGCCCACTGCTCCAGGTTCGTTTGCGCTTCGGATGGGTTAAATGCAGAGTACGCAGTCGTTGGCCTAATGGATATAGGCGTTGGACTTGAAACCCAGGTAACCCAAGGTTGTGGGTTCCTGGCTCCACTTCACAGGAAGTCCACGACTGCTCGGCGCTGCACAGTCAGTTGCCCACTGCTCCAAGTCTCACAGTGGATGGGTTAAATGCAGAGAACACATTTCACTCCTCATTATACTCTGTATAATTGTGTATGTGACAAATAAAGCTCATCCGAGCTTAATTTGTAACTATGGGTGATAAAAGCTGTAACTGTTACTTGATCTTGATCCCAGCAATCTTGTTCAGTCCAACTGAGATGAGACAGACATTTTTTATTATGACGTTTTGTGGTGAGACATCTTGATCACACATTAGATAAGCTGTTTAAATTACTAGACTGCCACACTTCACACCCTACACACAGACACACATTCATGCAAGAACGGCTGAGTGGACTATTGGAAGCGCTATTGCACCTCCTGGAGGTGCAATTTAATGTCATTTTATAATTTCGGCTTACTATGTTGAATTATGATCAGTATTATATGAATTTGTGTGTCTGAGTTTGTCTCTGTCTTCTGTACCTGTTCTAGGTTTGACTGAGGAACCCAGCAATAAGGCTGATGGTAACTCGGTGAAACAAAGGAGGATGAGCAAGAAGACCAAGGATGAAGAACAGGGGAGAACAGCAGAGATAAGCACCACTGAGCAGTAAGTGTGTGTGTGTGTGTGTGTGTGTGTGTGTGTGTGTGTGTGTGTGTGTGTGTGTGTGTGTGTGTGTGTGTGTGTGTGTGTGTGTGTGTGTGTTTTAGTTGGGTGGTAGGGCTGGGCAATACATATTGAATATTCATGATGAATTCACAAAGAATTGGTAAGTTAGATTCATTTTCATAAATCAGTCATTTTCATAAACCGTTTCAATTAATTGGTTCAAAACACCTGAATCTGATGAATGTTGTCATTTTTTTTCCCAATAAAAATTATTTACTAAAATATTACATTACTAATAAACAGTTATATTAAAAATTCTCATATAGTCGATGCTTTAATAATTTCAAGACTTTTACAGCTTTTTACAGTTACTGAAACAAAAAGATATAGACCTACTATATACAAAAGGTTTGGGGTCATTGTTTGGATAAAAATACAATAATAAAATATCATTACAAAGTAAAATATATTTTAAAATGGACTTTATTCATGTGATGGCAAAGCTGAATTTTCAGCATCATTACTCCAGTTTTTAGTGTCACATGATCTTCAGAAATCATTTTAATATACTAATTTGGTGCTCAAGAACATTTCAAAAGAACACCTTTTGTTTAAAAATACATTTAAATACATACAATGTATTATAAACTAAAAGTAAATTGTATTATTTAATCAATTTATAATAACATTTTAAATGTCTTTACTGTTCCGTTTGATCAATGTGCCCTTCTGTTTGATTAATGCGTCTTTTCTCAATAAAAAGCTATTTCTTAAAAACAAATACACACACACCCACCCAAGCTTTTGAACAGCAGTGTGTTATGTAGACTGAAAATATCAAGCTATAATATTTAAAGCTATATGTCGCCCAGTCCTAGCAAGTGAAAGGTTCTTTCTGCATGTTAGATGCAAGTATACCATTGATGTATACTGACTATAAGATATCTCCAATCAGAGTGGGAATGGAGTCTGTAGATGGAGAAACTGATGTCCATCGGCTTTGCTCATCTGGCTCTGAGGTGGAGCCACGAGAAGATAGCCCACCCACGGCCAGCCCTTTTACCTTCTCCACATCTTTTGAGGAGGATATTCTGGATCTTAAGTGATGACAATCTCAGTCTGTGGATCAAAGTGCACCTCTCACCTTACACATCCTACTACCTTTTACTTTACATCATTCTAATTTACAATGTTACGTTGAATTTAGTGTTTTTCCTCCGTCTGCCCACTCATCTGTGTGCGCAAAGGAATCCCCAGAGCTTTAAACCTGAAGTTTACAGTGTGGTGATGTCAAAATTTACTCCTGGTGGATGTATGCATGTGTGTGTGTGTATGATCCTGTGTTTACTCTATAAGAAAGATAGAAATACAACTAGAAAATTCAGATTCTCAGCTATTATTTCAGAATTATGTTTAAATGAAAAAAATAAAAACTGACCAAAAATGTTAAAACCCCCCAGAATATGAGTTAGTCAAGGTTTGATTTAGTATCAATGATTGTTGAGACCCATTCTTCATCAGCTTTTGGACAAATCTGTAGCTTTGTAGCAAACTTGTAGCCATATGAACGAAATAAGAAGAATAAAAAAGGTTTGAACCACAATTTAAGGTCAAGGCAAATATTACTTTTCACTCCAAGACCTGAATGTAAGATTGACACTCCTAAAAACAAAGAAACATTTTTAAACTCCTTATTTTGTGTTTTTAAATGTTTTCTATGTTTGTGATTTGTATATTGTGTGATTATTTCAAAGTTGTAAAAAAAACTATATCTGCATCTTGGACCAGATGCACATGAACATACAAATGTAAAACATATACATATCTATACATTTTTAGTTCTATTGTATTATGGAGAAATAAAACTCACTTCTTGTGCATTTCAATGTTTTGGTCTAACCTGCCTTCACCCTCACCATGCTTTTAAACCCTGACATGCAACCATCTGCAGAAAGGGCAGGAGTCTCCCACAAGTGCCATTTTCCACTGCAGCCGTCAAACACTAGCGCCCTCTATCAGACTGACCATGGATTGCATATGTCATGAGGCAAAAGCAAACAAAAATCATTACAGAACACAGTCTGGTCACTACATGTGGTAAATGTGCAGTTGTTTACCATGCTAACAGTATGAGCTTTGATCCATGAACATCCGCATTTACAGACGCACACCGTCAAACGCAGTCTTTAAGTGCTGTTGCTTCTTGAAAAGGGCTCTGAATCACCTGCATGCCTCCCTTCAAACCCACTATAATATAAAAGGGATTTGATGTATTAATGGATTAGAATTAGTATGTATTATCTTTACACTTTTCATGGATTTGGTACAAATAAAAAAAAAACTCTAGGAATTAAAGTCAGGGTTACTTAGATTATATCTCTGACTCTGGGTTATGCAGTCAAAAAAAAAAATCTTCACCGATATATTTGTCTTGTTTTCTAGTAGAATCTAAACATCTTAAAACAAGATGAATTTCTGTGAAAAGGAAAGCGATATTAAGACCTTTTCCCTCTTTTGCCCATTTTTTCTTGATTCAGGCATAAGCCTCATATTTCACACATTTCACACAGTATATATATATATATATGTAATATTTTCTTTTTTACTAATATATATTCTTAACAGAATTCTTTAAAGATGTTTAGATATTTTAACTGGAAAACAACACACAAATACTGAATAAAGATTTTTGCTGTGTAATAAGAAAGGAGAATATTGATTCTGCTGTTTACAATTCAAACTCAGAGATGTTTAAAGAATGTCATGAAAGTGACACCAGAACACAAGAGCCTCAGGAACAGCACAAGAGGAGGTGTAAGTATTAAACTGCTTGGCTGAATGCATGACCCCCTCACACACTCTAAACCTTTCTCCATCTGAATGTGAACCATTTAACACGTGGCAGACTGGACTAAAAAGGGAGAACTTGGGAATATTTTTGTAAATGAAAAGTTTTACATATTTATTTGCTATTTTGTTGTCTTTGAAGGTAATGACAGAGACTGATGGAATATATTTTTCAGGTTTTTTTCTTTGGCATATTGTCCGTTGTCTTCCCTCTCCTTCTGTTCACTCCCCTAACTGTTTTCACAGTGGTTTTGTATCTATATCGCTATTAACTGTTTAGACTGTTGCAGAAACTCTGTAATAACAGAAATTAAACAAAAATGAATAAAAAAACACCAAGTGTCTTAAAATATTGTATTGCCATTGTTTTTAATGCCAAGTACTACTTGTAAATGTTAGTGTTTCAGATGTGGCCTCAAAAATATTACTATTATTATAACATTTATTTGAACGAAGTGCTGTAGCCCACTGCTGTAGTTATTGTTCATTGGTATGAAATAAATATTTATGAAATTTGATCATGTAGTTTGTGTTTTAACAAGTGTAAGTTGGCTAATCACACATTTAAATATTTACAACATACATTGACATCTATGATTACAAGTGCTGTGTGGTCTCCCAATGTTGAAGGGTTTTTCTAGACAACAACACAGAAAGGACAGTGAAGACAATCGGTTCCCTTCAGAGGTTCATTCATATAAAACTTGAATTAGGGAGAATGAGAAAAGTGTGAAAATATAGCCTAATGAGTTACCAGCATAAGCCTACATTTAATTTGATTAATTTTAACTTAGGACTGTCAATCAATTCAAATATTTAATCGCAACTTAATTGCAAATTGTATCTGTTCTAAATGTACCTTAATTTAATACTTTTCAAGTTTTAAATACTCCAATCAACATGGGCATGGACAAATATAGATACTTTATGCAATATATGTTTATTATTAGTGAAACCATAGTTAACAGAGCATGAAGACTAGACCAACGGTAATAGATGTTTTTCAAAGAACTTGTTCATTTCTATTAGACAAATGAAAAAAAAAAGAATACAGAAATATCAGTAATATTCCTATTACTTCTCTTTATTTGCTCTGAGCAATTTTCTGACACAAGCCGGTTTACATTTTTGCACGACAGAGCAGCTCACTTCTTCTGAACATCCAAAATCTACATTTATTATTTATTATTCCATTTGTTTGCCTCTCTGTGCCACATACTGTAGCTTATTTTGATGCAGCAAAAAAAAATTCAATAAAAATGTTTTCATTTATATATTTTCCTGTTTCTATTGTCAGACAAATGGGATGAATAGGAATTAATGACTGAAACACAACCCATTAAGACTGCATAACAAGCTCTCCCTTCCAAGATGTTAATCTGCACAAAAATCCTGATTTATAATCGTCATCCGATAAAATCAAATAGGCTACAAATAAGATAAAGACATTAGCTGTGCTGTGATTTTGGCCATACTTGCATGTAAAATTAGAGAAGCAACATATCTGTGTTTTAAGCTGAGCAGAGCAGACGCAGAGAGAGAGAGAGAGAGGTGTGTGACCTCTAAATCTAGATTAAAGACACATCTCTTTAGCCAAGCATTCATATAATGCATCTCATAATCTTGTACTGCAGTTATATCTAATCAAATGCACATTGTTATGCTTTAGCTTGGGTTAAACAAATAATTTTTGCTTGGATGGAACAACAGCTATGCTAAATATGTCTCTATTTGTCTCTTTGTTTCTGCCACGAGATTAACATACCGTGCTAACTAGGAATTACACAAGCTTCAGTCTGGATCCAACCCTTAAATGATCCGAGATGACCAAACACCTGAGAAGATATGATGTCAACCCCTCAGAGACTATACAGTATTGACCAAATGTTTCCATAAGTTAAATATATTAAGTTTCTGAAATACATAAAAATCATTGTGGAAACTTAATTTCCTGCATAGCTGCTTTGCAACGATTGTTTTGTGAAAAGCATTATACAAATAATCTTGAATTGAATTTGTAACTGGTTAAACTGCTGGTGCTATGATGGTAACATCACTCCCTCTTCACTATTACAGGGAAAGCATCATGTTGTGATTTTGTTCACTTCTCTTAACAGGCCCTTTTATACATACACAGAGGGACAAAAGTTGTGCACTTTTGCATAAACATTGTCTGTCCTGATCTCGCTTTTGTCCCACTGAACATAGATGTCTGTCTAGAGATGTGTGTGTATTACTCATTCTGTGCTGCACATCGAATTCACTCGCTGAATGTGAAGGCTCATGAATGTGGTCTGGTGACTTTACTGGAAAGGGAGAGGCAAATGAATGCTGTATAAAAGCCCAAAAAACTGTGAATCTGAATCAAACATCAAACCACAACACAGCTGCATATCATGGACGGTAAGCTTCATGTTTTCATTATTATAATTTATTTTTATAATATATAGTTTATTAGCCAGTAATTTTGTTAAACCTTTTTCAAAAAGCATAGTATTTAAGTTATTTAGCCATTTGTGGTTTTATAAAGAACTTATTGCAATAATCTTTAATACTGCATGTAATATTTTTAGATTTCTGATTATTTTACTATGCTATTGAGAAAAATATTTAGAATGGTTAATCATAAATGATTAACTGCTATTTTAGACTCTTAAATATTTCTAGTTTCTAGCTTTTCTGATTATTTAAAAAATTGTTTATTCTAAATTATACTAAATTTATTATATTTTTATAATAATAATAATACAATTTTATTTTAATACTAATTTATAACAAAATCCGTTTTTACTTTTTATATTTAGTCATTTGCAACTTAAAATTAATTTCTCTCTCTCTCTCTCTCTCTGTCTCAAAACATTTCCCTGATAATTAATATCACATTTGCTCATTTTTACACAGAGTTCAAGGTTCAAAATTTCGACCTGCAAAAGGTGAAAAACCAGATCCGCCACAAGACCGACGGTCTGAGTTCCAGCACTCTGGTTCTGCGGAGAGGACAGGCCTTCACAGTGACAATCAACTATGATGGACGACCATTCGATCCACTGAAGGAAAAACTGATCTTCCTAATGGTTCTAGGTGCGTTTGAGTGCTTGTGTGTGTGTGTGTGTGTGTGTGTGTGGGTGGGTGTGTGAATTGAAAATCCAACCTTATCTCACACCACCCTCCCTCTATTAGCCTATGATAAAACTAATCAGTAATCATTAGTTAGTCAGATCCAGAGTGACTTACTACAGTGTAACCGATGTAATTATTTGCAGTACTGACTAAAAATTATGATGGCTATGGAAAAAGACAAAGATGAAACTATAAGAACAAATATATTTGAGGTTTATTCCAATATGCAATTGTAAAAGCAGTTTGTGTGTTATTTTAGTTTCACTGATATACTATTAGATTTTATTAAGTATTTTGAATTGGAATATTATTACATTTTATGCTTTCAGTTGCATTTTAGTTTCAGTGCAAGTTGTGTTTTGCCATTTTTATGTCTTTAGATTTTTTATTTATGTGTTTTAGTTTAACTAAAGTATAATTATAAATGCTGTCTTACTAGTTGAAAAAAAATATGTTTAGATTTTTTTTATTATATAGGCCTGTCACGATTCCTTGATTCAATCCGAGTAGGCCTACTCGATTAAAAAAAATCTACGATTGCATTTTGTCCGTTGAGTAACCAACAAAACACAGAGAGGCGCACAAGAATCCATGAAATGCAGTATTATGCCTGTTTTACAAGGCTGCATGATATTAACCCATTTACAAATCACAAAAACCATTATGCTATTGTGAATTCACAAACGCCATGAATAAATTAAATAAATATATGCAATGCAGGTTTAATACGTGCACTTTAATTATTTACATGCATGTAGGTTATGTACGTGCCTCAGAGTGGCTCCGCTCACAGTAAATGCTGCTCCACACAAACTGTAATAATTTACATGGGTTTAACGTTCATCTGGGAACCCAACGTGCGCCGTTTCATCAGATTTGCAAGGTAAATAATTTATAAACCTACACAAACCGGAGAATACATCAATATCTTTCTCAGTAAGGCCTATGCCACCCGCTTCGAATGATGATGACAGCCTTCTCACTCTACCAGTAGGCGCAGCAGCCCTCTTCTGGCCCATATCTGTGACCAGTGTTGGGGGCAACGCATTACAAGTAACGCGAGTTACGTAATAATATTACTTTTTCAAGTAACTAGTAAAGTAACGCATTATTTTTTTAATTTACAAGAAAATATCTGAGTTACTTTTTTCCCATTTATTGTCAACAGTGCGCTGTGTGAACATGATCTTACTGTAGTTCTAGACTAAATGTGAATGTGCATTAATTCATCTCACTCGCAAAAAACAGATTCAGTATTTATCAAAAAGAATTAAAACAGTGAAATGCAAACTCAGAATATGACGCAAACCTGCAATAATGAAATCTGTTAAACAACACAAATGTATCTAATCCCATTTTATTAAACAATGTCTTTGCTGCTGACCTTTGATGATCCAGTTCAACATAAGCAAAAATAACTTTAACAATTGTGCTTGATTGCTTTTTAATTGCTGAAGAGTGTTGAATCTTCTCCTGAGTTCTACTGTACAGACGTGATTTACTCTTCCTTCAGCCTGATGTTTATTCATTACACTTTTTGGTGTGAAAGGCTTTTAGATTTGCTATAAATATAAATTATTGTATTAAAAACAAACAATCAAGCCCTGCTCATATTTAAAAGTAGCGAGAAAGTAAAGCAAAAGTACCGTAACGCATTACTTTCCATAAAAAGTAACTAAGTAACGTAATTAGTTACTTTTTTTGAGAAAACATTTAAAGTATCTTTCCCCAACACTGTCTGTGACCTGATAACCACTGATAACAACCATTCAATCGGGTCATATCATTGGAAGCGGGTGCCTATGCTAACTGTTCATCGCGATTTCAAAATAAAAGTGTAAACGTCTCGCACATTTTGATGTCCACACAAATTAAAGAAATTACAGTGGCTATTGCATTTCTGTCGTAAAGAAATGTCAAACATTAAAGATCAAGTGTATATTTGAATTAAATATTGTTTGGTCAATATTAAACAAGGATTAGATCGCACAGTGAATTGTAAAACAATCGTCTGGCTGTTGGCGTCATTTAATGCGTAATGTACATTAGCTGTATTGTTTATAATGCAATATGTATTTTAACACGTTTGTTCAATAAAACCATATATAATTACTTGCTTTTGATAATTATTACCTCTTTGCTGTTATATATGTTGTCTATTTTAAGTCATTTCAAAGGCTATTGTTAATACAATATATATTATTATTATTAATTATCCGATTAATCATCAGAATAATTAATTGACTGATTACTTGATTACCAAAATAATCGTGACAGCCCTAACATTTAATATATTTAAAATAGCGAGATTTTTATGGTTAGTTCACTATAATTAATTAATAGCCCTGGTATGAACTAAATACATTAAAAGTTAAGTTGCCCATAAAATAAATCCTTTTATGGGGGAAATTAATATTATTTGACTCCCAGAACCCAATTATCCAGCAGTATTTTGACACTCTCTTCTCACCGCAGGTCCGATTGTTGTGGAGGTCCCGGTCTCAAGGCTTGGAGAGCCCTCTCTGACTCAGTGGACCGCAGTTCTGAAGCAGAGCGTCCCGAACCCGACTGGACCCCGTGCTCTTTCAGTATCACTGTCCAGTCCTGCGTCTGCTTCTATCGGCGTCTACACGCTCCAGATGAGAGTCGAGGCCTGCTTGAGTGTGAAAACACACTCTCTCGGCCAGTTCACGCTCCTCTGCAACCCCTGGTGCCAAGGTGAGTGCTATAGGCTCTTAGTTGGCAGGCTTCAAATCACAGTGATTTTAGCATGATGCTGTGTGGTTTGGCTGATTGCTAATCCAAATCACAATACATTAAGTCTGATCGCTTAGGAAAGTAAATTAAGAAGCACTTCTTCCCGACAAGAGACATGATTTGAAAATCTTTTGTGTTTGTAGGACACAAATAAGCAAAATGTAGAAAGTTTGAGGTTGGCAACATGTTTTAAAGTTTTTGAAAGAAGTCTCTTCTGCTCATCAAGACTGCATTAATTTAATTAAAAGTGCAGTAAAACAGTAATATTGTGATATGTTAGTACAACTTAAAATAACAGTTTTTCTGTGTGAATCTATTGTAAAAAATAATTAATTGCTGTGATGCACAGCGGAATTTTCAGCATCATTACTCCAGTCTTCAGTGTCACATGATCTTCAGAAATCATAATAATATGCTGATATTGATTCTTTGCTACTCAATTATTGTTATTAATAAATCCTCACTGAATAAAGTGGTTTCAGAAACAAACTCTTTTAAAAAGTAGTTAGTGTCTTTAATTGCATTACTTTTGCTGCCGTTTTATACACCTCTAAAATCACAGTAATGCGTAGCCTCTTATCACTAACTGCTACCATTTATTATCTTTACACAAAGATCACCAATAAAACAAACAGTGTTTTTCTGCAGCTGATTCAGTGTTCCTGCAGTCAGAGGATCAGAGGACTGAATATGTCAAGAGTGATTTCAGCCTGCTGTTTAAAGGCAGCCACAGGAACGTTGTCTCCAGAGCCTGGTCGTTTGATCAGGTGAGATGTTTGACTGTTGACTGACTGCTCAGCACTGAAAAACAGCTTCACGTTAACTCCTATCATGCATTAATGTGTTTTCAGTATGAAAAAGACATACTGGACATCTGTATGAAATTGCTGCAGCTGAGTCCTCAACATCAAGCGGATATGGGTGAAGATCTGCAGAACTGCAGCAATCCGGTTTACATCGGCCGTGTGATCTCAGCGATGGTGAGGATCCGCTCACATTGTCTCCTCTGCTCTCTCTCTCTTCATGTATTAATATAGTCCCTCTGTCTTTCTAAACAGGTGAACTCTAATGATGATAAAGGAGTGTTAACTGGAAACTGGTCAGATGACTTCAGCGATGGCGTCAACCCTTCAAAGTGGTCCGGCAGCGCAGATATTCTCAGAATGTGGGCAGAAACACAATTCAGGCCTGTGAAATACGGACAGTGCTGGGTGTTTGCTGCTGTCATGTGTACAGGTGGGACAAATAGAAGTCATTGCATTCAAACGTTTGGGGTCAATGTGATGTTTTTAAAGAAATGAATACCTTTACTCAGCAAGGACACATTAAATTGATCTAAAGTTGAAATAAAGTAATTTCTAATGTTAAAAAGATTCAGATTTCACATAAATGGTGTTCTTTTGAACTTTCTATACGTTTTAAAGAGCAGATTATTTTATTTATTAGGTGAAATACTTTAATGGGTCATTGGCAATTGAATTAGTGCTACTGATAATCAATATCAAAAGTGTTTGTTTGTGTAATAGTAATGAGAGCCCTTGGCATTCCGACTCGAGTCATCACCAACTTCAACTCTGCTCACGACACAACCGGAAATATGGTGATCGAGGAATATTACAATGAGATGGGGGAAAAATTACCCATCAGCAGTGACAGCATCTGGTGAGTTATGCTAACATGTCTCTGTAGATATAGTGCTAAAACATACATTACTGTTCAAAAGTTTGGCGTCCGTAAGATTTTCCATGTTTTTGTTGGAAGTCTCTTCAGCTCATCAAAGCTGCATTTAATTGATCAAAACTACACTAAAACAGTAATATTGTGAAATATTATTACAATTTGAAATAACTGTTTTCTGTGTTACAAAATGTAATTTATTGCTGTGATCAAATCTGAATTTTAAGCATCATTACTCCAGTCTTTAGTTTCACATGATCTTCAGAAATCATTCTAATATACAAATTTGCTGCTCAAGAAAAATTTGGATTGCTTAGAAACATTGAACTTATAGAAAGTTCAAAACAACACCATTTATGTGAAAACTAAATCTCCTTTTTAACATTATAAATGACTTTACCTCAACGTTTGATCAATTTAATGCATGCTTGCATTTTAATGTCAGATTGTGAGCTGAAAGTGTTTGGCCTTATTCAGGAACTTCCATGTGTGGGTGGAGAGTTGGATGAAGAGGCCTGATCTGGGTGAAGGTTACGACGGATGGCAGGTTCTCGACGCCACGCCACAAGAGAAGAGTGAAGGTCTGTCTTTACAGTGATTTGTACAAGGCTAATGCATATGGAAAACTTGCTGAAAAGATCAGTTTCAAATAGGCTGGTTTATGCTGGTTAGTACTGGTCAAGGGGACAGTTTAGTTGTGGGCTTTGTTTTAAAACCTAGTGAACTGCTTACATAGCGTGTTATTCAGTTCATCCAAAGCATGCTATTTTTAGAGCTGGAATTTAATAATAATCATGCTTAAACATCCATATTCTGTCACAGGAATGTTCCGGTGTGGTCCTGCTGCTGTTAAAGCCGTTTATGAGCAGAAGGTGGATGCGCAATACGATGTGAGGTTCGTTTGTGCAGAAGTGAACGCTGAACTACATACGATAATTGTCAGAGATGGAAAGATATTATCAAAAAAGGTCGATAAACACAAAGTTGGAGCACTGATCTCCACCAAACATCCAGGATCCATGAGGAGGCAGGACGTCACGTCTGAATACAAAACTGTAAGAGGTAAGCGAAAGAATGATAATAGGATACAGAAACGTAATGTTAAAATGCTGTTTTCATACAAAAATCTCCTAATTTCACATTTAGATAAATTGCCATCTCTTCCACAAGGCGCTGCTGGTAAGCTATTCTAGCTTTCTAATGGTTCTTGAACACGTTGAGGAAACATTTTAACATAAAACAGACACATGGCAAACTTAAATTAAATCAATGCCAACTAAATCAATTTTAAGAATATTTTTATGATTTTCTTAAAAAAATTGTTATTCATTTAAGCTTGTGTCGATCGTCAACGTGACGCTGATGTGGAAAGACAGGGTAAATCCTAGCATTTGTTTTTCCTTAACACTGCTCTTTGTTTGTTTGAGTAATATGACTAAATACAATGATCAATCATGTCATTTCATGTAGCTTCAAAGGGAGTTGCAGTTTCTCTCCAGCTTCTGAAAGCACCTGTAATCGGAGAAATAATTTCTTTCTACGTCACAATCACTAACAATGAGGTCACTCCGAAAGAGCTGAAAAAACATGTGAACGCTCAGAACAAGGAGTACAACCGCAATCCCACTGGAACCTTCTGGGAGGCTCATGACGACGTGAAGATCGGCCCGAATGAAAGTAAGAATCCTGCAAAATATACTTATAAACAATCAACTAACTCACAATCTGAATGTGTTTTACACATGTATCTTCTGAAGGGTGGACGATATGACAGGAATATTATGATTTGTTCCACAATCTTATCATGATTGATTTTAATGTTGCTTTATAAGAAACTGATTTTCCTGTTTAAAAACATAAAGCCATTTAAAGTAACAAAACAAAATGGAAAACGACAAACTGCTGATTTTGGGTTCAGATGAATGGACTTAAATCCATAACATCTAAATTGATGCTAACATCTATTGTGCTCGACAAATGTTGCTTTCAGCAGATATACATTATTAAAATGTCTTTATCCTGTGGCAAAACAGGATTTGAATTAATAGCCCTGGTATGAACTAAATACTAAATTTGAATCAAAAACAGAATGATCTGGCTTTAGCTTTGTAAAACATAAAACATTTGCATGAAACAAAAACAGCAGATGGGCTGAATGAGAATGTAAATCTACTCTCGGACAGCATTTCCCCGGGTACCGTATTAAACAAAGCAGCATCAAGGCAAGATGAAAAAATAATTAATAATAACTTTGGGAAGACAGTCACTTCCCCTGAGAGATACATTAATATAAATTTCCACCCCAAATTGTATCACGATTCGTTTAATGTCTCAACTGACTTGAACATTCAACCAGCTCTGTGTAGCACCTGCTTCACAAAGTAACTAAAATTTAGACCAACACACTGAACCAGGTCAATGGGCCAATCAGAAGATGCCAAATTCAGGAGGCAAAGAACACAAAACACAGATATTGAGTTTTTTTAGATTTTTGTTCTATTCACAGTTGTATTTTTTTCTTTTCTTTTTTGTAATTGATTAAAGAGTTGCTTTAACGAACAGTGAACTACAAATGAGTGTTAGAAGGATGAATCACAAAGTGTTGACAGAACATTACAAGGGAAAATTTGAAAATAACATACAATCAAACTAAAATTTTGTTTGGAACATGACAAATTCTAAATTAAACATGACTCTTCAATTAAATTTAGTCAAATCCATATCCTGTTTCTTGTACTCCACCAGCTGTTAAAACATGAGATCTTTGTTTGTAACTCTTAGCTTCTTTAAGTGAATTACGCCTATTTATTGTAGACTAATAAAGTTGATTTCATTTTAAGGCTCTATTCAACGTTGCACTTTAACCTATATTGGTCCAACATGGACATTTAAAAAAGAAACATGACCAAATTAAGATACATTCAAATGGATTTATTAAATTATCTCCTTGAACATTGTACAATTAATAAACCAGATAACCCTTCTTGTCAGAAAATATGAGTAACCAAACAAGATGTGAACTAAACCACAAAACAGCAAACAATAAAGGTTATTTACCTCAGTCCATTCAACAAATCAGTATGAATTCAGAAAAAAAAAACTGTTTAATAAACAAAAGAGTCCATCAGCAGAAGAGGCGATGAATTGATAAAAGATGAAAGTTGAAGGTTCAAACTCAGTCTATGGGTGGCTCGCCATCTTTTCCTTTCTTAATGCAGCTTGATGAATCCACACCAAGCACGTAACCAATCCAAATTTCAATGCATACAACAAAACTGGAAAACTGTACACAGGACAACATTCTTAGAAACCTCATATAACTCCGTGTTGACAGTATGCACTTTTCACTATAAGATTAACATTAATTATTTACAGCATAGGCCATAATATCGCATACAATGAACACATCTCTTCATTTGAACAGGCATAGTAATACAACAGTCTTAATTCATTAGAAGTACAAAAATAAATCTGCAACTCCACGTCTCATCCTAAGGACCAGTGTTTTTGAAAATGCTTTTACACCACGAACTACAGCGATGACTCATTAATTTCAAGGCTCTCTGACGAACACAGCAGGCAGGGGCGTAGCCATCATTTCAAAAGTGGGGGGGACGGAATGTCTAGTGTTATACCTGTTTTTTTTCAGTTAACCCTTGTCTAATTGACAGGTTTTATTTTTAATCATACGTTTTTGCTTAATATGCTTTAATGATTATATTATTATATATGATTATAAAACAGAAGGAAAGAAAGAAATATTTAAATACTATAATGCATTTAACTTGCTAATTATTCAACAAGAGCAATAGGCAGTCACTCAACATTGTGCAACACTATTCGGATACCACATGCCAAATTACGCTGCTTGACTTTTCGTAAAAAAGTGAAGAGCTTTTGTTTGAACTCATCGAGTTATTCATCATTGAATACAGCGCACAAGTGGCCACGGTGGTGCGTGCACGCAAGGGCAGTGGCGTGACAAATCAGTGACTGATTGCCATGCAAACGGAAACGTCATTTATAGACTGTTTTGTCTCTTTGAATTTTAAATCATTCTGCATTTATATACATTGCTCCATCAAAACCTCAACATGTCGAGAACACAACTGTCAAATGAAAAAGTGCAAGTTTACTTTTTATAAAAAGTGGGTGGGACACGTCCCCCGCGTAATCTACGCCCCTGACAGCAGGTAAGCTTCTTTACAAACTTCACAACTGATCAGTATTTTTAGCTCTGAATAACTAATCTACTTTATTTAATCATTGTACGAAAAACTGTAGTAATTTCTTCTAAAGTAACTTGGTTTCAATCAAAATTCTCAAGTTGCATTCACATGCGTTATCTCTGTTCCTTCTCTGTCTGTACAACAATGCCCTGTCTTTTGTCAAGTAATTAACTGAGCACACTCAATTGGACAATTTACACTGCAGTGCTGATTCCAACTATAATTTGGATTAATTTCTCTTGATAAATTTATTACATATTATATTTCTCAATAATTAATATCTCCTTTTCAATATAGAGGTGAGTACAATTCTAAGATTTTTCATGATTATCACTGATATTCTTTTATGTGTCAGTACACCTGCTACAATATCACAGTCATGTGAGATGTATATACTGTGATGATATTTATCATGGAATGCATTCTGCAATCCATATAATAGTAGGCAGATTATAAATCACATTGCATAACCTAGACATGCATAACACTATTCTTCTACTTGCAAAAGCAAAAACATTAATCTGGACCACATGATTTTTTACTACAAAAACATGACGAAATGATTCATTAAGAATTTCTCAGTCAAATCCATGAATCCTGTTTCTTGTACTCCACCAGCTGTGACTAAAAACAGGAGATCTCCTTCAAGGAGTACATGCTGAAGGAGGCTGTGGAGGATTTTCTGGTGAACCTGGCCGTGGTTATTGAGGATGTGAAGTCTCAGGAGAGAGTGCTGGCTTCAGAGGAGTTCAACGTTGGCACCCCTTCCCTCGAAATACAGGTATATGCTGGTCCAACATGGACATTTATACTAGCTTTAAAAGAAACATGACCTCCTCTAACTTTGACCATTTTGTAAGAATCAACAAGAGGTTTTGTGACTAAATTCAACCATTTTAGATTTGTTTTATTATTATTAAATTATCTCCTCAAAGACATGACAAACATAGCGATTATGTGCTTTGGTAACAATTTACTTAAAACCTTTATCAATAATGCATTATAAAAGTATTTTTATTACGTCAATTATGCCTTGTAATGCACCTTATACTGCATTGTTTGAACTCATTAATAATTGTGTAAATTATTATAATAGTAATATTCTCTTCATTGTTACACCTTCAATGAATGAATGAGGCATTTATACAGCGCTTTATTGTGCATTGCTGTACACCAAAAGCGCTTTACAATCATGTGTCTCTCCTCAACCACCACCAGTGAGCAGCATCCACTTGGATGATGCAACGGCTACAGTCCAATTTACACCCCAGTGTGCTCACCAGGGGTGAAGAGAGTCACAGAGCCAATCAAGTGGATGGGCATTATTAGAAGGCCATGATTGACATGGGCCAGAGGTGGACATTTGGCCAGGACACCGGGGTTACACCCCTACTCTTTACGAGAAGTGCCATAAGATTATTTTTAAAGACCACGTCTCATCCTGAAGGACCGTGCTTTTTACAGTATAGTGTCCCCATCACTATACTGGGGCGTTAGGACCCACACAGACCACAGGGTGAGCACCCCCTGCTGGCCTCACTAACACCTCTTCCAGCAGCAACCTAGTTTTCCAGGTACTGACCAGGCTCCCATCCAGGTACTGACCAGGCTCAACCCAGCTTAGCTTCAGTGGGCAACCAGTCTTGGGCTGCAGGGTAATATGGCTGCATAAATATAATGCATTAAAGCATGACATACAACCAATTTCAGATGTAAGGAATCTTTAAATACTATAATGCATTTTAACTTTGGTTGTAATTATTTATGAAAATATATAATGCATTACAACGTACATTATGAATACTTTTACAATGTGTTTCGCATGAAGAATTACATTTTTGCATAACAAATTCACAAGTAAAAAAGAACTAAAGCAATTAGTGTTTTCTTCCAGATTCAAAATGAGTTATCGGTCATCATTAACACACCACAAGTGGCCACGGTGGTCTTCACGAACCCGTTCAACGTTGCAGTGAGCGGAGAACTGACCGTATCCGGTTCAGGACTCTTGGAGGAGAAGGCTCAAATGAGGTGCGTAAAGTGTGTTTTTTGAGTCTTTAAAGCTCTTTTCTGAGCATCAACAAAAGTGTCACAGTGTCACAATTTCCAGAAGAATCAACTTCCAAATGTATCTGCATCCTATGTTTGTATAAGATAAAGTATTTTAACATCCAAAAAATGACACACAGTACCCTTAAGTTTAATCCATTTCTGTCTTCCTACATTTATTTATAGAAAATAAGTTATTTTAAGTTTCCCAAGTCTGCAAAACCATTTCAGAATTTACCATGGTAACCATAATTCTATAGCAACAAAAATGCCATAATGAGTTTAGTTTTTTTACAACAATATTACAGTCAATATATTAACAGTCAAGTAATTAACGTATCAACTTAATAAAGATCCCATGTTCATTTAATTTCAGTAGTAACAGTTTAATTATGGAAGATTTGATGGTCTCTCTTGATAAATTTAGTTCACATGCCTGATGAGTGAGTCTGACGACCATCAAAGAGTAGAGTACATGCAGTT
Organism: Gymnocypris eckloni scoliostomus; assembly: GCA_027564155.1. NCBI lineage: Eukaryota > Metazoa > Chordata > Actinopteri > Cypriniformes > Cyprinidae > Gymnocypris > Gymnocypris eckloni. The sequence goes on from CM050414.1 coordinate 18,319,858, forward strand.
TTCAATCAGTCGGAGGGGTAGTTTCTAAGATTTTTGACATGATTATCACTGATACAGTGTTACAGTGTCTTTTAGAAGTGTCAGTACACACTTACAATATCACAGAAACTCATGTGAGTTCATTTGTGTGATATACCTGCAGATTTACACTATATACACTTTAAACTCTTTATAAATCACTAAACCTAGACATGAGCAGCAGTAATAGTGATGCTTGTAACAGTAAAAGTGATGCTTGCCTGTTTTTGTTCTAAACCCTGTTTTATATTTTAGGCTTACGATCCAGCCTCGAGAAACCATAAAGAAGCCCATCAGTTTCACTCCCAGGATGGTGGGTGTCAAGATGCTTTCTGCTAGCTTAGTGTTGGAGAATCCTCCCACCATCCTGCACGGATTCAAGACCATCAATGTTCAAGCATCTTAGAGTCAAATACCTTCTCCAAATGATTGAATGATTGAGCAGTAGATAAAGATTCATGTAATATTGTATTGTTAACTCTAATTTTATTAATTGAATGTTTATCTGAAGCACTGAATATGTTTTTAATTTTATTTCATCAATACTTCGGGTTCTTTCCATGCTGGCAAAGACATTCTTTATAAGTAGATTTCACATTTCATCTTGCTCAAATTTCTCAAGTGCTTATATACTTCCCAATCAGCATTGCTTCTTGTCTGACGAAATACTGGCCGTGCTTTATCCCTTAGCCTAAACATACTAATAAGCTCAGACTTAACCCAAGGGAGATAATTACCCTAACAGTTTTCCAGGGAGCATGCTTATCCACAACATTAATTAACTTTGTACAAAGAAAATAACAAGCATCTTGTATATTAGGAATTAAATTAAATCTATCCCAATTGATAGAAATCAAATCATTAATAAATGGATTTAGATTCAGTTTTTTATATTGTCTGATTTTTTTTTTATTAATCTATAAGGTGATTTAGGTAATTTAATTTTCCACACACAAGCTATAATAGAGTGATCACTAAAGCAGTCAGACATAACACCTGCCCTTAGAAATATGTCAGAATGTGAAACAAGTATCCAATCAAGAAGAGACTGAGTTGCAGCAGTAACTCTCGTAGGCTCAGTAATTAGCTGGGTAAGATTTCAACTATTAAATATTAGTTTTGTCTTTATCAGATGATTTATCTAACCAGGTTTTGTTAAAATCACAGAGTAATATAATTACATTTTTACCAAAAATATAATTAATGGTGGATATCAGACAATTGAATGACTCCACTGGTGAAGAGGGTTGTCTGTATGTGCTTCCAATAGTTATACATTTATTTAAGGTATAACCAACTCAGATACAAGACCAATAGAAACATAGATAGCCACACCTCCACCTCTGGAGCACCTGTCATATCAATAAAAAACATTATTGGTAAGATTTATTCCACTGTCTGAAACACTGATATTTAGCATGTCTCAGAGAGTGTAACAATATCCGGTTTGTTTAAATCAACCTACACACGAAGTAAATACATTTTGCGCATAAAACTTCTAATATTCAAATGAATCATTGTTAACCCATACAGCCTGAAAATATAGCATAATAATGATGACACATATCAGATATGAAAATAAAAACTGAATCCCAAAAATATTGCAAGGGTGCAGAAACGACAAAATAAATAAATCACAATGAAACAAACAAGCAACACACATAAATACAAAACAAACAAACAAAACAACAAATAAACAAACAAATACCACAACACTACTCAACAAGGATGCTAATACTGTAAATGACTGTCCCCAAGAAAAACATAAATAATTAATTCCCCAATGCACACAAATGATTCACTGGCATGTACACTGTAAAAAAAAAAATGATTTTTGTCTTATTTTCCATTACAAATATCTAAATGTTTTTAAATCAAGATCAATTTCCTTAAGAAGCAAAATTACATTGATATAAAGTCTTGTTTTAGTTCAAATGTACTGTCATGGTCAGAATTATTGGCACCCTTGGTAAATATGAACAAAGAAGGTTGTGAAAATGTATCTGCATTGTTAATCCTTTAAAACTTTTATTTTAAAAACATCACAAAAATATAACCTTTCATTGGAAAATAGGAATTTCAAATGGGAGGAAATATTATTATGAAATAAATGTTTTTCTCTAATACACATTAGCCATAATTAATCTCCATTTGCCAGTTTAACAGCTCCACATTTTCTCCTATAATGCCTGATGAGGTTAGAGAACACCTGACAAGAGATCAGAGACCATTCTTTCATCCAGAATCTCTCCAGATTCACAGCTCCGAGAGGGGGCTTTTTCTCTTCAGTTCACCTCACTCATTTTCTACAGGGTTCAGGCAATAGGACTGGAATGGCCATAGCAGAAGCTTGGTTTTGTGCCCAGTGACCCATTTTTGTGTTGTTTTTGAGAGTTGGATTATGGTCCGGTTGGAAGATCCAAACATGGCCCATTATAAGATTTCTAACAGAGTCAGTCACTTGTTGATTTTTTTATCTGTTGGTATTTGATAGAATCCATGATGCCATGTATCTAAACAAGATGTCCAGGACCAGCAGAAATATAGGCCCACAATAGGGATGCAACGATTATAGATTTTGTTGGTACGATTATAGTCTGAGGAATAATCACGGTTTCACGATTATTGTGCATTTATTCGTTTCACAACATAAAATTACATTAACACACTTTAGATATTAAAGTGTTATTTATTGCTGCCTTTTGAAATAGCACAGTAACCAATACAGCTCAAAATAATAATACTTAAGAAAAAAAAGTCCATCTCTCCTATTGGAATTAAAAAGGTGACCTCTGCTCAATAAACATCCATGTCAGTATTTCCATTTTGAAAATAACAAATGGAAATAGATCACAAATGTATTTGATGTTTTCATTTAGTATATTCTTTCTACATTTCTTTTTGGACCTGAGGTACAGAAATTAGAAAGATGGTGAAAAAAAGACTTATGAAAAATACTAAAACAGGAATAATAAATCACAATGTTAATTAAGTATTATTAATATTAATATAAACGTATTTATCCCACAGAGGACACTGTTACTAATTAGGGGAATAAACTGAACTGTTATTGTAATCAACTATCATCCATGCTAATTCATTTAATAATCTTTATTCATCTGATTTTATATATGGCCTGAGAAAATCATGTCTATTATTTTGGTTTTCGAGATCGAGATCCCCACACAAACATTTAGGATGACAGAAACGTGTCAACGCTGCCCAGCGACTTTCATTAATAAAATAGCTTAGATACTGGATCGCTACATTATATTAATCAGCAAAGAGGGGGGTAAAATTACTGTTTAAATCACTAAACTCAAATTGTCATAGTGTATAGTGACACGCAGAAGCAGGTGACGTGGGCTAATTCACACATGCAACCAAAAAAACAGCCCCTTCATTTACCTCCATTTGTTTTTAAGGCAGTCTTACCCTTACCAACATGGCGGACACGTCGCAAGTGGAGGTGACATATTGTCTTGCCCTGACCAACATGGCGGACGCGTCGCAAGTGGAGGTGACATATTGTCTTGCCCTGACCAACATGGCGGACGCGTCGCAAGTGGAGGTGACATATTTCCGGAAGCTGCAACCTGATTGGCCCCTATCTTTAAAGCCCATCCCACCCCTAACAAGACCTTAATCAGGTTAGAAGCCACATTGAATTTAACGATTAAAAATGAGGGATAATGGCGAGTATGTTATAAAGGGTCCTTTCACAACATTTACAATATAGTTTTTTCTACTCTATATATTTTCGTAAATAAAATGATTCTGCAAGATGAATTACATGAAAACTTGTGTCTGTTCATTACAGTGAGCACTGAGCACAAAATCTCAGTACGCTTTTTATGAGTTTTTTTATACATGGCTAATTTAACGCTTTCCACCGTTTCAGATGGAAAACGCATGAAAACACTAGTGTAACGTTAGACAGAGAGCGTTTTGAAACGAAAACGACGTTTTCAAATGTAGGCTATCCTGATTAATTTAGCTAGACATAGCCTAGGTCAGGGCCAAAAATACATTATGGGTCAAAATGATCGATTTATCTTTTATGCCAAAAATCATTAGGATAATAAGAAAAGATCATGTTCCATGAAGATATTTTGTACCGTAAATATATCAAAACTTCATTTTTGATTAGTAATATGCATTGCTAAGAACTTTATTTTGACAACTTTAAAAGCAATTTAGATTTTTTTTGCACCCTCAGATTCCAGATTTTCAAATAGTTGTATCTCCCAACAAACCACACATCAATGGAAAACATCAATGAAGTATAAATCAAAATTTCGAAAAATTGACACTTAAAACTGGTTTTGTGGTCCAGGGTCACATATTGTGTAGCTTCTGTAACGTTACTGTTCATTAATGCTGTGAATTACCACTGTATCATTCATATTTATTACCTGGAGAAGACTTGAAAAACACATAAAGCATATCGTCTTCAGGTTTCATCAGTTAAGTTTTATGCTTGTTATTCAGCTTAGCTACAGCGATAGACGGATGCCTGTAAAAATGCACTATTACTTCTCTATGAGTCCGTTTTGGACTTTCTGCGCGAGAGCACCCTCTGACTTCGAGAATGAACGAAACCTACAGCGCGTGAGAGTGTTCAATGCTCCGTGATGTTCACATCGTTTTGGATAACAATAAAACGCATCCAAAACGACGTTACTATATTTTCTCTTTTAATTTAAAACTATATTTACTTATATTGGCCCTTGAAAACCTCTACTTTAACACACTTAACCGAGAAAAAGTGCAGGGGAAGAGTTTAGGTTGTATTAAAAGTCGGGGGGACACCTTCGCTACAGGGAGCCATCGCAGAGGGATGAAAGAGCCGCGGGTTGCCGACCCCTGGCCTAGGTGCAGGCCCGGAGTGGCCATCGGGAGAACCGGGAGAATTCCCGGTGGGCCACTCTGCCCCGCTCATAAATTGGGCCGTCAGACTCGCCTGCTTTTTTTTTTTTTTTTTACATACACATAATAACGTATATGTGTTTAAGTTACCGTGTGACTGATAACTAAGCTAATAACAATAGATTTGAATTTATCATTAAAATGTGACGTTTTCTGTTGTCAGAGCGCGCGCGCTCTCTCTCTTCCTCTATACAAGCACGTGTCCCAGGTCGTTGCCATGGAGACAAACCGAAACCATTAATGCTGTGGTGTGAGTTAGCGAGAGTGCGCTAATCGCGGGAAGAATAAGATGGATAGTAATAAAAAGATTCATAGAGGAGCTGAAAAAGCCAGGTTAAAAAAAGAAAGGTATCGGAGGATGATGCGGCCAAATGTGCCAAACTGACAAATATTTTTTTCAAGAAGAGAAACGAGCAAACGTGAACTGGCGACTCAAGGTAACCTACAGTGACTAGCAACATTTACAGTTGTGCATTTGGCAAACGCTTTTATCCAAAGTGACTTACATTGAAGGAATTTTTTTTCTATTGATTGTCTGTAATGTAATTGATTTTAGCCTGTTGACTTATTTTAAATGTTATTGTGGTTTAATAAAGATAAGCCTGATGCTGAGGGAAGTGAGAAAAAGAAAGACAAGGACAGAGACATTGATCTTCAGTGAGACAACAGCAGCCAGGCAGAAGGTCCCTGACAAACATACCAAACTGACAGATATTTGTTCAAGACAAACAAGCACACAGGAACTGGCGACTCAAGGTACAGTGACTATAGTCAAAAACAAATAAACAAAGTTGCAGAAACCAGTGCACTGCTTAGACGGTTGTTGATGCTGTAAGGCTTTGCCATTTTCAGCTCTGAGTGTAAACCAAAACTTGGGAAGAATGGTAGAAGGCCTTTCTTTCTTTATCTCTTTCTTTCTTTTGAGATGCTTACTGATTTTCCATTTAGTTATTAATTTTGCATTTATCAGACGCTTTTATCCAAAGCGACTTACAGTGCATTCAGCATATACATTTATTTTCAGTATGTGTGTTCTCTGGGAATCGAACCCACAACCTTTGTACTGCTAACGCAATGCTCTACCACTGAGCCACAGGAACATAATGACTAACATATATGAATATTAATGACTGCTTGGCAGCTTTCAATTTTGAATTGAACTTTTTTTTATAATGTTACAGTTGTATCTTTTGTAGCAGAAATGTTTCATATAGTTTATTTCATTTATTTTATGTATAACATTGACATGGATATAAAAAACAATAGTGCAAAAAGTATATTTCTTACTGCATAACTTTATTTTTGTTTGAATGCAAACCATTATTTTCATAATGTAACAGTTGGACACTTTGTTGCAGAAAACTCGGTATGTGATTTGTTATTGATATTTATGGCCATATTTACATTATTCAGATTTTTTATTGAAACGTCAATTAAGAAACAGATCTGTCATTTATTCAGGTTCCACCACGGTGGGAGGGGGTTGGATGGGGATTGGTGGTGGGCTGGTCTTGAGCATTACACTCCCAGGCTGAAAATGGATCCCACTCCGGCCCTGCCTAGGTGCAACCCTGAAATCTGGTTGATGACATGGTGTTTTACCGACAAATTAGGTAGAGCTTTTACCGTATAAATATTATACCGAGAGAGCTCAATGCGCTGCAACTTCAGAAAGCACATGCAAATAGAAAAAATTTTCATCATTTTGACAGCAGATGGTGCAAATGCTCACAACACAAACAAATAAAGAAACACACTCCAAACGCTCACAACACAACCAAATACATTTTATTTGCAGCGCGTTTCTTTTTTGGTTGTGTTTGCAGCATGTGCGTTGTCAAATTGACGAAAGTGTTTTCTATTTGCAGCGCGTTTCTTTTTTTGGAAAAAAATTTGAGAAAGTTGTTTCCTTAATGTGTTTTCTGAAGTTGCAGGTTGAGCTCTCTCGGCCACCGTAAAGCAGAGTAGGAGATAATGGATATATTTTCAAAATTTCAGTAATCCACCAATAGGAATAAGGCAAGACACAAAGCAACCAATAGCATTGTTGAAAATGCTGAGTTGTGGACTGCCACTAACCTGCCACTCATGACTATAATAATTTATATGCGTTTTTCCAAATAAAAGCCAAATGTTAACTTTATGGTTAACATATTCAATGGTGTGCCATAGCCAAGCCACATATGGCTCTCAGTTGTGTGCTGTCATCTGGACCATTTACCTCAAAACAAATTGTCATCCAAAAGACACATTTCCTCCCATTCTAAAGCCATGGCAAAACATATGTGGTGAAAGTTTGGCCCATATCTACTCATACCTTGGGAAAGTGTGACGGCTATCAGCCACATTTTGCCCAAATGTTCTTGCCATCTGGGTACTGCTTATGCCAGATTGAGAATGATGATTGTTAGATCTACAATAGATTAATATTGCCAAATCAGTTTGCATAGTTTTAAATTGTGATTATTTTACATTTTAAATAGTTTTAAGTACTTTTTATTGGCATTATAAAAATAATAAAAAAGTTATTTTTAATCAATTTAGAGTAGCTACACTCAAAACAGCTCATCGCTGAGGCATACCCTTTAAAGGAACACATTTGTACTGTGCCTACCTTACTCCTAAATGGTTCGTAGTAGAGCCTTAACGGTAGGTTACATATTACCACTCCAATTTTATACTGCAAAGGTATAGGAAGGAAGGAAATGCTTCTGGAGCTGCATTTAGGTGTCTTTAAACAGACTCTTTATGCAGCTCAGAGGTGATTTAAATGCATTTAGTCTACACATAGATTAAAAATTAGCAATTTGAGGTAGGTCTGAGCAAGCATAATTTAGTCTGGCTTTGATTTTTGTCTTCACACTGAATTTTTATTTTTTGAGCAGGTGCAGCCTTAATGCAGAATGTGTAAAGGTATTAATATGCAACTTTTAAGGGTATATGTACAAATGTGTCCCTTTAAGGGTACTGTCCCACTTACAAGCTGTTTTATTTTTGCACTTTTTATAATGGGATATGACACTGTTTACAGTATTTTTGCTTTTATGTTATTTCTTATGAACATTTCTGTAGATTGAGCACACAGGTATGTATGAAGACATTTATGCATACAGGGAAAATGACAAGCAAGGGCATGTTTCGGATGACGATATCATTATACTTTCACAAGTAAATCCAAACACCCACTTTCCTTCATGTTCTCCAGCAAGACCATTTTTTTGCTGCCCTTTCTCATATTTATCCTGATTTACTTGTTTTCATCAAACCAATTAAAGATTGAGTCAGGACGTTTGTGTTATCGGTGATAGTTCTGGAGGTCTGGTTTATTTTAATTTTAAGATTAAGCAAAAACCCCTTTCTCACAATGTTTTTGAACCCACTTATCTTTTCCTGTCAGTCTTTTTCCTTTGCTTTTTGTGCCAAGTAACAATGGGGTCTGCCATGTTATAATGTCTTTTGATTTTTTCTTTGTCCCATTCTCTCTTAGCTTGTTTTTAACGTATGCAGTCCACTGTATCTCATTTCTTGATCTGAATCAATAAAATAATACAATGAAAACACAAAACCTTTCACTATTCCTTTAATATAAGAAACTATTATTTTCTCATTACCTCTTTAGAAACGTTAACATCACTTCACAAATTATATAATATATACAAATTATAATAAGTTACACTTTGAAAACAGAAAATATTTAAAATGAATATAACAAAAGCGCTGTGAGGTGAATTACCACAACTGTAACATTACACCAAAAACCAGCATTCTTGAGGATAAAAACCAAAGTGAAAGCACCTGACTGTTCTCGAAATACTGTAAACCCAAAGCCTGGTGGACAAAGAGGAAGGACAGTGTTTGCGCAACCGTGTATATTTAACGCTACAATACATTTGAAAAGCCTGGGCTCTGCAGAGCTTATGGTCCAATAACAGAGGAATTTTTACAAGTATGGAAAGTTATTTTGGAACGGTCACGTGGACTATGAACTGACCTCAGCAGCTATTGCTTATGTAAGCTTTGCAGTATGAAAGTTGGTGGTCACTGAACCAAAAGTCTTGTAAGTAACAGACTCAATGTTCATTAAAGGAGTTGTTGTATCAAATATATAAATATGCTGAGTATATGCAAACCTGATTGTGAAAATAAATCACATTAAATAACCTTCAATTGAATGCTAAAATGACAATACACATAGCAAAACACAACACAAACTGTAGTGTCCAGTCCTAAAATGAATGTTAGGATTTAAGAAAAGAGTTATTAATTGTCAGTCATAAATCATCAAATCTAATGCTAAAGTGAAATGTGAATTATGTTGAGATGCTGAAAGTCCATAAAGCATCATTCTGCATCACAGTTGTAATCATAAATATTGACCAATCACAGAAGTCCATTATTGAGATGGTCATGCAAATGAGGCTACTTCCATGAGTATCTGTATTGCCATTGAAACGCAAGGCACCTGAGCGATGACATAGGCGAATGAACGTGTCGGTGCTTTGAGTGCCAACAGGTATGCGATGCTGTGGAGAACTCGACCCAGGAAAAAGACCAGAAAATGAAGTCGTGCAACTGCATACGAGGGGCTAGTCATGGAGTAGACGGCTCCGAGAAATAAAAAGGGTAAAATGTTTTCCATATCATTGACGTGTGCTCTGGAAGAAAGAAAAACACACACACGGTGCAAAAATGAATGCAGGTACACCACAATTAAAAATGTATGTGATACTGTAGAGGAAAGAGTAACTGCTGAAAGCTGTTTAAAACATAAATAAGACGTGTATTTGGTAATGAATAGCAAGCAAACAATCGTGTTGCCATTTATGAATGATAATGTAGTTTGGCATAGCATGATCATTCTTGTTTAGTCATAGCTCATGGTGAGTAAGTTATTTTCCAGTTTTGACCACATCCCTCACCTATTCCCACATTGTTCGTTGAGCCTTTCTTTTGACTGCTTCTAGGTAATGTTATACCCTAAACAGTGAATTTCATTCAATCGCCCTTTGAGGTGTTTTGAATGTTCCAGTCTGTGGAAATACATATGGAAAACTGCTTTTCTCAGAACCAAGTAACTGAGGAATGTACACTTAACATCTGGCTTTGATCAGGACTTGAGCTATAAACTGTCTGGCTCTGTCTAATGGCAGCATGCCTGGACAGTAAACGTTGCCAACATCACACGACCTTGCAATGTAAATTTACTTTCACTCTGAATCACTCTCACACTGCGTCATGGGATGTCCCATGAACAAATCACAGCAATAGGAAGTTGTAAGTATTTCCTGTACCCGCTTAAAAAATTAATCATACTATGTAGACATTCACATTACCACATTATGGTCAAATTTACCTATATTAACTCGACACTTATCTACGTAGCAGTGCTTGGTCATGGTTGTGAAATGCTGCATTACACAGATTCTTCCTCGTCTATTTATCGCAACAAGGACTTTCCATTAAAAGCCCTTGCAATTTTAGAAGAGGAAATAACTTTCAGTTAGGTCTATGTGTTAATTACAATTTTTCTAGCTTTAGATCCTGATATAACATCTGATTGTATGCAACAGGCTTAAAGAGACCATAAACTAGATGATATGCACCACTGTGACCACACATTCTTTTCAAATATGAATCTGTTGCTTGCTTGGCAGCTAAATAATATTAAAAATTATTTTAATGAAAGATAATAATAAAGATCATGGTGATTTATTATAATCTTTGAAATGTCTTGTATTTAAAAACAATTCTGTAAGTGCCTCAAAAGATGTGTCTGTTTGTCATTGAAAACATTTTTGTTGACCTGTCAACGTAAAGTTGTTGATCCAAACAAGAACTTTTAACCATTATTACTATTTAACCCTGTCTTCCTGTTTCTGTTCACATGTATGTATTTGTTAACCAGAGTTGTAGTAAAATACCTTTGTGAATGCATTGCAATTAAGGTCAAATAACCGTCTTGTCAGGACTTGCTCCTGCTAACTCTGGCAACCACAAGCTACCCTTCTCAGGTTCTCAAGATCACACCAGTGAATACCTTTGAATTGTTTACAGGAAACATGAATTTCCAGAGCCACTACACAAAATAAGTAATTTCAGAGCAATAACATCTTCATTGGCAGGCATGTTTCCTAAAGATAAGTTAGAAACTGCCAAACAAAAACATGCAGCACCCTGCAGCTTAAAGTAATGAGTCTCATAATTAGAGGTGGGCATAGATTAATTTTTAATCTAGATTAATCAATTCAGTTGAATAAAAACCCAAAATTCTTTTTTGTTATTATATTGAACTGAAAGCCATCTTATTATGCACAGTGTTGCACAGATTAAATTTCATGTAAATCATCCATGCTAACACACACGTCTTCTATTTTTATTTTTAGACATTTCACTCTCTATAGATATATTTTTCAAAGACGGAGTTTCAAGTTTCTCGCTCAAGTTCACATGAGACCTAAAAGCATCCTGTTTGCTTAAAAGCTTAACGTTTCGTTGTTATTCTGAGTGCACACAAATACACGAGAGTCTTTACAGATTCGAAAGATGTATTAGGCTTTTTATCTGTATGACCAAACATGACGGAGATTTTAAGAGCAAGTGAACGCACCAGCCTGTCCTGCAGCAAACGCTTCCCACACAAACACTTCAATAGCGCACATTTCTCTAGGTTAACATCATATTGAGCGGCCATGTAAAGTTGCTACTACATACATCTTTCAGATGAAAAGCCATTTTGAGGTTGATGAATGATAGGTGAGCGTTTGGATGTCCTGCCCGATTGTATTACCACATAGACCAGCCGTTAACAATCTGTCCATCACGGACTGCGAGCCTCTAGTTCAAGACGTTTCTCGCCCCTACAGTGCAATTCGCTAGGTATACATCCGCTTAAAAATATCAGGGTGAAAGTCATCATAGCTTGCATAGTATAGACCCAGCTCCCAACCCAACTTTGAGAATAGATTAACGGGCATATTTTTTATCGCCGATAAGAGTCTCACGTTAACGCAGCACTAACGCCCGATAACGCCCACCACTACTCATAATACATCGTCTCTCTTTCTCTCATGCTCTCACATACACAAATACAAGTACTGAGAAAAGTCTACTGTGGAAACACATTCGAGCTAACTGGCATGGAGGCTGCATACCTATTTTACTTTTGACTAAAAATTAATAAAAATGGGAAAATAAAGATATCTTAGCTGTTGTGGATTAATCATGTTTCCTACTGTAGACCTGTGAACTTTCACACACGTGTCATACCAATATTATTTTTCAGAAAAGGTCGGTAGTGCTCAAAAAAACCTTTAAAAAACCTAAAGGAAGCCTGCCAGACATCCTGCACAGTATTTTTTTCAACAAAATGGGTCCACTGGGAATGAGACTGAAGCTTAACTTTCCCAATAATATACACGCAAAGTTTTTACAGACAAGAAACACTCATTTAAAAATATTCCCCGGTCAGAAAATTACAACCATGTGAACAGAAAAATGAAAACAATTTTTTGAAGATACATGGAAAACATAAATGGAAAAATGGGTCTGATTTGATTTATAAACAAATGACAGAACTTCACTGTACAAAATTACAGCAACAGCGTACCAAAACTAAAACAGGTATGTTACATTAAAATGTTACATACATTTATTTGTTACATGAAAATATTAAAATGTTGTTAAAATGAACAACAACAACAAAAACTCCCAATGTACATTCCCCTAATGTGTGTATCAATAGTTCATCAAATATGTATTGCAGTAACTTGCGGGAACACCCTTTTTCAATAGGCCCTATGTACCTTGTCTTGATAAAATGTATATTTGTATAGTGTTGAATGGTTAAATGTAATGTATTACATTTTATATTGTTTTATGTGTTACTGTTCGTAAAGATGTTTAATTTGTATTGCTGATGTTAATTTATTAATAGTGGCATACGTGTCACATGGCAAAAAATGCATTTGTTAACATATTTTTTTAGCCCATATCAATGTTTCTCGAGCCGTTTATACCAATGTTTTGCTTTACAGAATAAATCACAAGTGTGTAGTATTGTGCTTACCTCTTACAGCGCTCCACATAAGGATCCGTTCGGCAGAACTGCACACCTCCGTGTCTTGCGGCGTCCTCTGGATTAGCAAACGCCTGTCAAATACATGTATCTGTTTTACCGCGCATATATGTCACGACATTCTATAAAAACACATCTCTGACCAACATTTATTTCTGAAGTTAATCCAGACTGCTGCAGTACGCAGATTTATATTCAAAACAAAACACTCCACACGCTCGACGCGAGGAGAAACTCTTCCATTATAAATAGGGCACGCGAAGCTGTGATTCTGTCGCGTCAGTGTATTTGATGCAATAGCATGAAAACTATTTTAATATGTATGAATAAAAAGTTCCACAACTTAGCCTACCTTTTTCCGAAGTCTCACTTGGCCCGTGATGATGGCAATTATGTACATCTTTAAGATTAAAAGTATGCTGTAGAAGATGAAGCACAACAGTACATCGCTCCCGAGCATCTTGACTTCGACGGACTGAGACTCTGTGTGTGTATACGCTATGATGAAGTCGGGTTTGGAGTAAGTTTATATGCGAACCCCAGTCAGTTTAGCCCAACCTCACTACCTGGTAAAAAAAACTTTCAGAGCAGACTTCCGTTTTTCCCCTGCCCGTGACACACTGTTCCATATGAGGATAACTGGAAAACTCCAGGCTTGCCTACATTCACTTTAACAGCGGAACTGCTACATTTCAATTGGAATACAATTTTGAACAGAAGAATGAATTACCCCTCATATTTTTTAATGTTTGGGTATTCCAAAGTCTCACTGATTATGCTGAAAAATGTATGGTAGGTATTAGTACTTTTGAAAAACACATTATAGAAAAAAATATTATCAAAGAAATGATAAATTATCTTAATAAACAACTAATGTTTATTCATTTTGTAGTCTTTGAGGCTCCAATCAAAAGTAGGCTAATGTAACTTTTTTAGAGAGCATGTTAACGAGTTGAAATTTCTAACAATCATTTCTTACTAAGCCACAAAATACCAATCTGTTACTTCATTGTGAATGATATCATTAGGAAAGTAGCTTATAGAATACAACAACTTATAAAGGGCTGCAGGGTCCTTTGTCAATACAGTTGAGGTCAAAAGTTTACATCCCCCTTTCAGAATTAAACATTTCATTACTTTACCAAAATAAGAGGAATCATACAAAATGCATGTTATTGTTTATTTAGTACTGACCTGAATAAGATATTTCACATAAAGATGTTTACATATGGAAACTTTTGAACAGTTTTTTTTCTTTCTTATTTTGCCTGAATATCTTTTTTTTTTTTCATTTAGTACTGCCCTTCAGAGGCTACAGAAGATAGTTACATGTTTCCCAAAAGACAAAAGTTAAATTTACCCCGATCTTCAAATTCAAAAGTTTTCCCCCTCTGGCTCTTAATGAATGTTTTTCCTCCTGGAGCATCAGTGAGTGTTTGAGTCCCTCATATGAGTCCCTCAGTTGTCCTCAGTGTGAAGTTATTGCTGGAAAGGGTTCAAATACACAGAAATGCTAGAAAACCATGTAATTTGTGGGACATGAAGGATTTTTCTGAAGAACAGCAGGTAGTATTAATTCAACTATTATTTTGTCTTGTGGACTATATGTAAACATATTTTTTTGTGAAATATCTTATTCAGGTCCTAAATAAACAATAACATGCATTTTGTATGATCACTCTTATTATGGTAAAAATAATAAACAATTTACAGATTCGGAACTTTTGACCTCAACTGTACATGCTTTTTTTTACCATACAATTGCAAGTCTATGAGCAACAACAAGTGATGGATTGGTTACCAACATTGGTAACACTTTACTTAAAACATTTATGTATACATTATAAAAGTAGTTTTAATGCATTAATTATACCTTGCATTGTACATGCATTGTACAATCTTATGAATAAGTGTAACCACGGTTAATACATTATAACATTAGGTAACAAATAACATTGTAACACTATGCATTTTAAATTGTTTATAATTATTAATGACAAGATATAATGTATTACAAAGACTTTATGTATAATTAGCATTATACATAAAGGATTTAAATAAAGTGTTACCCCAAAAATTGTTAAAATCTCTTCTGTTATGTTCTGCAGAAGAAAGAGAATGCCATAAAGGTTAGAGTAAATTATAAGTTATTGAATTTTTGGGTGAACTATCCTTTTAAATGCAGCATCACAGCATGCAATTAATTATTAAACCCTTTTGATAAGACTCTATAATGGCTTTAAAAATATGCATAATCAGATCTTTAAAACATTGTCTTAGAGGATAAATAGATCAATAGAAAAAAATGCTGATGAGCCACGTATATAAATATACATTTTTTGGATATAGTAGGCCTAAATCAACAACATCATTATATCACAATGTTCATTTGGAAGGTTTTGTTCCTTTCAGGAGAAACCATTAAGATTTATTTGTAGAATGTACATTACAATTTCCAGACCAGTGTTCTTTTATACAAAATGATAAAAGAAAAGGTGATTCTAGATGAATGAAGTTCCAATTTCAGCATCCATATCAGCTATGTTATAATAGACACGTCGCTTTCCCTGACAATAATGGGTTTGTTGCTCAAATTGGGCAGGAACTGAACTGTGGAACATTGTGGATGAGAGCACAACCCTTTTCCACACAGTCAAGACAAAGACCTCATTAGTTTAATTTGGGTAGACTAAGCAGATTTCATTGTCACACTGTCACATTTTGACGGAGCCAAAGAGAATGGCAATATTTGGCACAAGATGTGAGTAACCCGCAAAAGTCTGAAACCACAACAAGTGTCAACAGTCTATTCCGACATAGTCAGAGGAGGAGGAGGAGCTTGTGCTTGTGATATCATCGCAACAGTCCTCCGCGTCAGAGAAAGAAGAAGTATAGTGGAGGCCGGAGAGTCTGTGGTAGTCCTGCTGAGTGACCTCTGGCAAATGAGACATGTCCATTGATGTCTGGCCTCTTCTTGAGCTATGTGACACACTCCACATATCAATCAACTGCGTGCAAATGGCACAACCCATTGCTGTATGTTATATCCAAAATGCGGTCAGATGCTAACTGCTGTCTTGAACAGAAAACTATCTTCCTATATGACATCACCTTTTAAAAGGTACACACTGAACCATATGTCTGCAGTGTAGAGGCAATTATTCATTCAAGCACTGGCTGTCACATAATTGTGATTAACAGCAGGCTGGACTTGTCATACATTTGGATGCAGCGTATGATGGCAAGCTGTGAGTGTGTCTGTGTGAAAAGAGCTATATGGTAAGAAAAGAGTCTGAGAAAGCAACTATTTCTAAGTAGGTCTTCCCTAGGAATGCTTTGTTCAAACCCTCGCCTGGAGGTAGTGACAATTATAAGGTGGAGTACAAGATGAAAACTGAAAAGGATGCATTGAGACAAGAAAAGACAGAAGGACTAGGAGTCAAATCATTGTAGCGTGTGCATTGCAGACCACAAAGAGTTTAGGACTAGACTGAAGACTGCTAGGGAATTACTAAAAGGTCACAAGGTTACAAGGTCAGTGTAGTAAGTGTAGTGCTAATATTGGAACATGGTCAGTAATATTTATATATAATATATCTCTTAGCGTCGGTTAGAAACATGAAAAACTGGAATATGATATAGGAGATGAGTGTTTATCTCAAAAATGCAGTACCACACCTCTATTTTGGGTTTGCTTTGAACTCACATTACTTTATGAACATATAGAATATCAAAAGCTAATGCAGTCCCTATTTTGCCATAGTCAAAGATCAGTGAAGCTGTATTCTCCCACACTGTGAAGCCTGGGTGTGACTCTGATCATTGTCACTATTGTTGCTAAAGTCTTTGTGGTGTTTTCAGTCCATGCACATGGACCATAGTCCAGCCTGGAGAAAGAAACAGAACACGTTCAACTGATGGCATCAGAGATTATCAGCATTTCATTACAATTAGCTTTCGATTAAAATTAACATGCATGGCTGTTTACAAGAACTCAAAACACCAGCCTAGTTATTCAGTCAGAGGATGCTGATTATGATACTAAAAGTAAATTTGAATGTACAGTATGAAAAATGGACTTGCTAAAGATAACATTTATTTAGATATTAGTAATTCTGAAGACCCTCTGTGGTGACAATAGGGTTTATAACATTGTTTACATATCTATCTGGTATTATTAATATGAAAAACCTTTTGCAAATTCACCAGTCAACACCATGGCTTTGCATTTCCCCCTTAACTGCAGTGGCCTATCAAAGGATCCAAAATTGTGGTCTGAAACAGCCCCATCTTCACAAAGGTGTAACTAATTTGTCAACTTGCAGCAAAGTGTTTCTACCAAAGGATGATGATTTTTGAGATGGCTAATGGGAATATTGTTTGTATAACATATTATTAGCTGTTTGATAAGGTCAACTGATAGAAATATGCAATTGCTCATTCATTTTTAGAATATTAATTTATATCAAATCATTATATTACAGTGTGATTACAGCATCAGATTGATATAAATATGTCAATAAGAGTAACTTATCTGAATAACAGGTCTTAACTTTGAACATTTTGAGCACTCAAGCTGTTATGAGCTGACAGAGGTTTAGCTCTGCACGCACTATAACAAGGTCTATTAAAAATTAATTTCACAGCCATAAAGTTATTACCTCATGCCTGATGTGATGTTGCCCTGGTTGACAACATTGCTCTGAGCTCATAGTGAACGCCTACTAGCTGCCTTTGTGTCTGAAATTACTGAAGGGAATCACCTTTATAGAGACATCTAAGCAGAAACATTTGCGTTTTGGTGATTTAGTTGACGACTACAGAACTTATATATTAGCAATTGTATGAAAATAAATATTGGGGTATTTTATATTTAAAAGCCCATTTCAAAGAGGGTGTGTCCCAGCAATGAATCTGAGCAGCAGAATGTGCAGAAAACCAAACCTTGTATGCATAAAACGGGTTGTTTTGTCATTAGTGAAGATTTCCACCATACATAAGGCTTTTCTAATCTAAACCTTCTGGGTAGATTTTATACCACTGTAAGTGTTAATAAACCAGAACGTTTTTTTTTAGAAAATAGGCTCTGCAATGTTGACAGTGAAAATACTGATTTTGCAGCTCTGTGTACAGTAATGTTAGTTATTCATACTATGAATGTCATATCAAGGAATTCAATCAGAAAGTTATAAACTGACGTTTTATGAACAAAGGATATTGATTTCTTCACATGGTACTATCAGCTTATATAAACACAGGCTCTTGACTAACAATAACCTGGTAATTTGGACTCAGGAATGCAATATTTATCTATTGTGTTAAACAAAAGAGCTGCCAGATGTTTCTTTAGCCCAGCTAGTACCACATATGCTAATGTTTAGACACAGTAGACCAAGCCAGCTAGATGTTTTTGTCTATGTGATACACAAAGCATGTTGATTTCCAGAAATGACCCTCTAGATAATGAAAGCCAGATGCTGCAATTGCGCAAAAAGAGAGGAATGATGACTCACTTTGGGAAGAAAATTACAATCCTTCTTCCAGCAGACAAGAGAGGCACTCAGATGGGTGGTCTGCAGCTCTCTGCATCCTTCTCTTCTCCTCCTCCTCCTGCGCTCTCCTTTCTTCAGCCTGCAGTATGGAGGAGGACTTACAATGACATCAGCATTGATGGTGAGCTCCGTCATATAAATATTCACCTTCCCTGTCAGATTATTTGGTTTATGCAGGGCAGCTGAAGGAAGCAATATTCCAGGGGCTGTTTGAGAACAAAGGGAGAATGGAGATGATGGGTGGGGGGTTGGGGGCACATGGGGAGTGGTGATTAAGATGAACTAGATGAACAGAGCTCGGAGCATATACGTAACATTGAGCAGCCATTCCTCAGCATGCTTGAAGAATGCCTGGGGCTTTGGGAGTTAAAAATGAATCCTTGAAGATTCGAAGACACAGCTTTTATCCACAAGTGATGGACCCAAGGAAATGGCTCAGCTTGAGAACCTCACTTCTGTGTTCCTTTTTTTATGTTTTAATAGCAAATACATAATTTTATGTATGCAGAGAGTAAGAGTCATTAAAAAACAAAGAAAAAATGCTGGAAAACAGTGGAGTTGTTTATTTTTAGACTCAGCTCTTATTGCTAACTAAACTTATTGTTAATTGTCATCCTAATTTGAGTAAAACTGAAAAATGTGTAATCTAAGTTATATTATTAACCTTACTTTCATGTTATAAGTTAAACAGATGTTATATAAAACTTAGTCTTGTCAACATTTTGGAAAATGTTTTTGTGTTCATTGAGATATTGTTTAAAATGTTACTTTTCAAAGGGGTGTACTCATTTACGCTGAGTACTGTATATATATACACATGTATTTACATACGCACTGTCGGTATATTGTCAATGTCCAGTGCAATTTATTAAAATGCTAGTTAGAGCTGCAGTCCGTAAGTTTTACCTCTTTGTCGCCATCTCTGTTAGAAAACCTGGAACTGCAGCTCTGTCTGGAATTATCTTCAGTGCGTGGGGTTGTGATCCGGTGTTCCGGCAAGTCTCCAGCGCGGATTAATCTAATGTTTTGAGTATGTGTGTCAGTCACCGCACCGGTGTGGATACTGTACTTAGGAATCACAGATTCTAGCCTATGTCTTGGAATATATGACCCAAATAAGAATGTTCACCATATATTGGCATCTGAACAAGTAAGAAACAAGGCTGCCACGCTTGTTCTGACCAACTGAGGAAAAAAGCATTGCCATAAATCACGCTACCAATGGTAATTAAATCTAACGATCGGTTAGCTCATATCACATCAAACCGTGCAAATTATTATAATTGTTCTACTTTATTCTCAAATTATTACTCTTAACAACATCAGCATTGCAAGACAGTGAGTATAGTGTTTATTAGCGTGTAGATTTCAATTTATGTACAGTCTAATCTCAAATTGTCATACCATTTGAATTTCATATTAATAAAATATTTTAACCCAACAAGCAAATTATGCTCCTTTCGAACTGGTTTTCTTTAAATTACAAATCTTGTGTAATCCCAGGCTATCTGTAATCAGAAGCACATTTAAAACGGGAATATAATTGTATTTAATTCACGTGTTTCATAAACACATAATCCTTTCTGGATTACAATCCACCGTTAAAACGATACATCTAATTATTCTAGCTGCTGGGAGAAAAGGTATAAAATTATCCTCCTCCTGCAGAATACTCTCATGCAATATATTCTATTAGCCCGGGAAAACTTTTTTATGTTTACAGACGTGATGTAATGACGCAGCAGAATAATCGAATTTCCCACGGAAACCTACCCGTACCCCTCAAATTAGAAAATATTATTTTAAGCCAACCGTTTTGAATCGGGCTAAAGTAAGACGATAGTTTAGAACACTGGCTGGTTATGTACATGTTCAAATATTGATTTCAGATCATTTTTAACCCCAAAAAGTTACGGACTGCCGCTTAAAGAAATAACTTCCTTTTCAGTGTTAACAAGTGTGGGCGTGGGTTTAAGTTTTACAAAAGAGATCTAAAGTTTATAACTGGATCAAACTAGTCCCGAGTGTAATCACAACCATTGCTCATAGATGTTGAGAGAAATTCTGGGAACCACAAGAAGTGTATATGAACTAACAAAATAAATAGACAGTGTGTAGAAAGAACAGGCTTTATTTCTATTTGCCAAATCAGACAGACCTTAACATTTAAATCGTTTAAGTAAAAAAAAAAAATACATTCGAAGTTACCTTGGAATTTTAGGTTCCTGCATCAAAATATGTAACAGACCATTTTGTCCTATACACAACTCAGCACAATTCTGACCTGCTTATGAGAAACGAAGACATTCATAAATAAAAATGGTTATATTTTACTATGTACAAAGAATACGTTTGAAAAGACAGCATTCTATTAGCATTTCTAACACATCTGATACTCCTCAGAGCACGTTTCCTTACAAATATAGTTTAGTTACATTTGGGGCCATGGCGCTGAATCATTAAAACATCGTAACATATAAATGATCACGCTTTTAACAGACCACACATCAAGCATTTGAGTAAACAGTTACGTATGTTTTCGCCAGTCTGAGGAAATGGAGAACATTTTGAAGACCATTTAATACTGAACAAATATTGTAGCTTGCGCAACCCTGTGTCAGAGTTGGGGCACTGAAATGGGGATATCCGGGGAAGATTCACTTCCTTTGATTGGGACAGAGCATGTAGCTATGCCAAAACACAGGATTTTAAAGTGCATTAAAACAAAACACAATATTAATGGCAGAAAAATCAACTTTTGAATTAAAGAAAACTTTTACTATCAACATGTAAAGGCAAATTCTCCTATAACATCACAGCCTGTTGCCACTTTAGATTTGTAATGCCTGAATTATAACTTCCAAGGGAAAACGATATCTGCAATATCAACGCTTATCCCTCTTACAGTATAGTTCCCAAAAAAAGATTTCAGAGCTAGTGTGAACATTTGATTGTTTAGTATTGACGGAAACTGTTTTCATGGATCGCGGAGGAAGGAGGTGAGTTGGAACATAAACAGAACTCACTTTGTAGTGAAGTAGTGACACGGGTGAAGACTTCACTATTATGATGCACTTGTTTCTTCGTAAAAAACTCAAAGTGCCAACATGCTTGATTTCATCACATTTTTTGTGTGAATTATTGAGACATAGAGGAGTTGGGTGAAAGGGAAAGCTTCTTTGAACCTGCAGGTAAGTTCAAGTTTTATTTTGCCTAGGCAGACGTCAACAAAGAGCTCTAACGACGATTTGAATGTGTCCTGCGTGATGCATTATGAATTTACCTCTGTGCTACTGAGAAAGGATTACGTCACTGCCCTTAGTCCCACTGACAACAGAAACAAGCATATCACCAGCGTACATGAATGAAGCTTGTTCCTGAATGTTAAATATGTTTTATGCATGTATCTGATAGCAGATTTAATCAATAAATAAGACCATTTCCTACACTATGAGAGCTCTGTTAGAAATAGCAGATCCACACAAAGTCTAACAAAGTGCTTGTGAGACAGAAATGTATGCGTAGTGCTTAACAGTCATCCACACATGGGTCTTCATTACCTACATCAGAGCAAAGAAACAAAGAAGACCGATCAATAACAAATGGATGTTTTATGCCTTATTAAATATGACTATTTTATTATTGGAGCTTTTCTGTCCCTTAGGAAGATTTTACAGGAAAAAGTTTTATATTTCCTTCTATATATATATATATATATATATATATATATATATATATTGAATATCATCAAAAGTTGATTTACACTGCAGAATCTGCAAAAGTGATTACTTGTATAATGTATACATTCATTACACAGACTGATATATTTCAAGTGTTTATTTCTTTTAATTTTGATGATTATAACTGACAACCAATGAAAACCCCAAATTATTCATTAATCATTAGTTTAGAACAATTAATCATTAGTTGTCACTTATAATCATCAAAATTAAAAGAAATAAACACAATGAAACTGTCTGCTGTTCTTCAGACAAATCCCTCGTATGCAACTATTAATGGAGATTCAAACACTCACTGATGCTCCAGAAGGAAAAACATGCATTAAGTTTTTGAATTTGAAGATCAGGTAAATTTAACTAAATTTGTCTTCTGGAAAAACATGTATCTTCTGTAGCTTCTGAAATACTAAATGAAAAAATATGATATTTAGGCAAAACAAGAAAAATGTACTCATCTTCATTCTGTTCAAACGTTTTCACAGCTTTCATTGTAAAAAATCACAGCTGTGGATCGTTCAGGTAACAACACAGTATTAAGAATTAAGCGTATGTAACCTTTTGAACGGGGTCATTTTTATAAATTTAACTATTATATTCTCTTGTGGACTACATGTAAACATCTTTTATGTGAAATATCTTAATCAGGTCAGTACTAAATAAACAATAGCATGCATTTTGCATATATATATATATATATATATATATATACACACACATACATGCATAAGGTTAGTAGTTTAACAAGTCCATAGCTTAATCAACACATTTTTCAAAATGTGAAATATATCATTATAATCATGTTACCATCTCACAAACACACCATCAAAAAACTACATTGCACATAATATCAAAATCCACCTGAAAATTAATGAAAACCCTTTTCAGGTCTAGTATTAAATATTTTAATGAAGATGAAACCAAGTTTGAAAAACTTGAATTATTCAGGATTTCAAGTAGTAAATGTTCCCCTATAATTGAATAATCATTGTAACTCTGTTATGACACACACATACACACACAAGGGTGATGTATTTATTTAGTGATGAATCAGCCTGTCTGCACCATACCGGTTCGTACCATACGCTGATGAAACATGTCTGGCATTAATGTTGCTAGAGCTTTTCTCAGAACTAACTGCACTTTCTCACACTAGAGGATGTATAAAGAGTTCCCCTCAAGTTCATACAGGTGAACCAGAGGAAAACACTGCAGAAAATGACCGTGATTTTAACTGTAAAAATGCTACAGTAAAAACCTGTTAAATGGTTAACGGTAAGTTCCTGTTCCTGTGTTGCATTTCAAATTTTGTTTTAATTTGATGTTTTTTCTTGGAAATAACTGTTTCTTCTTAGTTTTTTTCTTATCAGTTATGTTTATTGGGTTGTATGTTACATCTAATGTTGTTAAATTAATGTTTATTGCATATTTTAGTTTAATGAGTCTCGCCATGATGGGGTTTAGTGCTTGTGTGAATGACTCTGTGCGCCTTCTATACATGTTATTATTTAAAAGCTGCTTATGGCTGCTTGTGATGGGCTTTGGTTCATCATGTGACATCACCACCTGCATTTGGTGGTTATCAGTGTATTTCAAAGGTACAAAACAGATTTCAGTACTTCAATAGGTTGGCATATTAACATTATATCAGTTAATGAAAATATGGTATTTAACTGTAAATTGAAGTTAAAACCGTAAAACCTAAAATGTTGTTACTGTATTTTTTACAGTAGAATTCCGGCAAACAAAGCTGCCAGTTTTTTTACCGTAAATTTTACGGAATTGTTTTACAGTGTGGATATAATGCACCGTTTTAATTATACAAATATTTTATAACATTTAAAAAACAAAAAGGGGCTAAATACTTGTATTCATTTAGAACAACAAAATGTTTTAAGTCATATTAAACCTAACAGTTTTGTAAAATTATTTAGTTTGAAAAGAATGTTTGTGCCATTTGTTTTAAATAAATGATACTTGGTTTGACATTCTTTTATTATATGGGAAGAAATTAATTACTGTCGATTTAAATAATTCTAATATGCTGATTTAGTGCTCAAGAAACATTTATTATTATCAATGTTTAAAACAGATGTGCTGCCTAATATTTTCTTCTATATTCTTGGATGAATAGAAATTTAAAAAGAAAGCAAATATTTAAATAGAGATAATTTGTAACATTATAAATGCTTTCAATAATTATAAATGTCACGTTTAACAAATTTAATACAAGTATCTATATTTGCTGAAAAAATAAATAAATAAATGACTGTCTCTAAACTTTTGGACAGTAGTACACATAACACATGCATGCATACAAGTAAGGCTTAGTGTTTAAATACTTTTGTGGTTATTCTATGTATCTCACCATTTCAGAGGGCTCTGGTCTCTGCCTCTATCTTCCTCTCACCATGCGTGTCAGTGTCTGGGGGGCTGATTGTTTGCCGCACTGCAATCTCTGGCCCACCGCCATAAATACTTAACAAGTACTGCCACGTTTCTTCAGATATCTGCCCATAGTCTGCACCTGCAATCCAAGCCATAGATAATGAATTGTATGCAAACACACACACACACACACACATGCAGACAAAGTTTTGAAACACAAGATGAGTCACAGACATGTCAATTTGACGCACGCACAAACAGTCCATACCTTGTTTAAGCTGGATATGGCCGCCTTTCATTACCGCAATCTTGCTGTTGTCAATGGGGCCTGGCGGCTCTAAACCAGCAGAGAGAGAGAGAGGGAAGGAGGGAGAGAGAGAAGAAAAACATAATGACTTTAACAGTGCATAAGCAAACATTCCCATCAAAATAAGGAGGGTGGTCTTGGTAGAGCTAACAAGAAGTCTCGCCATTGGTTGAGTCGATGTTCAAGCTGGTCAAAACATTTTTTACACAAAGCCTTAAAAGGATAGTTCACCAAACATGTAAACCACTGTCATCATCTACTCATTCTTAATTTTTATTATTTTTATTTTCTCTGTAGAGCACAACAAATCTTTCAATAAGATATTTTTTTTTAAATGCTGCAGTGATTTTTGGCCAAATAGTGAAAGTCAATAGAATATTTTTTCAAAATACCTATCAAGTCAGCATGTACTGAAGATTGGGATTGACTGTTCTTCTCTATTATGATGTAAAATGCGAGTGAAGGGCATCTCAAACTAGACAAATAAAGAAAATGTGTCAACCGGAAATGGATTGAATTGTTGTCATTTGCTACTTATTGCTATCGTTTTATGTGAGTGACAAATTGCTGGAGGAAAGGGATTGCAACTAATCAGGCTATTGGACAACCTAATGACACGGCCCTCATGCTCTCGCCATCAGTATTTAGAGATTACAAGGACACACAAATAAAAAAAATGTGCAAGAATATTTTTTTAATAAATACTGATTTTTCCACAAAAAAATATGATTTGTCAATGTTGATTTCACTATAAAACTTTTCAAATGTAAATAGAAAATGTCACAATGGTCGCAAAGTATAACCAGACACTTACATACCTCCCTCGGGTCAGTGAACTAAATGCCACAGATTACGTTATTTATTTTGCTGCATGTTTGTTGAGATGCGCATTACTCTGTATATATGAGACTGTACCGTTGTCTTTAGCCTTGACAAAGTTCTCCCATTCTCTAAACCACTGCATGCTGATACACAGGATGACCGTAGGCGCTTCTTCAGCTTGAAACTCCTTATTTAACTATAGACGGCGAGAGAGAACAAGAGAAACAGAGATAGAGATATGAGGATTATCATACTCCCTTGAACCAATCGGAGCATTTCATCATTTGACTGAATTGTATTATATAGCAATTAAATTGTTATATTTTACTCTGATGTGCCCGTTGCAAACCTGGTGAGTTTCAAACAAGAACTCTAGATTTTCCAAAGCTTTAAAGTATGTCTGATTCAAAGCTAGTGATGCATCTCACAGATGCTGCACTTCTGATAAGAATCCAGTGCAGATCACATTCTTGATCTGTCCAGCATGCAGTCTGTGTTTCATCAGCTCTCTGGCTTTTACGAGCACCAAACACATCCAAGAACATTATGCTCCTTCCAAGAAGAGTTTCCAAACCATGTTACATAAAAATGCTGTAGCTCTGAGGACATAACCTAGAAGAACAGTATTCAAATACGCTTCCTACCCATCTATGATTGACAGTGAATGTTGTGGTGATATGTAGCATCTAGTCTTGTCAAAAGCACTGACTTTGGTACCAGTCGGTAATTAAATGTAACATTTTGAAATTTTCTCTTCACCGAGCACTCACATAGAAACACACAGGAGCGTTTGAAAGCTGCGTCTATCAGCCGATCCATAATATATCTACATATACACAGATCTGCTGACAGACGGCTGCTTTTAAACACTCCAGTTTGCTTCCCTGTGAGCGAGCATGAAGCTTTGATCACTGTGGCCAATTACAGTCATTTCTGTTGACCGCATGAACACATTGGCCAATCAGTGCCATTTAAGAATCGGCTCAACAGCACTCAAATGTTAGCAGGAAATGGACGTTGGTACTTTTGACGACACTAGTGGCATCTCATTGTATACTTTTAAGTGGGCTACAATACAACAAATACAACAATAGTCGGCAATACTCAAGCAGGCACTAATTTGTCTGTACTTGGATGTCACTTGATGTAATTTGTTCACCTTGATAAAGGTGTCTATCTCCAGTTTCCGCCGTTTGGCTAAAGTCTCGATCTCTACTTGGCAGATGGCACACCCGTATAAGTGATTCACGGCTGGGCCTCCCCCAAACCTGTGAAAAATGTTTCAAACCATGATGAAACATTCAAAGTAACTCAAACACATAACTCAACAATGTTTACATTGAACTGCTGGTGGAGTTCCTTGCACATGACATCAGATGTCTTGAACCGATAGAACTCCTTACACATTTTGTTAGTACAGGGTTGGACTGAGATTTTGTTGACTTTTGTCACCAGATAAAAAGTCTTCCCATATTCCACTAAGAAGGTAAATGTACTGAGGACTTCAGAAAGATGAAATTGTGCATTGCTATGCATGGCTCACCTGTTGTAGAGATATTCCCACACAATATGGGGAAGGATCACAACCAGATCATCCACATAATGGTACTTAGTAGGAGGGATTCCTGTATAAAATCACACCTGAGTTAAGTTTTTACTGCTTACAGTAAGTGAAAAAGCTTAAAATCCACCAATGTGCACATTATGGGAGGGTATACTAAGCCAAAGTCATAACTGCCAAAAGTGGATGATTTTCTTGAACCAAAGCATGGAGCTCATTGTGTTACCTGGTAATGCAATGTCAGTAGTTGTCAACCAGGGAACTCCACTATGGGGCCTTAGCAAAATTCCAAGAAGAGCCTCAATATTTTTTTATTACACCAATATTTAGTTATAACCTTAATTTAAAACACTGAAAATGAAGATCTACAAAATTAAACTGGCATCATATTTTTTTGTTTATTTGTTTTTATTTCAGCAGAAGTACACATTTTAGCTTTAGATAAGATGGCCTTTGAATATTGTCTCCTTAGAGTCAAAAAGGTTGAGAACCACTGCTCTACGTGTCTCACATAAAAACATTTATACACTGAATTCAGTGGCTTAATGTAATTAATAGTTCACATATGAGTCAGCACATTGAGCTCTAGAGGAGGGAAATAACAAACTTCAGCAATCCTAGATAAACTTCTGATGGTTCATTTTCCACTGAGGGGGGAAAAAGCTGTAAAAAGATGTTTGAGTTTTTTGACTGCTCAAATCATTTGATTTGAGAAGAAACAAACATTTACACTAGAAGACTGTGTAAATCCTTGATTTATTATTTTATGTCACTTATGTTAGGCAAAAAAACAAAACACAGAAAGGGCCAGCCTTTAGTTATTGCAATTTTATGTGATAGTTCACCCAAGAATGAAGATTCTGTCATTAGTTACTCACCCTCATGTTGTTCCAAACATGTCAGTTTCTCGTAGTTTCATAAAATTAAGGTTTAACCACCGATATCACATGGACTATTTTAACAATGTCCTTACTGCCTTTCTAGACCTTGAAAGTGGTAGTTTCGTTCCCATCTATGGAGGGTCAGAAAGCTCTCAGATTTAATCAAAAATATTTAAATTTGTGTTCCGAAGATAATGAAGGTCTTATGGGTTTGGAACGACATGAAGGTGAGTAATTTATGACAGAATTTTCATTTTTGGGTGAACTATCCCTTTAAATTATCCATATTGCACCAGCTTACATCAGATTATCTACCAAATACTGTAGCCAGTAAATACATTTACTTATTCACTATAGTCAATTTATATTCACATTCATCTCTTCATTCTTGCACAGTAATCACAAGTGAAAAAAACAAGTCACTGTCCTTATAGCAGCAAAGTTTGAGAGAGAGAGCAAGGCTCAGCAGTGCCCCCTAAACTCTTCTGAGCGTATGGTGTAACAGAAACCTTGATGTAAATTAATATTTCCTAAATAAACCCACTTAAATTAGATATACTTCAGAGTATTTGTGTGTAATTGTACCTCCATGCTGACAAAGAAAGGAGTGGTTGGTGATGGGTCCAGGCTCAGTGAATGTGTTGAACTTGTTGAGCCATTCTCTGGAGATGTAGAACTGCAGCAGACTGGGCTCCTTTAAACTAGCCAGAGCAACAACCTTCTGTCTCTCTCTCACAGATTCTTCACTGCTCTTCCTGAAAGAGAAATGAGTATAAAATTACAATTATTTTAGCTTTCACTCCATGTCAAAAAACAAAAACGAGTTGAAAGCGCACGGAGCTGCGGAAGAGATACTGTTTCTCGACACTTTCTGTGGACAAAAGCGTTTCATCCATTCTTTCATCAACACCCCAACAACAATTTTCTTTTCATCATACCTCTGTAAAATCTGCATATTAAGGTAGTGTTTATAAGAGCTTTGTTTACACCAAGGAAACCCTATATCCATAAATAAGAGCTGTTTCATACAGCACCACCAGCTGTCAGAGAGTGAATTTGCATCTCATTCAGTCTGTCTGCTGTTTTTATTTCGTACAGATGTTTTATGTAGCAGTATTTCACAAAGCTAAAGTCAGAGCATGTTTTTGCTTCAAATTGTACAATCTAATTTAGATTAAAAACTGCTCATGCTGCATGTATGCAGCACCTTTGTTTGGATCATGATTCAAATACAGTGGTTGCCTCTAATTTTAAATGGAAAAAGCACAGGCAAAGCCTTGGTTTGTTTGTATGAAGATATTTATTTTATTTGTATTCATTATTTATTTGATTTGTGATTTGTTTTAAAATTCGATTTAGTTTTGCTATTTGACATGTAACATATAATTTGTCTTAAATCTTATTTTGTTAAAAAATCATAAGAAATTGAATCATGAAATCTTATTGAGTGAATCGTTGCATCCCAGCTGACACAGAAGAGCATACACTGTTTACATATGTGATACTCTCCAAAATGGCGCTAGGGTGACGCAGAGGAGACAAATTGTGGAATAAAGTCATTCTTTTTGTTTTCTTTGTGTACAAAAAGTATTCTCGTAGTCTCGCAAAATTACGGTTGAACTTCCGATGTCACATGGATTATTTTACCAATCTCTTTGCTACATTTCTCGACGTTGATTGTGTTAATCACATTGCTGTCTATGGGAGGGTCAGAGAGCTGTCAGAATGCAACAAATATCTTAGTTTGTGTTCCGAAGATGAACAAAGCTTTTACGGGTTTGGAACGACATGCGGGTAAGTGATCAATGACAAAAGTTTAAATTTTGGGGTGGAGTAACCCTTTAAGGGCATGACAGATCTTCTGTAGTATGTGAGTAAAAAGGAGTATTGAAAAAAAAAATCTAGGGCAGAACTTTGTTCTATCTGTTGATTGGACTGAGGCAGATCTGAATATAAGCTTGAAATTGTAAGAAAAGGGGCAGGGTTTAAGCAGACTAAATGATTGGGGAGAGTGATGGGAAAAGTTAGTTATAACATCTTGAAAAATTACACAGACACATTTCGAAAAATAGTGAATTTCCATTTCACCATAACTTTATGAAGAAAAACATTACTAAGTGTGCTATTCACTACATTACAAGATCAAAAAAGAAATGTACCTGTAAAAGAGAACATATGCTTCAGCGTCCTGCACTACTGTCTCATGCACTTCTGTTACATACTGATCGTCAAACTCATACCACTGTCCATTGATCACATTCTGACAGTACGCTATGTAGTGGCCACCTGTCGAACACAAAAAACATTATTTCACTCAAATAAAACTACTAATAAAATAATGTCTTAATTCTCATCTGGGAAAAGCACCAGTGATGAATGAATGCCAGTTCATAACTCAAAATCTCAAAGCTTCTTCTACAATTTATTTAGCAATATTACATAGAAGTAACTTACTCCCAGCAGTGCCGTGATGACAGATAACAGACAGTAGGTCGTAGGTAGTAATCTGAGATGGGCTCTCCTTAGCCAAGAAGGGCTTAAGATCTAAACCCTCCAATGGGAATGACACGTGGCTATTTATCTTGAATGAGTACATGACTTCATGCCTAAAACGCTTCAGGTGAATGCACAATATCTGAGAAGGAGATGACACACATTCAAACTCACTAAGAATACAAGTTGTGTTGAAAAGAGCAGTAAATTAGCAAATTTACACACTTACAATCATACTTACTTCTGGCAGACGCAGAACTTTACAATATTTCACACCATTTCTCAATCTGGGAAACAGGTAGAGTAAATAAGCTTATGTTTCATCAACTAAACATGCAAACCACAGCTACAACATGATTTTGGCTGTAAAAACACAAGCACTATTTAAATTAGACTTTTAAATATTTACACAGCATACCAACCAATACATTTTTACATGTTGATCACACACATTTTATGAATCTTACTTTTTACATCGCTCACAGCTGTACATGTTGTCTCCTGTTCGGCAGAAGGAAAATAAAAATCAACCGAGGGTTGACAAGCAGTGGAAAAGGGAATATTCATTATTTCCATCTTCCCTATCTCACTCATATTGCACATTCAGAAATGTCAAACATGATGTGCTTTAATGAAATGAGCAAGCACAAACACCATACGAGGTGCCGGTCAGAAGACCGTTGCATAAAGATCAAAGAAGATCAAAGTTGCGTAAAGAGGCATAAAAAAACAGCATACTCACTTGCAGGTGATTCTTTATTTTACCAACATTTCGGCACAATGCCTTTGTCAAGGTATCCAGCATTTCGGCGTTGTGCTGAAACGTTGGTAAAATAAAGAATCACCTGCAAGTGTGCGGTTTTATGGCTCTTTACGAAACATGTGCTTACCTTTCAGCTCATCAGCAGCAAAGAAGGCCGCCAGGCAGTCCTCCAGTGTTACCATTGGGCCCCAAAACCAACTGGGAATACACGACACTACAAACCTTCATAAACATATATGCTTATATTAAAAGATCAGTTGTCTGTTTTCAGGGCAATTACATTGTTTTATATTCGACTTTTAGTAAACACACTAATGACTTTTGTTTCAAAAAAGTTATTTTACACATTCTATTCATCAAATAATCCTGAAAAATATTTTTTTTTAACTATATTAGAATTTATTATCAAAGCCCTTTTTTGGTTTTTCCACATCTTGATCCTTCTCTGCCACATTACTCTTTCACTATACCTTCGTATAGATTCCATGATGTAGGAGATCCAGCCCTGAGTGGCGTAGCCTTCCGTGCAGACACCAGCTTTAATAGGAGCACTCTGGTGAATGGAGGAATGGAGTTTGGCCAAATCCTCTTTACCCGGAATAGGCAAAGAGAGGTCCTGAAAGGTCTCCACGGCTGTTGAAACCTACCAAGGCAGATATTTTCTTTGAAACATTGCTCTTTCTGCAATCTCACAAATACCATTGCCTTAAAATATATCCTTCAATGGTTACATAACATTTGGTTTATGTGATATGAACATTGTTTGTGCAGCTATATATTGCAGTATTCTTCATTAATTGAATATTAATTGAAAGTGGAGCTTCTCAGAAACAACATGGTGCATGATGATCTTGTAGTTTTTAATGCATTTTTAAGTGTTAATGAAAGTGATTTGATACTTAGTGCCCTCTAGAGACAGAAAAACTCATTGCATTCTTCCTCACCCTGTCACATGTCAAACACTGAACAAGACTCAGAATGGATCCGTCAAAAATATCTGAAATAACACTGCGGAAACGGGACTGCTTCTTCTTCTTCTTGGTGCTTAGGTGCATCTGAGCTATAAGACAAACAATCATGACGGTTAGTCAGTGCAAAGCAAAGTACACATTTTTAACATCTATGCTTTATTTAGTTATATGAGAGAAGCAAACCTTTCTTGAATGTATAAGTAGGTCCAGCTCTAAGGGGGCTGGATCTTGGTGGGCTGCTGGAGAGTCTGGAGTGGAGTTCCTGCACGCTGTGAGTGGGGCTACAGGGACGAGAGGATGAACAATGCATGGAGGCTTCATTATCAGGTTCTGAAAATAAAAAGAGGCATCAGGAAGTGAGGATTTAAATATTTTTAAAGATTATATTCCCATTAATAAACTACTAAACATGCACTAACTTTCAAAAGTTGGGAGTGAATATGATTAATAATTTTAAGCAGGAAAGATGTATTGAATTAAATTACAGAAAAGACTAGATTTCCATTTTTAATCATTGCTGATCTTTTCAGCTTTCTTTTCATTAAAGATTTTTTAAAGAACCCTGGTTTCCACAAAAAATAAGCAGCACAAATGAAGGATTTATTTAATTTCTGAAAGACACTGAAGACTGGAGTAATGGCTGCTGAAAATTCAGCTTTGCCATAACAAGAATACTTTTAAAACACAGAACACATTCTAATAATTGTAATAACATTTCACAATATTACTGCTTTTGCTGTATTTTTCCAGTCTTGATGGAATTCTTTCGAAAATAAATTATAAAGACCCTAAAATGTTGTTAGTGTAAAGCCCCATTCACACCAAGAACGATAACTATAAAGATATTTGCATCCACACCAGCGGACAATATCATCTGTTTATTCTAAGTGCACGCTCATCTAAAGCTTCAAATTCTTGAGCTTGTTAAAGCAGGATGGATTCTCATTGGCTGTCAATGTTTTTATCATTCATCAGCTGGAAAAAAATCATTATAGAAGTGATTCCAACTATATCCTTTCTCTTTGCCTTTATCGTTATAGCTGTGGTGTGGACTCGGCTATTCTTTAATATTGAGAATTTTTTAGAACTATATCTTTATAGTTATCATCCTTGGTGTGAATGGGCCTTAAAGAGGTCATATGATGCTTTTTTAAAGATCATTATTTTGTGTATTTGGTATAAAAAGAATATGTTGACACGCTTTAATGTTCAAAAAACACATTATTTTTCAAATACTGTCAATTATTGTAGGTCCTTCTATGCCCCGCCTCTCTCAAACGCTTCATTTTTTTAAAGCCCTCCTTCCGACAAGCACAGTCTGCTTTGATTGGCCAGCTGACCCAGTGCATTGTGATTGGATGAACACCACAAGCGCTCGTCGGAAATGTAACGCACCTTACAATAGTCGCGAGCTTCAGCTTTCAAAATGGAACAGGTAATAATGTTGTTAGTTTTACCATCAGTTCAAGCCCGAGAGAGGAACAGAGTCGTGTGACAGACACAGTGATGATGCTCGTATGTATTTGCAAACAAGCTGCGATTAAGAAAGCTGACTCCACTGTGATGTGACCCTGTCTCTCTCTCTCTCTCTCTCTCTCACACACACACACACACGCACAAAACTCTGCATTTCAACAGTCAATAACAAATTCAGAAAACTGTCATCCATAAAATGCACAGCACAAATTCGAACATCTGGGTTCTGCTGTTCTGTTGTAAATAATCTTAATGATTTCTAAATGCATCTACTGTCTGAAGGCCAAATAAAACACACGGTGTCTCCCTCACATGACTGCATCAATACTACTGCGGTTACTGAAACCACACCTTCTTTCTTTGCGTGAACATTTGGGCGGCATTACGCACATATTTCCACATCGTGACGTAGACATGTGGAGGTGTATTTTAATGAGGCGTTTTAGCCCGGTCTGGATCAACCTTCTCTATTAGATAGAATATATCCTTTTGTGGGAGACTTTGTAACTCTGCAGATATTATACATGCACAAACAGCTACATAATACACTAAAGAAAAGGAAAAATAGAAATTGCATCATATGACCCCTTTAAGAATATAAGAACATCATACCTGTATTTCCTGGTGCCGGCACATGTGTGGTTGTAGTTGTTGTTTCTGTTTCTCTCTCTGCCTGTCCCTCTTGTGCAGCCGTGTCCACATCTGCATCCTCATCCATTTCCTGTGTCTTCTCTTCTCCTCTTCTCTCCTTCAGTCTCTCTTTATCCGAGATTACTCCATTTCCTCTCACTGCCACACGTTCATCTTGGATGAGCAGCTCTGCTTCTCCTCCTGCTCTCTCTCCATCTCCTCTCTCGCTTCCAGAGTCACACGACAGGAACTCATCCTCAGAGGGGCTTCGGTCTCCATCGACATGATTACGGCTGTCAAGGTTATGGTCAGGCTCGACATCTGAGATTGCAGCGCTGCAGTTGATCAAAGGCTCCTTCAGCTCCTCATGAAGTTGGTCCATCAGACATCGCAAAAACTCCTGAGTGTCCTAAAAAAGACAGAAGCAAGGAGTGTGTACTTTACAAAAATACTATGTGGCTTATATGATAGTATTACAATCTGCATAATAATCTCCATATTACTATAATAGTTGTTACTGTTAATTTAAACAAACATTTTTATCAATTGAAAAAGCTGAAATAAAATATAAATGTTAGACAATATATTATGCACACTTAAAAAGTTACCTTGGCAAATGATCAGAATAAAATCGTATATATTTATGTTGAAGTACTAAAATTATTGAAAATACAACTGAAATAAATTAATAAAAACAAATATTTTAAAAACGAAAAATGACAAAAGCACCTAAAAAATGTATAAAACGTAAATGTCAAAATAAAAGCCATTTAAAAATATGAATAATTCATATAATAGTATATAAATAATACTTAAATGACTCTGCTTTATATACCTGTTGAGCGTAGCCACGAAACATGGGGTTCACCAGTTTGATTCCATGAAACAGATTAGTGGGCACAACATAACTTGGCCTTGACAGAGTTAAAAAGAAACCAACATAGAATGATAAGATTCAGATAATTTGGACCAAGCTCAATAGATTAAGATTAAGTTAGCTAGAACTGGCCAGGTCTAGGTTGACAGTTTGGCATGTCAGTACTTGTTA
This sequence comes from Gymnocypris eckloni scoliostomus, assembly GCA_027564155.1. NCBI lineage: Eukaryota > Metazoa > Chordata > Actinopteri > Cypriniformes > Cyprinidae > Gymnocypris > Gymnocypris eckloni. Next base: position 18,355,508 of record CM050414.1, read on the forward strand.
CCGTTTCTTGTGCCAGAGCTCAGAGATAAGCTTCTGATAGCTTTTACACAACGCCGGCTTCTTATCCGTGCGGACCATCCCACTGCAATCCAGGAAAAACTGAGTCAAAGGAGGACTGAAAAGAGAGAAAAATACAAAGAAACAGGAAAACAATGCCAATTTAAGAGGCAGGATACACAGAACCGAAAAATAAATCAGTGAAATCAGTCTAGCTTCCAATTTGTGATGTCTGAATTATGCTTATATGTGCTTCACAAGATGTGAGCTCACCAATTGGAGAGTGCCTGCAGTGCAGCATTCATGTAACAGGAGTTCCCAATGTTCTTCATCCCTGTGAGACCTTTGTGGAACAGAATATTAGCCGTTACACATAACCACTGACAATGAGATCCAATTTATTTCAGCTTACTTCCATTATGCCTTCCCATGTTAAGAGAACAGAAAAGGTAATTGACTGGTTATATGTTCTTATAGACATTATTCAAATTTGCTCCTTTCAAATGTTGCATATGCAGGACATAACAGTCATTTGTTAAATATAAGTAAATAAATACGTTAAGGAAAAGGTCATTTGAAAAATCCATACTGGCTGATAACTGCTGTGAATATGTGGGGTCACTTAATGTTTAACAATGCAGTTAAGGAATCAATGCTTGTACTCAGCAAGGATGCATAAATGCTGTTATTTAGAACTTTATATTCATAAAACAAAATCTGGAACAAGTATCACGGTTTCCACAAAAATGTTACAACATTGATAATAGTAAGAAATGTTTCATGAGAGCCAGATCAGTTTCTTGAGTTCAGAAAACACCAAATCAGAAAATTCAGCTTTACCATTTCAGAAATAACTAGCATTTTACAATACATGTTAATAAAACAAGTAATTAATTGTAATCATATTTCAAAATATTGCTGTTTTTGCTTAAATCTATTTTCTGTCAAATAAATGCAGGTTTGGTGAGCATAAGGGACTTATTTCATTTAAATCATTAAAAAATCTTATTAATCTTAATATTTTCTAGGTGGGTGTCCTTGCTATTTAGCCTTTATTAGATGATTTAAAATAACATGCAATGTGTACTAGCTAGCCTGTTAATATAATTATACCTCTAGGTGTGAGCTCATCGTCCTCAGATTCTGAGTCTTCATCATCCGCCATTGCGATAGGCACTGCTTTTAAAGGGTGAAATGCTGTCTGGGGAAGAGGATCCTTTGGGGATGAAAAAATACGAGAGAATTGTGTTTCTTGTTCTATACATGTGCTGTATAAATGATTGTGTCTACATAACATACTAAGACTGATATTAATAATGCAGGAGACACAGCCAACCTCAACCAGGAAGTACTATCTTAATAATGTTTACACAATCCTAAAAAGTGCACATTTTTGTGAGACGTTTCAAATAATCTAATGACTTTACCTGTTGATTTGGTTTGCAGCAGTGAGCGAATGATACAGGAGTAACAGGCTTTGGTTCCAGAAACACCTCCCTCTCACAGACATAACACCACACCCTGAATGTTGTCAAGTTTACTGTCAGATTGTGTTTTTTGGCCTGGAAAAAATAAAAAAAAGATGCACACATGTACAAAAGAACAAGAGAAACTGATATGGATAATAACTGAACGAATGCCAGAGAATGGATTGAATAACTGAGTGAATAAGAACGTCACCTGTGCATGTATAGTACTGTGATCAGAATGAGATTCCCCGCAGCCTACATAAGGACAGTCACACTATGGGGAAAGCAGGACAAAGAGAGTAATAATTATGTATTTATTTTTCTGGGCCTAAAAATGCATTCTACTTTTCTAACATGTTTGCTAGAGAAAAGGCTCCTCACCTGTAGACATGCCCAGAGGTTGGGTCCATCTACTCCACATGACTGGCATGTGCCCTAGAGTAAAAACAATGAGATAAAAGACACTGTGCGCCACTCATAACACATTTAATACTTAAATATGAGCAAAGTCAATTCTAACCTTTGATTTCTGAATCAGTTCCTCCTTAGTAATTTCACCAATAGAGTCCAAGTGATGACAAAGATCCTCGCTGTCAGTCATCTTGATTTTCACCTCACTCTTACAATGCACAAAGAACACTTTGAGAACTACTACTGGAGAAGATTCTGTGCAACATTTCCATTTGTGTTCCACAGAAAATTAAAAGAAAGAAAGTCACACGGGTTTGGAAAAACATCAGGTGAGTGATGATGACAGAATTTGTTTTGTTGTTAAATATGTCCCTTCAAGTATAACCTTTGAATGTACTTACAGTCTCAGTATCAGCGTAAACATTTGCCATCAATGAATGCATTATTTTAAAAGTAAAGAAGAAGTGTGGTATGGTATCAAGCAGCCAGCAGCTGTGAGTCTGTGCCTGAAACTCTGAGGAGCCCAAAACTGCTGTTTCATGCGCCTAGCACGACTGTCAGAAAGATGCATTCCCCCCGTATCACCTCGTCTATTGTTACAGTGAGGAAATGCACAGTAATGCGTTATAAAGATGTATTAATCCGTGAATCTGTTTTTCCATAAGTAAAGTAGCTTCAACGGAAATCCGAGAAAGTGGAAACAATAATACTAATGTGAATCGGCCTCACTGTTCATTTGAATTTAAAGAATTATCCAAACAAACGGTATCTTTCTGCGTCTACAGTTCCTCTACGTCAGCCACCAAAAAGCTGTTTAACATCACGATTTTACAGAATAAAAAGGCCATATTTCCACTCGGGCTGCAAGACACTATTCATGCGCTGACTCGGCATGATAGTACCTAAGCAAATAAACAGTGACACTCCGCTTCAGCCGAAGGAAAGATAAGAACAAACATTTACCTGTCAGACAGAAACAAAAATAACGCTCATGGATGATCATTTTAGGCCAATCGGTGGTTTTTGTAACAGTGGTGTGTAGCAGTGCACTAAGCAGCATCCATACTGAATACAGCACGAGTGTGCGTCACAGCTTTGACCAGAGCCAATGAGCGCTTTCAGTTCTTTCATCTGATCAAAAACTATTTTTAATTTACTTAAACGTATACAGTTTACATACTACATGATTTAGGAGTTGATGTTTTTAATTGTTTTGTTATTTTCTGATCTTGAACCAGCCTCTCTATCCCCATAAGTCGCTTTACAAGGTTAAAAGCTTGTACGGAAAACAGATGAGCTGACCTCAGATCAGCTACTAAAACCGTAATTGTGACGTCAGCGGAAGTGTCGGGAAACGTGAGGAAAGCGGTCCGTCGAAAAACACAGACCGTCGACGTTTCGTACAGACGTGTGAGGGTGCAAAATAATCATTAAATAACTCAACGCTTTTTCTAAGCATGGCCCCAGGTAAGAATTTTAGGAGGAGGAAGGAGGAATCATCCGACGAGGAAGATGATGAGACAAAAGCCGTGGTCAGGTAGATATGTTTTTCACGTCAAGGCCAAATAGAGGCGTAAGTTATAGAAAAGTATAACGTTAACTTAAATGTAACGTTACGTGTCAAATTCATTCAGAGGCCACACCCAGACGCCTGTTTACGTTATATGTGAGAATTTATTTTAAAAAGTTAAATTTAAACATATTTTCTTAGGTCCAAAATGGATGAAGCCAAGGAGCTTCAAAGTTTACGAAGAAGGCAGCATGGAGTAAGGTTGGTCACATTTTTGTTTAGAACGCTATTAATTTGTATACGACTATAACAGTCTTAAACGTTTTGTACATGTCTTATTTTTACAGTGTGTAATTTCCAAGTTTTAATTCATGTATACATTCTGATCCTCTAGCATTGCTACGTTACTTGTAGGAGAGAAGCTTCCTTTGGAAGCTGAGCTTGAGGTATATATTTTTTTAGCAAACAAAATTTTGTATTACAATGAAGTTATTGCAGTGTTACTGTAAATGTATGATTTAAGGGGTTAAATATTGTCACTCCTTGTTTTGTGCATTAGGACGACCCATTTAAACTGAAGACTGGAGGTGTTATTGACATGAAGAAAGTGAAAGACAGAAATCAAAACTTGTAAGTGATGTTGTGGAGCCATGTTTGCTGTTTATTTAAAGTGGATGTTTCTGTATTTTAAAAGTTAAATAATGTACATTTTCTCTCCACTATAGGACAACAGATGAAAACGACCTAAATCTTGGTACCTCTTTTTCTGCTGAGACTAATAGACGAGATGAAGATGCAGACATGTAAGTGCATATGTGTCTGCGCAAACCTTCTGTTTTCTTCATCTTTCCACATGCTTTTTTTTGGACAATTTTCCCTGCATTTAAATGTTTATATCCTCTCTCTCTCTCCTTGTATGCTTTTTCTTTCAGGATGAAGTACATTGAGACCGAATTAAAGAAAAAGAAAGGCATGGTGGAGGCAGAAGTGCAGAAGGTGAAGGTGAAGAATCCAGAGGATCTCCTGTACGAGCTTCCAGAAAACATCAATGTCAGTTCTGCCAAAAAGACAGAAGAGATGTTGTCCAATCAGATGCTGAGTGGAATTCCAGAGGTGGATCTGGGGATAGAGTAAAGACCAAAACTAATTCAAAGACATTTTCCTTTGTTCACATCTGAGATATTCTTTATACTCCACCTAGTTATGGATGTCAGCTTCAAACTGCTTTTTTCCCTTTCTTGTCAGTGCAAAAATAAAGAACATCATCAGTACAGAAGAAGCCAAAGCAAAGCTGCTTGCTGAGCAGAGGAATAAAAAGAAGGACAGCGGGACCTCCTTTGTTCCCACTAACATTGCTGTGAATTACGTCCAGCATAATCGCTGTAAGTGCACAAGTATATCTGAACAGCACTTTTTATTTTAAGTCATTTGCTTAGTGCTCATGAATCAAGAAGTGTGTCCCCAAAATAATTTATCTTCTTCCCTACATTACAAAGATGAAATCATTTTCTATATATTTGTTTTCTTCAAGTCTATCGTGAGGATGTAAACGCTCCCCAGAGACGACACCAAAAAGAAGAACCCAAAGCCAGGCCACTACGAGTAGGAGACACTGAGAAGCCATTACCTGAGAGTGAGATCATATCTTATTTCGCTAAAAATAACACACAGAACGGCATTTGTTGGATTTATATTAATGTTTAACCTCTTCTCATTCTCCAGCTTCACCTCCCAATTGCCGCAAGAGACCGAATAATGAGAAGGCCACAGATGACTACCACTATGAGAGATTCAAGAAGATGAACCGAAGATACTAATCCTCCTCCTTTGCTACAAAGTCACCTAGTTGGATGCTTTTTTTCCTCCTGTAAAATGAGATGTAAATATTTTTGACTGTATTTAACTGTCCGTAGCTTGCGTGCATTCATAAACATTTTACAATAAAATTCCCCCCAAAACATTGGTTATCTTTGCAAACTTTATAAAATAGAAGAACATGTTTTCATCATAATGTACTGTGCATCATGTTAATGCATTATAATGTGTGTTTCAGTCTTTTATTAAAGGCTATTTTTATTCTACAAACTTAGCTAATGAAATAAAGTAATATTATAACCTCTATTAGAACAACATTTCCTTTCCTCTTAGATTTTTCTTGAGTATCTTTTATCTAATGGAAAGGTTGTCCTAAGGTAGCACAGCAATACAAATATATACATGTAAATTAATAAAAGAGAACAGTTCCTTGGCAGTCACATGTGGAAGAGCATTACAGTACAACTATACTAGGAAACAATACAATTGAACAGTGTTATGTGTTACTTAAATAGAGGAGCTAGAATTACTCCAAATGTACAGTTTACAGCGAAGTCTCCTTTTCTTTTAGCATCCAACACACCACTTGCTTAGTTAAATTACCTAAATTGTAGAACAGTAATGAAAGTATAGCATAATTGTAATTTGACTCGAGACATTACATTTAGCCAATAAACTCAAAACACTTAATTAATCCAGTGTAGCAAGATGGGACTTAATATAATGGAAAATTCCTTAACTGTGTAATCTAACTAGTCCATGAAGGAAGCCACCAGTTTTTCACTGCTGCTCACTAGTACTGCTGCTGTGGCTGTTAAGGTGACGCTGCTTGGACTCCTGGGTCCCCAAGTTGTCTGAATCCTCTGGGTTGGCACACAAGGGGTCAGAGGTCGTCTCAGGGGACACCCAACTGTCCTGCCGATGAAAGGCCTCACAAAGTGGTAACTCAACACCATCCCACTGTCCACAGCTAGAAATGTTATACACACACACAGGTTACACACAAACAAACGTTTCTTCTGTCCACTTCTGCCTAAAAACACCCAATAATCCATTAGGAGTAGATATTAATAATGTTGAACATTCATTCACTCATTACAAAACAAACTCACAACATATGAAGGAACTGGGAAAGAAAGCACAAGCAGGGAAAGGAAGTTGTGAAAAGCATTGCTACTGACATGACTGGAACCGTGTGGTCACATGACATTACTCTTCTGTTTGCTGTCTTTCTGTACATTGAATAGATACATGTAGAGTCTAATAATAAAACTGCTCAACAGATAAAAAGCAAAAGGCTGTAAGCAGCAGAGAATTTAGATTATGCACTCAGCAGAGGCAGAAAATAAATTTCAGATCAGAGGTGAGCAAATAATAGATCAGACACTAAATGTGCTCTATTTTATCTCTGGTTTATTTATGAAATTTGAAATGACCAGGTGGTTTGTGAAAAAACTGACAAATATTCTGTCACATTTTGAACAGGTACTAATGTGACCAACACTGTTTCTACTTAAAATGTCACCACAAAGAAACAGTGCAGTGCAATTTCAAACACTCCATAAACGATAAATATTACATTTTTAACATGACACATTTACCACTGAAAGTTAATATTTTCCCAGTTTACAAAAATTGTGATTAGTTTAACAGAGAGAGAGAGAAAAAATCACTTTCTGTTTCTTGAATGATTTTCTTCCTCTAAGCTAATTAATATGATTTTTTAAAGTAATTGAACAATACAAACAGCACCCTCCATTCTTTTTTTTCTACAAATTATAAAGTGCTTTGAATTTTGCGGCTCATAATTGAGTATTGCCATCCAAAATAATGTGCTAAGTCCAATACCAATTTTATATTAACATGAAAAAAATTCTTAAAAAAAAGTACAAAATTCATTAATTTATTTCCAAAATGGCTCTTCTCAAATAACTATTCATATTTATAATGGCGTGCGTCAAAGACAACTTTGAACTGATTTGAAATCTCTGAATATCATCCTAATCTCTACAAAAATGAAACCCAAACAGTGCCACTAATAAGACTAAATGCACCTCCTGATTGCAAGTAAATCCTCTAAAACACAATCATTTAAGGCACCTGGAGGGGAAATATTTACATGCACTTATATTTGTATAAAAGATGGGGTTTCTTGTGCAAAATCAGTTATAATGAAAATGCTTGATAATGTCTTTGGTGCGACTACAATATGAATGGATATGACAATGGATATGGATTTTGCTCTATGTTTGCTATATTAGAAGCTATATTTGGAATAAAACTCAAGGGCCATACAGTATCTAAATTGTCTTACTATGTGACTGAACTGGGTCAAAGGAGAATGTACTCTTTCATTAGTTATTGTCTTACCTGCAAGAATGAACACTCTTAAGGCACAATGGTATGATATGACCATGTATGGAGGACCAAAATGGGATGGTGTAATTCAAGCAAATACCAAACCAACATGGTTAGCACATGACATTTTAGTAAAATGAAAACTGGTCAGATCCTATAATTGGTTGTGCAACTTAAAAATACATTTAGCTCCATAAATCACCCTGTGCTATGTTCTTATGATACACATATGCATCACATTTATGGTGTTGGTAAGCATGGGAAGGCAGAGGTGACTGTACACGTTTGGGATCACTGGTCTATTTGTACCTGGACGAGTAATACTCTTCCTCGAGCTCATACAGGTCGATGGCAATCTCATCACGCAGGGAGATGAGCTTCTTGTCACACTCTTCCTGCAGCGTGCGCAGCTGCTGGTTGCGGAGACTGATAGCCTCGTTGACAGAGGGGAAGTCATTCAGGATGAGGAACTGCTTCAGGTCTGAGACGAGCTTCATGAGAGATTCTCCTGCACGTACCTAAGAGACATTAAAAATGGAAATCTCATCCAAATCTAATATGTCTATTCATTATCGGACTATCACTGTGTAGTCCTTACGATGTTGGCAGCTCGCACGTGCATTTCATAGTGATCCTGCTCAGCTTGCGTCGCCCTAGAAACCTGAGTCTCATCCTCCACCTGATAGATGAGATGACCAGATTATCGTCCTTGTAAAATTATATTGATATGAATGTCACATAGTCATAGCAAAATGCACACCAACATACCTTTGCTGTTTTGATTATTTCAGTGAAATTGTCTAGAATTGACCTGATGTCATCTTTAAGTCTCTTATTGTAGCTCTGCAGAAGAGCTTCTTTGCTTTGTGGAAGTACTCTCTGTGTGGCCATCACAGTGCTCTTCAGTCACACTTGACTCAGTGCTAAAGGATCAGAAACAAGACTTTATTTTTAGAACTGAAATTAGTTTTCACTTTAACAGCACCTAAATATATATAACAAACAACCAACAACCATTGATACATTTCCATATCCTAACTGCAGCAACAGGCTTTTTGTGTAGGTTTCTTTTAATACCGATTGATTCTTTATAGTGTATAGTACTTAGCAGTAATTAATCCTATATAGCTTTTATATTTAACACTACACATTTGTAAACACCGTTTTTATTTTCATATTTAACGTCATACGGTCAGTTACATTGAACAAATGTCGCTCGTGATGGCGACGCAGGGTTTATTTAGTAACCACCTGTGAAAATTTAAAATTGTACATTTTTATAAAATACATAAAAGCGAAAACAAGAATAAAACATAAGTTAATGCATTCGCCGACAACATTCGACATTTTGCTTTTCCTAAGGCGCTAAAATTAAACTAAACATTGCGTGTGGGTTTCTGTTACTATAACTTTGTTTTACTATAAAATAAAAGTAAGTAAATTTAACGCGCTACTCACAGAAAGCATTCTTTGAATATCTCTTCAAATAAACACGAGCCTTCTCTTTTCGTTCTGTCGCGTACAGATGATGTCATTACCAAATGTCGCGGTAGTTATATTTCCCACAATCCCTTTCTTCTTCCTTTCCGTCTGAACCAACATGGTGAGTGTCAGATGGTTTTTGACTGGGAAGCCTTCGCTTTTTAAATCCTTAAGCATCCTGTTTTTTAATGTGTTCTAAGACTCATAAAATATCGGTTATGGAAAATAAAGCACCAACGCTTGCTCTCTGAATGAAAATTGCAAACATTTGAAGTATTTAGACGAAGAATTGAGAGAACTTGTGTGAGCTGTGTAGTGTCCGCTTATTGTCAGCGCTGACGCCTCGAGATGTAGCGCCGTAGACCGTAAGCCGTTAAATGTCATTACACGTGTTTTTAATACAAAAACCGTTGACACATTTTTCATATCATGTTTATTATGAGAAACTTAAAAATGAGTTCTAACGCGAATGCTAACCTGTTAGCGGGCTTGTTTGTAGGCCGCAATTAATCGGGTTGAACTCACTGCTGCTTATTAAACATAAGTGCTGCATTATAATACACCATTGCACACCTGTTGGTCAGTTAAACCATTAATTTCTGAAAATGCTTTGTTGTTTAGAAAGCTTGTATCTCTGAGACGCTAACGTTATATTGGTTAAGTTGCTTAAACGCATGTCACTTAAGTTTGTATTTTGACTTGTTGGTTTTTTGGGTACTTTTAAAGTGATGTCTTGAACTTTTTTGTAGTAGACATCTTCTCAAAACTGAGCATTAGCCAAAAAAATGTATTTTTGTTTAACTTTCTGCTGTTTTTGGATGATGAACTCATGAAGTATTGATATGCATCTCTCCACAGCCTAAGGGGAAAAAGGGTAAGGGGAAGAAGGTGGCACCAGCCCCTTCAGTGGCCAAGAAGCATGAGGCCAAGAAAGCCGTGAATCCTCTGTTTGAGAAGAGGCCCAAGAACTTTGGCATTGGTGAGTAACAACTGGACCTCAGATGAGATTTGAGTCCTCAATTATTTCAAATGTAACTGTCAAATAAGTGCAGATGATGCTACAAATATTTGCTATCTTAACAGCATTGCAGACAACCTTCCACCAAGATCGCTGATGCACAAATTATTTCTGGAAACCAACTTGCAGATTGTTGATCCCAATGCACTTTAAAGTCATGCACTGTAATCTCCAGGTCAGGACATCCAGCCGAAAAGGGATCTGACCCGATTTGTGAAATGGCCCCGTTACGTCCGGCTACAGCGCCAGCGGGCCATTCTCTACAAGCGTCTGAAGGTTCCCCCTGCGATCAACCAGTTTACCCAGGCTCTGGACCGCCAGACCGGTGAGTTATTCACTCGACTGGAGTCTCTTTTGACTTTCTGGTGCCGTTCATACAACAATGCTTGTAGAGGTCGATCGATAATGGATTTGATCTATTTATAGTGAGTTTTAAATCAATAATATGAACAAACTTGCTTGATGTAATTTAGAAAATTAACAATGACTTGAACATGACTATATTGTATATCTCACTGATTAAAATGATTTTTTTTTCTGATAATTTCACAAAGCTAATATCAGTGTTGATTAATTGTTGAAAATATAGCGGTTGACCTCTAAATGCTTTTTAGACTATTGTGAATGTGCAGATGATGTGAAGAATATTTGCTATCTGAATAGTCGATGCTGACAATTTCCACCAAGATCACTGATGCACTGTTCTATATTATTTGTATTTAATTCAGCTTGATTGTACTGTAAAATGAGTGATGGCTTAAGTTTTCAGCAGAATGATAACTTTGAGGTCCTGGCATTGATGCTAGAATTATGGTTGTCGTGGAGCTTATTTGGGGTGTTACACTAACACTTTGAAATCTTTCTGAAGCTACCCAGCTCTTCAAGCTGGCCCACAAGTACAGGCCCGAGACCAAGCAGGAGAAGAAACAGAGACTGCTGGCTCGTGCTGAACAGAAGGCTGCTGGAAAGGGCGACGTGCCCACCAAGAGACCACCAGTCCTCCGTGCAGGTGGGTGTTTTTAGTCTCTTCCTTGAAGATGCCTTTCCAGAGTTGGTTGCATTCTCCATTGTTCTCAACCTTTTTGACTCTCAGGCCAATCCTTTGTCCAAGACAATATTTGATGACCCTCCTATTTTTCGTTTGATGTTAACTTTTTTATTCTCAGGTGTGAACAACGTAACCACACTAGTGGAGAGCAAGAAGGCACAGCTGGTCGTTATTGCTCACGATGTGGATCCCATTGAGGTGAGTTTTTCTACAGGATGTAGACATCTTGTCATAAATCTTGTTGTGGTTGTCTGCAATGATGTCTTGAATTTCTTCAACTGAATTCAAACTGAAGATAAAAAATACGAGCTTTTTAACCCTGAGCAACAACCACTTACAGGAGCAAATCTGTAACTATTTTCAGAAGTTTCTGCTTTGGTTTGTGTAGTTTTATCAGACCGCAGAATGTGGCGATGGATGTCGATACATAATTGAATTAATTTGTTCCATTTGTAGCTGGTGGTGTTCTTGCCTGCTCTGTGCCGTAAGATGGGTGTCCCATACTGCATCGTCAAGGGCAAGGCCAGACTGGGCAGACTAGTACACAGAAAGACCTGCACCTCTTTTGCCATCACACAGACCAACCCGTGAGTAAAATGCACTTTCCTGTTTCACTTTCCTGCGCTGCACATTCTGAGGCTATGATGTCTGAATTTCTTCAACTGAACAACCGTGTGGTTTCAATGAGCTTTTTAACCCTGAGCAAAATGATTTGCAGTTTAGGATTTCATGATTTGGGCATTACAGACAAGACATGTTTTAATTTTTTTTCTTTTTCACCCATCTTCAGCGAAGACAAAGCAGCTCTTGCTAAGCTGGTGGAGGCCATCAAGACCAACTACAATGACAGATATGAGGAGGTCAGTTTATTGGCTGTAGTGATGATCAGTTCACAACATTTTCAATTGGCCGAACTTTTATAAATTCTCCTAATTGATGTCTTAACGTAATTCTAATGTTTGTTTCACTAATTCAAATTCTCTCTTCAGATCCGTCGTCACTGGGGAGGCAATGTCCTGGGTCCCAAGTCAACTGCTCGCATTGCTAAACTTGAGAGGGCAAAGGCCAAGGAGCTGGCTACTAAACTGGGTTAAATTTCTGTGTTTAATAAAATCAAAAGTATCCCACAAAGTGGCTGCAGTTTGACTGTTTCTTTTTAATTTGAATTTAGCCAATACATGCAATTGGAAAATTTATTTCTAAACATTTACAGAATTGTTTGTGTGAACCAGTTTTAAGAGAAACTCAGTAGTTAATGAAACCATTGGCAGGGGTTCTAAAACATTAATTCAAACATTTATTTTGTGCTCGTTTAAGATGTGAGGTTTTGCTCTGGCCTCCTGTGCAATTTTCATTAAACATTTATTGAGGGTGGTTAAAGTCATTTAAGTTTAAGGTCCCATATCTTCAAAACTTAAACATTTGCTGTCTTCACGATAACAGAGGTCTAGGGGCTATGTAACTACCATATAAGTTTCAAAACAGTTAAGTGCACAGCCTGCAGAAAGTAGCTGTGATTTTTCACGAGCCCTTGAGACTTTCGTAAAAATGTGACGTCCGAGCTACTCAGTCACTATCCTTTTGCCAAACCCCCAGACAACATTGCGTCCATGTCATTGCTGAGCAACAACACGGAAACATGTCAAAAATGTTACCTTTAACAGATGAAACCAGATCGGCTGACCTGTAACACTCAAAATATGGATGGTCTGACAGGACTTTTACTATGAGGTGGATCACATCTTTATAGTAAAAGTACATCGTATACATCTTGATAGTGACATCATTGCTTGATAATGTCAGGAGCTGATGATGAATCGAGATGATCCTCACTGCAGAACACAAGATCCAGGGAGTGAGGTTGGATCTAGATCCAAATCCTCCAACCTTACATTCACATAAACCTACCTGTCACCACCCCCTGATCCCTAAACCCACCCATCTCCACCCCCTAGATGTGGATCCATCCCTGCCCTCTGGATCTTTGTTCTGCAGTGAGGGGCTACTGGATGAATCTGCTTTTTGAACCGGTTCAATGAGCCAAACTGTCCAAAAAGAACCAGTTTGCGGAAATGAATCGGACTTTGCATCACTAGTGGCAGCCATGTATGCAATCACATTTCTAATTTGAGGCTATTATTTCAAATCTGGCTCCCAGCATCACAAAAATATATATTTTAAGCTCCTTATGTAACTTAGCCAAATCTGCACTGGTTTGAATAGGCCACCTCCAGTTCCCTTTTTTTGCTTCCAGCTAGCACTGTGACGTAATTGTGACATCGGCCCTACATGACCCTAGTTACATGTGGTTGGCCTGGCTGTGTGTCACTCAGAAAACAACAGGGCAATCAGAAGAGAGGCTCATGCATATTAATTAGAGAGCACATAATTCAAAATCGACCTGTTCTTGGCAGACCTGAGAGAAGAGCTGTACAAATATATTGAGGTGGTTTTTGGTGCTTATACTGCAAATATATATTCTTAGGGACATTAAAACCTCAAATAAAACTCCAGAAATGTGTACAATATAGGACCTTTAACACTTATTTAAATCTGTGGCCTCTTGATTGAGAACCCTTGTTCTAGACTAGAGGCTAGATTTCCCTGTACAGCCTTAGTATCCATGTAATGCATTTAAGTAATACACATGCAAAAACACTTATTATAGTTTTAGACATATCCATGTTTTTATTACCAGTACTGAGTTAAACATAAGATCTTGATTATTCTAAATATATTCCATAAGGGCAATGTGCTGAATACATCTCATAAAGCAATGCGCTTAATGAATTTTGCATACCACATGTAGGAAGTAGCAGCACATAATCCATACCTAAAAGAAAAGAAAACAAAGAAAAGTTAACCTCAAAGTCATCTTTAAGATTACAATCAAACAGTTAATTTATCAAAATTTTTAAAGCAACCTTTTCTTTTTCAGTTCAACAGTAAATGCAATGCAATAGTGATGCATGATTTAAATTAAAACACTAAATAATAAAAACAGATTCTGTGTTAAGGTAATGAAAATAGAGTAGCAAAATGGTTTAATTAAACAAACCATGTGATGACATATTGCATGTGTTCATTCCTCAAGGTCACTCTCGTCTGCCCTCCTATTGGCCCACCAGGTATTGTGCTGTCTGTATGAAAAAAAAGGATTTTAACAGATTTGTGCACTGTTCTGATAAAACTTTTATAGGTTTGTACACCATATAGGTCACCAAACATTAGTATTAAGAGCAGTTCTAACCAAACACAGCATCAATGAAGATTTCCTCAGCACCAGTGGCCATCGCCATGGCCTCCAGGTCACGATAGTGCCACATATTTGCTTCCACATTATTTTGAGGGACAAATGGTTTCCTCTGATCAGTTAAACGCATCACACCAACAAGATCCACATCTTCAGTCACCTTTTAGAAAATATAAACACCTCTTTAACATTTAGAAAGATTAAGAAAGTGAATAAAGTAAGATTGTTAGTTGATAATGTTTTTGATTAAAAAGAGATTAGGAAAAATGGCATTACCTGTCCCTTCATTCTGGTTTCTGGTCTGATCTTACTTTTTGGTACATAACCTCTGTTCACCAAGATAGTGATCCTAAGAATTTGATCCAGAAAGCCATTTCAGATTGTAAAGCAAGTTTATGTAATTAAGTGCATGGAATTCAAATTGTGTTTACCCCAGATCAGTACAGTAGAATGGTGTAATGACATTAGCTCCACTCTCCCCGCTGGAGGAAATCCTGCCTGCCTCCCGGGCCTCTCTCTCAGGGTCCACAGGGGAGCGGGGCAGGACATACAGCTCTTTAGAGTGGTCGAAGTGGCCATGCACCTTTACTCGCCTGTACTCCAGCTGCTTAATTTCCATAGGACTGCCACACACAGATTACATCACAATTTCATAAAAATGTGTAATGTTATAAACACTAGAGATTATGGCACATGGATTTGGAAAGAGGCTCACTCTATAGGCAGTGGGATAGGCTCTGAAGTCGTCAGGCTCTGAAGTTCACGAATCAGCTCCAACTTCCACTTTCTGCGTTTCAACTATAAAATCAAATGGAAGGCTTTTCACAAAAAGCTAATTGATGTTTCAGTTATATTTTATCAGATAAACACCAAGCTCATGCCTGTACCTGCCATGTTCCAAGACAAAAGGTTGTGGCAGGTATCAACAAGAGAAGCCACTTCAGGAAGGAGTCTTCTCCTTTTTCAGTTCCTGCAACAGTGGAACTTGACCGTTGGCCATACCTGGCTAGGTTACCTATAGAAAAAACATTGTTAACACTTTAAAAAGTCACATCAGGCTATACAAGCTGCTCAAGCATAATGCCTGAAAGAAAGACAGCTATATTTCAGTCACTAGCCTATTAGAAACTCACTCTAACTGTTCACCTACTTTATTTTATACTACTATTAAAAAGTTTGGGGTCAGCATTTTATTAGTATTATTAAATAAATTAGTTATTTTATTCCACACGGATGCAGTGGTAACAATCTAAGATGTTATGTTGATGACAATAACAATAATTTTTTCTTGAGTACCAAAATCAGCATATTATTATTTTTTTCTGAACGATTGTGACACTGAAAATTAGAGAAATGGCTGATTAAATTACATTAAAATATATCTGAAGTTAAAAAACAATATTTTAATAATGTTTCTCATTGTTACAGTTTACTGTATTGTGATTAAACAAATACAGCCCCGGTGAGCATAAGAGGCGTATTATCAACCTCAAGTTTTTGAATGGTAGTGTAGTTAGTTTAGTCATTAATCAAGAATATGGTAATGAGCAAGCTAAAGAGAATTACACAGGAGTACTGGAGCATCCAGACGTCTGACTAGACCCTGTCGTGTCACAAATAGGGTCCTCTTTGGCGAGATGATAGTCTGGAGAAAAGAACAAATCAAATACACTTAATCTGTCAAGAGCGAGTGTTTGACAACAAATATTTTGACTAAAAATAAACATTATTTTAATGACAAACTGCTTTATGAGAAGGGAAAATGAACTTACATAGCCTCGGGTTGTTATAGATACGCTATTAGAGAACATCAGCATTAATCTGAAACTACTCATGGTCGCTGAAATTGTTATAATCTAAACAGCAACTAACTGTCAGGTCGACTACATAATATGATGCCTTGAGCTTTCGGGGGGAATGTTTTCAATGTAACCATTTCCGGGTATTCGAACCATCCTGCGCATGCCCAAGATCACACACGAGGGGCATGTTTCTGAATTTGTGTTTGGTGAAGTTAATAGAGCGATTGTATATAGTGTAACGTTACATTTCAAGGATTTTATCCGCATGAGTTTGTAATTTCTAAGGAGGCACACAAATCCCTTTAAACCCTTCTCAGTTGATGAAACACATCACAGTGGTTTCGACTGACGTTTTTGATTGAGCGAGGTAAATATTCCGAAGTCGAACGATTAATGACTTGTTTATTAAACATATTAATTTACGTATTTGTTATTGTTGTCATAAAATACTGCATAGGTTTCATATCACTCTGACTTTGCTAAAACTGTTGCATTTTATTTTGAGCTTTTTAGTGATGACATGTTATACATCTGGATCAATTGTCTGTATTTATTAATTTATTGTTAGTTTATATTTAATAGGAAACATGACCAGCCTTGCTGCGAAGTATGATTACCTAGAGAAGCTGACCCGTAAAGTATGCGTGTCTCGCAACCATGAGCCAAAGAATACTCCCTATGGTAAAGTTCTGGATTGTTAATTTCATATTCATTCATTAGTAAATACTGAACAGACACATGCAGCAGTTATGCCATTTTTTATTGCTGGTTTATTTATTCATTCAAAGTTTGTATTTTCAAAGGCATTAGTTAAACAAGGATTTATTTAATTATAATGAATAAAGTATTATTAATTCTCCTTTTAGTTCCATTCCGAGGCAGTGGGGGAAATGATGGTGCTCCTCCAACGAAGAAAAAGGACAAACAAAAGCCAACAAAAGGCGATAACATGAGTGTGAACAAAACTAAAGCAGTCCCAAAGACCACTCAGCCTGCGGCACCTTTAACTCCGAGAAACATTGTCCAGAATGGGAATTCAGAGACACAAAAGAAGCCTAAGGGTAAAAAGTAGTTTGTAAAGACATTAGTAGTTCATACAGTATGCTTTATTCCTGTTGAATAAAATGCCTTTGCATTTTTACTGATTCATTCCTATTAGGTGGAACATCACAAGAATTTGATGCTGTAGACATTCTTCGTCGGAGGCTTCACCAGAAGATTGAGGAATCTCGAGGACAGGTACATGTTCAAGTTGGACAAAAATATTGAAATTGGCTAAAATGTCGAAGGATTGTTAAATGTTTGAATGTTAATATGCTAAATCACTTGACTTCAGGGGATAGTTCAACCAAAAACAAAACTTCTGTCATCACTTATGATCTTCTACTGAACACAAAAGAAAATACTTTGAAAAATATGGTTAACCGAAGAGTTTCTGGTTCCCATTGACTTCAAAGTTATTATTTTTTTCATATTATGGATGTCAGTGGGTACCAACAGCAGTTTGTTTGGCCTCATTCTATAGAATATCTTTGTGTGTGTGTGTGTGTTAAACAGAATAACAACACTCATACAGGTTTAGGGTGAGTAAATGATTACAACATTTTCTTCTTGGGGTGAACTATCCCTTTAAAAATGCCATGTTTAATTGTATGGGTCAGATAAATTAATTGATCATAAATGCAAAATTATTAGTGTTTTGCTGTAAATGAAATGTATTCTATCATTCCTTTTAAGAATTTTTAAGCCAAGCCTTTGTCTGTTTTTTTCAGGGCCCTCCTAAAGATCCCTCCTCTGAGGAGATAAAGAAGAAACGAGAGAGACGAAAACAAGAAAGGGAGCGTCAGAAGAGGAAAAGAAAAGAGTTTAGAAGGAAAAAGTTAGCAGATGCTGCAGCTATGCAGGCAGGAGAAGAGGAAAAAGAGACGGCAAATCACCCACCACAAGCCACTCCTGCATCGAGCGCTCCTACCAAAAACGAGCCGAGCTTCATAGTCTTCAACAAGATGGAAGTCGGAGAAGACTGTGTGGACAAAGGGACAAAGCTGATGGAGAAAAAAAAGAAAAGGAAAGTGAAAGGAACACTGACTCCGCTCATTGGTAAGAACTACAAACAGCTTTTAACACGCATTGAGGCGAGGAAAGCTCACCTGGAGCAGCTTAGAGAGAAGGATGAAGGGAAAGCAATAAAAGAGGAAGAGAAGATGAGGTGGACATCATTGAAGAAAGAAGGAATCCAGCTTCTATGAAAAAATTTGTGGGGACTTCACCTTGTGTTTAGGACTGAAAAGAAAATGTCCACAATTTCATTGGGATTAATTGTTTTCCCTGATGAATTGTCACTTTTAAGATGTCAACTTTATAAATAAATTTTGTCCATATTTTGTGTTTTTATTCTGTCAAGCCAAGGTTGAACATTTATCTACATTCAAGCATGTTACAGATACTTTTATCCAACGTTTTATTTATATATATTTTTTTATTGCTGAAATCAAGAACATACAAAATACAGAATATCCACATAACATTTGAACAGACAACAACAAAATAAAACAGTAAAAAAAACACTTACAAATAAATAAAAGAAATATAACAATTTAAAATAAATAAATACAATTAATAATAATAACAAATGCAATAAAGGGCCATTGTTTCACATAATATTCCCTACACGAGAACTTTAAATGCAGTGCAAATTCGAAGTTTTCATAGCTTCCTTATTATTAGATACAGAAATCAGATTAATATAATTATCCATGTCTCTTAAAAAGACCTCAAAGACAGGTTTACAATTTGAGAATTTGCATTTATGGATATAAAACTTGCTTAAAAAAGAACATTTATAATAAAACAAATATTTTCTTTTGTGGGGTCTGAGTCAAAATACCCAAATATAATATTTCATTTGAAAAGCATCAATATCATACATGACCAAAATAAGTGTTCCACTGTTTCATCAGTATTAAAAACAAAAAGAGCATGATAGCTCTACATCAGCTCTAAACGTGTGTATACATTTCTTGACAGGATACAATCTGTGGATCAATTTAAAAGACACTTTCACTTTATTTGTGAGAAATATTTTTTGCTGTAGTGACCATACTTTTTTCCAGTTGAGATTATCAAATAAATTATAAAAAACCTAGCAGCTTAGAGCTCAATGAAGCGGAAAGCAATGTCCAGCGGATAAACAAATAGGTTTCCCATAACTCAACGCGGCGTTACGTAACATTCTTATTCTCTATAGATGTATACAACCAATTTGTCAGACAGAGCCAACAATATTCATGTAGTACTATAAAATATATAAAAGAATAGTCATTACAAGGCGTACTGTCAATCAGGTTAGCAGTCACTGGCCCTGCCCATAGCGGAAGTCCTCTCACATAAAAGAAAGAGTGCTGCCTCAAGGAGGAGCTCTGCTCGCATTTCCATTGGCTCAGACTGAGGAAGACGGTTGAGAAGTCAATGAGTGACGTCTTCAACAGCTGGGGAAAGTAAATTAACAAGGTTTGGTACAAAAGAAAATGTATTCTTTTGTATTACTGTTTTCCTGATGAATTGTCACTTTTAAGATGTCAACTTTATAAATAAATTTTGTGTCTCTATTTTGTGTTTTTAATTCCCAAAATGCCAAGACTGTCATGTCACTGAATTATCGACTACTAAACATTTAAAGGTTTAACGTTACAGTTCGAATGCTAACGTTAGAGATTTGCCGTGTTTCTAATCTCTTACTATGTGTGTTACTGATTTACGGCTTTATCAGAAATCCTGCAGTAAGGTGTTTTTAAACACTGGAATGTGGAGAAGAGCGGTGAATGGACCTTGGATATCAATCAGATTAGTAAACGCAGGTTTTCATAAGGTATGAGATTTATTTCACACTCGATCAATCACCTGTAACGTTTTCATAAGCTTCAATTAGCATACAGAAATTTTCTCTTATAGCATGATTTTCCATGTCTTAAAAGACCTCAAAGACAGGTTTACAATTTGAGAATTTGAGATATGGATATAAATTGAAAAGAACATTTATAATAAAACAAATATTTTCATGGCCATAAATATAATATTTCTCATTTGTATAGAAAAATCTGGCAAAAGCATCAATATCATACCAAAATCCTGAGTGTATTGACATTACCAAAATAAGTAAATGGATTAAAACAAAAATATTGAGCTATTATTATTATTAGTAATACAGGATAAATCTATCAATTTAAAATAATAATTACCCTTTATTTGAAATATTTTTTGCTGTAGTGACCATACTTTTTACTAGCTTCCTTTTTGTTATCAACAAATTATTTAAAATAATCAAATAATGTCCCACATTTAAAAATTGGAAATCGCAATAACAGTTTTGATCGCAAGATGGCGCCAATTAGCAATTCTAGTATTTCAGTGAGCGGTGTAATAAGAAAGTTTATTACTCTTAAGTAAATTAACTCACATTTTTTGCTATATTTAAATGTTTAAAACCGCATGTTATTCCTTTTGTCTGTGTCGTTTGTAGGGTGGAATTCACTCAGCTGGCTGCTGACTATAAGGCTGTGAACCTGGGTCAGGGGTTCCCTGATTTCTCCCCTCCTAGTTTCATTCAGGAGGCTTTCTGCAAAGCCCTGAGTGGAGGTTTCTCTATGCACCAGTACACACGTGCTTTTGTAAGAAATCAAAAATATCTATCTATCTATCTATCTCTATCTATCTATCTATCTATCTATCTCTCTTTTTGCAGTTTGTTTAGTAAATGATCAACTACCACTGCAAAATGTAATAAGTACATAAACAAAGCTTTGCTAAACCATCTTACATCATGCGGTCATACAGGGCCACCCAAATCTTGTGAAGATCCTGGCCAAGTTCTGCTAACGTTAGATTATTCTAAATAGACCCAATGGAGGATATTTGGTTTCTGTAGCAGAAATCCTTTTCTGTACCTTTAAAGGCTGGAATGTGATGAGGCGATGAGGTAACCATTCATATTCACAAATGTATATTGTTTAGTAGAGAATAAAATATTCAATCACTAACGTTATCAAGCTGCGGTTATTCAATAGCAATCATTTTCACTTATAGCATGATTTTCTTCTTGATCTTATTGCAGGGCAATATGTCTCGTAAGTTATCAGTTGAAGGAATGATGGCAGCAAATGGTGAATATGGCCCTATAAAGCAAAGTGAAAGTATATATCACGTGACCAGATCTGTTTGCTTTATCTGAGATTAAAATGTTTGTTTTGAATAATATTAGCTGTGTATTAACAGTGAAGGCTGTTGTCATCCTGAAAGTGCTGACTGGGTATTCGTTTGTCCCTTAAAGAGTTTGTTTAATTATTTATATTCCAATGTTAACACTCCTAATAGTTTTCTTGGCAATTGAGTCGGTCACCAATGAAATCTACAGTTTACATATTCTTATACTGTTGTCCAATATATTCTTAGTTGTTTTTGACAGGTCATGTTTCGAAATTGTCTTTACTAGTCAAAAGAAATCAAAAATACAAAATTTACATTTTAAAAAGAAATCCGTTTTAACATACCACATGTCTTTACTGTCACTTTTTATTAATTTAATGCTAGTATTGCTGAATAAGAAAGTTTATTACTCTTAAAAATTAACTCACATTTTTAATAAATTTTAAATGTTTAAAACCACATGTTATTCCTTTGTCTGTGTTTGTAGGTGTGTACCATTTTTGCTACTATAAGGCAACCTGGGTCATTCCTGATTCTCCTAGTTTCATCTGGAGTCTGCAAAGCCCTGTGAGGTTTCTTCAGATGATTGCTGACTTGTGCATTAAACATGATGTCATTTGCATCAGCGACGAGGTGTACGAGTGGCTCACATATGATGGAACAAAACATGTGAAAATCGGTGATAAACAGAACTGTGCTAAACCATTTACATCACTGCGGTCATACAGACTTTTAAATCTTGTAAGATCCTGGCCAAGTTCTTTTTAGCCAGTCTGCCATGTGGGAACCCAATGGAGGATATTTTGGTTTCAGGAGCATATCAAGCACTTTTCTGTACCTTCCAAGCTTGATGAGGATTTGTTGCATTGAGGTAATCCCTCTGTTTTTCTTAATGTCTTTGACTGGCTGGAATTATCATGATTCAGTATGCATACACAGCATGCAGGTCATTAAATGACACTATTATTCTAATGTAGGTGGGCTGGGCAATGGGTTCAGGACATATCCTATCAGCACTTAATGTCCATCAGAGGAACAGTGTATCACTGTGCCCTTAAACCAGTGCCCAGGTATCAAACAATGCTGTTTTTTTATCTGAGATTAAAATGTGTAGTTTGTTTTCAGTGGGCTGAATAATATTAATGTGTTTTAAGGAGAAGGCCGTGGTAGGTTCTATCAGTGCTGAATATGATTTATTTGAAGAGTTGAAAAGCTATTTACCAAAGCCAGTTACATTAACACGTCTTCATGAACCCTCTTGGCAGAGTTGGTCAGATGGAGCAGTTGGCCTACATATTCCTATACTACCCAATAGGATACTTCATGATGAATATCTCAAATCTTAGTAAGTAACAGGAAACAAAGGTAGAACAAAGTATTAAAACAGGAACTTGGATTAATTTAGGGATTATTCAATTGTAACTTTTATTATATCTAATGCATCATTCTGAGATAGATGTATTATGTTTTGTGTCCTCTCTTTTAATATGGTAATAAACACAATTTATTGTTCCAACACTTTTTCTAGATTTATTGTACAAAGTGCACTTGTGAAGAGCCATTTCTAGCTGGTAAAACAATGTAGCACTGACTGGAAAGTTGTCAGATTATAAATTGTATTAAACATGATGTCATTTGCATCAGCGTGCTGCGTTAACGTGAGACTCTTATGATGGATTAAAAAAATATGTGTTAATCTATTCTCAAAGTTGTTTGGGTCTATTAAATCACAGTTTTGTAGACTTTTAAAGTAACATACTTTTTTTTTTTTTTA
Organism: Gymnocypris eckloni scoliostomus; assembly: GCA_027564155.1. NCBI lineage: Eukaryota > Metazoa > Chordata > Actinopteri > Cypriniformes > Cyprinidae > Gymnocypris > Gymnocypris eckloni. Next base: position 18,378,647 of record CM050414.1, read on the forward strand.
CAGCCAGTCTGCCAGGTATGTGGGAGCACTGTCACCATTGGGAGTGCAGGCAAGACTCGCAGTCCGTGATGGACAGATTGTGAGCTGGTCTAATGTGGTAATACAATTTGTTGGACATATACCCTCTCACCTATCATTCATCAACCTCAAATATGACTTTTCATCTGAATTATCATGATTCAGTATGCATACTTTACATGCAATATGATGCTAGAAAATGACACTATTATTTAATGTGGTGGGCTGTTTGCTGCAGGACATCCGTGCACTCAACTTGCTCCATCAAATCTCCGTGTATCATACAGATAAAAGTAGCCTAATACATCTTCGAATCTGTAAAGACTCTTTTTTTGTGTGCACTCAGAATAACGTGTAGTTTGTTTTCAGGATGCGCTGATATTGTCTCATGTGAACTTTTAAGGAGAGTAGAAACTTGAATATATCTAAAAATACAGTACATAGAAAAATATATCTATAGAGTGAAATGTCAAAAAAAAAAATCACCAGTGTGTTAGCATGGATGATTTACATGAAAAGCTGTGCCAGAGGCTGTGATTGTTTGAAGAGCGTTCAATATAATAACAAAAACGACATTTGGGGTTTTATTAAACTAATGGAGGCATGCTGTGATCTGTACTATATTTTTACTGTAATTGACAGTTATCGAAAAAACAAGAACAAAAAACAACAACACAGAAATGGGAGTCATTCTTCCGGGAGTGGATTATTTTGTAACTTTTTATCTGAGAATTGAGAAGAGATTAAAGTTTGTGATGCATTTGGAAACAGGAGATGAACCCCTGGTCTAATAAACCACCTTTATTGAGAACACTTTTCTCTAGATTTAATTTTAGTCATTATTTGGGTAGCACACATATTCTGAATGCTGGTAAAATGAGCCATTTAATCTAGATTAATCTAGATTTAAAAGATGATCTAGACCTCTAAAATGTATAAATGTATATTTATATAATTTAGGATTTTATACATTTCCAGAAAAATTAAAAATTCCCTGATATTTCCAGGTTTTCCATGAGTAGGGGAATCCTCATAATGTGAGAAACCAAAGTATAAAAAGGCTATACTCTGATGGCAATGATAATTTTGACGTAATAATTTTAATATTGCTTTTTTGTTTTTAAATGTTCTTCTACAAGATGTTGACCTTACTGACCCTAGTACTAAAGATGAACCCTATGACTACAGATTTGTGAAATGGCTCATAAAAGAGAAGGTAAGCCAATGCATAGTATTTACAGATGGGTTAGGAAATCTTCTCATATTGTGACATCTGTGAGCAAAATGTGCTATTACATTTCTACACTTCTGAATAGGGACTGGCCACTATCCCCGTGTCTGTATTCTCCAGCCCGGATCACCGAGACGAATTCCAGAAATACATCCGATTCTGCTTCGTTAAGGTAAATGCAGAACATAAAATTTCAAACATTCTAAAAATAAAGTTCGTTATAATTATTTAGGATGTTAATGTTAGGCTTTTTAAAATAACATTAAGTATATTTCATTTATCTTTTTAGAAATTGCTGCATTGTGAATTTTATGCTTAGTTTAGAGCAGGGTTCCTCAAATCTTTCCCTGGAGGTCCAATCTGCTGCAGAGTTTAGCTCCAACCCTGATCAAACTCTTCTACCTGTGATTGTATAATGGATCTTGAAGACTCTGACTAGCATGCTCAGGTGTGTGTTTGATTAGAGTTAGAGCTAAACTCTGCAGGAATGGACCAGATTTGAGAATCCCTGGTTTAGAGACTCTTAAGTTTAGTTATCATCGTTAGAAGTCATTTTACCTTAAATTAATTTTTGAATAAGCCAACTGTTACTTAATCAACGTCGAAACTTTGACCTGAAAGCCCTGACATGTTTTTATTATTTTAATATGGATTTCTTTATAGTGAAATGGTACATCATGATACTTAATCAGGAAAAGTGATTTCAGTTGTGATCTGTTTACATTGTTAAAATGTTGTATATTATTTCATAAATTGTCAACATGAATAGGAGGACTCAACCCTGCAAGCAGCAGAGGACATACTGAGGCAGTGGAGTGACAGCAAATGAAAATGAAACATTCTGACTGCACAGGCCTTGCATAGACTGAAAAACCTGAAACGCAAGAGGTCTTACAGCAGAACAAATCTAAAATGAGACTGGTTTGTTGCAGTTTGAGATATGAATGTTCTTAAAAAGAAGTGTTTGTTATTAGGCTTATGATTGACTAGACGAACAGATGGTGCTAATTGAATCACAAAAGATTAGAATCTTGCATGGCATGTGTAAACCACACAAAAAGGAAATGAGAATCATTGTTCCCATGATAGCAATCAATATAACATAATTTTAGTAGAAGTATAATTGTTATTTTTCTTTGTCATGTTCTCTCTCTTTTTTTGCCATTGTATTGCCACATATCTCCTTCCTCTCTGGATTATACCTTGAATTGCATCACTCCCTGTTATTCCTGGATCCACTCTCATTAATAGATTTCATTTCATGTTCAAACTGTTTAATTAATTTGTATAGTGTAAGTGTTATGTTGAGCCACTTCCATCAAAACCTTTTGCAAACTGCCTCGTAAATCTAAAGGAACTTTCTTTGTGTTCTAATCTAAACACTCGCCAATTATGCAAGTTTGTATTTTTTTTTTTGAGACATTTCTGCAGGAGAAAGCAATAAAGTGTCACTGTCACACACTGGTCTGTTTAAAATAATGGACATGTAATTAATTGTGGAATAAATAGTAATGCAACTAATCTGAACTTTCTTCTGTGATAATTGCACATTTTTATAGCACACAAATTTCTAGCATATAAAGTTAAAGCCATTATTATAACCGTAGATTGTTGGGTACATGAATATGCAATATCCCCATCAATATTGCAAAATCCACTTCAACCTAAAAGGATAGTGAGGAAGTGATACAATTCCTTTTTTGTCGAAAAATTAATTTGACACTTTCCATTAATAGTAGACATTAAAAAATTCCATAAACACTTACTACACTTAGAAAGTGAATTATTGACCGGTATATTGCTGAAATTTACACGGATGTCATAATGAGGGAGGGAGGGAGTGAAGTGACATATGGCCAAGTATGGTGACCCATACTCAGAATTTATGCTCTGCGTTTAACCCATCCAAAGTGCACACACAAACCGTGAACACACACCCAGAGCAGTGGGCAGCCATTTATGCTGCGGCGCCCGGGGAGCAGTTGGGTTCGGTGCCTTGCTCAAGGGCACCTTAGTCGTGGAGTACATTCACCCCCCCCCCACCTACAAATCACTGCCGGCCCAAGACTCGAACCCGCAACCTTTCGATTACGAGTCGGACTCCCTAACCATTAGGCCACGACTTCCAACTCATCAACTCAATAATAGCAAACATTTCAGGAGAAAATTTAGGTTCTGTTAGATTTAAAGAATAAAAATGTGACTTCAACCCTCGGTTTCACAGACAAGGTTTAAGCCTTGTCCCAGACTAAAATGTAAGTCTGAGCTGTTTCAGCTGAAATAAACTTGCACTGACTGATCTTAAAATATATCAGTGACTTTGTTTTGTCTCAAGATGCACACCAGTAATGTATTTTTTCTAAGCACGTTTATAAAAATTGCTTATCTTAATTGAACTATTATCTAATCCTGGCTTAGTTTAAGCCCCGTCTGTGAAACCGGACCCAAAACTTCTCTCTATAGACTTTTTTTTTACTATGGATACATCTCACAGTGTGACATCATTTCTTTCTTTTTTAACTCTACACTCTAAAAAATGCTGGGTTAAATACAACACAGTGCTAGGTAAATATTGGACAAAACACATGCTGGGTTGTTTTCAACCAACAGTTGGGTTAAATATTTAACCCAACCTTCTGGGCATTAACCCAATCGCTGGGTTCGCCCATATTTTACCCAGCACTGGGTTGTATTTAACCCAGCATTTTTTAGGGTGCATGATATTTTCACTACTCGCACCACCTGACAAATTCTGAAAAACAATTATAGGAAAAGTCATCGGATGTGTTTTGTAGGAAAGGATGAGACGAGGGCTCAATTGGCAGGAAGAATGGGCTTATTATTAATTAAAAACACAACAGAAGGGAAAGCAGGCAGGTGGGATCAGGAAACAATAAGGGTATAATGGACAATGAACTAGCACAGAACTGCAAACACAGGGAATAAATGGGGTGCAAGGGAAACACATGGAGCAACTGAACCAATAATCAAGTAATAAGGTGGGCAGGTTTAGACAATAGACAGGAGAGCACATGGCACACAGAAACAAACAACACAAATGTGTTCACACAAAACAAAACATGAACAAAAATATGATCAAAACTTATAGTTTTTCATAGAATCTGCGTGTTTACACAAAACAGGACAAGAAAGCTCACGGCCGTTCGTGCCATGCATATTTATGGCACGAACAACGTGCAACAGAGAACATGACAACACAAAAGTGCCTGGCTAGCGAAGACATAAACCAAGCACTCTCAAGACAAGAGCGCACGGCGAGTGAATGAATACACCGCTCGTGAAAGACTCGAAACGAAAACACAAGACATGGAGCGTGAGTGTCCAATCCCCTGCACAGAACCGAGACCACGCTCGAAGCTGCACACTCCCACGAAAACAAGACATGACAGGAGTGCTCTGTCACAAAACCGCGAATAAACTAGACATAAGTGACAAGTAACCTCTGAAGTAGATAGAAAACGAGAGTTGTTCCCAGGTAATTAGAGTGATGAGGTAAAACACTACACTGTGATTAGCATGAGCAAGCATCATTGCGACATAGTTTTCTCAGTTACTTATCATTAAAATTTAGTGACAAAAACATTCCAAACCCAAAAAAGGAAGACTGGTTTATCTGTGAAGTCTCTTCCATTTTGTCAGCCAGTGAAAATTATATTGTGACTTCTGGGGGATGGTGCTCCTGTATCATAGTGATTTCATTATTGTACCTATTATAAGTGGTATAAATTACGATATTAAATCTCCTCTTGTGGACCTTAATCAGAATCAGTATGTAGTCAAATATGCTAACACTTAGACCAACAGCAGCTAAACACAGTATAATGACACAACTGCCTTAGAGCTGCTTATACAGAAGCCTAGCTGAATTGATAAACTGGTGAACTTTGCAACATTGACAATTACTGAACTAAATTGAGCCTGAATAATGAGACTTTATTCTGTAGAGCTGCATTAAATATGAAACTAAATTTATTTAATAACTAAAGATTTTAGCTACTTCAAAAATTGCCTGTAGATGTGTGTACAGGTGTATCTCAAAAAATTATAATGTTGTGGAAAAGTTCATTTATTTCAGTAATTCAACTCAAATTGTGAAACTCGTGTATTAAATAAATTCAATGCACACAGACTGAAGTAGTTTAAGTCTTTGGTTCTTTTAATTGTGAGAATTTTGGCTCACATTTAATGAAAACCCACCAATTCACTATCTCAACAAATTAGAATACTTCATAAGACTAATAAAAACATTTTCAGTGAATTGTTGGCCTTCTGGAAAGTATGTTCATTTACTGTATATGTACTCAATACTTGGTAGGAGCTCATTTTGCTTTAATTATTGCCTCAATTCGGCGTGGAATGGAGGTGATCAGTTTGTGGCACTGCTGAGGTGGTATGGAAGCCCAGGGTTCTTTGACAGTGGCCTTCAGCTCATCTACATTTTTTCTCTTGTTTCTCATTTTCCTCTTGACAATACACCATAGATTCTCTATGGGGTTCAGTTCTGGGGAGTTTGCTGGCCAGTCAAGCACACCAACACCATGGTCATTTAACCAACTTTTGGTGCTTTTGGCAGTGTGGGCAGGTGTCAAAGCCTGCTGGAAAATGAAATCAGCATCTTTAAAAAGCTGGTCAGCAGAAGGAAGCATGAAGTGCTCCAAAATGTCTTGGTAAACGGGTGCAGTGACGTTGGTTTTCAAAAAACACAATGGACCAACACCAGCAGATGACATTGCACCCCAAATCATCACAGACCGTGCAAACTTAACTCTGGACTTCAAGCAACTTGGGCTATGAGCTTCGATTTTAATTAATTCATTTATTTAATTAATCAAAAATCGATTTTGCTTGACAATCCTGCAGTTCCTAATCCTGGTCCTGGGGCCCCCCTACTCTGCACATTTTCCACATTTTCTTCCTTATTTGACACACTAGATTCAGATCATCAGCTTAATAGGAGAGAGCGCTCAAGTGATTGAATGGCAACAGAGAGCCAGCCACCATTCAAACACTTGAACGCTGTTGCATTGCTATTTTTTAAACCCACTTTGAAAACTACTGGGTTAGTCCAGCACGTGTTCTGTCCTATAGCCACTGGGCTTCAAAAAAGAAAAGATAAAATTACTTGAATTTTGCTTTCTGTTTATAATGTCTACCTGTCTTGTAAACAGTGTTGTTGTTCATAAACACTGCCATGTGTGTTATCTACTAATCTGAAGAGCTGCTAAACAGTATTTCGTTGTTAAAAAATTACAAAAAAGTTTTATTCTGCTTTTATAAACAGCACAGGTTAGGCTTAGACTTAACTTAGATTTTGCCAGTTAATAACTTATTCCTGCTATAATAATAATAATAATAATAATAAGAAGAAGAAGAACGATAATATACTAGAAGAAGAATGATAATTTACAATTATTATTGTCATATGATATTAATCTTATTATTTTTATAATTGTATTTTATTATGTCATTTTAGTTAATAATTGATTCATATTTCTCACTTGTGTATTCAAAATTAATCCAAGCGTTTGGAGCCTGTTGTTTTGGCGCGCTCTTCTGTACCGGTAGTTGTCACTAGAGACGCTGCTGTCTCTCTCTCTCTCTCTCTCTCTCTCTCTCTCAGGTAGGGCCTCAGAGCGAAGATGGCGACGGACAAACAGAAAAATGAAGGCAGGGTGAAAATCGGACATTATATTCTCGGAGACACTCTAGGAGTGGGAACGTTTGGAAAAGTCAAAGGTAAACCTGTCCGAGGTGTTTTGTGTTTTTGTTGTATTGAAGACAGTTAAAGCAAAACTGGAGAAGATCGAGCCTTTGAGTGCGGCTAAAGTAGCAACACTTGTTGGCTAATGACAGCGTAAGTTAGTCATGAAACAAACATTAACAACAAAGCTTTCTGCGATGATTAACGTTGATAATGTTAGCCGATCAATGTTGACGTGGTTTTCTGAAAATGCGTGCATGTATTGTGTTAACGTAGACTGGTTTGTAAAGGGATTGGTCGCAGCTAACCTGGTTAGCTTTATGAAGTGATTAACGGTAAGTTAACGTTAGTATTCTGAAGTCGCAGTTTGGTGAGGATTGATAGATTCGCTTGTGCACATGCCAAATGACAACTAACATTACAGATGCAGCTAGTATTTGTCAGAATGACAAGAAACTAGTTTTTTAAAGTTAATTTTGCTGATTAGGTGCATGCCATGAGTTAACGTTAGATGAATTAAATATGATTGCGCCTTTTCTGTGATCCAGTCCTGACTTCAATAATCGAGCATGACATGTATATTTATGGCAATTAATGAAATCCGTATTAGTCTGGCTAGCGTTGTCTTAACTTGGGATGCAACAATTTAATGATCACTGATTCATAATAAAACATCCGCCGGTCACGTCACTTTCCAGTAGTAAATAACTTATTTCTATGGACAAAAACATATGAAATATAGTGACACAGTATAGTTATATTTGTATTAGATAAATTGAGGACAGATTATAATTAATTCATCTACTTTTAACAGTATGTTTGCCAAGGAGCAACCAACAGTTGGTGACATTTTCAAAAGTTTCACTCTTTTTCATTACTGTATTTAGTTGTTTTCATGCATCTTGTGAGTGGTAAAGTTACTCCAGACTCTACCCCATAGTTGCTACTTTTTCCCACACCACCTCTTTTGCAATAATCAAATGCCTACTGTACTAAGTCATGGCTTTCCTTCTTGGTGTGCCCTTGAGACCAATGCATTTGCCTGTGTTATGGGGCAATACATGATGCAAACCAAAGGTTTCAAGACAGGGTGTGTCTTGTGTGTAAAGAGTTCTGGGAAAAGAGAAGTTTATGTACCAGTGACAGAACATGGAACCTACTAATCAACAATCAACAAGTAGCCTTTATAAACAAGGTTGATAGTGAAGTTTTAGTACTAAGACGTACACAAGGTCTGTGGATACACACACACAGAATTCCCTCTGCATGACCGAGTTTGTGTTAATGCATAACTAGCGCAGTCTATTTATTGCAGGTGGCCTGTTTTTAAATGTTGCAATTTAACCGAGACCATACCCAGCTTCTAGGAATGGTTCAATGTACGGCCTTCAGCACTTACTGATGCAGCAATATCCAGCCTTATAATAAGAAGCTGGTTGGCAAGACCTTTGCTCATATGAAAATAGTTTATGGAATAATTTAGTAAATGTACGGTGAACCTCATGCATTAACTGGCTCTGTGATGTTAATGCAAGCCTCAAAGATGTTTTTAGCTCAGTGTTTGTTACTTCAGGATGCAGATATTACAGTAACAGTGTTGATATTAGGTTAACAAACATGGAAATCGTTATTGGTGATATCAAATAATAATGTAATATAATTATTTGTATTATTACCATAATTGCAATAAACAGCTTGCCATCAACAGCAAAAGACTGAGAGACCGCTTTCTGCTCCTTTTTAAAAGCCTATTTATTTTGCTATCATATGCACGATTATATGGTTGCTATCATAAGTATACTATGCACAATTATATGGTTGCTTGCATTTTATTATTTGTATTTTGCTATTTTTCCACTGCTGTTCGTGGCCCTATTAGAACAGACACGTCACCCACTTGCACTAATTTTGTGACTTTGTCAGAGACACATTGGAATTCCTACTGTACTAAGTCATGTTGCTACTCCTGCTTGCATAAATGTAATCCTTCACAAACATTTGTTTCTTTGCCTGTGTTATGTGGGCAATACATGATGCACCAAGCAAAGGTGTCAAGACTTCTGAACAGGCAGTCTTGTGTGTGATGTCTGGGAAGAGAAGTTTATGTGCCAGTGACAGAACATGGAACCTACTAATCAACAATCAACAAGTAGCCTTTATAAACAAGGTTGATAGTGAAGATTTTAGTACTAAGACGTACACAAGGTCTGTGGATACACACACACAGAATTCCCTCTGCATGACCGAGTTTGTGTTAATGCATAACTAGAATAATTTTGATTGCAGGTGCCCTGTTTTTTATTTTAATTTTGCACTTAAAGAGACCATACCCAGCTTCTAGGAATGGTTCAATGTAATTCAGCACTTACTGATGCAGCAATTCCAGCCTTATAATAAGAAGCTGGTTGGCAAGACCTTTGTCTCAAAAAATAAAATAGTTTATGGAATAATTTAGTAAATTGTCCACGCCTCCTCATTAACTGGCTCTGTGATGTTAATGCAAGCCTCAAAGATGTTTTAGCTCAGTGTTTGTTACTTAGGATGCCAATATTACAGTAACAGTTTATTGATATTAGGTTAACAAACATGGAAATCGTTATTGGTGATATCAAATAATAATGTAATATAATTACTTTGTATTATTACCATAAGAGGATACAACAGCATTGACCTGACAATTTGCTAGTTGTTTGTTCCAGAACAGTAAATTGGACAATTTTGTAAATGTAAACAGCAGCAAATGTGATGACTATGTGTGAAACTGGGAGTAGCCTGCCAGCTAAATAAAGTATTAGTGTTTTAGCCAAATTAAAGTGATGGATTTGTACAAACAGTCTGCCATCAACAGCATATTTAAATAATTTGCTCCTTTTTCAAAAGCCTATTTAGTTGTGTATCATATGCACGATTATCTCCGATCACATATGCAATACTATGCACAATTATATGGTTGCTTGCATTTTATTATTTGACAGAATAAGTAATTATAATCTGTCTGTCCCCACTTATTAGAACAAACACCTCTTTGCACTAATTTTTTATTGTGACTTTGTCAGAGACACATTGGACTTCTTATTGTATATTCTCCAATGACTTGCATAAATGTAATCCTTCACAAACATTTGTTTCTTCTACCTGCCTATGCAGTGGGCCAGCATGAGTTGACCAAGCACCAGGTGGCAGTAAAGATTCTGAACAGGCAGAAGATCCGCAGTCTGGATGTGGTGGGGAAGACTGAGAGGAGTGCACACCCACAAAGCGCAATATAAAGCTCTCCACCCGCATATAATCATCATAATATGGTAAAGGGTATAACATTCCATCTGTGTGCTAATACACAGATAATGAATTTGCAGTGTTCTGTTTCGGGGCTAGAATAACTTTGATCTGCTCATAATAAATTTTTTTACATTTTAAAGGGGTCATATGATGCGATTTCAAGTTTAAATTTATCTTTAGAGTGTTACAAGCTGTTCGTGCATACATAAGATCCCTAAAGTTGCAAAGACTAAAGTCTCAAACCCAAATAAATATTCTTTATAAAAGTTTAGATTTGTCCACGCCCTCCTCAAATGGCTCATTTAAACACGCCCCCACATGTTTGTCACTGTGGGAAGATTTGCATAACACTGCCCAAATGTAGGCTATTAAAGTTATGTTTATTGTGCAGTTTTGGATGAGGCGGCTGCCGGCATCATGTCATGGAGATGCTGTGATTTACCTCTCATTAAAGAGAAAGTACAATTTGTTTGTTCCAAACAGGACACAACTAGAAATCAGTGTCTGTACTGTTGTATTTACAACACTGTTCCAGAACAGTTCAACCCAAATATTAAAGAGATGTAATCGATTTATACGGATGACTATTTTCTGAAACTGGGAGTAGCCTTGAAATATCAAGTGCACATTTATATAGCTGTTTCTATAAAGTGGGGCTAGTCCAACTTTGCAAGGACAGTCTGGCGCACTGACCAGTTCACTTTTGGGGTACATTTTCATATTTAAATAATTTGCCACCTGGTACTATTCAACCTCGGCCGAGTTTTAAGCGAGCCGAATAGTCCAAAACGTGGTCGTGTAAACTCACTGAAATGCAAACATGATGTTTACGCATGTGTAAAAAGACAGAATAAGTAATTATAATCAGTGTCCCCACTAGATTTAAATCAGCACAGCCAGCGAAGGATCGACGCTTTTGTATCAATGTCTGTTTGTGTTTGTTGAGGAAGTACAGATAATTTCATTGATAAAACAGAAAAAATGAATACATAAATAAATAGGCCTACTGGAATGAAATTTTATGTATCAGAGCGAGATCTGTGCAGGATTTGTATTAGGAGAGCGGAGCGAACATTAGGGAGCCGCCGATTATTGAGCAACTGGGAGGAGACACCCACAAAGCGATATTTTGAACCTGAGCGCCATATCTTCTGGAGTAAAACATGATCTGAATGCCAAAATTAATAATAACAAGGGCTCTGATAACATTTCTGTCTCACGCTTGAGGTTAAACATGTCTTTAATTCTGGATAGCAGGCCAATCAGTGCACACCTCACTTAAATAAACAGTAATATTAATAATAACATAAGTTCAGAAAGGCGAGAAGCATAGAGGAGCAACATTTTGTAAAACAGTATGTGGAAAATAATGTTTTTGAACCTTATTCTCAACAAAAGCATTAATAATTGTTACCAAGTACACAAAATAATGTTCTTTTTAGCAACATCATATGACCCTTAAAATATTTATCCCAGTGTGTGTATGTAATTAAGAGAGTTACAATCAATGTGGGTGCAAATGAGCACCCATGTTTGTATGGACTTTTGGACAGGCTTCTTTAGTGACCCTGCTTGCATTTTGTTATGTTTTTGTGGTTTTGGATGAGGCAAGACATTTACATAATTACAGAGAATGGGAAAGAGGGAGGGGATTTCCATTACCTCTCATTATAGAGAAGCAGTACAATTTTGCCTTTGTTCTAAACTTTTTGGGGGGGTTTTCTTTCACCTTTATTGTTGTCTGTACTGTGGCCAGAAAAGACCTACTTTTGATTAATTCATCCCTAAACCATTAAGGATTCGACATTCTATAATGGTAAATTCCATTATATGACTGCATTCGAAGTAAAAATTTAAGCCTTGAAATATCAAGTCACCTTTATTTATATAGCACTTTTACAAAACCAGCAACGTGCTGCTGCCTTATTTTGAGAGACAACTGATGCGTGATCACTGAGGCAGCTCCAGTTAGCATGTGCTTTCTGTGTGAGACTGCCTTCAGTTTTCCGCGTTGATTGGTCGGACTCGTGACTCTCTACATATCAAATGAGCGGTGGGCGGAGATTGCTCTCAGAGATTGAGAGATCGCCTCACTCTCACAGAGTGTTGAGCTCAGACAGGCTGCATCGAGCCAAATAGTGCATTTAAACATTACATAGTTTCACCTGTATTATTTATTCACTAATAAATAATGTCACCTGTAAATAGTATGTTTGTTTGCATAAAAAAAAAAAAACTTATCGGCAAATCTGTTTTTAAAATGGCCGATATCGATAATCGGTAAAATGCTTAATATCGGAGCCGATAATCGGTCGACCCCTACTTTGTATATTTTTAGAGTATGTTTTCTGTTTATATTTTTACATTTTTAACTGTGTTTTGCTTTAATTAAAAACAATCTGATCGAATAAGTATACCTCCAGACTATATAAAAAAATTATTATTGGGTTATTATTGAAAAAGACAAATGATTAATGCCATGATGATACAAACCAACACACAAAAAAAAATAAATTTTGAAATATTCACAAGTTTATTGATAATTCCCAGAACATTCTACATGAATAGTTAACTACTCAAGTAACGTTAACACAGCACACCTGCACAAACATCCCTGCCCTCCTCCTCTACAACCCGTGTCACTGCCACCACAGTCTCTGCTGCTGGGGGTTAATCCCAAGCATTCTAATAGGCCACATCCACATGCCGAGAATGAAGAACACTATTCCATATGCTCCTTTGTTGTGTGTTTGTTTGTGGCACGTTTATGATGATGTCACCGCAGTAGAGGCGATGCAATTAAACCGACACGTGAATAATCACGCCCACTCTAAAGCGGTACTAAACTGCAGTGGAAGCCCGAGCCGTGCCGAACCGAGTCGTACCACGCAGTGGAAAAGTGCCAAAAGCAGCTTTACAGTATCAATTAGGAAAATAGTGTCTATGACTTATACATGCCTTAATTAATCTCTAAATCAGTACTAGAGAGTTCAGATTTTCTTAATTTTTTTTGAATGATGCAAATATTTTGTACACTTTAGGTTTTTGCATAGTTCAGATGCATTTTACTGACTACACTTACAATAACCAGTGACATGTATTCTTTGCAAATTTGTGCATTTTGTTTGTTTCGCAGTTATCAAGTAATCAGCACACCAACAGACATCTTCATGGTAATGGAATATGTGTCAGGAGGAGAACTCTTTGACTACATCTGTAAAAATGGAAAGGTAAATCTTCAGTTTATATTGTGGGTTATGATTAGGGCCTGAAAATGAATTGATTTATAATGGTTAATGAAAATAATTGACTTAATTTAGTAGTTGTGTAGTTTGGTCTTTGTGCTATGCCTAGAGACACTCCATCAGTGATGGCTTTTTATGTTGTTAAATAGGGGCGTGTTTTTAGTCACTTCACGATCCGATTCCAGAACGATTCTTGATCTACCCCTCCCTCCCCCCATTAATTAATTAGTTTACTGACTTAAGAATCTTAAAATCCTTACCTTTTGATATCCTTACATAAGTAATTAAGTAATTTTTTAAATAATTACAAAAAATAAATAAAACAGTTGTATGTTAAGAATTTTAAACTAATGTAACTTCAAAACAAACAAACAAGTAGCAAATAATAAATAGGAGCATAGAAAAATATAACAAAGATTTATTTCAGTATTTAAGATTATCTGAACGTTTTCATTCAAGAACTGTGAGTGAATTTTCTGCATCTTTACTGTTGTTTTTTGCTATGATGTCATAGACAGCGGGAGATCTATTAAGCTGCATTCACGCACGGAACTCTTTTGAAATATAAGAAGTAATGTGGTTTGTCCTGTCCATTTAATCCCTTAAGACATAACTGGCTGTGTTTACATTAATTTTGCATCATAAAACCATTTTGAGACGCAAGTACATTATACCACTTAGACGGAGTCGCGCACAGCCGCATGCGCAAGCAGTCTACACAAAAAAGCACGTGTCAGTATTTTAAATTGAAAGCAGCCTTCTGTTAGTGAGGTTCATATTTTAAATATACAACTCCACTGCATTCCAAACCACAAAAATGATGACTTCGAGCATTTGTAAGGAAAATACCGACGAGCGAGACCGCACACTTCAAGTGTAACATCAAACAAAGCGCACGTCTCTCACAGCGCATCCTGTGCAATGAATATCCTTGTAATTCACTTCAGCCTTTCCGAATTTTATGAAAGATTATTTTACGGAAGGTTTGAGTGGCGTATGTGTGTGCGGAATTGGAAGCAAGCAGAATACGGGTGTTTCCAAAGCAAACTTGGCGTCATCGCATATTTGGTTAAAAACCAAGCTCAGAAATTCTCAGAATCGTTAGAGGAAGAATCGCGATGGCTTTTTTTTTCTTTTTTAACCCTTATTTTTAAATACTTTACAGTGGAAAAATACATTTACTTAAATTTTAATTTGGCATTCTTATAATAAGAGCATTTTTTTTGTGGAGTGACCAGCAGAAAGTGAGAAAATAAATGCCACGCTCATTGTTAATCAAATACATCATAAAAGCATCTGCATGCTTGTCAATCAAACAGAGCTCAACAGACAAAAAGTGCAATCATTTTAATAAAAATTGTTTACCAATAGCCATTCAATTTAGGTTTAAATGCATGCAGATGCTTTATGATTTATTTGAACAATGCCTAAGACTTGGTGTTAGGGGCACTTCCTCTGTCTGTTTGCCTCTTCAAGATTAATCACTTATGTTTTCCTCAATTGTAAGTCGCTTTGGATAAAAGCTAAATGTGAATGATCTGTAATCTTGAAATCTTAAATAGAATGCAAGTAATTTGATATTTGTTTAAATTAACTAACTTTAAAGCCATTGGCATAAAAAACAGTAGTCCCCTTCCATTAGTTTATTAAAGTTCATCTGAACTCTATTTTCTGCTTGTGGAATAATCTTTTCCAATCTTGCCAGAATCAATAAATTAATCTAAGAATTGATAATAAAAAATGTACACTACTATTCAAAAATTTGGGGTCAGTGAGAATGTATTTTGTTAAATAAAAATTACAGCTTTTTTCAACAAGCAATACATATATTCAACATTCATTAAATTGGTCAAAAATGACAGAAAATTGTTTAAAAGAAATTCACTTAAGTTATTTTGAACTTTCAAAGAATTTTGAAAAAATGCCTTAAATTTTGACATATTAAGTGGTGCAACTGTTTTTCAACATTGATAAAAATAAGAAATGTTTATTGATTACAAAATCTGTTTATTAGAATGATTTCCGAGGCATCATGTGACGTCATGGCTGCAGAAAATTTTGTTTTGCCATCACAGGAATAAATTACATTTTAAAATATATAGTATATGGTGAATGTAAGACATCTATCCAAAACTGAGCCCAAATGTTAAAAAAGTAGTATATATCAGGGGCCACAAAAATGGCTCAGTAGGTTGCAAAAGGGGAACTGTAAACTGAATGTGTACAAACATGTTCCTGCGTCTCTGGTCAGTTGGATGAGAAGGAGAGCAGGCGCCTGTTCCAGCAGATCATCTCAGGGGTGGATTATTGCCACAGACATATGG
Source organism: Gymnocypris eckloni scoliostomus (assembly GCA_027564155.1). Taxonomy (NCBI): domain Eukaryota; kingdom Metazoa; phylum Chordata; class Actinopteri; order Cypriniformes; family Cyprinidae; genus Gymnocypris; species Gymnocypris eckloni. The sequence goes on from CM050414.1 coordinate 18,394,466, forward strand.
TGGTGCACAGAGACCTCAAGCCTGAGAACGTCCTGCTGGATGCGCACATGAATGCCAAGATTGCAGACTTTGGTATGTGAACTCTTCATATTTAAGAAACAAGTTAGGTTGTTGGTGGACTCTCTCTTTCTTTAATGTTTATGTTACTAAACTGACTTAAACTTTGATCTTTCTTCATGTAGGCTTGTCAAATATGATGTCAGATGGAGAATTCTTAAGGACGAGTTGCGGTTCTCCTAATTATGCTGCTCCGGAAGTCATCTCTGGAAGGTAATGTTTGCATGTGTTTTTTTATTTTGAAATAATCTCAACCTGCTGTCACCATCTAAGATAATACGTGTTGTCCGTTCATTGATATTTTCTTGCTGTTCTTGCCCAGGTTATACGCAGGGCCTGAGGTGGACATCTGGAGCAGTGGTGTGATTTTGTACGCTCTGCTGTGCGGAACGCTGCCGTTTGATGATGACCACGTGCCAACACTGTTCAAGAAGATCTGCGATGGGATCTTTTTCACGCCTCCGCACCTGGACTCCTCCGTTATTGGCCTTCTGAAACACATGCTCCTGGTGGACCCCCTGAAGAGAGCCACCATTAAAGAGATTCGGTCAGAAGCACAAACACTGTCCATTTCAATTTTAGCAATGCCAAAACTATTGTGCTAATATTTTTCTCTGTTCGTTGCTCTCCATTCTCAGGGAGGATGAGTGGTTTAAACAAGATCTCCCCAAGTATCTGTTCCCAGAAGACGCTGCATATAGCAGTAATATGATTGATGAGGAGGCACTGAAGGAGGTGTGCGAGAAGTTCGAGTGCACTGAGGAGGAGGTGCTCAATTGCTTGTACGGGTTTGTGTTTTGTTTTCTTTTTGCATCGCACATTTTGTTACTTTTGCTTTTTGTTACTTGCTATTGAGGCTTCTTTAGGGTGTCTTCATGTCAGAAGAAATTATGACTTTCATGTGTAATGTGAAATTGCAGTGGTGTTATATGCAGTGGTGTTATATTTGATGTGATCATAAATACGGGATATTTATACTTTTGCAAAGGACTTTAATGTTAGAATCTAATCACGGCTATTGATAAAGATTTCCTGATTTAATTTGATTTTATTTCTGAAGACAGAGGAGTTTCATTACTGAATAAATCAGCTTTTTTAACTAATGATTTTAGTGAATAATGATCAATGAGTCACTGAAACACTGAAATCATAAATATTTCTGAATGACTCATTTGAATGAAGGATTTAGTGACTCATTAAGAAGAAACTTGCTGCAACCTACTAGCAATTTTTGTTTCCTATTTAAACATATTATTGCATTATTCAAAATTTGACAACACTGAGCAATACATTTGTTATTATTTATAAATTTTTGTTCATGATAGTTAATAAAAATACAACTGTTTATTGTTAGTTAATGGTCCTTAAAGGTATACGGTATGGTCCTTTGACTCTGAGAGGGGATGGGCGCCATTGAGTCAATAAATAAGCCCACTGAAAAGACATGATGTATACCTCATGTCTCCCCGATGGCCGAATCTGTTAAGGGATTATCAAAAAAACGTTTCTTGAAGGGGTATAACACACACACACACACACACACACACAATTTCACTCAATCTCATGTTAATCTTGAGTACTTAGAGTAGTACTGCAGCCTTCATATCTCCAAAAAGTATTTAGTTCTATCATATTTATAAAAGAAAGATACAGCTTTACAATTCTTTCCGAAAAAAGCAGAGCTCCTGGAGGCATGCTGTGGGCGGAGCTAAAGAGTGACGAGCACTTGAGCACCGAACACCAACAAAACACAGACATTTGATGCCGTTTCACTTACCATCGCAGTTCTGAATCATGACCGGGATCTTTTATAGCTGGGACTGCTCCATCTTTCAGTATTAAACAATGTGCAAATCCAGCATCGAACTGGGCCTTGTTTATAAAATGTTCGTCAACAGATACACTTGAGAAACTCTGTTGCTTCCCCAGAAAAACAAGCTGCATCCACGGTTCACGTAATACTGGCTTCTTCAGGAAGCTTAACAAGGTTATCTTTCCGTCACAACCAAAACCTGTGTGTATGATATGACGCTGGTTTTATTAAAATGAAACGGTAAAATGCTCGTGAAGTGACTCTCAGAGCAGTTCTGGAGATGCTGTTTATGTCTTGTTTGGATGAATTAATCAAAAGAAAGCAATTACACTTAAACCAAATCACGATATGGAACAGTATCTGTTAATATTAAGCCGCAAAAGTATGTCATGACATAGTATGACATTATGTCCTCATTTAGACGGCAGACGCTGAAATCACTGCATGTAACGTTAGTAAACAAAACCGGGTGTCTCTGCCATTCAGTCATTCATTCATTCACACAGAGACGCGCTGAACATGGGATTCATATTTGTATCGACTTTTGCGGCTTAATATTTACAGATACTAGTCCATATCGTGATTTGATTTAAGTGTTATTAGCTACTTTTAATTAATTCATCCAAACCTTGACAAATTTCATGACATTCCGTGTTAAACTGTAAGTTCTGTCTTTAAACTAGGTTCTGCGATTCCGTCCGCGTTTTCTGTGTCATGGAAATCATACGGCCTTACATGTCAAGAACCGGGTTGACCGGGTCCCGGTACCACCGGTACTTTAAAAGACCTGGTACGTGACGTTTTTATTTTTTTAGTACCGACTTGGTACGGAAGTACTGGGTCTTTTGACAACACTATTAGGGACATTCTTCCCGAGCGAGTCCTGTGCAGTGCAGCCGAATGAAGCACGTTGTTGGGTGCGCACTTGCTCCAGTCGATGCATGCACGGGTGCATTCTTCCGGGAGAAATGCCCATATAAGGAGTTCCACCGTCATTTACGTCAGCAAGAGCCACAGTCGAAAAAAACTCTCCAAAACTTGTACGAACTCAGAAGTGAGATTTTTGGCACTGAAATACTATTATACGTCCAAATTGTTTTTGAAACTTTGTCCATGGCATGCTTAGCATGAGAATCCAACTCTTTAATAGTGTGAACAACTCTGAATGCATAAGACAGCATTGTACCCCCTTAAAAAAAGAAAATCTCATCGTTATTTTCAAAATCCCACAAATACATAATTTTTGTCAATATCGCAGTTCTGTTACATTTGGGTATGTTACAGTTTAAAAAGTCCATTTCACTTTAAAATGTGTAACTCATCTCCTCATAGTGTCACTGCAGTCAAATTAAATGCTACCAAACAGCTATAAACTCATCTGTCCTGTTTTTGTCCTTGCCTTCTTTGCAGTCACAATCACCAGGATCCTCTTGCTGTGGCCTATCACTTGATCATAGACAACCGGCGCATTATGAACGAGGCCAAAGATTTCTATTTGGCCTCCAGCCCTGCGGACAGCTTCCTAGATGACCTGCCTGCGCACCACTCTATGAAGATTCACCCCGAGAGAGTGCCATTCCTGGTGACTGAGTCCCAGCCACGTCCTCGACACACGCTGGATGAGCTTAACCCTCAAAAGTCCAAGCATCTCGGTGTCCGGCGGGCCAAGTGGCACCTGGGAATCCGCAGCCAGAGCAGACCAAATGATATCATGAGTGAGGTCTGTCGTGCTATGAAGCAGCTGGACTATGAGTGGAAGGTAAGCACCTAGTCTCGTAGCCAGACCTTCAGACTGACGGCTTAAGGTCTGGAATTCATGGCATTCATTGGCCATGAGGCCGTTTGACCGACATGTCAAACAACCAATTACAGCTCGTTTCGTTCAGCGTCACGTTTCGGGGCGTGGAAATGTCGTCACAATAACTGACCTGTGTGTAAAACTCGAGGACATATTTTAAAGACACTATGCCGCGAACTTTAAATATTTCACGTACTTTTGAAACTCCAGTGTTTAGTTGATCCTGATAAGCGCTCGTCGTCACAGTTGTAAACACGATGGCTTTCTTTCGTGAGGGGGTTTGGCGCCACGGCATCTTTGTTTCCAAGCGGAACGTTAAAGAACGCGAAAAATCCTATATAAAAATCCTATAGAAAATCCTAAATAATTCACCCAATCCGACGATGATTTCGATACTCCTGAAGTGTTTCCAGCTAAGTGTGCCATATGCATTAGACGTTCAGCCAACGGTCCGTGGGCGTGACGTCTGAGGCTGAGACTAGTAAGCACCTGTGTTTGTGTTGGGTTGTATTTCAAAGAGATTAGTATTTAAAGAGTTATCCTGTATGAAGAGCTTTTTTCTGCGGAACACAGAAAAATATATTTTAAAAAATGTTTCATCATTGTGTGTTTGTCCACACAATGATAATGGTGTAAAAATGCAATATTAGAATGACATAAGGGGTGAGTAAATATTTTTGGGTGAACTGTCCATTTAAGGTGAGTCATATGTTGTTGCCATGTTTTGGAACAGACTATGGGAATACATTACGTCCAGACAAGGAACCAGTTAGTCAATTTAGGGACTGGAAAACAGAAATCTTAGTAATAAAGAGTGGAGGAGTGGTAAAAACGAATAAATAGAGTGAATTACATTTCCTGATATGCACATTTCTACTGCTTGTCCTCTTGGGGTTCATGATCTTAGGGTAGAATTCATATGTGCCTTGTGGGAAAGATGTTTTGGGGCTTCTGGTAGATTCTGTAAATAGAGAAGACTTGACCACTAACTCTTTCTCACTCTCTCTCACTCACACACACACACACACACACACAGTGTTAGACCAAATAGAATGTTAAAATAAATCTTTATATGATATCTGCATATCTTACTGTCATTATAACACCTTGGAGCTAAACGGAACCTTTAATGTATTAAGGACAGAATTTGTTTTTAATAGTACACTTTGGGTTCGTCAGTAAGATTTTGTGATTTTAAGTGTTTTTGAAACCTTTCTTGAAGTCTTTTATGCTCAAAAAGCTGCGTTTGTTTGATTTAAAAAGATGAATATCCCTAAAACATCCATATCTGTTGATATTAGACATACAGGTGCATATCAATAAATTAGAATGTCGTGGAAAAGTTAATTTATTTCAGTAATTCAACTCAAATGGTGAAACTTGTGTATTAAATTCAGTGCACACAGACTGAAGTATGTCAAGTCTTTGGTTCTTTTAATTGTGATGATTTTGGCTCAAATTGAATGAAAACCCACCAATTCACAAAGACATAATTATTTTGAACTTTATGTATCAGTAGTTTGTTTATAGCAAAATAAATTACATCCAAATTCTTCTATAGTGTTTCTCTAACAAAGTAGCATTTGTAAGTTGAATTGAGGCGCTATTGTCTTTATGCAGAGTCTCATTTGTGAGATGTATTCTTTAATTTATGCTTTTGAAACGATGATCGTAAACCTGTTGAAGGTGATTATATTTTTGTTTTGTCTTAATTCAACTGGCTGAAGTTCAAGTATGCTTGACAGAGTGAGTCATCCGTTTTAGAGGGCAATGGCTTACATGTCTTTGTTTATAATAGTTTTCATTCTTTATCTTATCTCATAGTGGCCTCGCTTATGTGGAACAGTGTTTATTGCTATTCAGGAGTACGCCATTCAGATTTCCTCAAAACAGTGCAAACAGTGTTACAGTGTAATGTACCAGTTCCTTTTAAAGTTAAAAGTCTTACTAAATATTAATGAATTTTAGATCTGTTACAGTCATATTTTTTTCTTTGCTGATGTTTTTTTCCTCTGTGGTTTAATAGGTAGTTAATCCTTATTACTTGCGAGTGCGGAGGAAGAACCCAGTCACTGGCATACATACAAAGATGAGCCTCCAGCTCTACCAGGTGGACAGCAGGACATATTTACTAGACTTCAGGAGCATAGATGGTAAAATGTTCTCTTCGTATGTGTGGTTTTATTCAGTGCTTTAAAACATATTTATTTATTTACTTGGTGCTTTAATTTACAGAAATTTGATTTGACCACTATCTGTCTATCAGTCTATCTAATAATATTATATAAAATAACATACATATATTTTTGTATGGCATTTAAAACTAGTTATTGTATTGTTATTTTTATTAAGTTAGCATGAAAGTGAAAATTAGTGATCGACCGATATTGATTATTTGTACGTTTATGTACCCGATAACTGATATGCAGAACCGATATTTATTTACTGTTATAAAGTAAAAAAAATAACAGATTGAAGTAAGTCCATCCTTCACTTTGGTTTTTCCTCCTTTCAGTCATCTTAACAACAACAAAAAACTGTTGAAAATTAAAATGTTCATGTCAAATTTAATCTTAAAATTACACCAATAAAAACTTTTTATTTATAAAAGCATCATCAACACTGATATTAACAATTAGCTAATGTTTTCAAATGGAAAATAAAGGACAGAAGTCATATATTCATTTTAAACTACAGTTTTAGGTTTATAAGCTGTTTAAAATGCTTAAATAATAATTCACTGAATAATATTCTCTGGAATATTTAAATAAGCTTTAACAAACAAAACATCATATTTTATTGCATTTCTTAACTGGCACGTTTGATCAGAATTATTAAAATGTTTTTGTCATTCTAAATTATGAAAACTGCTGACAGCATGGTTTATCTATGAATTTACACAGAACTATACTCAATCTGCAATCGCTTGTGGAGAAAATAACTAATTTCGATAGAGATGTTTATTGGTGAAATAATGGTTCTATAGTAAATGTTAATATAGTTTAGCATGTTTCAAACAAGTGAATCTTGTATAAAGTTACATGCGGTGGTCGTGCTGGAGCATTTCCTGAGTGAACAGTGCCCACTGCTCTTTTTTTTTTTTTACCGATTATGGTAAAATGCTTAAATATCGGGAAAAATATCGGTAAACCGATATATCGATCTCTTAGTGAAATGCAAGCTAAAATCTCAAATTGTTTGATCAGATGTATAAAACTTCCAGAAAAGGATTCATAACCTAAATTGTTTACTGAAATTCTGTTGCAGTGTTTTTGAGGTTGTTTTCTGTATATTTAATTTTCTAAAGCCTTCTGTTCGGTTTCATATAGATGACATGGTAGAAGTAAAATCAGGGACTGCCACACCTCACCGCTCTGGCTCAGTCGGTAACAACCGGACTACCCTAAAGAATGAGAAAAATGAATGTGAGGATGCAGCAAAGGGTGACGCGTCCGCACCCTCCACGCCTCCGATATCCATAGGGAAAGCGGCAGAAGGCTCTCTGGCTTCTTCTTTAACATCCTCAGTGGATTCCACCATGGGAGAGATCCTCCCCCGTCCAGGAAGTCACACCATAGAGTTCTTTGAAATGTGCGCCAACCTCATCAAGCTGCTAGCACGATAACTCGTGGTTCCTCTGATGCCTTCTCTCTCACTCTCTTCCGTTTTCCCTCTCACTCTCTTCTTTCTTCTTCTATCTGTTCTTTTCGTCTCTTTTTCTCTCTCAGTGTCTTTAGAGCAATAAGCATGCGGATGAACTCAAGACTCCATGCATCCCACTCGCATGAACACACTGATGGTCTGTGGCACTACAGTTGCCAGGATCAGCCTGTTTATGAGGATTGAGAAAAGGTACAAAGAGGAAAAGGATGGAGGTTGTTGTTTTTTGTGATGCAGTTAAGATGTCAGAAAGATTGCTTAGCCACTTTATAGTGTCTAAACTCTTTTGAGATGGTTTTACAATTCTTTTCTGAATTTTGTAGCAAGGATTTCCTTGCAAAGAGTGATGCGTAGAGGTGCATTTAAATGAGTTATACACTGAGCTAGCTGTACTGTACACAATGCTGTTGCGATTCTTGGCAGACCAACGGATATATAAAGAAAGAGCTCTTGTGAGGCATGTGGGATGACAAGTAAGACAGAAAGCACTTTTGCACAGTTTTACCTGTAAGTTTTTGCGGACCAGTGTCAGAACTGGTTATCCCATTGAGGCGGCGTACTGGAAAGGGCACTTGATTAGGAGGAGCCGTCTTAAAAAGCGGGGCCAATTTAGTGTGGTGGGCACTTTAACACAAAGGGACAACTTGATAAGTCCAGCCTTTCTTAAGGAAGAGACCAATATTAAACCCATTTTTCCTGAAGGAGCGCAGTGTCCTTGCCTCTCTTTCATAGATTTTTGTTTGTTTGTTTTTGTTTTTTTGTCACACCTTGGTCTATTCTTTTCTATTCGATCACATTTCACATACATTTAAGTATATACAGAATTTAAACATGCATTTGGATTTATATTTATCAGTGCTTTAAATGGGGTTGTAGATTGTATTAAAATTGCGATATTGGACTGGATTTGTTTTAAAGAAATATTTGATTGTATCGCTGTAAGATGTTTTATTCCATTCACTGCTTTATCAAAAACTTTTTTTTTAATACTATTATTTAGTTGATTTACAAAACAGTGGTTGCTGGTAAAAGAAATTCTCCTTAAAGAAAGAAATCAAATGTTTTTGTATCCCCTCCACTTTTACAAATGAATGCTGCATTCACGTGCTATCTGAATTATCGTAGATACGAGTTTAATAGTCGGAAATTGGCCATATAAGGCCTCTCTAAGAAAGTTCATGTCCATTTTTCGACTATAAAGCTTGTATTTACGATAATTCTGAAAGCACATGAATGCAGCATAAGTCTTTAGTAAGACTGTTACTACGCATTAAATACTAAGTATTAAAACATTGTTTTATGTTGGCTGAGATGTAACAAACACACACAGCTAAGGTGTCTAATAAAGTTTCACCACAATGAAAATAAAAAAAATCATAATTAGTTGAAATATTGGTGCATACTGATCGATCTAAGCGAATCATATAGTCATGTCTAATAGTGTTTGCAAAGTCATAATTTTAAGATCATAAAATAGGAAAGCGCTTCCTACTTGCATGTGAATTTATGTGCATCCTATGAGACTGGACTTTTGTAGAATTTTGTTTATTATAAAGGAAAAAACTGCAACCTGTTAACAATGAATGCAATTATGTAGGAGCTTAATGACAGGAGTAATCCTCTTCTTCAGATCAGTTCTTTCGATGTATGTTTCATAGATAAAAATGAAAACAATATAAGTTTAAATAAGTTGCTCTTGTTCATTTGCCTGCCCAGAGCTCCAGCTATGTTCAAATTCTAAATTCAATGCTAAAAAAGATGAGATGCCATTATAAATTATAAATTTATTCTATGGTATGTATGGCCATATATAAAAAAAATAACTCTTAGTTCTTATAAATGCAGCAGTTTTCAAAAAGAAAAGGAGATTTAAGGCCAGTAATTCTGATCTGACCATTTGGAATTCTTGAATCTTTGTTTCATGATAAGATCTAGTTTCCTAAAAGGATGATGTTGTTTTTGTTCTAAACTACACTGTCATTTCAGAATCTCTTTAATTAGATTTTGGAGCTAAAACTTGACAATCTGTGCTTTGCAAGACCGCTTAAGACAAATCCAGAGAAATTTTATTTTGCTCTATCCCCTTTATACCCCCTTCCCCCCCAAGGTTATTTCCCTGTGTAGTTGTCTAATTCAAATGTTAACTCTCTTTATCACTAGGGAACCATTTCATTGTCTCCACAGGTCGTTTATTCAGCCATCGAAAAGAAGTTTAGAAAATCTGTTGACGTTCTTCTCTTGACTCCATTTATGTTGATTATCTGTGCAGAGATGCACCTTATGGAGGCTTGCCAATGTAAATTTACAGATAATTACTGATTATTTACAGTTGAAAAGATGATTTGTAAATACAACTGCCTAATAAAATGATACATGAAAAATGATTGTATTATATCTTTTGAAAACATTGTGTATGTTGTCTGACTCTATTTCTAATGAAATGTTTGATCACAACTTTCTTTACAGTAGTAAACTTGCACAGAGATTTTAGGTCAGACTTCTAATTTTTCCATCTCCTTTTTGTTTTCAATTAACTAGTAAAATAAATACTTAAAATGATTTATTTTTATTTTTTTTAATAATATTTTTAAGCAAACAGGAACAATAAAGCCATAATTAAGTTTAAAAGTAGTCACACGTGTTTACAATGTAATATATATTTAATTTGTCATTATATTAATACTTTTTTTATCAATAAGTAATTATAAAATAAGTCATGTTACATTTTACCTTGTGTTTTCATGGGTTGATAAGACTTTTATTATTATTTTACAGTTTATAGTCTTGAAAAAGATCAACATCTCTATAGACGATGGCCTCCTTTAAGCCTTTTATTGTGTTTCCAATGCACATTCGCTAAAGAGCGATCTGTACTTCAGAAAATGACCAACAGATGTCACTTTAATCCTGAAGACATTTGTCATGGGAGTTAATTTGAGTTTTGACAAAACATTATTTTCTGATTTCTAACTTCTAAAATTTCAAAATATAAAATATAATTTATTTGTATACAACCCATGTATAAATATATACGACAAAGCCATATATATAGGTATTTTAAATTTAACTACGTAGTTTTGCGATTATTTTTACGAATTCACGCTGATAGACTTCTGTGGCACACCTGCCGTAGTGCGTCATGGCGTAAGCAGCAGCTCCTCCATACGTATCCACACCACAGAGAGCAGCATGATAAAGTTACTCCAAGACTGGCTTTCAAAACTGGAGCACTGTTTCAGGATAAACAACACTGCTCAAATGTAAAGGCAGAAGAAACGTTGAGTGTCCGTGTTCATCTCTGAAGCTGGGCTTCGCTCTGGTATGTAAACAACAGGCTCACCTGCACTAGTGCAGATGGGATAGCCTACCTTTTGGAAGTTGTTCTGTATTATTTAGTCGTTCCTTTGGGCTGTCCAAAAATATATTGTTACAGAAATGGCGTTTTTGAGTCTTTAAATATATGTAAATATCATTAATGTTTCAGATACATTTAAAAAATATATAGTTTTTGTTATTGCACTCTCTATTTAAGCAAGTTATTAATAAAAATGACTGTGGTATTAGTTAAGGATCTGGGCTCTGTGATACAGCTGAGCTAGTCTCAAATTAGTGTGTAATCCAGTGAGCCCAAAATATACTGGTCTGTACCAGGAGCAGATTATGGCACACATACATATTTCCCCCCTTAAAGAATGCAGTATCCAGTAAAGCTAAACAGATTTATTTTCCCTCTTTCATTGCATTTCAACAAAACAGCCTTTGTTTGTATTTAAGGATTACATTTTAGTTGCTGTGCTATAGTGCTGACAAAGTCAACCGCATGGACTTTTGTTAGATTTAGTAAACAAGTTAATTTGTAGTTTTTGTCTGTTATCAATGTTTAGTAAATTATGTGTATATTAGATGCAATTGATGCATTAATGTTTGATCTATGAGTAGTATTTTCATTTTTTTTTCTGCAGTGCAATAACAACTGTATTTCTTAATATGTGCCAAATGATACAGAACTTTGTTGTTCTCTTTCATAAATTGTTTTACATTCATTTACTTAGCTGTTATTCTCAGGTGTTATGCACTAAAGTCTTTGTGATTATATCACACACATTATATATATATATATATATATATGTAATGTATGTATGTATATGTGTGTGTGTGTCCATTCGTGTGTGTTGTGTCAATGCGTCCATGTCCTCACTACCAAGCAATTCAGCTGACACAATGCTTTACAAAGCAGGTCTCATGTTTCAGATATCTGTCTGCAGTGACAGTGAAAGCTTCTCCTGGTTTGCTCCTGGGTCTCTTTCATTCTTAATTTCTGTCATAATCAGAAGGAAGAGACATTATGTTGTGGACACATGAGCTTTTGGTTGTTGCTGTTAGTGTTTCACTGAGCTATAACTCCTACTTGCTTCAACTGTAAAAATTATGAAAAAAACAATATATATATTTCAAAGCAGTTTATCCAAAAGATGGAAAAATAAAAATTGTAACAGTCTCTTCATGTTTCACTATAATTCTCATTCGTTCAGCCTCTCTTTCTTCAGGTGGTGACCATTGGACAACAACAGACTGCTTACATTTCATTTCTCCAGCAGGGGGCAGAATATAAAAAGATAATACATTTCTGTTAAACATAAACAAAAGCAGACACAAAACATTAATTCTTCCCCTTTCCAGTTTTATATTTTAGTTTATATATTGTTTGATTGAAGTGGCCTGAGTTCCAAATTGCTACATGAAATACAGATTGCGGTCTGGATAAAACCCAACCTGTAACAGTTTCTTGTGGAACAAGGAAAGATTAATAGCATAGCTCTGGTTGCAATATTTTGTCATTGAGTAATATATAATACATTTTATCAGCTACAACAGGCACATCTTAGGTGATATGTTTAATGTGCTCTAACTGCTCTGATTATATACTCTTGTCTGTTATTGTTTTCCCAGCGTTTCCACTGCTGAGAAATTTAACAGCGGTATCGTCAATCAGCAGCCGCCATGACTCAAGAAACACATTTCCATCAACAACGTAAGAATCAGCAACTCTGTTTCACCAATTATCACCAAAACGGTTTGGACTTGCATGCTCTCTTTTTTCTGAATAACGCAAGGAGGTAGATTTGTTTGTATTTTATTTGGATTTGTTCTGTGTAAAGGCATGGTTAGTGTGGTTTTTATTCCATTTCAAAGGAAAAGTTTTAGAGGGCTTGAGTGGATGAAAGAGGAAGGGAATAAAAAAGCAGTGGGAGGAGAGAAATGCTAAATAAGAGACTGAAGGCCTCCTGGAGGAGGAGAGCAGACAGAATAAGACAAGGACAGAGGAGAAAGAGAGCAGTTGAACTTTCCTGGAACTTTATTAAACTTCCAACCTTTTTCTGTGGAAATTCTAATAAGCAGGTAAGAAAATGAATAAATATGTCATCTTTTAGATATATTTAATTTTGATTGATATTTGAGGTTTTAATAAGGAATGCATACTACTATTTCACATAAATCAGATACATTTTGAAAGTTGAGAATGTCGCCATTTGAAATGTTTCTAGATTATAAAGTGTCCCTGTGGCTCAGTGGTAGAGCATTGCATTAGCAGTGCAAAAGGTTGTGGGTTCAATTCCCAGGAAACACACATACTGACAAAAAAAATTATAGCCTGAATGCACTGAAAGTCACTTTGAATAAAAGTGTCTGCTAAATGCATAAAAATAAAGTATGTACTATTTTATTTTGAACTCTGAAGTGGTTTTCTTTTTATTTTCTGCAAGTCTCAGTTTTGTTCTGTGATTTTTATATTGTGTTTTCAGGCATGTCAGTTATTTCTACAGTCATAAGTTTTCATGCCCTTGACTTGGAAGTGTATTTTTAGTAAAAAATAAAATATGATACAAACTCATTCATATTAAACTTTCTGTTATCTTCCAAATTTCTCTGCTAAGGTCATCATTGTCTTCTTTGTTGAAACAGACTGGAGTGAGATCCCTGCTGACACTTTCCAGAGTAGCCATTCAGCATCAATACACCATATGGGTACCAGCTTGACTTAGACTTTGTTAAATACGTGGATGATATTGAGCGAAGTGACACCATTCGCCGACTGCATTTTAACAAGCGGCCAGGGGTGGCAAATGCTGCCTCTGAGCCACAACGCATCATAAACCCCACACACTGGACTTCCTCAGAGTCTTTGTCCTCGGTGAGCAGTGATGAAGCCAAGAAAACCTCTCTCTCTTCATCCTCTTCCTCTTCTTCTGTCAACAAAAGAAGACCACCACTTCCCCATTCCAAACCTAAATCTTCCAGTCAAAGACCGGAGGTACCCCAAGACCTCTCAGTTACCTCTCAGAGGGATGAACATGGAAGGCCTGCCCCAGGCACACAACACCCTACCCCAACCAAATCAAATCTTCTTGAAGACAGGACTCTGATGGAAACATGCAAGCATTTGGAACATGAGAAAGGCTCATCGCAGCAAGGACCTCCAGAACCACAGCCGCGGCGTAGACTGGCCAGTTTTGGTGGTCTTGGATCTACCGGTACCCTGTCTCCATACACAAGCTGGAGTGCCCTAAATCAAGGTGCTAAGATGAAAGTCTTAGACCAGCCCAGGCAAGGTACCTTGTTATTGGGGAGCGGCCTAAAAATAAGCCCCTCAAGCTCAGGCCGGGCATCTCCAGTGAGTGGTGTGAGCCCACTCCACCTGCAGATGGTCAGGGATCAGATGGCAGCTGCTTTACGAAGATTAAAGGACCTGGAGGAGCAAGTGAATGCCATTCCTGTCCTACAGGTGAAGATTGCTGTTTTGCAGGAAGAAAAGAGACAACTGACCGCCTTGGTCAAGAGCCAAGATGAAGCTCAAAAATATAGCTCTAGCATTGACAAAGATTTACAAGAATTTAACAGCAAACCAGCGATGGAGAGTTGGGTGCACAGTGCCATCTCTGGTCTGACAGATTTTCATGAGCTCAGTGTTGAAATGCAACTGCTTGAAAGGAAGATCCAAGATGCATGTCTTGAATCCTCAGCTTTCAAGATGAGGGATCGAAAGTCTGTCGCAATTGGAGATGACCGGTGCATCGATGAAGCCATTGTCATTCATCAACAAAAATTTAACTTCAGTAAGGATGTTGCTGTCAATGCCAAACCTGAGACTCAGTCAGTGGCTGTCGGCGTCACTGAGGCTATGCTCGGTGTTGAATCCGACAAGGAAGCAGAAACCGAGTTGCAGCAGCAAACCATCCAACATTTAAGTGAACGGGTTCAGATACTGGAGGCTGAGCTTAAAGAAGCAATGCTCAAGGCAGAAATGGGAAGGATGAGGAGTGAACTGCGGGAAGCAGAAACTAGAAACCGTGCTGACAAGAGTTCCTTCACACACCCGCAGGTAAACTGCACCGCCACCCAGACTGAGTTGCAAACTCGCACTCTTGGGGTTGGAAACCATACCAACCTTGTGCATTCTGCTGTTGGAGGAGGACTAGAGTGGATTTCCATTGGTGTTGGAGTTTCCTGCAGACCTGAAATGAAGGTTTCATCGTCTGGCCCAGATACGCCTATGGAAGAGTGGAAAGTGTGCAAAAGAGTAGAACAAAAAGATCAGTGTATCGGAAGCAAGAGTGTGGCAAAACACAGTCAAGGTGTAGGGACGACAGTGTGTGTGTGTGATGCTGCCACAATTACCTCGGAGACAATGGAGAACGAAAGGAGGATTTCCCACCAAACAGTGGGCTGTGGTGACTGCACGGTCGACGTGGATGTCAGATCTGTCAAATCACTAATTTCCCAAGGAACGGTCACTGACCCAGTTCGAAGTGTTGATTTGGGTGTGATGGCAATCCCTCAGACCGCGTCTCAGCGTACCAGCACAGCCTTTTGCACCGTCTCGCGCAGCACCAGCACTTTGCAAGCCTGTATATCTGAAGCCAGCACCAACACAAAGCACACACTGACCAGGGAAAGACATACCAACACAGCATATGCAATGACTCGATCTCTGGCGGTTGGAGATGGGAAGGTTTGCGGCCGAGTGGCTGCTGTTCAGATGCGCTCTGTTGGAACCACTGCTTGCTTGGATAGAGACACAAGCACCCCTGTTGTTCCTAATGTTATGAAACGTGATGTGGGCGTTGGAATGGCAAATATCAATGAGAATATCCTCATCGGCCTACATACGCGGAACATTGCATGTGGCCCATCCCGTCTGCCAGATCCGGTCAAGATGCGTAGCATTGGCGTAGAAGTGGGGGATGGGAGAATACGCGACTCAGAGGGCCAAATGTTTGTGCAGACTGAGCCTGGACTTGACCATTATATAGATCGCATGCAAAAATTACTTAAAGAACAACAGGACCTATTAACTGACAGTCACCCTGGGGCAAAACACAAGGTCATTCTACAGTACCATGGTGTTTTAGATAAACAAGTTGGAGGTAATAATGTGTACAATTTTACTTTCTGCCTTTGAAAGCATTTTTTGGCATTTTAGAGACTTTGTGGTTTAAGCTGATTGCTTGCTTTCATTTTCTAACTTCCAGGCATTGCACAAAACCAGACATCAAATGAAACTTTAAAATTTAAAGAAAAGAATCAAATGGAGTTGCAGATGTCTGCTGCTCTTCATGGTATGTATTATTTGTGTTAAAAGCAACTCAAGTCAGTTAGCAAGCAAAAGTATAGCATCCTGGTCTAAATGACTCCACCCGGCAAAGAAGTGCATACAGGACACAAAAAGAAGCAGAAAGGAGGAGGCTTTTTTTCATTGGAATTTGAACTGGAGGTGAAAATAGCACTCTCTGGTTTGGCTGAATAAGCCCTACACTTAGAATATTTGGGTTGCTGTTGGCTTGTGTATTGCTCTCATGTCTTTTGGTATGTGGCAGACACAGGCATGAATACCATCCACACTGGAAGCCTTCTCTGCACATGGTTTCTGAAAGACAGGAATGTTTGTGTTTCAGAACTTTTTATTACAGAATAAAAAGAGCCTTTAGCAGGTGTGTGTGGTGTATAAAGGAGTGTGTGCATGTTTAGGTGCTGTCATGGCAGTCCATGAACAAGAATGGAATGTTTTCAGGGTCCCCCCCCTTTTTTTGATGGCAAGGACCCGCAAATATGAGGATTCCCTCACAAAAGACTTAATTTCTTATTATTTCTTATTGAAATATTATGTTGTAAGGAAAGGGAGATAAACATAAACTGTATGTAGATTACATTTTATCCCCAGACTTTAGTTTATAAAAAATAGTTTTAAGAATTCTGCCAAAAAAAGAAGAAAAAACTCAACAACAGCAACAACAACAAGAAGCAATATCAAATTTTACTTGAAAATCAATTTTGAGTCATATATTGTGTTCCATCTAATTAATTTAATCAGGAATATGATGGCATTTATTTCAGGCTCACCCGGTGATGATCGTTGTCTCAGGTCCATCATGAAAAGGAGAAGCACCAATCTGAAATCCATTGATAGTATGAACCCTAAGCCTGCCTCACATGGGTAAGTAAAATATTTCATTATTTAATCATAACAAATAAATTCAGCTCAGTGTCCTATTTTTTTCTTAACGCTGAACTAGAATTATTTTACCAGATTGGTTGTGTAATTAATTTAGGATAACATGCATTGCTATTCATACCCATGCATTGTACGTTTAATTGTACATCTCTCTCTCGTTGCATCTACACAGAGGTACTGTGGACCCCCTGTCTGAGGGTGGTGATTCTGAGGAAGAAGAGCAGAAAAAAAGAGAAAAGAGGGAGAAAGAGGGGAGTACCAAAGATAAAGGGAAGATTCCCAAGAGAAAAGAAAGGTTCATGCTTCTAAAAAGTTTTGTTTTATCAGTGCATGATGCTGTTCAGCAAAACGTTATCATGTTACATTTGTTTTCTACTGTGTAGGTATACATTTTGTGAGAAGATGCTTTCTGCCTGCCAAACTCTGGAGGTTCACCTCAATGGCAGCAAGGTTATATCCAACAGAGAACTGGTGAGTTTCAGAAGAGTAACAGATATGTGTTACAATGTCAGTGCTTTGTTTGTTTCCAGGTTTTTTTCTTCTCTTCAGTTAGTAGTTACTGTATAGTAGTTGCTTTTTGAGGAGTCTTAGTCTGTAACATTTAAAGCCCATTGATTGAATATGTTTTGTACATCCTTTATTATCAAAGATGGATTCCCAGACTTTAAGTCAGTTTTTATTTATCAGATTGTATAAGTCATAATATTTTTTTTTACTTATCTTTTGCTTTTGCTAAGTAATCATTTCACCCAAATTGTTAGTAGCTGAATTGTTAGTGTGTTCAGTTGCTTTGCAGCAACAACAACAGTGTTGAACCATCTCAGACAGATCTAGTTTAGTGAGCAAACATGGTTATGAAACTTGTGTTAATTAATTCTCAAGGCACAGAAATATATAACTCTACAACAGGAGAACAAAAGAAGAGCAAACAAAACTTAATTTGTGATGTGTTGTGGAGCTGTATTTCATTCTGAAGAGCTCAGTTGTTGATGTGTTCTATGTTTACTCACTCATATCTCATAATTACCTTCTGGCATATAGATCAGATTGTTCGGTACTCTGTGGGATTTGGGGAAGTTTAAAATTATACTGTTGCTGTATTTTCTTTCTGTGTTAAATGTAATTTAAACCTGCTTCATTTATTTTGTGTCATTTTATTCTTGCCATAGCATGTCTAAAAAGTTTCTGTGTGGTTTGACCATACTCACCCAACATTTTAGTTAGATTTATTTAGTTATTTATTTCTTTAGCCTTTTATCTGTTTGTCTTTGTAAAAGCGTTCCTGTCTGAGCACAGTGCAGCAGGAGTGGTTCTGTGTGTCCAGTCAGAAGAGGGCATGCCCACAGATCGTGGACGACTTCCTCTTCGCTTGTCGCCATGTCTCCCCTGATGTCCTGTGCTATGTGGCCAACATGGCTGACCAAAATGGCAACACAGCTCTCCACTACAGTGTGTCACATTCTAATTTCAGCATAGTAAAGATTCTGCTTCCTGCAGGTACCTTGAAACTTCACTGTTGTGAAGTAGCGCACCAAATCAAACTTTTCTGGTCATTCTATTTATATTTCTTTAGCTGTATTACTATTTATTTAGCTGTACTATTATTAATTTTTATTTAGCTGTATTACTATTTATGTAGCTGTACTATTATTACTTTTTATTTAGCTGTATTACTTGTGCTTGTTGGTTCTGCTTTGAATATTTCAAAACCAAGTATATACTTTTTAAATAATTTGATTCTGCAAAAATCCTTAAAATAAATGGTTTTCTAATTACCTTTCTATTCACGAAGAAATGAATAGTTTTGAGAATGATTTCTGAAGAATCATGTGACACTGAAGCCTTGAGTAATAACTGCTGAAAATTCAGCATTCCATCACAAGAATAAGTTACATTTTAAAATCTATTCAAATAGAAAAGTTATTTTAAAATGTAATAGTATTTCACAATATTACTGTTTAACTGCATTTTTATAAAAAGCTTTGTGGTGTATGAGACTTCTTAATAAATTTATATATATATATATATATATATATATATATATATATATATACATACATACACACACACACACACACACACATACATATATATATATATATATATGTATATGTGCATATAATATTATTATTTATATATTTTTTCTGTTGAGTCGCTCTCAAAAGGGTTTAAAAAGGGTTCCAACTGTGGATAATTAATTTGGTCTCGATTCCTTCTCATGCAGGAGTATGTAATGTTGATCATCAGAATAAGGCCGGTTATACTCCCATAATGCTTGCCTCCCTGGCTGCCGTGGAAACAAAAGATGACATGATGATGGTGCAAGAACTCTTCAGCAGAGGAGATGTTAATGCCAAAGCCAGCCAGGTGTCTACTGTTTTTGACTGAATATTGAGCTATGTTTATATGAATAACTGAGAAAGCTGTTTCTATACAAGAGTATCTGTGTATCATTTGGTGTTTTATGTACTGTTTGCTCAATAGGCTGGTCAGACAGCTCTCATGCTAGCAGTCAGTCACGGGCGTATAGATATGGTCAGGGCATTGCTGGCTGCTGGGGCAGAGGTCAACATTCAGGATGATGAGGGGTCAACTGCTCTAATGTGTGCTGGTGAGCACGGCCATGCGGACATTGTCAAACTCTTACTGGCCCAGCCAGGATGTGATGCCACACTGACTGACAATGTGAGTAACCACATGGCTATCTGAGATAAAAGATTTACAGTAATGATTTAATACTGTCATTTATGTTTTAAATTGATGTCCTTATTTAAATTAGTCTCTGTGTGCTGGTAGGATGAGAGCACTGCTCTGTCCATCGCTCTGGAGGCTGGACACAAGGATATTGCTATGCTTCTCTATGCCCATGTCAACTACTCAAAGGGCCAACCTAGGGTATGACTATTCCATGTCTACATTTGTACTCTCTTATAACATTCTACCTACTTGTAAGTGTGTGTGTGTGTGTGAATGCTCATTCACAGGGTTCCCCTCGAAGCAAGACTCCACCTGTTGCACGAATAAGCTCTTCTGATTGATATTTCCCATGCTCTCTTCATCCATTCAGATATCCCCTCTGAACGACCTGTTCCATCATATGACTAAGATGAATGCAACGGTTATGTTTTATTAATGAGAGCAGTATTTTCAAAAGTGCAGTGCACTGTTGGTATTACACGACACATCATTTATTTTCTTCTTTACTGGCAGTTCTGTTTCCCAGATATAAAAGTTATGCAGACTAACAGTATTAAAGAGCGACTATAATAGAAAACTGCATGCCAAAACAGTTTTATATATTCAATTTAGGTGATACATGTAAATGCATTTAGGATTATATAAAAAAAAAATCACATTTTAAAAGCTTGAAATAGTTTATTTTAATATATATATTTTACCAAGTAGGCTATACACTATTCACTTCTGAAATCTATATTTGAAAAACTCTTAATAAAAATGAATGAAATGTAAATGTCATGTTGATATGTAAGTAAATAAATATGTGATTACATCACCACCTTGTGTTTACTGCAAATATTGCATTAATTTGCTCTCTTTTTGTGTTTTAGATCTGTAGAATTCATGCATTTGTAATGCCATCTAATGGTGAAAAGCTGGACTGCATGATCCGCAGACATGAGGAAGCTCGTGCTAACTCTGGAACAAATCTGCAAATAAATAATATTCATATTATTATTAACAATCGAACCGACGAATGTAAACATACCCAATGTAGTTCATTTAGAATCTGAACCAGTGATTCCCCGATTAACGAGTGCAATTGAATTGGTTCTTTTGAATCGGCCGAACTTCCCTACGGTTAATTAAACACCTGCAATCTGCCGTTTGTCAGCAATGAAGAAGGTTTTTGTCAAGTTCAACCCCTGCACATGCGGCGACTGCAGCAAAATACATTTTTCGACCAAAAGAGTATCAAAACATTACACAAAAACATAAATGTTACTTGAATATGGTAGTAGCTAAGTACCAAGTTGTTTAAGTGCCGTGGTTTTATCATGTAAATGGTGGAATGCACTACACGATTTTTACCGAGATCTACAGACTTTTTTTTTTTAGCTGATTCGATCAGTTGGAGGATATCAAACATGTTTTATATTTTGAGCCGATTTTAGAACACGTGTTTTCATTTGTTGTCACGTATCTTCTAGCAACAAGGCACACATTTCTGCATGAGTTTGTTTATCTGAACAACTTTAAAGTCTGGTTGTGTGTGATCCTCAGTCCTGTAGTGTATGATGGACATCTTTTGCAATTCGGTAAGTAATGCCCAGTGTTTTAAAATCTGTTGAGATTTTAAAAGTCGTGTAGTGTTTTCCAGTATGCAACAAAAGAAATGCGAAAATTCTGTGGAATTTCACAGTGACATTATTTAGTTCCTTCACTAAGCTGTTGCATGGGGAACTTTAGCTGGTCCCCCAGAAGACGAAATATCTTAAAATGTTGATCTTCGCCTGAACTGTATAATTCATTTTTTAGAGTGAAGAACGGAAAATGTGACTTTTTAAAACACTTGACCTTTTTGAGGCATATAAGATATCAGTGTTCAGAAGCACAGCCGGTGATGAGCTAATTTTACCAGCCTCTGCCGCTGTCTGCTCAGTCAGGAGGGAGCAGCTCCTACACCAGAAACTGATACGGCTGCTTAGAAAGCTTTCAGTGGTGCATTTATAAAAACTGCTCAGGATATGAACATGTGCCATTTGACTGTGATCTGCTCGTTTTAACCCCATAGAACCTTATGGTGTCCCAATCCAAACAGATGGGTAATTATTACTCCGATAAGAAATGCCACTCCATGGCTTTCACATGCAGTGTGAAGGGCGTTTCATTGTTCGGACATCATCTGAATATAATACTTGTCATGAAGAGCTTATCATTTAGAATTCAGTTGTTATAACTGGATATTTTCTCCACTAAAAACATGACGAAACTCCAAAAACGTACATAGAGCAAAAGTAGTATGGACTTCTTTTATTATACTGCTTTTCAGTGGCATTTCACGAATCTTAGGAAAGGATCTCTTGAGAACCAAGTTTCGAGTCTGAAAAATACATCAGATAATCAAAAATAAATAAATAAATTGTGCCTAAATAAATATGTATCAGTAGGATGTCTTTTGCCATTTTATTGCGTCTTCCTATATATATATATATATATATATATATATACACATATAAAGTTACAAAAAAGTAATTTCGTTTTCATTAATATTTTCTTTTCTTTATGATGTTTTAAGCTTAAAAACTTCATTCCTCCTTCATTATAACGGCATGGAAAAGAGCAGCTAGTACATTTTTCAAAACGTATTTTTTTGTGTTCCACAGAAAACAAAAAAGTATTTCAGGGTTGGAATCAACTTTAGGGTGGGTAACTGATGGCAGTTTTTCATTTATTAATTTTTTTGTGTGAACATCTTTTAAATGAAATCCTGTGTGTTATTGCATTCTTCTGCATAATGACGATCAATTGGAGCCCGTTTTTTTAGGCAACAGAATCATGTTTGCAATTGGTAACATGACAAAAGAAATCCTTCACAAAATGAGGGACATTTTATTTAAGAATAAGGAAATAAATATAAAAAGGAAAACAGCTGCCATTCAAATCTTATGTAGAATCAGTGTAGCTGTTGTGAAAGAGAAAATAGTTGGCTGTCAGATAAAAGGCCGCCCATAGTATTACACAAACAATATCTTGTGGTGAGAAACGAATTTGAAGGATGTGTCTATTGAGGTTAGCTTAGAAGATTTGCTGTTTTGTGTAGCTTTTATATAACATGACATACTACATCTATGCTTTTGATACCTGACACATCACCTATGTGGATGCATGCATGGACTTACATTATATTCATTGATTATAGTTCAGCATGTCTTTGGATTATGTAGCTCAGAGACTCATTGTGTTTGAGAATGTTCTGCTCAGTGTGTCTGTACGACAAAGTGTGTGTCTGTGTTTTGTGATGGAATGCTATAGGATTACAGCTCGGTGCGGTCTGCAGCCAGTAAAACGTGGTGTTGCCATAGTAACCGCCTGAGATGTTTTACCAAAATGCCCTTGTCGACCTGATAGCAAAACATGCATATGAAATGTAAAATTATGACAGCGTGTAATCATACCACAACACATGCATACACAACAAATCTGCTCTTCAGTGATAAAACAATACTGATGCTTCTCAGAGGGTCAAGAATATGATTAGATAAGACTGTTTGATAAATTAAATAATGGCTTTTGTAATGAAGCTGTTGCCATGGCAAATGTACATGAACGATGTTGCATCTTAAAACTGCATCTGATTTTACACAGACACTTAAGAGGCATATTTCATTCATGAAAATTGTTAAGGAAAACATTGAAAGCAGAAATATGACTCCTCACAGGGATTTCTGATGACATGGCAATTTAGCCACCTAGGAAATTTTGTCAATTTATTAAACTGAACTTTCATAATGGATTTAAAATCAGATTGCATAATGCCAAAATTGATGACACATGACATTATATAGTGCCGATTTTATGTACTATCACTAACTCTTCTAAGTTTCTTTGCTGTTCACATTATGAGTTATTTGCAGGTTATGGTCTATTGCAGGGATTCATTTGAACTAGAAATATGATAAACACATGGCCAATTTTATTTGTATTGCTGTATGTGCCCCTGATACAAAATGCTCAGCTTTTTTCTCAGGGTCTGTTTTGTCTATTTTAATAATTTAGTTTATAAAGCACATTTTCACACCCATACCAATTCAGCAACATAATTTAAAAATGAATGTGTCTCAGGACTGCCATAAGCCGATTATATGACCAAGAATACATTTCAAGTAATATCAGGACACCACTGAGCCCTTGCAATAAAACAGCATACAAATAATGAAGCATATGCCACGTCTGTGAGTTACATGTGAAGCTACTTTACAAGTTATTAGTCTCAGTTCTGAAAGGGAAGCAGGCAGAAACTATTATGTTTTGGACTATCTGGTAATATTTATAACCCCAATTGATTTGACCACAATCTCTATTATTTTTTATGTTGTAAAAGCTCCCCGGCACAGATACAAACATGCCATTAGCCTATTTATGTGCGAGTGTATTTGAGAGTGTGTTTGGTGTAACACAACAGTAACAACCCTGGAATCCTCTCAAGATGTCGGTAAAGCTTGCAAAAAAACATCTGCATAGGCACAAAAATGGGGCCCGCTTCTTTTAACAGAAGGGCGGTTAAAAAAAGACTGAATGAGAGCATAAAAGAGAGGGAGACGGGGAAGGGGAAAAAAGGAAAAGAAACCAGATTGCGACAGTCGATATTAAAACATGCAGTGAGTGAGAAAGAAAAGGAGAGAGAGAGGGTGGAGAGAGAAAAAAGTGAGCTGCAGGCCTTTCCACGGGGACAAACTAGCAGAAAGGCATCTCGCAGTTATTCCTTTCTCTCTCTCTCTCTCGCAACATCCTAACGGCAATTGATTTGTGTATGAAAAGCTGGGCGCTTTTCGCCCCCCTTTCGGGCTGTGCGTTTTGAGTGATCAGCTGATGAAGAGACTGGCTGCGCGCTGCAATGCTGGTTTGCTAATTCTCTCTCCTCCAGACTGGAGCCAGCCTGGAGACCACAGTCAGGTAAATCACCCTCTTCCTTTCACTCTCTCTCTCTCTCTCTCTCTCTCTCTCTCTCTCTCTCTCTCTCTCTCTCTCTCTCTCTCTCTCTCTATGTCCTTCTCACTTGCTCTCTCTCCTGCGCATAGAGCACACAATCACACCAGGCTTCAGCACATGGGCACACAGATAGAAAGTGAGAGAGGGAATGTGTGTGTGTGTGTGTGTGTGTGTGTGGGTGTTTAGGTGTGAACTTTGTCTTGTGAAGGAAAGCATTGCCCAGACAAATCGGTTCTGTGGATCCTGGCACCTTTTTTCTTCGTTCTAGAGGTTACAGGACCAGACTTGTGCACCCAAGTACAGACTCTTCTGGATGTGCTTTTTGCAAGCACCCTGCATGTTTTGTGTGCAGCGGTTCAGTTGTGCGCGCGTGTGTGTGTGTGTGTGTGTGTGCATTCCATTATTATGCTGTTGATTATTCCTTCCACATGGTCCCCTGGGGTCCGTGTGAATAAATGCATTCCTTGTACGTCCGTGTAGAGGATATTTCCATGGAATGTTTGCGTCTGTGATGGCTGTTCTCTCACGTCAGTACATGGTGTCTTGTTTTGTCTGATTTCTTTGTGCATATAAAAGTATATGAGAGTGTTTTGTGCGCCGCGCTCGTGTTTGATTTAGACATCAATGGCTGGCGCTGCCTGCATAGCGTCATACTCAGAATTCATATTTCCATCTCTCTCATACGCTCTCTGCGGCAGGCATATCACTGCACTTTAATTGCCTTTGTGTAAAACACAGACTCGGCAGCACACACACACACACACACACACACACACACACACACACAGTGAATTCCGCATTTGCTTATTATCACACGTGAGGAATGTGCATGTTGCTAGCCGCTGCGTTCCAGTCCCGTTTTTAATGAAACACGTTCGGCGGACTGTATGGTGAACCGTGCGTTACTGTTCCGTTATGTCGGGTGTATTGACATCATCGCCGTAAACGTCCATCATTTCATTCACAATGGGACTGAAGATCAGTGCAGCGTCTCCTGCTTCCCCAGCCCAGCCCCTATGTTGGATCGTACAGAGCTAGAGGGATATTAAGTGATGCTTTATCAAATATTAAAATGTAAGTGAAAGCAGCTGCTCGTGTTAGAGGGGACTGAAGATTGGAGGCAGATTGCCTGGTGAGACGTATAGCCAAGATGATGATGAGTTGGACCTGGAAGTGTTCGGATGAAAGGACAGAAAGTTCACCAAACTGCTTAGTAATTTAATGGTGACTATCTTGCTTAATTACTTCAACATCCTACATCTTGCAAACTTGTACATGTTCATAGTGCATAAATGACCATAACGTTTCAACTGTTATTTTCATAAAGAAGGTTGATGATACAAAACACTTAAAATTAGTTTTGTGATGGTTATTAATAGCCTATGCCTTAAAGAATATCACAGCAGCAATTTCACATGCACCTTGCATTTAATATTTTTTTTTTGCATAGTAATGTCCTGAATAGGGCTTATACATTATAGAATAGTTTATAATATTTATTCTTTTTAAAATTGTAACCTAAACCATAACTCAGTAGAACTTTACAATAAAGTTTAATTTATTAAAGGAATATATCCCCCCAAAAAATGATATTTGCTGAAACTCACTTAACCCTCAGGCCAAAATCCACAATGTAGATTAGTTTGTTTCTTAATTTAAACAGATAGGAGAAATTTAGCATAACACTTGCTCACCAATGGATTCAGGGAATGGGTGCTGTCAGAGTTCAAAGTTGATAAAAAATATCAGTGAGGAATCTTTATTTTTGTCAAATGCAGTACTGCTCATCAATGTTTCTGTGTCTTTTCTTCAGTCTCAGGCCATCCAAAACGGAGTGTCTGAGGTTATGGAGGAGGAAAGTAACTTAAAGAAACGAAAAAGTGATCAACAAGGCAACCAGGGCTCTGAGACTGGTCAGGAGGTGGTGGACAAGGTCAAAAAGCGACGGGGCCGCCCTCCTGCCGAGAAACTGCCGCCCAACCCTCCCAAGCTCACAAAACAGATGAACACCATCGTAGACATGGTCATCAACTACAAGGACACGTCAGTAGTTAAACACACAAACAGATTTTTGCATATGTGATTCATGTCAGACAGCACAATAAAATGCATAACGGCTCTTTTTTTTGTACCTCTTTTTCAATACATCACCGTTCTACAGGTTGGGCCGACAGATCAGTAAAGGTTTCGTTCAGCTGCCCTCAAGAAAAGAGGTACCAGAGTACTACGAGCTCATCCGCAAGCCAGTCGACTTCAGGAGGATCAGGGTCAGTATGTCATCCTACAAACCTGGCTGTCTTATTTTTTCTAAAATGCCCAGTCCTCATCCTCTGCCTCCATCACCCCCCTCTTCCACCAGTCTATTCTTCACTTTTTTCCATTCTTACTGTACATCCACACCGACATCCTTTTAAGCTCAAGAAATGTCTTGTCACACAAGTTGTGTGTTTTTGCTGGCTGCGTTTTAGAACGATATGAAAGAAGCAGAATGTTTTACAGATTTAATTGAAATCTGTCATTATTTTAAAAGTTTCACAGGAAATATGGCTGTTAACATACCTTTTTCATAGTTCTTGTATACCTTTGAATCTTTCCTGGTTTTGTTTATGCAGGAGAGAGTACGTAATCACAAATACAGGTGCATTGCCGACCTGGCAAAGGATATCATGCAGATGTGCCACAATGCTCAGACGTTTAATCTGGAAGGATCTCAGGTTTGACTTATGTACATTGTTTTAAAAATACTTAATGTATTATTTTCAACATTTTTATTACAACATTAATGCAAATAAATGTAACAGGATGTTAGATTTTTTTCATCTGTAGCTTTACGTAAAAACTGTCTGTTCATATTTGCATTAAACATTAAAACTATTACTTTAGTACTTAAAGGGGTGACTCACGCAAAATTGAAAATTCTGTGATCATTCACTCACCCTCAAGTTGTTCCAAACCTGTATTATTTTCTTCAGTTGAACACAGAAGAAGACATTTTAAAGATTGTTGGTAACCAAACAGTTGTCTATAGTGACTGACTTCATAAAATATTTTTTTCTTTCATATTATGGAAGTCAATGGCTACCGTCAACTCTTGGGTTTCCAACTTTCTTCAAAATATCCTCCTTTGTGCTCAGCAGAAGGATAAAAAAGTAATTAAAACAAAAAACTTACAGTACGTAAATGATGACAGAAATCAAGCGTAGCGTCACCTAACTCTCAGCTGATCCACATCTACCTATAGGCAGTGTTGGGAAGGTTACTTTGGAAATGTAATAGGTTACAGATTACAAGTTACCCTAATTAAAATGTAATACGTAGTGTAACTTTTCAATTACTTTATTAAAGTAAAGTAACTGATTACATTTGATTACTTTTCAAAATGTCTAATGTTTTCAACTGTTAATCATTTTCAAACATGTAAAGCAGGCAGGGTTAACCTTACAGTAGTGTTTAACACTGATTACTGTCAGACTTTTGAAAGCCTTCAACACTTGAATTAATGATAATATTTTAATTTTAAAGGAGACATTGGATGCAAAATATCTTCATTTGCATATAAATGTGATTTTGCAGTGTGTGGACACAACCACCCTACAATAGTAAAAATACACTCCTTTTTTAATTGCCCCAAAAGCCTAAACAGGCTCAATTATCAAGCCATTTTGATTTTATAGTAAATAACCGAGACCATTTCAAGATTACTCTAAAGAATCATACCGACTTGTGGAAAATAAGCATCTGATGTCCCCTTTGAAGCACAGCCACCTCAAAATCAGACTTACTTTAAAATCTTTATGAGGTTAAATACAGATTTAAATAACAAGAACAAGACATCATAACAAGAAAAATAACATCATAACAAGAAATAGTTTAATAGCTATGATACTGATTTTGAAATCAAATCTTTGCATAGTTATGACATGAAACACTGAAATCTAACGATGCCTTAGAAGAAAAACAGTTAATCTTAAAAAAAAGCATATACATAAACCATAAACGAAATATAAGACTTATCGGAAAAGCATGTTATAAACTTCTGAAACATTGGTGTTTGATAGTTTAGAGCAGTCACTGCAATTTATGAAAGAAATCAATTAAATCTGTATGTGGGAGTGTGTGTGAAAAAATCAGATGTAACCCCCTTTGTAATCCTTAACATTTTCATAAGTAACTGTAAATGAATTACACATCTTTTCTTAGTAACTGTAACTAATTCCAATTACTTTTATTTTGTAATTAAATTACGTAATTCCGTTACAAGGACCTAGTTACTCCCCAACACTGCCTATAGGAATATGACGCCTATCTCGGCATTCAACTAAGGTCCCTTAGTTTTATCAGAAGTTTTCGCATTGCTCAATAGCTAATTACCCTCCTCCATCCCCAGCTCCTTCTGTCGTTCAGGCAGGATTCGGCCCTTTTGATTCTCCTTTGAATCAGACTAATTTCTAATATGTGTCTATTAAATTATTGAACATTAATGATATCTGGAATACATGCATGTTGGTTCTGTTCACTCTGGGGGTGTTATCACTACTCTCTCTGCTCGTATCCATGTTAGGCTGCATGGATGCACAGGGAGTTCTTGCCCAAAACAGAACCATACCACCAATCCAGACTTTATGCTAATTGTCAATTATCTTTGACAACAGTGGTCTTGACATGATTATAATTTGTGGTGAACTGTCCCCAAAATGAGGGTGAATATTTTTGTTAGGCACAAAGCTATTTGTGTTAGTCAATATAGCTGATGAACGGTGTGGAGATTGTTACATGTCTCTCTATATCTTAGATCTTTGAGGACTCCATTGTTTTGAAGTCTGTTTTTGAGAGTGCAAGACAGCGAATATTGGAGCTCAGCGAGGAAGACAATGATGCTGTTGGAAGCAGTGAAGCAGATGGTGGCCATTTTTTAAATCTAGAGTGTAAGTCAAACCGCATGCTTTGTCTTGTGCAGTTAGAGATGCAATAGATTATAATCAGTAAAAACTCAAATACAATAAACGCACTATACAATGAATCAAAATCAGTAAGATTATTAATGATAAAGTCTGTATTCTTAAATGTTTTTGTCTTAAAAGCTCCTGTTTCGGAATCAACAAATCCCAAGCTGGATGAAAAAAAGGAGCAAAATAAAACCGATCCTAGTAATACCAGTTCAAAGGAAGTCACAAACAGTGACGAAGACCTTGGCAAAGAATGTGAGAATAACACAAGAGGACTATTAAATTAGACCCCAAATGACAGTCTGATATAAACGCATTGTATGCCATTTTAAGAACATTGTATGGTCATTTCAGTCCAGTTCCCCTGATGTTTCGGTCAAGGACTTGCTCAGAATGTGATCTCTCATTATTATGGTTGCTTAAAATTCCTTTGTAAAACCTTTGTATTCTAAAAAATAACATTAATTCAGTGCTTCTGCAGTGATACATCTGAAATTGGCATTGTTGTCATGTATTTATAAAATGTAAATAAGTCATAAACCCAAAATAGATATAAAATGTCATGGTAAAAAGGTCTGTAAGTTTGGACTGCCTGAAAACTTTCACTCTTTTTGTTGGAGAAATGGTGGTATGGCATATTATGATATTGTGTATGATCATTTAAACGGATGCATTCAATCTTTCAAGATGGTATAAGCTGTGCTAAATTTGCAAGCTATGTCTCTGTTTCAGAGAATTTTTAATCTGTGTTTTTTGTGACTATGAGCACTTTGTCATCCCCTCTTTGTACATTTGCCTTTCCTTCATTACCTGTTAACATCTTTTAAAAAAGGAAAAATGTTATCTTTCTTCAGTTATCACAGGATCTTGACTATCTGTACGTAGATGAGTTGGGCATGATGGCAATGTGTTCTTTGGTGACAGATCAGATCCTGCCCTCAAAGAGAGGCACCTGATGATGCGTCACGTTTGTGTGCTCAGTTTATGATGGATGGGAGAAGTGGTGTGTTCGTGGACAGATTCTGAAATGAAAGAGTATGGAGTTTGTATGATGTGAAAAAGCAAGTTTAGTGTCATCATATTACAAAAATAAACATTTTTATGAAATCACAGGTACTAATGTGAATCCGTTTCCTCTTTTTGCTTTGTAGATCATCAAAAGCTGTTGTAAGATTTTAGAATCACATCAGGATATTTTAGCTGATTAAAGCCGGTTTTATGAGATCTTTGAACTGTAATGCAACAATAAGTAAGCATAGAGTTCCTGTTAGTAATTTAGTAATATTGGCTTTCTAAATATTTGATTTTACTGATGCCTTGTTACACTGATAAAGCACTTTTTTAATACAAATATGTTTTGTTTGTTAAATAAAGATAATGCTACAATGGTACAAAATCAAAAGCTACAATGTAATGTTACAAAATAATAATAATTTAATTTAAATAATAATTTAATTAAGTATGTTTGAATGGTTAATATATGTAAAATTATGATATTATGCATTGCATATTTGATACGTATTATTATTGTTATGCTGTTCAAAAATGGGATTGTAAGATTTATTTAAATAAATCGATACTTTTATTCAGCAGGAATGCTACATAAAAAGATTGGACAAAAATACATTAGGTCTATTATTCTTGTTGTTGTTTTTGTTGTTATTTTTGCTTCTATCTAATGTGTGTATAAAAGTTCACATCATTTTCCACATTATCATAAAATCCCATCATTTCTTATTATTTATTGTACAGGTTTTCAGTGTAATGCAGTGTGCAGTGATACATAATGTGAAACACTGACAGTCTTGTTATTTTTCTCTGTGATGCCTCGTGGCAATGATGTGCAGTTAGGCTTTGTTTTCTGTGTATAGTGCTCTATATAGGTACATCTATTACCTATAGATAGGTAATTAAAGCACAATTGTTTTGTTTTTAAGTCAAAACCAAAACCATAATAGGAAATTGTTTTAACAAATCAGCATTGGGGGTTACCGCTACATTTAACACAAAATGACCTGTTATTAAAAGATCATGCATCATAAGAAAAGCCAAGGAAATGTCCAAGAAGAAGAATATGCAGGAACAAGGATTTACTCCTAAAGTCATGTCAACGAATACTTTTCTTATTAATTCATAATACATTTGAGCATGTTTGTTGTGTCCTATAAAACACAGTTTTGGTAAGGCATAAATAATATTTGGATATGTGGATACATGGATAAGTTTGTTGAAATGTGTTATAACTGTATTGTTTACAGCTAAACCTGCAAATTTGATTTAGTAGCCATGTTTTTTTTTTAATCTTGGTGTGCTATAACAATCCAAACTAATTATTACTCTGCAGGAACTGTGCAATAATTGGCAGTATCGAAAGAATAAATTAGAGTCATTGTGCATGTTAGCAGGCTATTGTAGTAAGGCCAATTACAAAATGCTGGTCTGATTAAGGGTCTTAGAGAAGCAACAAGCAAGCAATATTTACTTTTTATAAGAGAAAGAAACAGTTCCTGACCAAATTATCTGGTAAAATGACTATTTCATGTATTATAACAATAGAGAGTTGTTTTTAATAAATAGTTTGTTAAATTAATTCAGGTTAGAAACTACTGGAGATGAATAGAGGGGGAAATTTGCTATTTGTAGAGGTTGTTAGGGCCACTGTGATGCCATTTGTAGTAATTTTACTATTGTTGATCCCCTTAAGGGTTTATTCCTTAAACTTAAGTCATTTCAGTAGACCAAAATGCCTATTCACACCTTTGCCCCCTTGTTCTTTTTCCTCTGCATGGAATTACTTCTTTAAGTAATATCTAATGCATGTGTTTGTTTGTATATTGCATGTTAAATAGCAAAGGTACCTTCTCAGTATAAAAGATCACCAGTTCATCTAACAGAATATGAAGAACCAGACAAAAACACAGTTTATCGTGGCGCTCTCACACATGCTGACATTTATTAACATCCAACACCCATTTATTAACATCCAAGTAAATCCATGAAACCATTAGATATGTTTCTCTTTTTTTTGTCAGACCACATCGACACTACATTAAAGATTTAAAACTATACCTATAACCTATAAAACTATGTGCAACCTCATTTTTAAGTGTAACGAAGACGTAATCTGCATGTGAGTATTTCACAAAACCACAAGATGGCGCCAATAAACTAAAGCTGCAGCTAGTTAAAGCTCAACATGGGCAATGAAGAAGGGGAAAAATACCAAAACCCAGGACAGAGACGGCAAAGCAGCAGCTTTGCACCAGTACAAAAACCATCTTTTTGAGACAGATTTCTGCAAACATTGGAAAAAGATACGGCAAGTCTCCCTCTTAAAGGGATGGTTCAACCAAAACAATGCACATTCTGTCATTTACTCACCCTCAAGTAAGATGTTCCAAACCTGTATGACTTACTTTCTTCTGTTGAGCACAAAAGAAGATATCTTGAGGACTGTTGGCAGCCGAACAGCTGAAACACACTATATATAAAAAACATATACAGTATATATATACTATGGAAGTCATTGGCTACTGTCAACTGTTTGGCTACCATCATTATTAGTCAAATTATCCTTTAAATTAAGCAGAACAAAGGAAATTCATACAGGTTTGGAACAACTTGAAACTTTATGTTATGGTAAAATATTTGACATGTGGCTCCAGCCTTCTAAGGGATCTCAGAGCTAGAGAAGAGTGACACAAATTAATTTTAACAAATAATAAATTTTTATAACAATAAATATGTGAAAGATAAAGATCACCCTAAAATGTTTTGGTCAAAGTGGGCGAAGCACATGAAACTGAAAGAAAGTGCATTTCATCATGCAGTTGTGTGGAGATATCAGAAGCAGGTAAATAAAGGGAACTAAAACATCAAATGTAGAGATCTTACACTATTTCTTTGAACTGTTATGCATTGTGTGCAGCAGAACAAAGGAAAACACTTCCATTTCAGGCAGGCTTCAGGCTTTACCGAAATCAAAGAGTACTCTTTTCTATTGCTCAGATTTCACATCCAGATCATTACGCAATGCATGCTACGTCAAAGAGAAAATGAGGGAGGAGGAGAACAAGATTATTGCCATACCAGATTAGAAAAACATTATTAAGCTTGTCTGCTCCTGATCACCCCACTTTTATTGTGTGGAATTTGTATTGTTTGTCTTTAGCACACACATTACAATACATTCGCATGACAAATTGTAGGCTATTACAGATTGCAACTTACATGATGAAAATTGTAGTTAGTGTCGTATTTTTGGTAATATTATTGAACTATTTTTTTGATTACTTTTATTAGTCTTGCTAATTTTAAACTCATTGGATAAAAGCCGGATAAAAGTCATGTTTAACACTGTATTCTGATTTGTTGTTAAACAAGTTCGTACTTCTGTGCATTCAAATTGCTCCGGATGTTTAATTTGGATATAGAAATTCGACTATGTTAACTTGCATTATAGCCATGAAATAATAAGGTGCTCTAATTTGCAGGTGCTCTAAGGTGCAATGTTCCTGTAGCTCAGTGGTAGAGCATTGCGTTAGCAGCTCAAAAGGTTGTGGGTTCGATTCCCAGGGAACACACATACTGATAAAAGACAAATGTATACCCTGAATGCACTGTAAGTCACTTTGGATAAAAGCGTCTGATAAATGTAAATGTAATTTTAAATCTCTGACTCAGCCCTCCCTTCCGAAAAAAAAGTTTATTCAAGTGTGATAGATTTCTTTTAAACTAAAAATAGGAAAGTATACTTTTAGTTTACTTTTTATGTACTTCACAGAAATGGGCTTTATGTACTTCTCAGACATATACTAAACATGACATTTAAGTATGCTTCTTAGAAAAAGTCTAAATATATATTTGAGCTATACTTGTGCTCCTATAATCTGTGTTTTCGTTGTCATATGCTAATACACATCTTCTGTACAGAATTTCCACAAAAACACAAGTGAAGAATAAACCGAATCAACAGATGCTTCCACATGTAATCTAACACGATGATCAGACATAAAACGGGATCAAAACTGTGTAATATTATAGAATAAAATGTCGACCAATGAAGAGGTAATAATGAATGTCAAGCTTTGGGGTGTTTATCGACTCCATCTACATTTTGAGTATCATTCTGAATCCAATTCATAGTCTTTTTTCAGCTTTTTATTTAAAAATGTCATTTATTTTTATTTATGAAACTTACCCACATTCAAGTGTTTAAGAAAAGAATGCATGAAGCTAGAATAAAATGTTTTTGTTTACAAGCAGATACTCTGTTCTTTCTTTTGGATGTTTTGTATGGTCAGATATTCATATAAAAAATATATACAAATAAATACCTAAATTGGGACTTAGTAGTATGCATAAAGTATGATGTAAAGTTCACTTAAAGATAACTTACGAGTATACTTTCTGTATAAATCTACTAAGCTAGTAGTTTACTGAGAATATACTTCAAAGTGTACTAAAAATGCTAATACAAGTATTTCATTATTAAACTCTCAGTATACCTATAAGTTCACTTTTAGTAGAGTTGCAGTCCAAGCTAAAAACTTTGATGTAAAATATCTAAAATATCTTAAATTATGATCCGAAGACGAACAAAGCTTTTATGGAGTTGGAACGACATGCGGGTAAGTGAATAATGACAAAATGTTCATTTTGGGGCGGAGTAATCAGAGTAACTAGAAAGTGGGCCAATTCAGTCCCAAGGAGTATGGAAACAGTACACTTACAGGTATACTACTAGTACACTGATATTTGTATACCTACTACATACAGTATACTTACAAATATACTTGAACTTTACTTACGTATACTTAATAAAATAAACTTGAAATATGGTACTTTTTAGTAAGGGCTAACAAATTTTTTCAGAATTTTTAAATGAATAATAATAGGAATTATTATTATCACCATTATTATTATTATTCACTTTTATATTACAGTTTTTACACTTTTTTTTTTTTTTTACACTTTTTACTCCCCAGAAGGAGATTTTGTCAAATTTCAGAGGGGTCAAAACATGGTTAAGTAGGTACTCACACACTCACACACACTATAAATGTACAAAATTAGCATACAATTCTGTTAGCTAAAACAATGGTCTGATTTTGTTTATGTATTTTGCATTTTTACAGTTTTTTTTTGTCATTGTAGTTGTTTTACTATTTTAATTTAGCTGAAAAACTTGCTAATAAGACTATTAATTATTATAAGTTATTTGTTACTGTAAGTTATTGGCTATTTATCTGCTGTTGGATAGCTCCCAATTTATGTGACTCAAAGCATATAATACTACACACACACACACACACACACACACACACACACACACACACACACACACAAAAACAAATCCATTTCGAGGCCATTTTTGAAAACATCAACAAAATCAGATCTGAAATGAGCAAACTGTTTATCAAACAAAAGACCTTGTTGAAAGAGATGCCTATGGCCGGTCAGTATTTGAGGAGCAAAACGTCAGAGGAAGAAGACTAATGTTTTTTTTTATTTTTTATCAATTCAAATGATCCAGCCGGTATGACAGTGTGCCAAGAACATGTCAGGCTGAACAAGTCCCTGAGCTACCCGATGTTCTGTTCACTAACAAGGGCAGTTATTTGACATATGCCAAAACATTCTAGAACTACAATTCTTTCTAAAACGTCTGATGATCAGCATTGTGTGCG
This sequence comes from Gymnocypris eckloni scoliostomus, assembly GCA_027564155.1. Taxonomy (NCBI): domain Eukaryota; kingdom Metazoa; phylum Chordata; class Actinopteri; order Cypriniformes; family Cyprinidae; genus Gymnocypris; species Gymnocypris eckloni. Next base: position 18,430,611 of record CM050414.1, read on the forward strand.
TGTCAAATTTTATGTCAAGATGCAGCTGTGGTGCAATTATTTTAACATTTTCCAACAAATGAGTTCATGTTTCTATGGTTTTCACCAGAGTATAAATTTGAAACTGTGATAATGCTTTAAGAGGAACCTAGGAACCTCAACAAAATGATGACACATTACTGACTTCAGCATGCCATCATTTCAGAACAGGTCTGGAATCTCACACAAATATTTGAAATGTATTGACATTTTTGAAGGCAACCCATTATTTCTGTGGTTCGTAACAAGTGCCAGTTGTTGTCACTACAAGTAAGGTCACCTAATTTCCCTTGTCACAACCCCATCAAGTTACACGCTTCCATTATACATAATAAAAAATGTCATCACATTATTATCAAACTTTTTGACAGTCACTGTGTTTTGCTAGCCAGCTCAGTAAGGTGCAACCTTTGTGGTGAGTGAAAAGCCAGTGATTATAAGTTTGAATAATTATACTTTACATAAAAAATATAGTTATTTGCATTTCTATTTGAATATATTTTAGTTTGTTTTGTATACTTATATCAAATGTCAATATAAGACAAAAGCTAAGGTCAGCCAGGTGAGAAACATTGTCACCTTTCATAACAAGTGCAGTTTCTAGCACAGCAGGAAGGAACAAAAAATGAGAAACTACTTATTAAAAATATTCTGCTTGATTTAAGCAAACTTGGATGGCCTAAATCCTCAGTCTCTCTTTAGACACACACAAACACAGAAATAAAACTTGTGTGAATGTATAAGTGTAAATGTAAAAGTTTAGATGAGAAAATAAAATGAATGTAGAATGACATACATGTAATATTGTCAAACATTAAAGTTTCAGAAGGAAGCAGTGTCTCTTTTGCCTGCCTTGACCATATTGTGATCTACATGAGCTCTATGGTGTATGTTTGGGTGTAAAGGCTAGTAGTCCATGCCTCTGTCAGTCTATGATTGACTGTTAATGGCATGAAGTCTGCTTAGTTATTTTTTTATAGCTACGGCTAATTAACCTGTCAGGAAATTAACAGAATAATTTAAGAGTAAATGACTCACTTAATAAACTTAAAATTATCTGAAAAGTTACTCAGCTCAGTTAAAGTTATGTGACCATCACACCACCTTTGTTTACTGAGGAGTAATTGACTTATGGTCAGAACAGAAGCTGTCTATAAAAGGTGAACAGCAGTAACAATGCTGTAAAAGGGTGCAAAGACTTAGAGATTGTGAGAAATAAATTTAGTTTGAATAAATAATGTCAATATAAACATTTAAAAATGTCATAGTATTCATCAGTTGTATAGGAGTCATAGCATTCCTTACTTTTTTACAAAAACTACAAAATCATGAAATGCAAATGCGGCATGAATTTTCTCTAGAATAAAATAAAGAAAAACACAAAAAAGAGGACTTTGCCTCTTCATATGAATAATAAAACATATGAATAATAAATCAAAACATAATGCTGGTGGATGTAGAATACCCTGCCATACGGCTTATTTCGTTGTTATTTCTAGTCATACTTGGAGGATGCTATATAAGACATGCTAAACAAGCAGGAAATGTAGTTGGCTCACCTCATGTTTTCAATCTGGAACGTGTTTGGAATATAATACTTGTTTACTCTCAAGTGAATTCCTTTATTTGATTATTTCTGGTTTAATTGCCCCCTTATATAAGCTTGTGAGATCCATTTTGAGCATGTTGTAATAACAATGTAAAAATATGTTTTAAAATTAATTTAAATCAAAAAGAATATATATTTCTAAAACCATTTATTTTTATTGAACTACAAATAATCTGATGATAGCCATTTCAAGCATTTAGAATTAAATTCCTGCTGGCCTATAACACAGAAATAGCACTGAACTTGGTTCCACTGCCCAGACACAATCCACAACTGAGGGCATCATTCAAAGAAAGAGGAGAAGTGTTCTGTCAACATGAGCATGGAGGTAATCAATCTGGCTGAGTGATCTGTGAAGCTGCCACTATCTTTTCTCTCAGTGCTGTGCTTGGGCCAATGATAGCTTTGAGTATAATAATGTTTTCAATGGGTCCTCTGGTTCAGGATTAAATGATATCACTCTTTTATCTCTTCCTCTCTGTTTGTCTTTTTGAATGATGTGCTCCTCTCAACAGAATACACAAACCCATACCCGTGAAAGCATAAAACATTTATTCAGTCTTGTTGTACATGCATTTATGAGCATTTGTCTCTTGTTTTAAGTGAAATGGGGTATTGAACACTATCATTTATGAAGAACATTTCAGAAGAGTGAGACCTGGACAAAAACAATAGGTGAGTGATTCCCACAGATATTTGAGGTGGCAGTTGAAAGACTTCTAGTGTCAAGGGAGGCTGTGCAGCACTATTGAGAAACCGCCCTACTCTCCCCCCACTCGGATGAGCTTTATTGTCACATACACAATTATACAGAGTATAATGAGGAGTGAAATGTGTTCTCTGCATTTAACCCATCCAAGTGTACACACTTGGAGCAGTGGGCAGCCGACTGTGCAGCGCCCGGGGAGCAGTCATGGACTTCCTTTCGGAGCCGGGATTCGAACCCACAACCTTGGGTTACCTCGGGTTTCAAGTCCAACGCTCTATCCATTAGGCCAAGGACTGCCCACCATCATGAACTGCCCACCATCATGTGGGCAGTCACCATCATGACTGCCCACCTACTCACCATCATGAACATGGACCTGATGTGGGACAATCACATAGAGTCTATTGTGAAAAAGGCCCAGCAGATGTCAATAACAATTGCATGCCAATAACTGTCTGGTTAAGCTAGGCTACCAAATCTGACCTCAGAAGACTATGGAGGGTAGTTCGGACTGCTGAGCGAACCATTGTTACAACCCTCCCCACTCTCCAAGAACTGTACTCATCCAGAGTAAACATAAGGGCTGGCAATATCACTCTGGACCCCTCACATCCAGCACACTCCTTCATTGAACTGCTGCCATCTGTTCAATGCTACAGAGCTCTGAGCACCAGAACGACCAGACACAATCCACACAGGGCAATCCATCTCACGAACACTTGACAATAAACGTGGAACACACAACACTATTATACAATTATTTATTCATCACACATACTTATTTTCATTTCAATTTGCATATTTCATACCTGTACATACATAATTGTCTATATGATATATTGTGTTTTTACTTTTTTGTAAATTACCTATTGTGTATTTGTATATTATTCTTATTATCTGTGTCTTGTCCTGTTGATGTCATTTTGTTGCACTGTGGAGCTTCTGTCACTATAGCAAATCCCTCGTATGTGTAAACATACCTGGCAATGAAGCTCATTCTCATTCTCTCATTCTCATATGCTGCGGAGTGTTACAAGCTGTTTGTGCATAAATAAGATCCCGGAAGTTGCAAAGACTAAAGTTTCAAAACCAAAGAGATATTCTTCAGCAAAGTTAAGACTCTGCCATGCCCCCCTAAAATGGCTCATTCAAACATGCCCCCACATGTCTACGTCACGATGTGGAAATATTTGCTTAAGGTGTGGTTTCAGTAACCGCAGTAGTGTTGATGCAGCCGTGTCAGGGAGACGCTGTGTGTTTCTAGGCGAAAGCAAAAGCACTTTATTTGGCCTTCCGAAAGTAGTTGCATTTACGAATCATTAAGATTACTTACAAGAGAACAGCAACGCATTTTATGGACGTCAGTTTCGTGAACCTAGGAGAGGAGGTAATTCTGACTTTACTCTGACAATCTGGCGCTTCTGAATCAGCGACTGTATGTTTTGTTATTAGTTTCAGTATTTGCTATTGACTGTTCAAATGCAGAGTTTTGCGCGTCATGTGCGTGCGTGCGTGTGTGTGTGTGTGTGTGTGTGAGAGAGAGAGAGAGAGAGAGTGTCACATCACAGTGGACTGTACAGCGCGTCAGAAATCCTCTTAATCGTGGCTTGTTTGCAAACACATAAGAGCATCATCACTGTGTCTGTCACGCGCAGGGCCGGATTTACCTCTTGTCATGACATAGGCAAAACAATTTTTGGGCCCCCCTTCCCCATTAGTATATATAACCACCCCAGCAAACAAAAATATTTTGTCATCAGTGGAAACCATTACAGTGTTTTCTATCACAGTAAGCGCTTCTGTTCAGTCAATAACGATCGAATGTAGTTCTTTCTTTGAGAACAGACAACCGTTCCATTATTAGGCTCCGGCGTTGTGGCCATATTACCACTTCGGGAATGCATTATTTAGGGAATGATTTATTCTGTCATGCTTCCATTCTGAAATCTTGTGTGTGTTGAAGTAATTTCTTACTTTCCTCATCCCAAACCTTCCGCTGCAAATTCCACAACATCATTTTAGAGCTAATAACAGAGACTTCGGCTATTTATATGCAGGTTAATGCAGTTTTTAGAGAGAGAGAGAGAGAGAGAGAGAGAAATTATCTGCAGATGATCTGGTTCTGCTGTCTCCCACTCAACATGGTTCCTCTGAGTCCGCACTTTCAAGACGTATTGCCACTTTGACTATCGGGTAGAAGTCTGCAGCGAGCTCGCACCAGTATGGGCTCGGCAGAAGTGCGTATCGAGGGTGCACAACGGCCACAAAGGGGGTGCTCGCGAGCACTCTTCTGAATGCTAAAATGAGGAATGGGACACCCTATGGTCTCGTGGACTTAACGGACACGCGCACGCGGTGGCCATTGTAAGTCCGTAAGACCGCAAGTGCACATGAAGTGTTCCATTTGGGACAGGGCCTAAAAGAGGCGGGGCATATACAGTATTTAAAAAATAATGTGTTTCTTTAACATTAAAGTATTTCAACATATTCTGTTATACCAAATACACAAAATAATGACCTTTAAAAAAGCATCATATGACCCCTTAACGGGTTTGGAACGACACGAGAGTGAGTAATTAATGACAGAATGTGAGTTCTGTTTTGGTGAACTATAGACTTATTTAATACATTAGAGTAAGTTTGCTTGGTCCATCTGTGTGTGCATTTCAAAGAGTTCACATCTCCAGTCACAGAGAGTGAGACAGGACTGGCGTAGAAAGAGTGATGGGACACCGTTGGAGAACCAGCACATTTTATGTGCCTCTGGAGCCTTGACAGGTGAATTATGAGAATAATATGACAGAGCAAGATCCTTTCCAGCTGCTTCAGAGACAACCATTAAATGGTCAGATAAAAACAACAAAAGGCAGTAAATGGATTACAGTGGCATGTGGAAGGAGAAAGGCAGTAAGTAATGAAGAAAAATAGTAAAAATGAGTAAAAGACAAAACAGATGGCTGTGATGGAGCACATCTATAATCAGAATTTTGTCACTGAGATTGTTTCATGCGCATCACAGTGAACAGAGAACATATGGAACTGAGAGAGCACATTGACTGCTCCACCACCCTTGCAATCACACACACGCACGCACACACACACATGCGCACACACATTGAAAAGCTATATTTGATTGGGTTTCCTTACAGATAATGGTGTGAGAGGTTTATGAAGTGATGACACTTAAAGACCACACGATTGAATTGGGAAAAGAAGCATCTATAACCTTAAATTCCAAAGTGGACAAGTAAACATTATTAAATGGGAGATTATGTTGCTGTCAAGAATAGCTAGTGGTTCTCTCTGTTATCCAATTCTAAGCCAAATATAAACTTTGAAGGCAATAGGAAAATAATATCCCTCATCACGATCACCTGCTCTCAAGCACACCCCACAATAATGATTTCCCCTTCAATTTGTCTCAGTTTTTCCTCTTTAAATTTTCTCTTGTATTTAAAACGTGATCAATACATTAATCTCTTGAATCTCAGTGAGAATGTTACTGACATTGCTTCATGCCGAGCAGTCTTTTATTTAGGCTACCACAAGTTTTTCAAATCTACATAATCAAACACGATTATAATAAAAATTTGAAATAGTAATGCTAACCGTCGAGATTTTAATCATGGTTTATCGTCAAACTGGTAACCATGTCATCCCTACTCCACAGGACTCAAAAATTTGTGACAAAATTGTAAACCTTTAACAAAAGTTGCGTGTTTCTACTGCATAGACAGTCAAGTTTTATTAAAGGAGTCATATGATGCTATTTTATAGACAATTACTTTGTGTATTTGGTGTAACAGGATATGTTGACATGCTTTAATGTTCAAAAAACACATAATTTTTCAAATACTGTACATTATTGTAATTCCTCTATGCCCCCCTCTCTCAAACGCGTTGTTTTCTACAAAGCCCCTCCTTCCAACAAGTGCAGTCTGCTCTGATTGGCCAACAGACCCAATGCATTGTGATTTACCGAACACCACAAGCACACGTTGGAAATGTAACGCCCCTTTCCATAATCGCGAGCTTCAGCTTTCAAGTTAGTTTTATCAGTTCAAGCCCGAAAGGGGAACAGAGTTGCTTGACAGACACAGTGATAGTGCTCGTATGTATTTGCAGGACACAAGCCACGGTTAAGACAATTTTTGACGGGCTGTACACTCTGCTGTGATGTAACCCTGTTCCCCTCACACACACACACACACACACACACACACACACACACACACACACGCGTTACACGCAAAATTTCGCATTTGATCAATCAATAGCAAATACTTGAACTAATAACAAAACATATAGTTGCTGATTCAGAAGCACCAGATTGTCATAGAATGTTTTTTTGTTTTAAAAAAAAGCCTTTGTGCACAGCCAGCCTTAACTTGTAAAAAGAATATATCTTTGGGTTTGAGACTTTAGTCTTTGCAGCTATAGGGATCTCATCTATGCACAAATAGCTTGTAACACTCCAAAGAGAAAGGAAAACTTGAAATCGCATCATATGACCCCTTTAAAAGCCCATTTTATGTCCCTTAAACATTCCCTCATTCCATCTCTTCTGGTTCAATTGGAAAAACTATTTTCTTGGATGTGAATGGTACATTTAATTCTTACAATTACCATATACCCTTTAGTTAATGGAAAATGTTCCAGTGAAAAGCATGTTCATGCACCTGCTGATCTGAGTATGATTCCGTTGGTGCTGATGGTGTTTGTCTGAATAGGTATTTTGAATTGATAAGGCAGAAAGGTATGAAAATTATATAATAGAGGAGAAGTAGTAGGTGGATGAAAAGAACACTGAGCGAACAGACACAGAATAAAAAAGCTGATAAAATGAAATGAAAAGAGACCTCACATATCCCGGTTGTGATATACAGAAAGAAATATCTGACATAGGGTGTATGTCACAAGCTGTTTATAAGTTTGTTAGCTAGAGATGGTGCATTTCATTTTCATACAATTTTATTACTACACAGCATTATCAGAATGGAAGGTTGGCATGGATAATCAAGATTAAATGCTGCCTCAAAGCCTGAGAGTTTGATAATCTTCTCTGTGAAAGCTGATGCAGTGTTGAGTGGGGGGAGTTTGGGTATGGCAATCTAAAATACAATATGATATATGCTGTAGTAGACCCTGAGCAAAGCATAATGTAATCTACAAAAATATAAAATGCTGTATTAGCAATTCTTGGTAATCATCGTATTAGCTTATCCCAAATAATCAGGGATAGTTCACATTTACATTTATTCATTTAGCAGATGCTTTTATCCAAAGCAACTTACATTTGGGAAATTCATACAAAACTAGAAATTGTTGTCATCATTTACTCCCTCTTATGTTGTTTCAAACTTTTATGACTTGCACAGAACACAAATAAGATATTTTGAAGAAAGACTTTATCCACACTGACTTTCATTGTATGGACAAAAGTATTTTTCACAATATCTTATTTTGTGTTAAACAGAAGAAAGAAAGGCATGCTGGTTTGAATCGATACATGGTGAGAAGAACTAACTCATTAAACTCTCTTGACCTCTTACTCACAAAGTAAGAGTTTTGCAAAAAGAAAGTTTTGATTAGAGCTCATAATATTCCAGTCCCAATGATTTTGAACGGTGAGTTTAAGAGGCAGGATCGAATCTGTTCTTCTTTTCTTAAATTACTAACACTGGCATCCCAATAAATTGAGGATAGAATGAGAGAGATTGTGAGTGGCAGAGAAAGAAAGGGAGGTGCAGGAGAATTTATTTTGAAAAGAAACAGACAGTTTCAGAATTTGTAGCTTGTGGAGGTTTCTTTTTGCCCCATAAATAACTTTTTCAGATATTTAAAATATTAAGATTCTATCAAACAAGCTGATTATCAAAATAAAAACTTGTGATCGATTTGATAGAGTGGTCATTGAGAACAATATTATGAGCACTACTGTTGAGTGTTTTGATTATAATAATTGGGCATGTGTTTGGTCACTCCCTCAGAAATGTTTCTTAACAAGTAAAGTTAAAGAAGTATCTTATTAAATAATTCACAGGTTTTATCATGTCAAGCAGTTTTTGCATGTATTTAGAAGTGACATTGATACATCTAGTTCTTTCTGTGAATTTCCTTCTGAAAATGTAGCTCATTTGTTTTGGGTGTTTTTCATGTTTTTCTGGAATAATGTTAATGCTTTGATTGTTCAAAATATTTGTTATGATTTCTCTTTATGTTATAAATACATTCTTTTTGTTTTTTTGTGTTAAAGATAAGAATCTATTCAATGCAAGTTTTTGTATAAACCTCCTGTTGTTTATTGGAAATGTAAATATACTAAATGTAAACCCCTCTTTGACATCTTCAAACAAGAACTGAAGTTGTATTTAAATACAATTTTAACGTCTGTTAACAAGAAAGCTATAAAACATCTAGAATTGTCTAGATATTTCTAGAATTTTGCTTAAAACAATTTTATCTTTATTTGTGTGCCCTATCTTCTTCTTTTTTATGACAAATTTCTGTCTATGTTTTAAGAGTTTTGCTTTTTTTGTAATCTATTAATCCAGAAGTAGTTTATTGAAAGGTATTTTGTATGCTTTGCGCATACTGTTCTTTTCTGTTTGTTTTGTACGAATTGAATTCTTTATTGTTTATTATTGCAACAAAAACTACTGTTGAGTGCTGCCATCAATAGGATATTCATGAATAGAATTACAAGGCACTCACAATATAATACTGTGCTAACAATCGCTGCTTGCTGTATACAGTATGTATGGTTTTGAATTGTTGAATTGAGTCATTTTGAGTCATGACGCATGCCAATTTATGACTTCATTTTGGGTCAAGTGATATAAACGATGAAGCAGAAATCAGAAATCGTCAAACTTCTTGACTTATTTTCTTAAGTGTATTTGCTTCTGTAATCATCTAGTCACCCACTCTCAAGCCACATATAAAGCACTGCTTTTTTCTATGGAACACAAAATATGTTATCTTCAAAATTTGGTGATGTTGTGTGGTGATCACTAACTGGCAATTTCAGTTACAATGTTGCATAAAGCAAAATAAATAAAATTGTGTATAATTTAGTAAATAATTGTGTGGCCAAAAGAATTTGGACATTCACTTTTAATGAGCAAGTTTGGCTAATTGCAGTGAATACAAAGTTTTAATCACTAACAAGTCCTAGTTATATTGTATTTAATGATTAGAACTATACTTAGCTGTCAGCCGAAGATAGCATTAAGTCTGTAGCTTAGTTTTTCCAATTTGGTTTCTGTTGTAGCAGGCATAATTTACAGCCCTGTTTCAGTATAGGCCCTAATTGATATCTTACTTTGACAGTAATTAAGGTGTCTTTCAGCATGAGGCCAACTGCTTGCCCACAAACTTCTGACACGTTTGTCACATTGACATCTTCATCAGGAAATTGGACACGGTTCCTTTATTAAACTAGCAATAATAAGTAACACAGCAACATCATTGATTCTCTTATGACATTAAGTAGCCTTGAAGTAAAACAATTAAATAAAATATTTCTGTAAAGGCAAGACAAACCACTGAAGGAAAAACCTTGACAAGATCAAAGTTGTTAAAGTAAACCAAACCTTTCGACAGTGTGTTATTCATATGACTGATACTGGTAAGCTTGTGAAATTATACCATCAGTAATTACATATATAACATCAAATACTTATTTATTCTCTAAGTAAATGATGTTTGGAATGTCCCTTTAAGCACATAGAATATTGCTATTATATTGCTAGCATACAAAAAGCCCTCAATACATTTTCTTCTACAGCATTTTAATCCAACGACACAGAACTTTGATAACCTGATGTAATTACAACCTATGGAAAACTACAGAGCAAGTCTTCTCTCTTTTCACACAAAGCAAATTCTCGGTCTCCACACTCCACCAAGATGGATTCCACCGAAATCCACTCACTACAAAGGGTGCGGTAAAATCTAGAAGAAAAGAGTTAGTACAAGACAATCACACAAATCCCACCAAATCCCCAGCACTGATCACACCTGTGAATAAGTTCCTGTGATCATGCATGGAATCAGAAAAGAAAAGCAAACAAAAGGTCATTTAATTATCCACAGTATCTGTAATAACACCGGGAGTTGTACTGTGTCCAAACCAGCTGTTATTGTTTAGTGAGCCATGTGAAAGACAAGGGCCTAACTTAAAGTGGCTTGTGAAGAATAAACTACTATATCTACCTTTAATGTGGTATATAACCAGGTCTCATTTTTTATACGTAGGTATTAATATGTAACATTTACAAGCACAAAACGTACATTTTTGTACAAATTTAAAATGTACAAATTGTTATGGATTTTTAGCTAAAAATATCATTAAGATATTCGGTTACACCTTACTTGAAGGGGTGTGCAGAAGACTAAAATGACACCTTCATAATCATATATCTAATATGATATTTTATGCATGTGTACAACAACTGTCATTAAGTGTCATTCGCTCAGTTATGTAATTGTTTATGCAAATATTACATTATTTGACCTAACCCTACCCTTACTCCTAACCCTAGCTCATAACAAAGACATCTCAAACAGTCATCTTTGCATTAAAAATTACATAACTGAGCGAATGACACTTAATGACAGTTTTTATGTGTCATGATTATGAAGGTGTCATGTCAGTCTTATTCATACCCCTTCAAGTAAAGTGTAACCAGATATTCATATCAATGCATTTTCATAATTTTATTAATACGCGGTTTAGATTTTAGATCCCTTAACCCACCACCAAACTTAAACCTACCCATTTTATACATTTTTGGAACTATTTGCACTGTGACGGTTGGTGGATTGATGGTCTGTGAATGGAGTTTGATGAAATGCTCATCAAGCACCAAGCTATTTTCATTGAACTATCAGCAGCCAATAAAGACATCTGTGTTAATTTGTATCTGGACAGCCGTTTGTTGTAATTAAAGAAGAAAATCTAGTAGATTTATTGATTTATTTACAAGAATGTTAACAGAATGTAATGAATTGTGTGGATTAGTTCAGTTGGTTTGCAGATTAGTCTGTTGAGGTTTTAGTTCATGCTTTTTTGCCAGTGTCTGGGTACTGCTAAACAGCTAAATTTGGCATTCAAATCCTAACCCAAAACATAAACTTAAGGTTGCCACCACATCATGATTATCACAAAATAATACATCTCTGAACAATCACATACAATTTTAAAACTGAATCCTTTTGTACATTAACTTATTTTCATACCTAGTCATACATAAATGCTGTATGTGTTGTTTGTCAATTGTTATGTAAATAGCATTTTAAACGTTAATCACATTTTATTTAAAATGTAGGTGTCATACTGCTTATAGTTTGTATGTGGATTTGCTTCACTTGAGAGCAAGAGAGAGTTTTACACACATTCACCAGCACGTGTGTAAAATCACTTGTGACAATGCTGTATCTTTTGTTGTTTTGGTTTTGTGCTCAATTTATCCACACTCCATGTGGGTGGTTTCACACTACGTGCTGAGTACTGATAAGATAGCTGAGCTGTCAAAACACAACGATTTTAGTGTCTTTATAATTCCCAAAAGACACAAAGAGAAGATAAAGCTCTTTGCATCTTGATGCACTCATGAAATGTTGGAGCATGAAAAGTATCTTCGACATTTTCTTATGTAACACGCATTTGTTATGGCTGTGAATGTATTCATATATTTTGATAAGATGTAGTTTGACTTATAAGATAATACATTTCTCCTTTGAGTCCCATAGGTTTCCATTTCCTTAAATTTGCTTCCATTCCATAGGTTTCTCCTTTTTTTATAGTTAATTTCAAGATAGACACAAGTGAGACTAATCTACTGACTATAAGTATTCTTTGATAGACATAGATGATGAGCATTTAACTCTACAGATGTTGTTTTTCAAAATGTATTCTTTTTTTATTTAAAGGACACAATTTTAGGCTGTCAATATCCATTTTGCTGCATTTAAAACAGCTGACAGAACAGGGCTGAACACGCATGAACAAGGAAAAAAGCTCTGTGTATATGTATGAATTTCAAAAACAAAAACAAAAAAAAATGGTATATGCAATTCATTTTTGTATTTATTCTGAACAGAATATCTATTGTTTATTAAATGCCACTTGGTTTAATATAGAATGATTGATAAAATAATATATATTCTTTAATTATGCCTCGTTTTTGACAAAACCATAGTGGAAAACACCTTTATACAACACATTATGGAACACACGAACTTCAAGTGCCAGTGAAGTAAGACAGAACAACTGGTATCATGCAGACTATAAAACACAATTCATAAACAAGCAACTCTATATAGGCATGTTAAGAAGAAATAACATCAATATGTCTGCTGTGCCAGATCCAGCAACAGATATGGCCTGTTCTCTTTCCATATTTTCATCCCTCTCTCTTCACTTTCTGGCTCAATTGTGTTTTTTCCTTTTTGTCAATTATTTTCCTAGCCATAACTGAATCAGAATTCCTGTGGTTCTGTTTCCTCTTGCTCTTAGCAATAATGAGCTGGAGCACTGTCAGTGCTGTTGGCCAGAGGTTTTATTTATTGATTTATTTATTTTTGAGGATGATGATAGACCACTGTAAATTGACTGAATATTAATTGTGCTCTCTCATGCCATTTATAAACAAACAAATATATGTATAGATAGATGATAGATAGATAGATAGATAGATAGATAGATAGATAGATAGATAGATAGATAGATAGATAGATAGATAGATAGATATAGATAGATAGATAGATAGATAGATAGATAGATAGATAGATAGATAGATAGATAGATAGATAGATAGATAGATAGATAGATAGATAGATAGATAGATAGATAGATAGATAGATAGATGTGAAACAAGAAGGGTTTTGTAGATTGTTCTGAAATTTCTAATTTCTGGCATTGTGTGGGTGTCTAATGTTCATTTTGCTGTGTATGTGCCTGAAATTCATGTTTGTAATGACTAAATCTTCTATTTAATAAGGGTTGAAAGTGTAATAATTAATTAGTCAAACAGTTTCCTCCTTCCATCCATATTTCAAAGTCTGATCTGTTACTATTCAAGTAAAGAGCTAATTAGTCTTTGTTATTTTGACTCATTTCTGTGCCATGTTCTGTTGTTGCAGTTCTGTGCTTTATACTAGCAAATGTGAGGATTGTGGAAAATACCTTAGGGAGCTATCTCAGTGGAATTCTTTGTTGTTGTTGTTGTTTCCACTTCTGTTTGCAGCTATACTTCATCAACCCCAAAATTTTAACACTATTATCACTGGCCTTTACACCTTTATGACCAGTAATTCACACGTTGTATTTCTTATTATTTAGTTATTTATTGTAATTATTTTTTCTCTTAACACTTGAATGTTTCAAATTGATGCTGTATGAGTGTGTTTAGATATCACAGATCTCTGAAATACATTTGTGGGATGTGTATGGGATTCATATTTGATTTGATGATTTTAAATGTGTATTTAAGTGAACAAATCACAACTTCTTTCCTATACGTTCCTTTCAATCACTAGGTTGCCTTGCAACACAATTTGCTTGAGAGAAGTAATAGATTGGTAGCCGTGTAGCTAATCATATGCATTTTGGTGAGTCAGATGGTCATTTAATAGCCAATGATTCGTTTCTTAATAGAGATGGAGGTTTGAATTGAAACCCTCACATGCAATATAACTCTGTGAATGTTTTTAAATACAATTTATGTTTAAGATAGGTAACGTGTTTTTAAGGCGACTTTGTCGCATGTTATATACTTACTATTGTAATAACGATAAATTATGCATAATTACATGCAAGCAACACTAAGCGAAACCCGAATCCTATTCCTTAACATAGTACATGTAGTTAATTCAATTAATATTACTCAGTCCTTAAATATAAACATGGACACTTTAAAATAAAGTTGTGTGTGTTTGTGTGTGTGTGTGTGTGTGTGTGTGTGTGTGTGTGTGTGTGTATAAATGAGTAAAAATATGTTAACTAGCCCCAGCCTCCTCCATTAGTTTTAATATTAATGTTTCCAGTTTCCACACACATGTATTCCAATTTATACATTATTCATGGTCTCCGTATTTATTAAAGACTTCAGCACAAGAAAAAAAAAATGTACAAGAAAAGTATAAATATAAAGAACACAACTCCTCGAAGTAATGCATAATTTATTAGAGAAATATTGCAAAGAGTTCTCATTGGACACACAATGCTTATGAAAATTTAAAATAAAAAAACTCAAGAAACATGTTCTTCTAATTAAAAATTGGTCACAGATCAAATAAAACTAGTTATAAAAATAATCCCTTTTTAGGTTTCAGATGTTTAGAGTCTTGATCTATAAAACTGAATAAATAGACATCTCCCCTGCTAACTCAACACTGACAAACATAGAGAGACAGATTACTGTGCCAGGAGCAGTGACACATTAATGACCCAGAAATAACTGAAGTTCAGACGCCTCCCTCAAGGGTTAAACAAGAACTTGTGTGGACAACGTCTCATTGAATAAAAATGCTCCTCACTTCTTTAATAGCAAGGTCAATTGCTTCAGTGAATTCAGAGTATCAATAGTTTTAGGTCACCTTGTGATTTTTAACTCACTGTCATGTTGATCTTTAATAGGGGCCAAAGGATGTTTGAAACACAACTGCTGTTGAAACTTGAATATGTAATAGTTGACATTTTTTTGATGTCCCCTGAATCTTGTCTGTCTATAATTATAATTTGTGGGGAAATTTGTTGTTATTGTGTCGGCAGCAATATTTTCCTGCTCTCTAAAGCTGTGAGCGTGTTAAATGTGTGGACCGACAGATTTGTGGTGGATGATTGCTTTGATCACAGTGAGAGCCTCAATGTCTCGGTTGACAGAACACACTCAGAGAAAATGCAAGTGAGCATGTCTCAAGATCATGAAAAATATGTTTTTTATGTTGCCATAAAAGGTTGAGTTTGAAGCACTTTCATGTATGCTTTCTACTTTTCCTAATAATGTTTGTATGTTACTTTTTGTAGACATTCATTGTTCTAAGTTGCTTTTAACATTTATAAAAACAGTGTAAATACCCAGAGATAAAGCAAAACCACTACATGGGGTTATGGCTCCAATAAATAATAGGTAGTAATATCTTTGACTGGGTTACCAGTCAAGAATAAAGCGAAGTTGGACTACTGAATTATTCATAGATATTCATGCTCTAAGAACTGACTCAACAAAAACAATGTGCCTTCATATAATGTGCCTAAGAATAATTTTTCTGGGAAATGTCTGCAATTTAATGTGTATTGCAGGGCATGCCTATCTGTTGTGGTAATTTCCTATTTCAATAAAGGTATGAGACAAAAGTCTTTTAAAGAGTTATTTTATTGCAAGAAAAGATGATTGTCTTACATTCATTACTGCAGAGTGTGACCAAGAGAAATACATTGACTCACCTTGATATCACACTTAATTTACAAAGAAAATATAAAATAAATCTTTTTTAACATAACTTTTTAAAATGGAAAAAATGGAAAAAAAAGAAATTATTTCAATATAATTTTCATAAGTTGAAATGTAGGGGTTAAGGTTCGGAACAGCCACCTGCCAACTGAAAGTACCCAATAAAAGATGATTTTATATATTTCAAGAGGTAATAGAAGGATCTTTATAAACATCTAAGATTTGAATTTGACAGAAATTGGACCAATTCTGTAGATATTCTTTATATATATATATATATATATAAACACACACACACAGTAATTCTAGGCATAGGCGAGCTAGGCAGTGGCCTAGGGCACAACCAGCTGAAGGGGTGCCAATGAGCACATGTACTGGCACTACATTTTAACAAGGATGTAAACAAGAGTGGCAGGGTCACCTTGAAATATGACTGCCGCCCCACTGGATCCCCAACATCATTTGGCTAGAGTACTGTCAATCTGACGATGCCTGTATTGGATCAGAGCACTGTCATTGCTGTCTGATTGTTGCATGCTTGCATTTGGAGCGCTCATCAATGCCATTAAATTAATGGGCTCTGTCAGTGCTTGGGCAAGCTAACGTTTTGTTTTTTTTGCCATGTGGTAAAGCTAAGTTCAAAGGCCAGTTTAAAATATTGGTACAGTTAAAAAAGTGCACAAAATTAGTATTTTGTTTAGGCATTATTTGTATAAATCATGTTGTGAGATTTGTCCAAAATATGTGCGATTATGCACCAATGCATTGTTAAAGAATCAGTGTGTCGTGTAATATTCTCATTTAACAGCCAATAAAAAAAATATTGGTATAGTAAAATTCGCTAATTCACGAGATCAATACATCCTTTATTAAACCGCTTTGTCGAGTTTAATGCATCCTTACAGAGGTGTCGAAATGCTGAATCAATTATTTCACTTCTATATAGCGTCATATTATTTAAAGGGGAAGTTCACGCGTTAATGAGTAGCAAAGGATTAATAGCTGCTAATAATAATTTCGCCTAGGGCGTCAAATTGGCTAGAAACAGCCCTGCACACACACACTCAATATTCTGGTATAAAAAACAGGGAATCCAGAGACTCAAATGAATTGCTTCAGCTCACACGTGCACTCGTTTAACATCTCATTGTAACAGTGTAAATAATTCTAGTTAGGTCTTCGAGTCATGAAGCATCATGGGAATGTACTGTTTTACTCTCACCCTCTTGTAGAAGTGTAGTGCATTTAATGGAGTGCAGTTGTGAAATGTTTTGTGTGTTCAATGTGTTAAATATTAAATGACTGTTGGGATGTCTGTTGTTTAAATTTATTTTTCTAAATTTGTATTTTGCATAAAAAGGAAAGATAGTTTGATAATACAGTTGCTTATTTTTTATGTTTCAAGTAGTTGAGTCATTAACATTTTTTTAATTGGTTACTCAGTGCTTTTCATGATTGCCCACATTTACAAAATGCTGGTAACCAGCAACTCTCTCTGCAAACCCAGTCATGGTAAATATTAAAGAGAAATTTGGAGAGATACTTTTTACTAGAAGAAAACAATATATAACTCTGTATATAACAAATGATGTTAGAAACAAGTGGCTGAAGTTAGCTGGTTCCTCATTTCATCAATTCAACATCAATTCTATAATAGTTTGCATGGCACATTTCAGTGTGGATTGTTTTGTGAATCCACCATATTGGATGCAACAGTGAAGCTGAAAATTATGTTTTAAACGACTGAAGTAGTAAATGGCTGTTTTGGAGCGAGACACACGGTTTAAGAAACCTTGACTAGAGGAGCTCTTGAGGAGCTCTTGAGAGCCCATGTCTCACAGAGTTGTTTTATGTATGTGCTCAAAATGATGACTGAGTTTACAGTGGGTTACGGCAATTACATTTAGATTCAATGCATCTCAAAGACCTTCACAGAGAGGATATTTGTTACCAAAACAAAAAACTAATTGATTTACCTCTGCATTGCATATTATGGCTATAATGAATGTCATGGGTTACATGAGAAAGGCAGTTTAGAAAGACCTAAAAGCACTCGTAGATAATGAGAACTTAATTGAATCATGGAGAAGTGAAGAAGGCATGTGTTTTTTAGATGTACGTAAAAGCATATGGGGTTTACATATAAAATATTATGACTGCACAATCATGGCAGAATGATTTTGATGAATCGTGAATTGGTTTTAACGACAAATCATAATTTGAGTCTTGATTTTAGTCATCGTTTGGGTCTGGACATTACAGAAGCTATATATTTGGGTTTGTGTGCGGCGTGTGTGTGTGTGTGTGTGTGTGTGTGTGTGTGTGTGTGTGTGTGTTAACAAGCAATACAAAACCTTTTACAAAATACATCAAAATCACATGACTGGGAAGGAGAGACTCAGAGCTGGGCACAGCTGGCACAGTATTATAAGAGACAGCTGTGGCCACTTGGAGTGAATCCATGAGGATGTCAACATAAGTATGAGGAAGGAAAAAACAAACAAACTACATAGCAGTAGCCTTTCTCCCCATTTTAGGGTTGTACGATTCTAAGGGCCAGACGGGTGCCCCAAAAAAACCCCGCAGAAATGCCGGGTTTTTACCGAGAGGGATAGCCTCACCCCCCGGAACGCAATTTAGCCTAGAGAGGAACGAACAACGTGATCTGTGCAGTTCCTCATTTAACCAGTAAAAGTACATTTTACTGCCAGTTTCTGATAACGAGATAAGGGAATATTGGTTGTATTTCTTTATTAATTTGTTCAGCTATTACTTTTTTCTAATCATTTGTTCACATTATAATTTTTTATCTTTTTTTCACTTACTAAAAAGTGACAATGTAAGATATAAACATGGTACCAGTGTTCAGAATATTCAACATGCACAAATCTGTTTATATCAGTTTCTTATATTTCTAGGATTTTATTAACTATTTTAAATTACATTTTGTTGTAAGTATAAGAACACTTTAAAACGCAAATGGAATCAAGAATGCAATTAAGATTAGTTAACTCAATCACAAACAGAACATGTTTTCCATCAGTATTCAATATACAGCCTTCATATAATATGCTTTCCATTGCACTGTGAGACTGTATCACATTCATCTCATTTGTCAAAATAACACATAGCTTGTCACTGATTAAGTTAAAGCACCTCAGTCAGCAAATAACATCTATCTGATAGAAGCTGTCTTTCATTAATTTTCAGTGAATATGAACAGTAGCAAAAGATTATCTATTTAAGAATCAGCAGAAAGTTAAGTCTCTCTCTCTTTCTAATTAATTGCACTTACAATAATCCTCTAATGGATAACTGCCATCTCTCTCCCTTATCGAAAGACTTTTAGAGATAATCTAATAATGGATGATTTGTAGCTCTTTTCAAGTCCTCCCTCAGGAAGTCCTTGTCATAAATGGCGAAGTGCTATTTTTCATTTTTGCTTGTTGCATGGCATTGTCATGGGAAGGCTTAAGACACCATTTACCTCTTCTTCTCTAAAACACCTCAGTCAAGCAGTTCAGTCTTTGTGAATCAATAAATGTCCTTGTTCTTACAGAAATACAGTGAATACAGGTAAACAAGGACACTTTTTTTCACTGAAACGAATAGCAGACAGTGTCCCACTTTATATGCCTTAAGATGATTTGCTGGATTAGCATTACTCTTAACACTTTGGCTACATTCATGTAACTGTATAAAATGTCACCCATAAAGCTTTTTGTATTTCTGTGTTCACATGACTTGTCCGTGAAATACAAAAACTGCACCTCCTCGCATGTGCGAAACAACCACAGAATGTCAGTGCATCAACCACATGCCACAATACCAAAACAATATTGACACAGATTTTTAAGAGTCTGAATGAAGCATGTGGTTGACACACCAGTATCTTGCAATCAAAGATAATCATTGGAGGTATATTGCTTTCTCAGGGGTGCTGTGTGGAGGGAATCTCTGCAATTTTGCCAAGAATCTTTTGTGTAATGAAGAAAGGTCAAGGTTCAAGGTTCAAGGTTCTTTATTATTTGTCACATACACAATCATACAGGGTATAATAGGTAGTGAAATGTTAGTCAGGACAGGTCCGCTCAATGGAAAGTGCAAGAAAGAAAAAATAAAACATGATAATAAAATAAAAATAACATAAAAGCAATAAAAACTATGAAACAAAACACGAGAGAGTATATATATATACAAATATGGTGAGAATGAAGTAAGAAACAAATAATGAAATAAAATAAGTAAGATGTGCAATGAGATAAAGTGTGCAGTGCATGAGAATGTGCAAATAGGTTGTACCGGGATGTACACATAGCAGCAGTGTGGATGATGGGGAATAATGGTTGTGATTACAGTTTATTAAATTGAGTCCTGTGGATGTTATGCTGTTATGAGACTGAGTTTAGAGCCTGATGGCCTGGGGAAGAAACTCCTCCGCAGTCTTTCAGTTTTAGCCAACATGCTCCTGTAGCGCCTGCCAGATGGCAGTAAAATGAAAAGATGGTTACCGGGTGATTCGAGTCCTGATGATTTTTGCAGTTCTGCTTTTGCAACGTTTGAGGTAGATGTCCTGCAGAGAGGGGAGTAGACCCTGAGATGCGCTCAGCTACCACACTGAGATGCACTGAGTCAGTACACTTTCTATGGCCCTGAATAGAAAGTTTTCAGGATAGCTGGTGAGACCCTGAATTTTCTCAGCTGTCGCAGATGGTACAGCCTTTGCCTGGCTTTCTTGACCTGTGTTTGGATGTGTGCAGTCCATGTCAGGTCCTCGGAGATGTTTACACCGAAATGTGTAGAAGAAATGTGTTTTAATAGGGCATAGGCCTATCAACCAATGTCAAAACACCCATCTTTTCCCATTAGTCAATGGTTCCTTTGAGTAGCACTTTACTTTTATTAGATGAGAAAACACTTAAGTCACAGGTTTTCATATTTACAGAACATATTCACATAGTGACTTCTATATTCTCTGATTATGAACTCAATACAATAATTTGAGACAGACTGGACTAAATTTAGGGAGAATGAAGCACAGCAAAAACACATATTAGTCACATATTAGTTGCATTTATTTATCATACATTTTACCCTGAGTTTGTTTATATATACCACAATTTTCTGGCAGATTTTTTTTTGCTGCTGTGCCCAAATACCCTCTTCACATGTGCTTTACATTCTCTTATTGTAGGTGGTTGTGAACTTCCTCATTACCTCATTGTTTTTAACACCAAATAGGTGTAATTCATGGTGCCTATTCATTCATCTGAAATCAGAAAGTTCAGACAATGTGCACAGATACTATTTAAACTCAACTGAGCTGGACGATGCCATCACTAAATTTAATAATGAAATGCCTTCAGCTGAAAATGGTTGAAAATGTTAAATCTTGTCATTTTACCTTTTTGACACACTATTTTCCTATTTTGATATTGTGCAGTTGCTTTGTTACAAATTGTATTGTTAAAATCACTATATAAATAAAGGTGACTTGACTTGACACAATGACAATAGCAATTGCGTATATCTTAATAGGATTTAATAATAAGTAATACAGTATAAAAAGTTTGAACATCTTTGTACTGCAAAAGCTGGTACACAGTGCAGAAAATGCAGGTGTCAAGCACAGCTATTCTAAAATCATGCCTCAAAAGTTACATTTCTCAGACACAATCAACACATTTAATACACAATATTTAATTTATTAGTCAGTTTTACTTCATATATATATAGGCTACTAAGGCAAAAACTCAATATATTTATAGTCACATGGTCTACTATCTATATTTAAACAACAACAGAGATGAGCAGTCATTTTCCTTGTAATGATACAGAAAGCTCAAAAGGTGATATAAAAGTCCCTTATTTTGCTGATCTTTGAGTTTGTATAAATATGCAAATGAGGAGTGTTCAGTAAATTGTAGACTCTGATAAGAGGTTTGTACATCTTTGAAATAATTTCAAAAATAAGTATGCCCAGAAAATCTTCAAATGTGACACCATGGGCTGCAAAACATTATCAAGATACTTGTGGTTATTTGTGCTCTTAAAGATGCAGTGTTACAACAGTAGATTCACACTGAGTGCAGCCAGTGTTCACAAGCTCTTTTTCCCAAACACACACAAACATATTTTACTTTGTCAGCACATACTTGAGATTACATTAAATGTCATCATGGCTTCCCAAGAGAACACAGAGAGGATTAACATAGCAAGAATATAACTGACATACTGTAGGTGTTTCAGAGCTCTAGTATTAAGACTGATTACAAGGGATGTAACAGCAATTAACATAAATGCATACAGTCGTGGGAAAAAAAATTTGACCCCTGCTTATTTTGTATGTTTGCACATTGACAAAGAAATTATCAGTCTATAATTTTAATGGTAGGTTTATTTGAACAGTGAGAGACAGAAACATCCAGAAAAGTTCTAAAAAATTTATAAATTGATTTGCATTTTAAAGAGTGAAATACAGATTTGATTCCCTATCAATCAGTAAGCTTTCTGGCTCCCAGGTGTCTTTTATAGAGGTAAGGAGCTGAGATTAGGAGCACTCTCTTAAAGGGGTTCTCAGTTTTTACCTGTATAAAAGACAACCTGTCCACAGAAGCAATCAATCAATCAGATTTCAAACTCTCCACCATGTCCAAGACCAAAAAGTCTAAAGTCTCCAGACCTTAATTCCATAGAAAATCTGTGGAGGGAACTGAAGGTTTGAGTTGCCAAACGTCAGCCTCCAAACCTTAATGACTTGGAGAGGATCTGCAAAGAGGAGCAAACCTGATGGCCAACTACAATAAACGTCTTGTAGTTGGCCACCAGGATTGATTGCCAACAAGGGTTTTGCCACCAAGTACTAAGTCAAATACGAAGGGGTCAAATACTTATTTCACTCATTAAAATGCAAATCAATTATTAACTTGTTATTCTGTCTCTCACTGTTCAAATAAACCTACCGTTAAAATTATAGACTGATCATTTCTTTGTCAGTGGGCAAACGTACAAAAATGCATAACATCTTTAAAGGAATAGTGCACCCATTTTTTTATTTCATCATTCACTCCCCCTTATGTCATTCCAAACCTGTATGACTGTCATTCTTTAAAAAAAATGCTATTTTGAGAAATGTCAAAGGATATACAATCTATAGAAGTCAGTGGTAACACAAATAGTTGGTTCTTCAAAACATTTTTCAAAGCATATTTAATGAAATTATTATTTTTTTTTATTTGGAGTAAAGTATCCAAAATTGAAATTCTCTTTACTTATTCTGAAAAGCATTAAACTAACTAAGTTGAGTTACTATTAGTTAAGTTTTAGAGTAAAATTTTACACTTCATATACAAATGTGTACATTTTTTATAGTTTACTGTAGCAGTTTTTGGAATTAAAAGAAGTGTTGACCAGGATGAACAGTAAAAAGACATTAGGGAAAAAAGGTTAAAAAAATAACGATCCTATGACTTTTAACATGCAGTGTACAAACTTTTAACATTTAACAAAGGTGCAAAGCTATCACTGGGGCAAAAAGGTACAAAAGCTTGTACCTTATTTACCACTATATTATAGGTACAAATTAAAACCTTTTGAAATGGCACTGCCCCAGTGAAAGTTTTGTACCTTTTTTCCAAAAGTACCACATCAGAACTGTATTTGAGGCTAAGCGATTTACATAATTCATTATGTTCAGGAATTCACATCTAATTAATGTCACGTATCAGTTACACTAATTAGATAATCCATATAATTTGTTAATGAAAGGTAAAATTTCGCCATTCATTTTATACCAATTTGATTGGTTCAGAGATTATAATGTTTTTTGTAAAAAAGTAAATAAAAGTTAAAATAAAGCTTAAATGCATTTTTACAACACTGTAAGTGTGTCTATGGGTAATCAAAAGTTCTACACATACACTTGTGGTCTTCATGCCCCTTGAACAACTGGGCCAAATGTGTCTTGTAAGTAAACAAGTGTTTACATGCAATTTGGTCAGACTAGTTCTTAAGACACAGTTGTAACATGGTGACCAAGTTTATGCAACTGGTCCCAGGTTCTAAAGATGAGTAAGATTTAACATCAGTGTAGAATGTTGTGTGACTGCACTGATGGTAGTTACACCAGTGCTGGAGACATTGAACAGTTTTGACATATCGAGAGACTATATTTAGTTTTCTCCATGTATAATTTTCCAGTCTGCTGTATTCTGTGCAGTATGTTAAAATAATGTTCTTTGTAGGCTATGTACATTATCCTATAGCATCTGCCTTCTTGATAATAACATTAGCAGTGCCACCATCCAACAAATACGCTGTCAGAATTGTCACTTTACAGACATACTTACACTGTCACGACACACTGACATGACGAGTAGGCTGATATGCCACACTGCTTTCACTTTTGCACAAAAAAAAACATTAAAGTCGTCCATGTTGACCATCAACCAGTAAGACAGTTCAACAAGGTCCTGTTTCACTCCCTACCATTTCCTTTCTGTCTCTCACACATTATGCAGCAAGCAGTGGTGAAATTCGTCCAATTATTCCTTTTTGCATTTGATGATGTAATATCAGTTGCTGGTGTAGCTGTAATTTACCACATTTCTTTATGTGCGCCCTTTGCTCTCAGAGAGACAACACACACATACATTTTTTTTAGCCAAACCAGATTTTCACCCCAACTTGCATTAATGACTATTTTATGGACAGATTGTTCACTTGATTAGTCATTTTATGCACATCATTGCAAAGCCCAGTAAGATGTTGAAATGCAGCCAAGAGGACGTATCACCAAACTGAAAATGAATAAAAACAGTTCACAGAGGACATTGTAGCAGCAAAACATTGTGCCTCAAGTATACCACTTTAGAATTTAACACCTGCCAAGTTTACATTATAAACACAGACAACAAAATAACATTTTAAAGTGAGCTTTTTCTTTTTCTACACATACAAAACCATCAGCGTCGATTCTCGTTCAGAAGAGAAACTGTGAGATATGCATAAATGTTAGATCCATAAACCAGAGACAGTCTGGACATTTGCCATTTTCCTTGTGGATTTGTTTCTTGACACATTCCATATAGGAGACGTTCAAGTTCTCATTGTTTCTGACTGCTAAGGCCCTCTTTTTAAGGCACAGTTCTTCTGTTCAGCAGCTCATTTACAATGAATTCAAGAGTCTGAAAAGGTCCTCAGGCACTGTCCCCCATGTCAGGGCACAAACTGTTGAGTGTTTCTGAAAAGCTCTGGCAAAATGCTCTTCCTGTTACAGTGAGCTATTTTATGCTAATATAGATTCATAGACATGATGCTCCTCATTTAAATGGTCAGAGATGAAGACCTTATACATTCACCCTGTAAACACGCCACCCAGAAACCTGCAAGTTTTGCTGCTGACATTCATTCAGTGTTGGTTGGTGAAAGAATAAAAAAGTAGTCATTGTATAACATGAGAAACTGAACAGGCCATTTGAACAAAATGCAGTCATTTTACCATCTAGATAGAGAGGAGATGCAGTAGAAAGCATTCTCAAATTTCCCCTGTTCCAGCACATCAGCCAGATGTGGCTTAGACTCATAGCCTTTTCCATGGAAATATCCATGTTGTTGCCTTGTGGCCTGGAAATTCAGCGTCATTTTTAACAAACCTCAGGGTGATTTCCTCAGGTAAAACAGGGTGAATGCAATCAGCTAATACATCCAAAAATGACACTGGGCATAATTTGTTAGCCAGTGAGATGTAATTTCATTTCTCATCTTATTAGGTCAAATCTAAATCCACAAAATGGCATTCTTTGTGTTTGTCACAGACAGTGTCTGAATGTTAACCCTTCCAGCTCAGTCTGCCTGTCTGGCACAATTATTGTCATACAATTTGAAATTTCATGAAGGAAAAGGCAGAGCACATACTTGCCTAGAAGATGAAAGAGATTAAAAGAGATGAAAGATGAACTCGTGGTATCTTCTCAACAGTAAAGGAGTCAGAGAGAAGGAAAAAACATCAGCCTTTCATGAGCATCAAATCATCTGAGCGCACAGTATCTTTGACCGGGGTCCATTAAATCATTAAACACCTATAGATCGTACATTACCTGTGAAGAAAGAAAGACAAACAATAGTTACATTTATACCATCTATAATACCCTGGATGTTCTGTGAAGAGTGAGTTAGATGCAGTGTCACTGAAATCTTCTTTAATACAGAATAGACCAAAGAGGGACTAGAAAAATCTGCTGATGCCAAAAGGAGATGGAGGGAGAAAATGCACAATTTAGTGAAGAACATCTGAAAAATTGCCTTGGCTGCCTACATTTACATTTTTTAATAAATGTACTAAAACATCTGTTGTAACAGTAAACTGTTCAAGGATATTTTTATTTTGCCAGTTTAATGATGTGGATTTTGGAATTTGCAATGCACAAATCCTGTTGAATAAGGTCGTTTTACGAGATCAGTATTTCTCATTATATCAATTCTGTATTTTATAGAAGCTAAGGTTTAGGGTTTATGATTTGTTTATGTTTTTGAAATTGTTTAATGTCTTTTGCTCACTAAATCTGCATGAAAAAGCTTCATTAAAAAGTTGTATTTAAAATTATATTAATATTTCAAAATGTTTTCTGTTTTCCAGGAGCCATTTCTGAAGTTTTCAGTGTCCCATGATGCTGATTTAGATGAAAACTGTAATGCTGCTTAATATATTTGTGGAAACCATGTTTTTGGGGGTTCTTTGATGAACAGAAAGTTCAAACAAACAGCGTTCATTTAAAATAGAGAACTTGAAACATTATAATTGTATTTACTGTAATTAAAATTACTTCTCAATTAAATAAATACATACAAAAATGGTACATACTTGTAAAAGAATACCAAGGACAGTATTCTCTAACACACACACAAACCTTCTCCAGATCTTCCATGACCAGATCCTGTTCCTTCACGTTTCCCTTGCCTGATGACTGGCTTCTTTCACCTAGACCCATCCCACTGCCCACCGACACCAGCTCTTGGATGAGCACCTGTCCTGGTCTCGGACCTCCAGCCTCCAGTGCAGACTCCTTGGACAAGGGCAAGTTTGCAGGTAATACAGCGTTCCCCTGCAGACGGTGAGAGTAGCTCCTCCTCTTGCCTGAATGGGCTGAGTAAAGCTGAAGCTTAAATGCTGCCTTGAAACCTTTGCGAAAGTTCTCATTGAAAAACCCATAGACTATGGGATTGACGCTGCTGTTACAGAACGCCAGCCAGTGGGCCAGAGGATAAACATAGATGTTAACAATGCGATGCTGACGCTCACTCAGGCTTGCGTAGTCACTCAGCATCATGAGTGCCCACAACGGCAACCATGACAGGATGAAGAGCAGGGCCACCACTAGCAACATTTTAATGACCCGCTTCTTTTTCCGGGATACCAGCTGACGACTTTCATATCTACTGTTTTTCCCAACGCCCAATGTCCCAACTTGGCTCACAGGGACAGGCATGGATGTTTTGAAGAGCGTGATTCCAATCCGGGCGTACATGATGACAATTAGGGTCAGAGGTGCCAAATAAATGTTAGCAAAGAGTACTGTGGTGTAAATCTTGCGCATCTCCTGGTTTGGCCAGTTTTCACGGCACCAGTAGAAGGGTTGTGTGGTGTTGCCGTCGCTTAGCATGATGGAGACTCTGTGCTCTTTGGTGACCTGTAGCATGACACCAGACGGACACATGATGGAGATGGCAAGAACCCAGATGATGACAATGATGAGGGTGGAGGTGGAGATAGTGAGCTTCTGTTTGAAGGGATAGACAATGCAGCGGAATCTGACACATTAATATAAAACAAGGAAGAGAGTGTGAGGAAAGACATAAAATGTGTGAGGAAAAGAGACGGGTGATAGAAAATGGAGCAGAGGAGATTGAGACAGAAACAGAAAATATGTGTTTTAAGAAAGCGTTTTAAGGAAAAATTTACAATAAATATAAACCTGAAGATAATCGATTTATTACATTTACATTTTAAATGTGACCTACCATTCAGAAGTTTGGGGTAAAAAAAGATAATAAATGATTACTTATATACATTTCTTTTTTCTGCACAAATGTTTCTGTACAAATGTATCAAATCGAATTTTTGATGATTTCTGAAGGACCAGGTGACACTGATTGAAGACCAGAGTAATTCAGCTTTGCCATTACAGGAATAAATGGTATTTAACTGTTAAATTGCATTAACAGTACAGTACTGTTTTTGATCAAATAAATGCAGCTTTGATGAGCACAAGAAGCTTCTTTTAAAAATATTTAAATCTTACAGACCCCAAGAATTATGTGGTAGTGCACATAAAACACAAAAAATCTGTACTTTCCATAAATATATATACAAATATATTGACTTTTTGCCCACCTGTCAACAGCAATGGCCACTAGTGTGAAGACAGAAGCAGACACAGATATTCCCTGCACCATCCCGCTCAACTTACACACCAAACTGCCAAAAGGCCAGCCTGCAGAAGCAAAGTGAAATATGAACAACAGGGCAGAAATAACATATATATCTTAAGAAAGGGATAACTTTTTATATAATAATTTAGACCATAATTCCCAAATTGTGACATAAGTTACAAGCATCTGTAAATAAAAAAAAACAAATTTGCTATTTAGCCTACCTTTATTTAGCTTACCTTTAAACACTTTTCTGGTTCATTTTTTTTTACTCTCTATGCAAGACAGTCACTGTGCATACAATACTAGTATATTTTTGTTTCCTACTTGCTTTCTTCCTCAGTTGTATTTACAGTTCATGCAACTTGACAGACTTTTTGATCGCTACTTTTCTCTCTCTCTCCCATTTGGTTTTCTCTCTCACTTACTCTCTTTTTCACTTATTGACACCACTTTAACACATTCCCTTGACTCTTTCAGCTTACAGAGTGGAGCTGGCACTTTTGTGTGTGTTGAGTGGTGTTAGCTGAGGGGATTATAGAAGAAACTGATGAGAAGAACAGAGCTCAGTCTCTTGGGGACCTATTTTTTTGTTCACCTCTTGCGAGAGTAAACCCAGAAGATCCTTTTAAGAGGCTGATTCAATTGGGAGATATTGTGCAGCAGCTGGTCGATGTGTGGGTATGAATAATGATGTGACAGACGAAGAGTTTTTAAAATACAGATGTGTAAGAGAAAATGAGTCTGAAGAACAGAGGAAGTGGAAGAGAAAAAAAAAAGAACTGGGTAGAGATTGTGAGACAGTAGGAGACAGTAAGACAGCTAACAAAATAATTAATGAGAGAAACGGGAGCCAACAAATATATAGACATAGAATGTCAGGGGACATTCAGTATTAAAGGGTTACTTTTCTTCTACAGAGAACTAATAACAATCCAGATCCAGACTGGCTCAAAAATATTAATCTAACTGCAAATATAAAAAATTGGCTGTACATCACTCCTATATATGTACATGTAAATATTTTCGAAATATATGATGTATGAGTATAATAAGTGTGCACAGAACACAAACATATTATGTAAACAAAAACTTTTATTTAGGATGTGATTAATCGTTTGATAGCACTAATATATATATGTGTGTGTGTGTGTGTGTGTGTGTGTGTGTATAAGGCATTGTGGTGTTCTAGGAATAAGAGCAAAAGCTTTAAAAGGAAGATTTTCTCCATCTTAATCATAACGGACATAGGAGCATGTAACTTCTGATTCTTATAAGGATCACAGTCAGTGAAGGAAATATCCCACAGCTATTATTATGTCATGCTGGCATGTTTACGTTACAGGCCAGCCGGTTAGGGTAGACTGGAACGCAGCCTTGATTCAGTCAGTAATACTAGATTCTGCTGTGGCTTCACTTGGAACAGATTACATTGGCAGTGCAAAAACAGTCAGAAACCATGTTAAAAAAACAGTGTCAAAAAAAACTTTTTGCAATTGTGTTGTTGGTGTGAATATTACCACACTTGCTTGTGTGTTGTTCAATTATATAAAAAAATACCAATAATGCATTTGAGTTGGATGTTCTTTACTGTGTCGCTCTACTCCACAACATGAATGAAAATTATATAACTTCCATTATTCAGTAATCTACGTAATCTAATTAAATTCAAGATTATTTGTATAGCGCTTTTTACGATACAATCTTTGCAAAGCAGCTTTACAGGAAATTATGATTTTACAATATATTTATATATAACATTTGGTTAATTCCGTATACTGTCTGAGAGTTGGCTTCCTCTGAGGTCTTTTGAGGGGTTGGCATCATCTCTTCTCAGGTGTTTGGTCATCTCAGATCATTAAAGGATTGGATCCAGACTTAAACGGTATGTTAATCCCGTGGCAGAAACAGAGAAACAAATAGAGACATAATTAGCGTAGCTGTTGTTCCATCCAAGCAAAAATTCTTTGTTCGACCCAAGCTAAAGCATAATAATGCGCGTTTGATCAGATATAACTGCAGTACAAGATTATGAGATGCATTATGTGAATGCTTGGCTAAAGAGATGCGTCTTTAATCTAGATTTAAATAGAGAGAGTATGTCTGAACCCCGAACGTTATCAGGAAGGCTATTCCAGAGTTTGGGAGCCAAATATGAAAAAGTTCTACCTCCTTTAGTGGACTTTGCTATCCTAGGTACTACCAAGAGTCCAGAGATTTGCGACCTAAGGGAGCGGGTTGGATTGTAGTGTGATAAAAGATTAATTAGGTACACAGGAGCTAAATCATTTTGGGCCTTATAGGCAAGTAATAATATTTTGAAACTGATACAGAACTTAATAGGTAGCCAGTGCAGAGACTGTAAAATTGGAGTAATATGATCATATTTTATTGACCTGGTAAGGACTCTATCCGCAGCATTTTGTACTATCTGTAGTTTGTTTATTGAAGATGCAGGACAACCACCTAGAAGAGCATTACAATAGTCTAATCTAGAGGTCATGAATGCATGAACTAACTTTTCTGCATCAGAAACAGTTAACATGTTCCGTAGTTTGGCAATGTTTATAAGATGGAAGAATGCTGTTTTTGTAACATGGGAAATATGATTGTCAAAAGATAGGTTGCTGTCTAATATAACAGCCAGATTTTTGACTGTAGAGGAAGGAACGGGACATCCGTCTAGTTGCAAATTGTGATCCAAGAGATTTTGTGTACTGTTTTTTTGGTCCAACAAGTAATATATCTGTCTTATCTGAGTTTAAAAGGAGAAAATTATTGGTCATTCAATCTTTTACATTTTTTAACACACTCTGTTAGCTTAGATAATTTCTAAGTTTAATCTGGTCTTGTTGAAATATAGTTGAGTATCATCAACATAATATTATCAAGGGGCAAAATCTATATTAAAAATAGCAGAGGACCTAGGACAGATCCTTGTGGTACTCCATACTTTACTGGTGAAAATTTAGATGACTCCCCATTTAAATAAACAAAGTGGTAGCGATCGGACAGGTAGGATCTAAACCATCTTAAAGCCTGCCCTTGAATACCTGTATAGTTTTGTAATCGATCTATGAGTATGGCATGATCTATAATGTCGAACGCAGCACTAAGATCAAGTAAAACTAACAATGAGATGCAGCCTTGGTCTGATGCAAGAAGCAAGTCGTTTGTAATTGTAAGAAGTGCGGTTTCTGTGCTATGGCAGGACCTAAAACCTGACTGAAATTTTTCATAGATATCATTTTTTTTTGCAAGAAGAAGGACAATTTAGTAGACACTTTTTCTAAAAATTTTTACATAAACGGAATATTTGAAATGTGAATGTAATTGTCTGTAATTGTCAAATTGAATGTCACATTGAACGACTAAATGAGATTACCATAATGTTAACATTTATAAATAAACATCCAAGTAGCCTACTATTGGGAACAAAAGTCTTTGTGAAAAAAATACTTTGTTGGTAGTTATAGACACAATGGAGGATGATTATTTTTCTGAATCAGTTATCTTGGTTGTACTGCAAAAGATTGTTACAAAGTCCATGTAGATAATGATTTTGATGAGGGGAAATGAAGAATAATGGGTAAACTTTGTCTAGCTGTAAAATACTTTCTAGCCAACTTTCCGAGTCTGAGATACATTTTGGTGGCATTCAGTCAACAGTTACATTTTTTGTAAGTCTGTGTTAGATACATCAGACTTTTTCTGTGAGGAAGGTTGGGATGTTTGTTGTGTAACACTAACTTAGCAGAGGGTCTTTGTAGCATTGCACAATGTTCTCTTAGAAAGATGTTGAACCGTTTCAGCTCCGTGACTGCTTTGTCTGAAGTCTGCATGAACTTGAGAAGATCCATTCCCCTGCAGCCAGAATCCTGCCATCTTGCAGTGGTGAAATCCAAGATTTCAAACTTACTGAACTATTTACTGTCAAAAGGGGTCTAAGTAGGCTACTCTGTCAGAGTTAATATTTTATAAATTACTTGATGTGCCAATCATTTATTTATTATTAGTTAGTTTATTTCCATATTATTGAGCATACACAGATGCTGACCAACCAACCACAGCATTTTATTTAGCAACTGAGCCACCATACCATTCCCTGTAGTAAATCATTTTATTCCTTAAATCTTTGATCATCAAAATGACATATTTACGTGTTTTAAAAAAAAAACACATTGTAAACAGAAACCTTTTCCCCCATCCCACATGTTGACAGGATTGTTTGTAACGTAGTAAACAGGGGCTGTTTCAAACTGCATTTTTGAGACAAATTTTGGTACACTGCCATTTTAAAGAGAACATTCTGTATGAATACATTTGCGCATGGTTTGTCACATTAAAAACACCAGACAGACATGTAAACAACATTAAAAACTAGGAAGACCCACAGGGGGGTTTTGAAGACATCTTTGTGTTTTTCACTTTCAATTTACGTAGTAGAGCTGAACTGAGGGTTAGGGCCATTCCTTTGAGAGCATAAATAATTTTACTCTGTATCTTTATATTTGTTTCGTGATACAGTGCATGCTGCAGTTTTCTAGATTGCATGGGGGACGTTACAAATGTGTATTTGTCCTTGTGTCTTCATCTGCTATTACTTGTGACCTCAAAGGCCAGGACAGATTCAACTCATAATTAAGCTAAGAAAAGAAAACAAGTTATTTTGTCTGTCTTTGTCTTTTAAATAGTCTGATGTGATTCATGAGGTAGCAGAATATGTATTCGTGTCACTTAATGTCAGTCATCAAGCTATATGAGCTCATGTGAATGAATGAAAAGGTGAAGGTCAGTTTAGAGCACAGTTAACAACAACAGGTCTTAGGTTCAGAACAGTTATTGCAAAATAGTATGGTAAATATGAGGCCATATATAAAATAAATCTATAGCAAAATAAGCTACATATATACATATAACACTTATAACATATAAACACACTACCTAACAGGTATATAACACAGCAAATGCACTATTGATTATAAGCTAAGGATAAGTTATTTGTTCTTAAGACGTAATGTTAAAGCATGAAGACTATTCAAAGCTTTGGGACAACTAATAATCTCTGGTTGGAAGTCTTGAGAGATCTCACCAGATGGTGTTTAATCAAAACCTTGGAGAAAACACTTTTGAAGTAACTGGACTGTTTAGACTTTTTAGTTTTTTTTCTGAAGATTGAGGGTGTAGAAATAGGCTGGTGTGATAATGACAAAGCCATGTGGATTGTCTGACCCTTATTAACAACGAAAACACTCAGTTCAAGCAGATAGCCTGAAACCTGTTTTCAAATGTGTGTTCAGATGAGTTTGATGGGTTAATGACTTGTTAAAAGTATAAATGGATTGCCATAGATAGAGGTAGAGGTGAAAGTGTTTTTATATCTCCAGACAATAGCAACCTTCACGCTCTGTCTGTGAGTATCATTTTCCACAATCAATAAGAGCTCTGCTGGCATTGGCTGTAAATGAACTGCAATAGTATCATGAGCTTTGTTTTTTTTCTGGGGTTAAAGTGAACTATTATGTGAAATAAAACATGACATACCTGCAAACTCAAGAGAGAGAAAAATGTATATGACCAAAACATTTAATTAAGTTATTGTATTAAAATATGAAATGCATAATCAATCGAATAAACATACAGTATCTCACAGAAGTGAGAACACCCCTCATATTTTATTATATATTTTTAATGTGACAAAATGACACTTTGCTACAATGTAAATAAGTGAGTGTACAGCTTGTATAACAGTGTAAATTTGCTGTCCCCTCAAAATAACAGCCATTATTGTCTAAACCGCTGGCCACAAAAGTGAGTACACCCCCTAAGTGAAAATGTCCAAATGGGGCCCAAAGTGTCAATATTTTGTGTGACCACCATTATTTTCCAGCACTGCCTTGGGCATGGAGTTCACCAGAGCTTCACAGGTTGCCACTGGAGTCCGCATCCACTCCTCCATGATGACATCAAGGAGCTGGTGGATGTTAGAGACCTTGCTCTCCTCCACCTTCCATTTGAGGATGCCCCACAGATGCTCAATAGGGTTTAGGTCTGGAGACATGCTTGGCCAGTCCATCACCTTTACCCTCAGCTTCTTTAACAAGGCGGTGGTCGTTTTCATGTTGGTATACTGCCCGGCGGCCCAATCTCCGAAGGGATGGTATCATGCTCTGCTTCAGTATGTCACAGTACATGTTGGCAATCATGGTTCCCTCAATGAACTGTAGCTCCCCAGTGCCGGCAGCACTGATGCAGCCCCAGACCATGACACTCCCACCACCATGCTTGACTGTAGGCAAGACTCACTTGTCTTTGTACTCCTTACATGGTTGCCGCCACACAGGCTTGACACCTTCTGAACCACATAAGTTTACCTTGGTCTCATCAGACCACAGGACATGATCCCAGTAATCCATGTCCTTAGTCTGCTTGTCTTCAGAAAACTGTTTGCGGGCTTTCTTATGCATCATTTTTCGAAGAGGCTTCCTTTTGGGACGACAGCCATGCAGACCAATTTGATGCAGTGTGTGGCATATGGTATGAGCACTGACAGGCTGACCCCCCAGCCCTTCAACTTCTGCAGCAATGCTGGCAGCACTCATACGTCTATTTCCCAAACACAACCTCTGGATATGATGCTGAGCACGTGCACTCAACTTCTTTGGTCGACCATGGTGAGGCCTGTTCTGAGTAGAACATGGGCCAGGCCCATGTAGAGGAAGAGGGCCTGGAGACAGAGGTAGACACAGGTGCCAGGATGGTGCCGGTAGAGCAGGAAGACCGTGAGCAGACACCGCCGCTGCCTCACGAGCCCTATGTGCGGACTCTGTGGGCTCCCGGACCGGAGGGGACTCTGTTGGCTCCCAGACAGGAGCGGATTCTGTAAGCTCCCAGACAGGAGCGGACTCTGTGGGCTCCCGGATCGGATCGGGCTCTGGAGCGGACTCTGTGGGCTCCTGGACTGGAGCGGGCTCTGTGGGCTCCCGGACCGGAGTGGGCTCTGGAGCGGACTCTGTGGGCTCCTGGACCGGAGCAGACTCTGTGGGCTCCCGGGCCGGAGTGGGCTCTGGAGCGGACTCTGTGGGATCACGGACTGGAGCGGGCTCTGTGGGCTCCCGGACCGGAGTGGGCTCTGGAGCGGACTCTGTGGGCTCCTGGACCGGAGCAGACTCTGTGGGCTCCCGGGCCGGAGTGGGCTCTGGAGCGGACTCTGTGGGATCACGGACTGGAGCGGGCTCCACAGCTATCTCCACCCTGAAGGTTGAGCCGCTCAAATTCAGAGCCAGATTGATGTAGTCCTCCAGCGACTTCTCTTGGACCCAGTAGGGCATCCAGGATCTGAAGGGCTTGGCCATGCCTCACTAGAAGATGATCATGAGGCAGGTCTTTTCCATAGCCGACTGGCGAGCCACTTGCATGAAGTCCCTGGCATAATCCTCAATTTTCCGGTCTCCCTGGCGGACATTGAGAAGCTTCCCTGCTGAACCCATTCTTGCTGTTGGAATTCTGTCACGGTGCGTTGAGAGAAGGCACAGAGGAAGAACAGGGTCTGGGTCCAAATGCAGGAAAATACTTTAATAAACAACAAAAAAGGCCAACAAGACAAAAAAAATAAAGCAGGTAGACGACTGGGACACAGAAAATGGCACACAGAGCATGTGTCCCCAGCGTGAGAAACACAACGTGACAAAACACACACATACACAATTTCAAAAGACAGAGTAGTGGGAGTGAAGTGTATAAATAGTCCATGATGATGGAGAACAGCTGGGAGTGTGATAAGTGACAGGTGTGTGGAGTTTAGGGAAATGAGTCCAGGAGGAAGGGAGATGGTGACCTCTGGTGGTGAGAGGGAGAAACACAGGGACTCATGACACTTAACAACTACCTTACTAACTATCAATAATCAGCTAATTAAGATTTTATTAATGCAAAAGTCATAATTAATAGTTAGATAATAATGAGAATTGGTCCTCAAACTAAAGTGGGACCCCTTGTAGTAATAATAACTGTAAAAAAACATATACAATGTTTTACACAGCCAATTTTGTTATTTTGCATTATGAACTGCAATATAAAGAATAATTAATGCAGAATTTAAAAAAAACTTTTGTGAATCAGAGGCTGTTCTCTGTATTTTTTTTTTATATATTTTTTTTTATAAAACTCACAAGAGGCCTATTCCTTAATCGCATGTGCACCCACTGCTGTACACAAGCACACAATCAGCCGGACATTCATATACAGCAGTGTTTCTCAACCCTGGTCCTGGGCGCCACCCAACACTGCACATTTTGTGTGTCTCCCTAATCAAACACACCTGATTTAACTCATGAGCTCATTAGAAGAAACTCCAGGACCTGAAATGGGTGTGTCAGATCAGGGAGACATACAAAATGTGCAGTGTTGGGTGGGCGCCCAGGACCAGGGTTGAAAAACACTGATAAACAGTAAGACTGAAATTTACAAGGATTTATATCATTAAATGCTAAAACCATCAAATCATATCAAGAACAGTTAGTGGTCAAAACCACGTTCATTATGTCTGTAAGACTAGTATTTTACTGGCAATGTTTAGAGCACTGATGTGTTGCACTGTAGTCACCTTTCTGAGGTCAGCAGATACTGTAAGCTATTTGCTGAGGACACAAATCCAAAGATCTCAAACGTGGACTTATTAAACTTATATTTACTGCGTTTAAGGGTCAGGCTTTTTTCTTTAATTCTCTGAATTGTGCCGTAAGGCTGCTGTCATGGTCTGCTCATGTTGAACCGCACACAATGGCATTGTCGCTGAGGTCCTTGGAATGCCTTGGAGTGTTTGGTGCATTGCATTTTCCAGCAGATCAAATAAGTTGAGGCACTGAGGTTCTGACCCTTGCTGATGTTTTTATGTGCTGCTGGGATGCAGCACAGTATACAGATGAGAACACATTCTGCTCATCTGTTGTTGTCAGAAGGTGACGTTCACACAAAACAGGAAAATCTTCCAGCCATATGTCAATACTTATTCTTGTTTTGCCTCGGCTTTGAAAGTGTGAGGTGTGGAGCCAGTTACATAGAGGTGTTACATGCGAGGCCTTAGGTGGAAAAGCACCTCTGGTGAGGGTGAAACGTTGGTTGTACATCAAGATTTATGTCATCTTGACCTAAATCTTCTTTAGGCAGCCCTGTTGGAGTCCTGTTGGTGGGGACAGAGCTGACGGAGTTCAATGTTTTATTGAGATTCGGCTCCTCGGCTGTTTGGTACCTCAGCAAAGAGCAGCCGTTATCACATAGAGTATCACATAGAAAGTTCCTTGGGTTGTGTTGCTATGTGACTGGTAAATGTACCCAGGATAGGAAATGTGTGCTTAGAACCGTAAGAGAATATTTGGATGCTAGTTGGCCGTAGATCTGGTGGCAGATGCTGGATCCGGTCCTTATCCAGCCCAGATGATCACTGCAGTCAGCAGATCCAGTCCGTATCCAGATCAGATAGTGGATCAGCACCTAGAGACGACCTCAACAGCTCTGAACATCAGTGGAGATCAGGACACCTATGAGACCCAGAGACAGATCCCCAGTGAAGACCTCGTCACCTAGACAGCCATCGGGAAAAGACCACTGGAACCAGTGGAGCCCTTACACTGACTTTGCTGCAGTTGGAACAAACTACTGGTTCATCTGACCTTTCATTATATTTGAGTGTTGTTCTATGCCTCATGCTTGTAATTCTAACATTTCAAGGGGTCTACCATGTGGTAGGATATCTTATAGAGTCAAATCATGCTATCTCAGAGCACTGCTAAGAAGTCTAGAGGACATGCAGCTCTGAATAATATGTGCTTTGAACTCAGTTCTTTGCAAGCATTTGAAGCCTTGTGGTCTAGATTTTTCACTTGGTGAATGTATTACATGATTCTATGCAGTTCATATTGCATGTTTCTTTTTTCCACAGTGTTTAGATGTTGATATATACATTTTTATCTGCGGTCTTATCAATGTTGCATATGTGCTGAATATCATTCAGACACTGATAATGCTCAGATGATGAATTAATTCTCTCTGTTCCACTCTCTGTGGAAAAAATCTCTGTCGCTTTATTTATTTACACTACTGTATTTAGCACTTCTTTGCATATCAGATCATATTCCAGACTGTATGCTTTGCCATCTGCTAATCACAACAGGCTCATGTGATGCTAAAGCCTTTTTGTGTATCGCTCTGTAAAAAGAGCATCTGTTAAATGCTGTAAATGTCATGCATTTTCTATTCAGCCATAAGCAGGATAAAATGCTTTGAGTCTACATTTATATTCAATGCAGTCACATAACTGTTGAATCATCCAATGGGGTCTGACAGGATGTAGTTCATTCTCTGTATCAAAGGCTGGGAAGGAGTGTGCTGCATGATGTTTCTGTTATAATCTTCTCACCAATGCTTTTTAGTTTCAAAAATGTGTACCAAAAATCAAAAGTTTTCATTTGCTAGTGCTACAAGTGCATTTAGGCATTACAACAAATGTACATTATACAAATAAAATCTGCTAAAGATTATTACATGTTATTAAATTATTAGCGTTGATGAACTTTAAATCAGCATTAGATGATGGCAAAGATAACAGTGGATATGAATGTGAGTCACATGTTTTATATACAGTCTAAAATATATTGTATATATCTCTAGAATACGCATGTGCATAGTGCAGCATCAACACTGATCATTTTTAGAACTGTAAACGATATTTTAGTTCTCTTATTATCACTTACAGTTCTTTCTATTGTACAGAAAACATAAAAGGCTCAAGATCCCTTAGGAGTTTTCTCATTCTTTTAAAATTAACAACATCAAACTACTTTTGCAAAATCTTTTATTGTACTGTCTTTGCAGTATTACTGCATAATGTATTCTGATCATTTTTGCATTCACTTGCTTATCACAATGAGACAGTTCTTCCCGTTTACTGATTGGAAGCTTGTTAAGCTCCAGTGGAACACATCCCGCTGGCCAGGATTAGTTAGAAGAACTGCGATTCATGACAGTTCTGTGAGGTCTATAGTGATTGGGATTGTAGATTCTCTGATGAATAAGCACACTCAGTAGGCTTTAAAGTTTGTAATGATTGCATGGTGACCAGATGAAAGACAGAAGGAAGCAGCCGATGAAAAATACCATTATACTCTCTCAAGAAGCAACTGCACAAAAGGCACTCCTTACAGGGGAGGGGGATTCTGCACAGTGTATCACTGTGATATAGAGGAATGGGGCAATTTCATGGTGTTCAAGATGAGCTTGTTCAGTGAGATTCACTTGATTGCCGACAAATTGCCTACATCTTCTCCTATGATTAGTTCTATAATGCTTGATCATTCATCCTCTTGAAATACTGATTAATGAAATGTGCATCAAGTGTATTTCATAAGCACCTATCCACAAAACATACTAAACAACACAAGCTACCTTACTCATATACACAATTTCTCAAATGTGGCAATTTTAGGCTACCTGGTTTTATCACATTTGTCCCCCTTCAATGGAAAGTTAATACTTTTTATGCCACCACTGCAGAGGATGTGGGCAGATATACCCGACAGGTGAACTGATAATATTTGATGTAAAGAATGGAATAATATCGGGAATCAACAGGGACGGGTGGACTGTGGGTCCAATAGCCAAGACTACTCTATTTCGACTCAATTCGGTACCCGTTGATAGGCAGCTGCATTCAAACAGTCCCATGTTTATTTGTTTTTATGCTCTGTAATCTAAAGGCTGTCAAAGGTTTCTATTTACAACCAAATTTGTAATAATGAGCATTGTAGCAATCACACTGCAATTGGAAATGATTGACAGCTTGATTAGATTAATTATAAAAAGGAATGACTCTTTGTTCGCTTTCTATTCACAATTTGTATAAATGGTTTATTTGTCATGCTGCTAAGAGTACCAGCAGCCACTGACTATGTTCACTGCAGATACAAGGCAAATCTGTTTAAAATGCATACATGTTTTACGAGGTGGCTAATTCGTACGAATTCGTATGACCTCACTCATACAAATTAATACGATTTTTGCTAAATCGTACGTATTTTACGAGTTGCCGATTCGTATGAATTTGTACGAATGACCTACACCTAACCCCGCCCCTAAACCTACCCGTCACTGGGGTTTAGACAAATTCGTACGAATTAGCCACCTCGTAAAATATGTACGAATTGCCGTGAGATAGCGTTGGATTTATGCACATTTATAAAAAAATTCCTGTATGGGTGGATTTTTCATGTGATGAAGGCAAAAGCTTTGTACTGCTTGCTTGCAGAAAGAATGCACATTCTCTTTTTTTCTGTTAATTATTACCATGTTGGCAGAGATGGGCACAAATAAATAAAAATGTATTTCAAATAAAAATACAAAATACTGTGTGGAAAAATTTATTTAAATACAAATACAGTATTTTTTATTTTGAAAATACACAAAATACATTTGAAATTGGTCATCCAGTGAAGTAACAGTAACACTATTACGGTGTGTTTACACCAAGAACGATAATTATAAAGGTAACTATATTAGTTTTTTCTAAGCATACAATGCAGTTGTTTCATCTGTCACTAAATGCTCAAGCTCTTTAAAGCAGAAATTATTCCGATTGGCTGTCAATGTTTTTTATCATTCATCATTTCTTTGTGCTGTTATGGTTATCGTTATAGTTGTGATGTAATATCTTCTATTCACTTAGATTTAGGATTTACTCACACTAGGGGATCTGATCTGTGCTTTAGCCCGATTGACCCCCAAAGTCCAGTTCATATCACAAGTGTGTCTGCTTTGTACCATGCCCAGTGCGGTTCGTTTAACCATGTCCTGGCCCGCTTGAAGAGGTGCTCCAGCGCTAACTGCGCTGGAGCATGGAACAGTTAAAGGTGGGGTATGCACATTTTCAAAAACGCATTAGAAAACTGATATCATCGCCGACATTTATATTGTCATATCGCCATAGCAAGCAGTAATGATTCAAGTTTAATGATCACATCTGACTAGTTAGTTGATAAAACCAAAATCTGACAACCAAAAAAAACTAACAAGACTGACTAGTACTAATGTATGACGGCATTTTTACGACGGCGTTTTAGTGCCACATTAAAAAAATTAATAAATCAAAGATTACGAGATTAAAGTCGTAATATTTCGAGAATAAAGTCGAAACTACGAGAATAAAGTCGAAACTACGAGAAAAAAAGTCGAAAGACTTCGAGAATAAAGTCGAAACACTTCGAGAATAAAGTCGAAACACTTCGAGAATAAAGTCGAAATGTTACGAGAATAAAGTCGTAATATTACGAGAATAAAGTCGAAACTACGAGAATAAAGTCGAAACACTTCGAGAATAAAGTCGTAATGTTACGAGAATAAAGTCGTAATGTTACGAGAATAAAGTCGTAATGTTACGAGAATAAAGTCGAAATGTTACGAGAATAAAGTCGTAATATTACGAGAATAAAGTCGTAATATTACGACTTTATTCTCGTAACATTACGACTTTATTCTCGTAACATTACGACTTTATTCTCGTAACATTACGACTTTATTCTCGAAGTGTTTCGACTTTATTCTCGTAGTTTCGACTTTATTCTCGTAATCTTTGATTTTATTATTTTTTTTTTTTTATGTGGCACTAAAACGCCGTCGTAGTATAATGCTATGCTCCCCTTGCTAGGGTTTATTTTTTCCCCCCACAAATGCAAGATTACTTTGTTTTAATGTTAAAGTCATGCACATAATGCAATAACCATTTCAAGCATTTTGTGTGGTTTATACATGGCAACACAGCGTGTATTTAACTGAAAATCCAGAATCATCAACAAGCTAACTGTAAAGATAGCACTGTGAATGATGATATAGTTGTCAACAAATGGGATGCGCCATTTTATTACAAATTAAATATCTTAAATTTCCACGATATGGATTGAATAAGATTTTCCCAGGAAAAGCATGAAAGTGGCATGTCAGAGTTGATAAAGGAAACCAGCAGTCTAATAAAGAAGTTGATTGGCAAAAAGTATTTTATGCATTTTGAAAATACAAAAATACTAAGATTAAATGTATTTAAATACAAAATACATTCGATTTTAATATAAATACGAAATTGTATTTTTTATTTATTTTATTCATGTATTTGAAATACTGCCCATCCCTGTAAGTTGGGTAATATTACCATGTTGGGTAACAACGTGTCTATTGTTCTTAAATGCATTGACTCCAAATGCCAATTATTGTTTTGATTGCTTTTGTGTTGTAGGCAAAAGTTTTGTATTGCTTACACAATGAATGCACATTCTCTTTTTTCTCTTAATTATTACCATGTTGGGCTACGACACGTAGACACTATTGTTCTTAAATGCATCGCCTCCTAATGCCAATTATTGGTTTGATTGCTTGTGTTACAAGAGAAACTAATACAAAGAAATTACACCTGATCAAAGGATGTAGTAGATTTAATGCGGGTGTGGTTCGAGTCAAATGTTTATGTCAAAAGGTCTGGTGGAGTACAGAATTAAATTAGTGCTGCTGTGGGATAATGGGTTGGGTGTTCAGATAAGTACTGCACGCATGGAGCAGGTTTACCAAACAGGACGACTCTGCACTACTGCACAGATCAACACATATTTTGCTGATGGAAACTATACTAGTGGGTGTTTGGCATAATTTCCTACCGAAGCTAGTTTGGAATCATGCGTCTACACATTGGAACCAAACCTATCTACATATAGGCTTGACATTAGAAAATAAAGTTGCCTTAGGAAATTGCCTTAGTGTTGTTTTGCTCTTACCCTCTTATAAAAGTTTAGTGCATTTAGAACTCAGAATGAAAGCACTCTTCTCTAAATTGAGCTCATATATTCCCCATGGTTTATGTCAGAATGTGGTTGCTAAGTCCGTGCTTTTCTTGTGGAATCGGGTTACTTTTAAACTGTTGCTGCAGGTTGATTTTTTTCACTGCGAGGCAAATGTTTGATATATTGCATAAATTATGTTTGACTGACACTTTATTTTAAGGTTTCCTTGTTATAGTGTAATTATACATTTAAGTACTGAGTAACATTAATAGCTATGTACTTACTATATGGTGAGGGTTAGGATTAGGGTTTGGCTTAGGGTTAGGGTTACTTGCATGTAATTATGTATCATTTATTGTTATTATAATAGTAATGCAACGTGAAACAAGGACACCTTAAAATAAAGAGTTACAAATATTTTATATTTTACCCATGATAAAACTGTGAGGGAGTGAAACTTGTATGGAGCCTTTCAAAAAAACAAACAAAAAAACAGAATAGCCTACTAATATAAAGTGATTTTAGGTATGGGTGTTTTAATATTTGGGCTAAGGTCATCAGTCTAGTTTTGAGGTTTTATTCGCCTTTGGGCTTGTGGCAAACCTGGGGATGATGCAGTTTGACTTTAGCTTGGTTTATCTTTGTTGATATATTTTTTGAGAAACTGCAGTGTGGCCAACAAAGTCATAGCCTGCCATTTGGTATTTTTACTAGACCAGCAATGGATGAAGATGGTGATAATGGGATATTAAACAAATGTTGGCATGATTGTTTGTTTATAGGTGCATCTGTGAGATTAGCTTGGGTAGAGAATAAAATTGGACTTGTTATGCAGACATCAACAGTTCAATGTGTGATGCTGTGCTGTAGATTAGGGATTGTGGATGACTGCTTTTTAAACTCTGAATGAATGGAACCATTTGTTTTGCAGAATGATTCACTGTTTTAAAGCACTTGAAACACAACAGGCTAACGGATCCTGCTGGTCAAAACAGTGAAAATGCAGTGGAGAAAATGAGTGGAATGTTTGAAACAAGGTCCAAACCACTGATTCAAAACAAACAGAAAAAGATCCATAAATGGTATAATAAATGTATATGTTAACTATAATAGTACAATTTCAAAGCAATTGTATTGGACTTTTAAGTAAGTAACCACCTAGTAGGTGATCATAGTAGCAGCAGAAGGAAGAAAATCATGCATAAATAGTAAAATACACGCAAAATAATATTTACTGTAACTATAAATGACATATATTTAACAACAATATTTTTTTTGTATGTTTTACATAATGTAGTTAAGGTTTCACAATAACAAGATTGCCTTTACCTGTGATGATGTTGTCCACCAATGTTGTAGGCATGCAGAAGATGCCAACCAACAGGTCACTGATGGCCAGGTTGAGAATGAAGAGATTGGTGACCGTACGCATGTTCTTGCTCCTTAGCACAATGAAGCACACCACTCCATTTCCCACCATGCACACAATAAAGATGAGGAGGTAGGATACGATGAAGATAGCAGACACTAAGGGCTCATGC
Organism: Gymnocypris eckloni scoliostomus; assembly: GCA_027564155.1. Taxonomy (NCBI): domain Eukaryota; kingdom Metazoa; phylum Chordata; class Actinopteri; order Cypriniformes; family Cyprinidae; genus Gymnocypris; species Gymnocypris eckloni. Next base: position 18,475,193 of record CM050414.1, read on the forward strand.
AAGTAGAAGTTCACGTAGGTGACGTCTGGATAAGGATACGCAGGAGAGGAGGTATGGTTCACTGAAACGTTGTGGCCGTTCTCGACAGGGGAGAAGAATGGAGATGATACAGTGGAGTTTAGGTCCAATAGTTTCAACGCCATCTGGAGAGAGAAAATAAAAGAACATCTGACCTGTCTTTCATCTAGATTTCATACGGTAGCCTATATAAAGGATGTATCAGTGATTAGTCTAGAAAAGAAAATCTCATCTCTGCGCTATACCCTTTGAAAATATTCAAGTAACTAACTATCCAGTATATGATGCTGGAACCCCTTTTAAGAAGAATATTTCCACCACCCCTTTGTCACACTTGGTACAATTAAAAGTCATTATTTGAATGAACTACTGTAAAAGGTGTGCACAAATCCTCTCTCATGCACATTACCGCACATTAACATGTAGTGTGCTTTAAATGTTATAAATCCTATTCCATTATCTAACCAACTTGTGTGCATTTGTCTGTGCTTTGCATGGCTAAAATGGGGAGGTTATGAATCATTTAAATTGTAGTCACATCTTGCAAAATAAATTCCATTATGTCACTTAAGAGTACTGGAGGAGAATCTTTGCTTGGGTACAATCTTTCATCTGTGTGGATAGCAAGCTCCTTTTCTCTGACTTGAAAGCTTAAGGCGAGGTCACATATGCAGATAAACAAGTGTGACATACAGGATATGACATACGAAATGCATGAAGGAGATATGGCACATGGATTATTGAGCCTTTTTCTAGTCCTCCTAATACATAGTTTAAAAAGTAGCGCAATAGCTGCTTTGTTTTTTATGCTTTACAAACTAGAGAATTTTATTAAATACAAATATTTTGAATGTGAATGAACTCGTGAGGGTTCTGTATGTAAAAGATTTGAGATGGGAGCAATGAGGTGTAAAAGCTCAAGTTCAAGTAGGGTTAGGATGTGACAGCACATTACAGATGTTTTTATTGAATTATTTTACTTTTTGAACACTTAAAGCTTAAAAAAATTAAAAGCTGACAAATAAAATTTGTTTTATAAAATAAAACATGAGGCAAATAAAGTAACAAACCTTCCCTTGTTTGTTATTGAGGTGCACGCAGTCTGTTTTATAAATACAGAGCGGCCAGAAACAGGCTGCATTTATTCATAAGAAATAAGTTGTTCTATAGCTGATTTTTAATCAAAATCTGACTAAAATTGAGGACAAATTTCAAGCAACCACTAAAATTCTTTATTTATTGTGATTATTTTCAAAAGAGCTATTACAAATAGTACATGCCAGGTTTAAAAACAATTAATCTGCAATAGGCTTGAAGTCTGTCCTTCATAACTCTTGATCAACATTTCATATATGTACATATACATGACCATGCATCAGTTATTTATAGTCTGTTTTGACAGAACTTTATTTGTATTCAAAGTCATTTTTCACTTTCAGATGACTGCTGTCTTAAACAATTGATGTGATCTATGTTACTGTGAATTCTGAAGGACATGACCTCCCCAAGCATCAAACCCCAGCTGATATAGACGAGATCTAAATTATGACTCTCAATATCGTCCACCCCTATTTGAACTGTCTTGTTGTTTGATTCAAATAATTGTTTTTGAGTTGAATGACTGAACGGCAAATGCAAAAAAGGGGAGAATTGAAAGTGTTGTATAAATATTACAGTATATTGTCACTGTATTGCCTTCATGCTCTGCAAGCATGTCAGTACCTGAAAATCATAAATATCAAAACTCATAACTTTGTTTTTTTCAGGTAAAAAGACAACCTGAAAATTATATACTTTTATTCTATTACAATAATAATAATAATAATAATAATAATAATAATAATAATAATAATAATAATAATAATAATAAAGTAATTATAAGTCCCTTTGGCACCAATAATATGCCATCCTGAAACACAGTAAGCATATTTTATACAGTTAATCTCTGGCAGTCACAGCTGACATATTGTTCCATATATTTAATAAGATATATTTGACAGTGTACATTCCTTATTTCTCTTTTGAAAAAGGCATTTAAACCAGAAAGTATAATGGCACAGACTGTACCTGAAACAGAAAACACTGAGGTGCTAATGCACTTCAATAGCAGCAGTCTTAGTCATAATCATAAAGTATCTAAATGCAGTATTTGAATTAGCCAGCATTACTCACACCTAACCCGCCTGCTCCATTTATTATCTGACTTAATGGTATTTAATCCCCTTAAATGATTTGATCTTCTATGAGGTTCAGTTACAGTGAATAAGCAGTTTTGTTTTTGAAAAGCAAAACCAGGAACATAGACAATGATTTGTATAGATATAAAACCAATTTAATCCTATCAACCTCAGGATTATGAAGCAGTACTAAAAGTGTGCTGACATAGTTTATGTGTGCTGCAGTGAAGTTCCTCATGCTTTCGGCTGCCAGTCGAGAGTTCACATCCACTTAATAGCTCAGTGATACTCATCCATTAAGCATGAAGACTTGCACACAACGAAGAGATGGACCAGAGACGAGATCTGACAAGATCAACATTCTTATGTCAATTTGCAAAGCAGCTGCACAAAGCTTTGTATTTTTGTCTGTGAGCATAGCACCTCAATGTCTATGTACAGAGTTAGAGGCAAATGGAGAGAGCCTATATCATCTATGATGAATTGTGGACAATAAGAATTCAATGTAAAAGCCATCTGCTAAAAGACATTCTTCTGCATTCAATAACTCTGCTGAACAGTGCTGAGATAAAGTGAACTGTATTAAACACAGATAAACTGTGCTTCATTGTTTAGTAACATACTCTGCCCCTGCTGCCTAAAATACAAATGCATTTCCAGAACAGCCTGATCATTTCATTTCATCATTGACCAAATTTTGTTTCTTAAATTATGACGCATCCAGGTACACACTGTGCCTCTTCTGGAGTGTGAACATTAAAAAATCGAACTCATTTTCTGAGAGCTCCCCATCCAAAAACAACAGCAATTTCACCCCAAATATTTGAACTGCCCATGCACTGTTTGATCAAATGATTGAACCCCCACTTATCTTTGTTATATAACTCTGCATTACCAATAATAACATGCCCAGAATTTCAATGTTGCAATTTATCTCATAGAAAACATATAAATAAAGACTTTGCGTTGATTTTAAGGGTTTAATTTGTATTCTAAACCGTCCTCTCAAACCTCCATCCGGACAAAGGTTCATATATATATATATTTTTTTAACTATTGTTTTAGTTGATCGTTCATTCGCTCAATTAGATCCAGCCACTATTTATGGATTATAAAGTGTGACTTATACCACAGCCATACCTACATCGTACCTCTAATTGTGTGCAATTTTCCTCACGAACAGCCCACATCAGAAAAAGCTAAGTCGTCCCATAGATTCCAGATATCCTTTATAATAATTCAACTTATTGATTGATCTGATCTGTTTTGCATTATTATTGTATTATGTGCCTATACATGTCTCTTCCTCGTTCCACACCTCACACTGACATGTGCTGTCCTCTGCTGGCATAAAGAACAATGATCCATGCCACTGAAGGTAAACAACGCGATACAACAACATCATTTACAGTGCAAATGAAGGTAGGAACTTAAATTCCAAAAATTATTTGGTTTACTTCACTAATTTCACCAAGCGCGCACTTTAAAGCGTTAAAACTGTCGTGACTCATTTGTACGGACAGACGGCAATTGATGAAGTGTCAGAAGCAGCAACTAGGCTATTCATAAACTTAGGGTACAATACATATATGAACGATCACATTAATAATGTAGGCTATATGTGTCCATGCAAAGCTAAATAAGAAAGCATTTAAAAAAATATATATAAGCAAACCTTATATAGCCAAACCATAATAGCCTAAATAAAATTATTTATTGTTTTTGTATTTATTTGTATTGATATAAATTTCAGTCAGCATGGCTGGCAATATTATTTCATATTAACATCTACATCGCCTAAAGTAAATAAATGAATGTAAATTCATCTGAAATAGAGCGCTGCGATTTCAATCATGTCACGTGACCTTTAAATACAGCATTTTCCTACCCATACACAAACGATTTAAAAAAATATATATATAATGTCTCACCTTATATGAGATAAACGTTTCCACTCTTGATTCAGAAGAAACTCTTTGTTTTCTTTGAGGCAAAATTAGCGCAAAGCGAGAAAAGATCCGAAAACAGATGTGAACTTGTGTTCGGAGTTGTGCTGTTCACCGACCGCTGGTTATTGAACTGCTTCTTCTGTAAGCGCTGCTAGACGCTAGACCTAATGGAGAAATTCCCGCCCTGCTGCTACTGCTGCTGCTGAGAGGAAGAGAGGAGGAGAAGCACACTACACACGAGCTGCAATCTCCCCGAAGTGAAAAAAACATGCCAACATGGGGGCTGGGGGGTGGGTGGACGAAGACGACACCAGGCTATAACTTTTGTTTAACTTTTGTCTAACTCAAGTTAGCATATTTCATAATCATAATTATAGATTAAAATGTTATTTTGTGTGACATACAACCTTAAAAGAGCTGACTAGGATGATGTTACATGGGCTATCTGCATGATTCACTGATTATTTTTGCCATAAGGTGCCCTCAGGTGTTTAGGGGAGGTTAAGCATATCATCGTGGAAATTACTAGTTTCAGTATTTTAAATAACCCAGTGCTTCTACTATGCTTACATTTATCTTTGATGACAAGGTCACCTTTTCTTTCTCATACTCTATAAATAGAAATTGAAATCTGGTGCATATCAATTGATATTTGTTTATTTTTATAAATTAAAGCAAAGCTTTAAAAATCATACCAACTTGTGTCCCAATCTGATGTCCCCTTTAAAGCCCAAAACACACTGGACGATTTTAGCAATCCTATAAGATCACTGCATGTCACACTGTCAACATGGACCTAATAAACTTGGCTACGACATGTGTATAGACTGTACGATGATGACAACTATTGACTCGTACGCTACGACGCACGTTATGCTAGTGGTAAACAAAAAAGTGCATCATAAATTACAGTTTACAGTTGTATTTTTTATGTGTGCTGAAAATAAGTGGAAGCAGTGAAAGAGGAAGGGATAAGAGCTTGGGGTAAGCAGTTTTATGTTTTAGCGCCATGTTGCATTGATTTCATGCTGTCGCATTTTTATCGGCTGGTCAGTAAACGTGGATCGTACCAGCAAACACGGTGCAATGATAATGCTGTATCTTTGGTCACAAGACAGTGACAGCAGCCGTCTTTGAACCTCTCTCACTGTAAGACACAGGACCACCGATTAGGTTCCACCATCACAGAAATCGCCACGATTGTTTCACGATGCCAATCTTGTGTCTGGGACAGCCGGAAATCGTACAGTGTGTTCAGGGCTTAAAGCTGCAGTCCGTACGTTTTGCCGCTTTGTCGCCATCTCTGTTTGAAACCTGCAATTGCAGTTATTTGCGGAATTATCATCTTCAAGTGGGTTGTGCATCCGCACGGCTCCTCGGAGCGAATGAATCTAATGTTTTGAGGAGTATGTGTGGCTGTCAGTCAACACACAGTTGTGGATATTCACTGTACTTCGGAATCACTGATTTTATGTCTTGGAAGTATGACCCAATTAAGAATGTCAACGTTAACAACATTAGTATTGCGTGACTATGTGTATTTAGTGTGTGTATTAGCATCCCCTGTAGACTATTGGTGACTATGGATGAATCTTCAGTTGTCACTGATGATTGTCGTATTGACCTTTCTGGATTACAACCTGCCATTAAATCGATAAGTGTAATTATTCCAGCTGCTATGAGAAAAGGTATGATTCTTCCTCACATTTGATAGCCTATTAGCCAGAACTACTTTTTTATGTTTACAGACGTGATGTAATGACGCAAAGACGAACGGCAGCATGCTTGTATTACCTGCAAAAACCTACCAGTACCACTCACATTATAAATTATTTTGGATCATTTTTAACTAAAAGAAGTTACGGATGGCAGCTTTAAGTATCCTTGTTTTTTTAACTCTTATTATGAATAGTGTAGCACAGTTTCCCAGGAGCAGCTGGAGGCTGTTTTTCACTGAGTATGAAAATCTATTATGTTTGATGTGCTATGCTGGAATAAAAAATTGTGTTTATGCATTTACTGACAAGCCATCAATTACGTCCTTTGTAATTTGTAAGGAACTTTTAAATTGGGCTGACAAAGTTGACATATCAAAGGACAAATATTCTTGATGAGACTCAAATGCACACCTTCATTTTTCTTCCCCTCTCTGCATTTGACATTCACACCAATTTGATACCTACCACATAGTCAGAAACAAGGTAATGCACTTCCACCCCAATATAAAACATGCAGAATGCTAATTTTTGCAGCAGTTTGAAATACCACAATGTTTACATGAGCCTGGCACGTTTTCTTTAATTATCTGAATCAGAAATATTGCCACTTTCCCTATTCTATTTGTGGAATATGTTTCAATATTCAAAATAGCTGAACCAGACTTATCCAAGAACACGTATAGCATTATTATATACAACAACAAGGTATTATTTATCTCCTGGTGTTGATGAGTGAATGTCTTGGTTATCTGGTGCTGTTTTCATAATGGCTGGTCTTTTCCCCCCAGTGTTTCCACTGCAATTTGTTTTCAACTAGTGACATCACTTTTGGCACAGCTGTGGTGATTGACAACAAGAGATTTTGCAACCTGAGCAGTCACACAAAACCCCAAAACCTTGAATGCAGCCTGGATCTATTCCAAGACAGCTTGCAACTCAGTGCCACCCACATGCCTCTAACTACCTTCATCAGAAATTCAGTGGGCCTCCGAAGGGAAAAAAATTGAAAAATACAAACACAAAGATGACCTTATGCTCAAGCATCGTTCAAGATGATGTTATCTCTGCTGCTCATATACCCTTCGGCTGGCCAAATGAGGAAATATTTTTGAAAGCTCTTTGGCATTTCAGCAGCAAACGATCCTGGTCAAAATATGAAAGATCTGTGAATACAGTCAATATTTCGGACATTAACATGAGGCAATATGTGTAGACGAAGAGGAAGAAGAACACAAAGTGTCATGGCAAGACAAGTCCATTCATGGCATACTATCACCAGACTGCAGAGGTGGCTGAAAACGGGAATTTGTACCAGTGACTGGAAATGGCAGACGATCCGGCATCTTATAACAGACATATACAGAATATAGACCACCCGCTAAATTGATGATAGCATGCATTGGAACTGGCATATACTTTAAATGAATAGTAGATTTTATATAGCATGTTCACAGCATGAATATTGTATATTGAGTTTCTATTTGATAGAAAATCAGAATGCAAATAGCATCAAGATAGCATGCTATTTCAAACACAGCCGTATACTTCCTGATTAACTGTGAATGCAACCCAGACTGCACCCGACTCATGTCAAATATGTCAAATAAATCTAAATGGTGATAAGGAGTAGGTTGAAAGTATTGTATGATTCTTAGAAATTAAATGAACTGGACACTATAAGTGAAACCAGTGACTATGGATGGTAGATAGACGGAGAAAGTGTGGTTTAGGTATTATATGCATAACCAAGGCATATAATGATCAAATGCAGAATTTGGGAAATAATGTTTTTAACCTGTCTTGGTAACCTGTGCTTTGAGCATTAATACTTTGAAAATCTTACTGTTACATTTAAATGGGTAATGCTATAATCATCCTATTATATATTGCTTCACACAAGAAAAAACAGAAACATTTCAATGATAAAGCAAAGGGCTTTTAACACTGATGCAGAAAAATGGATGGCAATGTCTGTGATGTAAAAGCTTAGAGGATTTTGTTGATTGAGACACAGTTTGTGGTTTATTCAGCAATACGATTACGAAAGAAGAATAAGAATCTGTCCAATAACATTAGAAAGCACTTACTTCTTGCCACTTAAGAGGTTTTCACTCCCAAATATAATGATCCCTCCAAGGAAGTCTCATATATTTATGTTTGAAGATCAGTTTGTATTACATGGTATTACATGAAGCTTATTATGTTACAGACAACAAATAGTTTCCTGAATTAATAGGCTTTTATATTGTCATTGTATTAAGGACATAGATTAAAATATCACCTAGAAAAATGTTTTCATTAAGTAGAAATCACACTATGATATTAATTATAAGAACAATATAATCACTTTATTTCCAACCAGTGTTTACACTTTATTTTTTACATTTACTTTATTTTTAATATTTACAAATTTTCTATGGACTCTCCTGTGAACACCCCGAGGGTCAATGAGGGTCACCCCGAGGGTCCCAGTGTGGGGTAGAAAAAAACAATGGTACTGCATATCTGTGTCCAGGGCTCTATTTAAGAGACAAAAACATTTATTTGGACACAAAGTGGAACTGGAAACCTCAACTGCCATTTTTCATTATTTCAAGGTTCAAGGTTTCTTTATTTGTCACATAATAAATTACACAGGGTATAATCAGAAGTGAAATGTAATCGAATCAGGTCCGCTCAGTGGACAGTGCAAAATAATACAAAATAAGAATTATATAAAAGTAACACAACACAAGAGCATATATATGGTAAAAAGAGAAATAAGAGTAAAATGTGCAATGGAATAAAAAGTGCAAAACAATAAGATGTGCAAAACAATAAGATGTGCAAAACAATAAGATGTGCAAAAAACATCCATTTCCTGATGGATGAGTATCTGCATTGAGGCAACATTTGCACGGCCCTTCAGCAGTGATTGATATAGAAAATTTAACATGCTTCAAGACACATCAAGAGATCTAGAAACTGATTTTCAGAGTTTAGGTGTTCAGTAGATTTAATCTATTTTCATTCATTAACAAAACAAAGATCCTGTTTATTTCAGTTGATCTATCGTAATTGTGATCTGACAACATTGCAATTATAAGATAAAAAAATTCTGCTATAGTTTATCTAAAATTGATGTACGTAATGTCTGGTTTATTTCCAGGTGGTGAAAAGTATCTTCACAAGCTACTTTTGGTCTGGACATCATTGGCTGTTCTTCCTGTGCAATTTTGAAAAATATAAAATTGACTGACATCTGCTCTTGACTGGCCATATTCCATTTTAAAGATTACCTGCCAAGTGACAGTAATTTTAAGTCAGTTTCTATTAGATCTCCGTAGGTTGGTTGTGGCAGTAATAACTAAAACATGCTTCTTGTGGAGGGGGTTGGTTGGCTGACAGCAGAACAGTTAGTCATTGCCTGTACATTTTGTGCAGCAGGTAATGGAAGACTGGAAGACTGCATTGGGTGTACCAGCAATGGACTGTTTGAAGTGTGTTACTGTTGAGAGCCGTCTCAATGGGGAATTCAGTTTTCTCAGCTGCAGTTTTGGTCTATATAGCAGCTATACTGACAAAAGGTGGCTGGAAAACTTATCTACTGGTGCTCCAGATGTAGATGTAGCCACTTTATAGTATTGTACATGCCCACATTCAGGGATTTGTAACTAAAAGGACCGGTGTTGCAGCAAAAATCCAAAAGACTACCTGCTGGTTGGTGGTCTCTGTTGAAAGGATCCACAGAAAAATGCACTAAGGTTATAAACAAGATATGGATATAACTCAGGATATAAAAGTGCCGTCATGAAATTGTTTAAACTGACTGAAACACTTATTATTAAATGGTTAAAATAATACCCTTTGCTAGTACTGCCAAATTTAACATATAGACTATTTTTGAAAGCAAAGCACATTATTTAAAAATTTCAGAACAGAACCAGGGTTGCAGTTGCACCTTGAAGATATTGGAGTGTTTTTTTGTTTGTTTGTCAATTAAAATAAAACAGATTCTCATGCACTAATTGTTAAATATGAACAGTATGAAACTTTGGACACACAAAGTTAGATTTAGATGGACACACAAAGTTAGATTTAGATGGACACACAAATTAGATTTCCAAGTTCTCATCTTGCTTGCAACTGCTGTTTATTTCACATTTCTGAAGAAACCGAATGCAGCCCCAGATATATCAGGGATGATTAATGTTAGAAGTACAGCACAGGTAGAACATCAAGAGGAACTTTTGACCAATTCTTGATTGAGGTGACAAAAGTAGCTGTGTAGCATTCAGTCAAAGCATGTCTACTTAGACACTATAGTGTATTTCCCCACAATGAAACGGGTTCAATGAAGGCAAAGGCTGTAATTATTTACAGCAGTGCAACAGCTCAAGGGCCTATATAGAAGGCAATATATGTATAGGCTACAGCTCGTTGCTACCGGCAAGGGCAGTTGTAGACCCATTTTAGTGGTGTAGGGGCATACTTCAGAAAATTATCCTGGTTCTATTTTTCTTTGAATATTTGATTTTCTTAATTAAAATAAATTATTGTGGGTTGTGGCATTAGTTTAACAAACAATGCACATAAATGATTAAAGACACAAGCAGTGATGGACAACGCTCAGTCATTGCACACATTAAACTCCTTTTCAATAAATGACAGAGACATCCTGAAATATCATGTGGAGTTATTTCATCCTACTAAATATTGACCCAGCTGATATTTGACAGATTAAAGGAATTTGTGGTTTTTGATGTCACTGAATTACATAAATTGAATTCTGTATATGTATATAAAATCATAAACTCATTGGGTGCTAAGACCCCCTAAGATTGAAATCTTAGAAATGCCCCTGGTTACCTGTCACATGGAAAGATACATGAATGTAAAAGATACATACAGTATGTAGCCAGCATGTGCCTTAGGCAGAGACTGAATGTTAACAGAAAATTACAAAGTGGATTTTTACAAAACCACAACAGAGATATAACAACAAGTGGTTGGTTTCCTAAAACAACTGACAACATCTCTCCACTTTTAGTACTATCTCTATTAAATGAATAGTCCAGGGGCAAAATATCGCACAGCAAGCCAAAAACGTGTTTACCATATCCCGCAAGGATAATACAAATTGTATCACTGTGTACAATGGACAATATTTCTCACTTTACTTCAGATTTTTAAAATGCACGGAACTATACTCTTATACATAAAAAAATCAAATAAAAACTTGCTATCACTCTCTGGCTTCACAGTAATGCTCTAAGCCGATGGGCATCAGACCTGTTGACAGGTAGCATATCAAATCTACAGCTGAGGGAGCAAGTTTTCCTGGCACATGTTCTGATGAAGCCATTGCCTGAAGAGCAGTGTAATACTGCCACGGTGATGTTTAATGAAGCAGTCTTGCACTCCACACACTGCCAGTCAATTAGAGTCTAAGTGAGTCCAAACGCCCACAGACTTGTTACAGTGATGTGTGTTTAATGAATCACATGTGTAGAAGCACATCAAGTGTTGACTGATTAGAAGTGCACTTCAAACACACTAGGAAACCTCCTTTTGATTGTGTTTAATTTCTCAACATGGGAAAATAAATGTGACCCTCTCTAAGAAAACCCAGCTAAAGTAATTTTTTTTGTGATTTGCTGTTTTCTACAAATAAATCATCCTTTATATGGCAAAGAACATTCTGTGAAAATGTAACCTTTATATATTTAATATTGACTGAGTAAGGTCGTGTCAAATAATGAAATTATAGTGAAGAAATGGTAGAAATCAAACTTTGATGCTTGTTATCTCATAATTCGATTTTGAGACTTTAGCCTGGATTTCACAGAGAGGGTCACAAATATTACTGAAATGTGCTTTCTTGGGTTATTGGGATTTGTGTCTAAATATAATGAAAATACTTAGGGGAATCAATCTATCAGATGTCACATCTGCACTCTCACATTGAAGTGAAAAAATAAAAGTATAGAGACACTTTTTTATTTATTTGTAATATTTTAGCAATTAAAAAAATAGATTTGGATCAACTAAAGAAATTATCAAATTTCTCCCAATGCTTAGCATCCTAACATGGAACCCATAGAAAAACTGAATGTTTCATAAAAATACTATCTAAAAGGAAAATAGCATCTATTGCATCTTGAAACTTCCTAAAAATATCAAATTAATAATCCAAGCATTAAGGCAGAAAGCATCATAGCATGGAACAGGGATTGCTAAGAATATGCCTTTTAATGACTCAAATTATTTTGAGACAGATTCTCAAAATAGAACAAAAACACAAGAGAAAGAACTCAATACAGTTTGAAAGTTTATTCCAAGGTTTATTACAGATAGACGACACCAGAATATAACACTGCAGATACTCACATAAAATTAATCTTCCACTTACAAGTCTATAATTCATGATAATATATATATATTCCTAATTTGCTGCTTATTAATAGTTAATAAGGTAGTTGTTAAGTTTAGGTATTGGGAAGGATTAGGGATGTAGAATAAGGTTATGTAGAATAAGGCATTAATATGTGCATAATTACAACTAATAAATGGCTAATATTCTAGTAATATGCATGCTAATAAGCAACTAGTTAAGTGACCCTAAAATAAAGTGTTACCATATACACTCACTGGCCACTTTATTAGGTGCACCTTGCTAGTACCGGGTTGGACCTACTTTTGCCTTCAGAACAGCCTTAATTATTCGTGTTGGAAACATTCCTTAGAGATTTTGGTCCATATTGACATGATAGCATCACGCTGTTGCTGCAGATTTGAGACAAGGCCGGATGGATCCATGCTTACATGTTCTTTACGCCAAATTCTGACTCTACCATCTGAATGTCGCAGCAGAAATTGAGACTCATCAGACCAGGCAACGTTTTTCCAATCTTCTTTTGTCCAATTTTGGTGAGCCTGTGCAAATTGTAGTCTCAGTTACCTGTTCTTAGCTGACAGGAGCGGCACCCGGTGTGGTCTTCTGCTTCTGTAGCCCATCTGCTGCAGGGTTTGACGCGTTGTGCATTCAGAGATGGTATTCTGCGTACCTTGGTTGTAACGAGTGGTTATTTGAACTATTGATGCCTTTCTATCATCTCTAACCAGTCTGCCCATTCTCCTCTGACCTCTGATATCAACAAGGCATTTTTATCCACACAACTGCCGCTCACTGGATATTTTCTCTTTTTCGGACCATTCTCTGTAAACTCAGATGGTTGTGCGTGAAAATCCCAGTAGATCCCAGTAGAATCCCAGTAGAATAAGTCACTTAAATCCCCTTTCTTCTCATTCTGATGCTCGGTTTGAACTTCAGCAAGTTGTCTTCATCACATCTAGATGCCTAAACGCATTGAGTTGCTGCCATGTGATTGCCTAAGTAATTAGCAATTTGTGTTACCAAACAATTGAACAGGTTTACCTAATAAAGTGGCCGGTGAGTGCATATATAAATATGTGAATATAATATAAATATATGAATATATGATAAGATGTGTGTGTGTGTGTGTGCACGTGCGTGCGTGCGTGTGTAAGTAAGGCAAAACTGCACTGCATTATTATTGTGTGTGTGTGTGTGTGTGTGTGTGTGTGTGTGTGTGTGTGTGTGTGTGTGTGTGTGTGTGTGTGTGTGTGTGTGTGTGTGTGTGTGTGTGTGTGTGTGTGTGTGTGTGTGTGTGTGTGTGTTTGTTTGTTTCTTAAGTTTAGCTTCTTAGTCTCCTTTTGTTATGAACTGATCCTATTTGACAGTTCTTGGATCACCAGTGTTGCTATTTATTTTGAAATAGACAATCAATATATATTTTTTTTTATTTCAGATCTCCCGCAGCTAATACATGTTTAGAATCAGCACATTTTACATACTGTAGGTTTAGGTAGTTTTGCTGTGAGACTTACCCAAATTGTGTATAGCATCCAGGAGATGTAATTTGGTTGGCAAATTTTGTGGGAGCATTGAGAAAACATTTCGTTCAGCAGCAGCAGCAGCGACAGCAGGTCAATACTTTCAAGAGAACCACAATATAGGCCATGTACCTGTACACCATCCCTTAAAGGAACAAAAAGAAAGAAGTTACATGCTACTCATATAAATGAAATGTTTTGATACATGACCCGTTTTATTATTTAATATCATTCACTTTGTCAATATGTTTGAGAAACAAATTAGAAACTAAATCAAAATTAATTGAATTATGGTCATTTTGTTGTAACAAGATTTTGCAAGCAGATACTTTATTTATGTGACATCAGTGACAGACATATCTTTCATAGTATCCAATTTGAAGCAATAAAGCTGTTTTTATTTGAAGTTTGAAGATGAGATGTGATGCAGTTTTTTATAGGCAGTGCCTTGCAGAAAGATGAAACTGTCTGTAGCTAAGTGACACTACAGAAAGTCAAGGGAACCTCTGGGCTAGTATTTATTTAATGTTTAATTTTTTTGTGGAGATCTCAATTCCATGCCTCACTTGAGTTTTGGTAAAATGTGCTATAGGTGAAGACTAGCACCCAATTATTCTGCAGACTGGTAGTTTTCCCCCAATTACTTTCCGTACAAATTTCCTGTCCTATACCCGTGCTTGGGCCTAACATTGGATCTCGTCTTAGATAAAAGTGCTCCACAGAAAACCATTGAGAACTCTACACGTGAGGGTTGTGTTCTGGGGGTAATGCACTAGCCAATCTACTGCCAGTGAGATGAATGGAACTGCAATTAAATAATAAAATCACATTTCTGGCTAATACCTGCCCATGGATAAGGGACAAACATATACGGGGAATAATTAAAAGCTATTTTACTGTTCAAAACGTTTGTTAGATAAAGATAAAAACAGCATTCATTCTCCAGTTCAGTACAGAAACCTGTATAATTCCAAGAATTCAAAATGTCCTATTGGTCATTTAGTTACCTACACATCCATCAGTTGTAGTTCAAAAAGTTACTAATAAAACAGGAGTTTCACTGCCACTTTGTCAGATTTGTCAGCACACACTCATTTTCATTTTCATTTAGCTTATGTCAGACCTGTGTCCCCATGTCCTGTGTTTCCCTCCCTCTTATGTCCATATTTGGTGTTTCCTGTTCCTGTCCTCGTTCTGTGTGATCATTAGTTAATTAGTCCCCGTCAGTGTTTGATTACTCCTCACAATTCAATTCTTCTCTTTTATTCCCCAGTATTCTTAAGCCTTGGTTTTCCCCGTGTCTGATGCCCGATATAGTTTGTCCAACCCCTGAGTTCCACGTTCCTTGTGTTGGATTCAATAAAAAGGGGATTATTGAATAGTCTCCTCGTCTCCTTGCTCCCCGAGATTATGAAAGTTTATTTGGTGTGCATTTCAAGTGGAATTTTTAAAGACATATGTGAACAATCATGGGACTGTATCTATAGAAGTCTGCAACATTTCCAATAATGGTAACTACAGTTAATGTAACTAAACTGTTCAGTTAATACAGTATAGATTAAAAACAACATGTATCTGTTCATTAAATGCAAAAAAATCTGCATGTGTATTTAATTTGTAATATCTGTAACATGTTTTGCATACTTATCTAACTCATCCTAAGGCATAAAAACAAAGCATGGTCAAGCACCTTTAGCATAACAATTAAGACCCTAAATGTATCCTCTTCTCAACAATATAAAACACATAACAGGCAAATAAAAAAATAGTCACAGGGATTAACTGAAAATTACCTACTTGCTATACAATTAAAGGATGCTTTTTCTGAGGAAGTTTTACCAGAGAACTGTTCCCTGTGAGCCCAAATCACTTCTTTCTGCAAAAGTACAAAGTGAGAGCATTTTTTAATTGCTTTTTTTTGTTGCTTTTTATTTAAAATAAATAAATAAAATAAATAATTTATTAAAAGAAATAAATGATAATTCAATGTGTTACGGCTATCAGAAAGCAACTGTTTATAAATCTCATATGTTCTTCTAAATCAGTTGCAGGAATATGTACTGTAATTATTGTATCATCTGCAAGTGTTAATTCAGCGAGCCAGCATTTAATGTTAATTGGACTCATTTAAATGACTTGGCCTGTCAGATTTCTGGTCATTTGTTACTTTTTTTAGTGCCAATCAAATTACCCTAGCACAAGTTTTTCTCCCATCGGCAGTTAACATATAATTGACATTCAGCATTCATTAGAGTGTGTGTGCGTGAGAGTAAGAGACATGTAAAATGTGCAAGAGAAAAATAAAGTATTAACAATTAATTATTTGGAAGAAATGTAATGTATTTCAGGTAAAGATTCAGCTTTTGAAAGCACTTTATCAACTTCTGTTTGATGGCAATGCTATTCTTCGATGATAAACGAAGAATAGTTGGCAAACAGCTAAATTACCCTCTTCAGTTGTCTCAAAGGCTATTTGAAAACTTTGAACACTTAAGCTATGTAAAATGTATACATTTATTTGCATAGATGCAGAAATGGAACCACATGGCATCCACAAACAAATGGTGCCGGACTGTTTCTCAGTCATTTCTGCATGGTCTCAAGGTGATTTTTAGTGGCGATGCAAAGGACAAATTCTGAGTGTGGGTTACCTACTTGGCATGTCACGTCAAAAGTCAGAGCAGTCAGAGACTATTAGCTGTACCAGGCATTTTTTTGCACAAATGAGAGGCTTTAGACTTAGGTTCAGACTTTGTGCAATGTAGATATGGGACCAGCTTAGCAAATCCAAAATAAAGCCACAAGAAGACGTTCCAAAACTGGTTAGTGTTCAGATGAAATCAGTTTCCTGTTGAGAAATTCATACAACGTTTTTTTTCTGCCCACTAGTGGTCACAATGCCACATATATAGAATGTAGATGTTACGTTAATAATTCCTTACATAGTATTATTATTTTAATATATTAAATATTTTAATATTGTATGAATATATTTTATATTTTAAATTGTTATTATATTTTAAGATGTTATATCCATTTTCTTTAAATTTGAGTCCATTTAATTGAAATACATTTAATTGCAATTCTACATTTAATTGAATCTGTGCGATTACCTCGTGTGCATTTCTAGAACACAAATCTAAACATTCATTACTCGTTTTTAGAAAACTGCCTAAGTTTCTAAATGAAATCCATAGAAACAATTAGATAAAATGCAATAAAATAAACATAAAAATTGTTTGGGATGTTTCTTTCCTAGTCTGAAGTGACACATTATGAAAACATGCTTTTCAACATAACAGGCAACAGGTCAAACTGAAATGGGACACAATCCAGGCCAGATTCAAAATGTAAGAACCCAGCAGCTTTTAATATGGAGATGCTGTATTTTGCTTCACAAACAGTAAAATAAAAAAACAAGGTGATTTGTGCCTTTTACTTTAGTGTACAAGTAGGAAATGTAATTTTACAAGATCTGTAATAATCCAGATAAATTTTTGTATGAATAAAGAGCCCTACAACAGAAGGCATGATTGAAACATATCTGATCTCAATCAAGTCAGGATCAGATGAAGACACCCAACAAACATGTTCCTCTGGAACCTTTTCTCAAACATTATATTTTAATGATCTTACTTTGCTTCTTGCACATTTCACACTGTATTCTATTTTCTCTGAAACAGACAAGCGTGACTTTGCCAACAAAACAGTATTGTGCAAGCAACCACTCAGAAATCCGTGTTTGCTAATTAATAATCTGCTACATAATCACAATTTGCATGAAAAAGAATAAAAGTTGTTGGTGTAAGGTCGGCCCACTAGTCCAACGACGGCAGCCAATGGCACGCCAGAAGGATTGCATTCTTGTTATTCTGTTATGCAGCGCAATAACATTAAAATAAATAGATTTTATCATATCAAGTTCTTGATTTAACACTTTATTTATTAATTTGTTCATGTCGCTCAGGGATATCGCATCGGCCGTTAGCGTAGCCCACGGTCACATACTCCAGTCTTGATTATTAGACAGAGGTAATTGACTAATACTTAGATGGCCGCTCCATGCTTGCTCATTCTAACAGCACTTTTATTTAGTCCCCTTAGATTTGTACACACTTGAATAAAGCAACATCAACCCTAGTCAGAGGTCATGATGACCACTACTAAGATATAAGCCGACCAACATTACTTTCTCTAATAGTAGCTTTGGTGTGGTCATGCCATGGTTTCCCATGTACACTTAGCTAGAGTAATATTAACAGAGGTTAGGCCTACCCTATCTAGGTTGGTCAAACTACATTCAGTTGACCTAGATGGAAATTCCCCTTTAGTCCTTACAATCTAAGTACACTTGAACTAATACCAAGCGTTAGCCAGATCTCTAAAAACAAAGTTGTGCCCTATGCTCCATCTCAACTGAATTTTTGTCTGTTACTAACCTGATGCAGAAATGCGGTAACACGGATACAACGTAATCTACTAGAATTAATCATTTCAGAGCAATCGGAAATTCTGAATAAATCCAAACATAACAATTTATTAATCAGGTAATCAAGATAATCATTTGAAGTTCAATTCAAACATTATAAACACATTGATCAATCATATAAGCATTCAATAATACCGAAATAAAAGAATCTAGAAATATTACCTGAGAACGAAAGACTACATACTTGCTGTATTCATATGTGGAAGATCTTCCACAGATTCCTTGAACTCTTTGTCACTCTCCCTTAAATAGAAGAACCCCAACGTTACCAAATAGTATTGCATATTGATTGCAGGGTTTAAACATATAACTTCTGGTGGGTTCTAGTAAATAACTTTGATTTCTGCAGGAGGCTGCACTTCATTTACATACAGGAGGTAATTTGTGTGAAAGACCTGGGAGTATCCTGTTATATTCAATATTCAAGGCTATCTGCTTTACTGTTAAGATAATTAGACCCCTTTATCAGACACACCGAGACCTTTCAAATGACATCAAACATGCATTGTTGCATTGTAATAAACTCTGATTAAGAAAGATGGGTTTTGGTGATCTCTGCAGCCCTGTGTTTAAATGGAAATGAGGTGAGAGAGGTGGAGGGTCATGTATAAGGTGTGGAGCTTTTGTCTCTCTCAGTTGGGTGTGTTGTGAGACAGAGTCCAGGTGTTGATTCTCGTAAAGTTTCTTTGTCTTTTCAGACAGTGGTCTCTTCCAGACAAATGGCATCAATAATCTTACATTGGTGTTTTACTGACCAGTGTTCATTTCAGCTGAAAACCACAATGAACTGTGTAAATGTACAGGTATGTTTTTTGTTGTTTTGCCAAAATGTTGGTAGATGCATGTTTTTCCAATGAGACTGGGTTGTGCAATTAACATGCCTAAATCCATAAAAAAAGTGTAGAAACTTATCTGAGATGCCTGGAACAACCTATCTGCTAAATATATAAAAATTATATAAATAAACTTTTAAATAAATGTTTTTGTTAAACATATAATGTGCCTAAGACTTAAAAATGCTGTAGTACTCATGTTAAAATCTTTTTAAATCTTTTTAAAGTATTTTTTATGGTTTAAGAATAGT
This sequence comes from Gymnocypris eckloni scoliostomus, assembly GCA_027564155.1. Classification (NCBI taxonomy): domain Eukaryota; kingdom Metazoa; phylum Chordata; class Actinopteri; order Cypriniformes; family Cyprinidae; genus Gymnocypris; species Gymnocypris eckloni. Next base: position 18,494,524 of record CM050414.1, read on the forward strand.
TTTTAATGGTTTAAGATTTTTGCCTGACCTTTCTAAAGAGAAATTGTGGTCTGCATTATAAGTACTCATTGTGGGTGTCAAAAGGCGGGGGGGACATGAAACAACTGCAAATAGATAGAGAGGAAGTGCTGTTACATGCAAGTGTTCACGCACAACACTTCAAGAGGAAACATGGCAGGAGTGAACTTGAACTGAAGAAATTAAATATCACATAATTGAGCAAGTTAGAACTTTGTTCTTCTGTTCTTAACCGCATCAAAATTAGTTTGTAATAATGTGTGTGTGTGTGTGTGTGTGTGTGTGTGTGTGTGTGTGTGTGTGTGTGTGTGTGTGTGTGTGTCAGAGGCCAGTAAACCTGAAAATGTGGGTTTGTGTGTCGTCAGAGTGCTCTTTCCTGGTGGGCGTTGCATCACTTGACAGCTATATTGTATTTCACAGACAGCAAGATACAGGGAAGGAGAGAGAGAGAGAAAACAGACAGCGTTCAAAGAGAGACAAATTCCTGCCTCAAGGAGACTACAGAACAGGTATGCATACATTTTAAGACTATCTGTGAGCTATGTGTCAATGTGATTACTAGTAAAACTAACTGTATATTGCCTTCGGTGACACTAATTAAAAATCAATACATCAAATGTGCACCGCTGATGCTTAAAGCACAATAGAGGAAACAAGCATCTAGCTTTCATTCATTCAACATTTATGTCATTTTAATTGTAAAGAACAGTTGGAGACCCCTCAGCAGACAAACAGTCTCAAGCATTTTGGTCTTGGACACCAACTGTGTTTGTCACATGTAATTCTTTTCTGCTAATCTGCAGTCTATACAAAATCAGAATAATGACAGATATCAAGCATGCACATTGCTTTAAGGCAAGTTGTCAAGTGTGGTTTGTAGGTTTTCAGTTTCCCTTCATTTTAAAACCATCTCACTATATGCAAATTACAACCCATATCATATCCTGCAGTTAAGTGTTGCTGTCCTGCAAGAAGTTCGATGTCACAAGAATAACAGTCTTGCAACAGTAACATCTTTGCTCTTTCACAGACTGACTGTGCAGCACCAGATCAGTTTCCTCATTTTCCTGTCACATGTACACAAGCACACATGTGGACACCTACTCATGAAAAAAAAACGGAAATGATACTTTTTCATGTGCAAACCCTTATTGTAGCTAAAGGTTAAATTCAGTCCAAATGAGAAAACAAACTGGTCCACAACATACCTGACTGTCTCGGGCCAAAGGAAGCCAACAGAAGTATTCTGTCAAATGTTACAAACATGAATCATCTGCCAGTATGATAAGAAAAGCAAGATAACTATCTACAGTCTACTAAATAAAGAGGACAACATTCTGTTGCCATTTAGTTTTAGCCTGATAACTTTAGTTGTATGCTATCTGCTGACGCATTTGTCAATGTAAGCACTTGTTCCTTTACAATTCTGCAAGAGTGGTGGTTGAGGAGAGACCCCCCCCCACATGATTGTAAAGTGCTTTGGGTGTACAGCAATACACATAAAAGTGCTATCATTCATTCATTCAATCATTCATTCACTTTTCAAGAAAACATATGCGAGGCAAATCAATCTGTGAAAAAATGGTTACACCTTATTTTAAGGTGTCCTTGTTACAGTGTAATTATTGTACTTTCTATATGGTTAGGGTTAGGATTAAGGTTTGGATTAGGGTTGCTTGCATATAATTATGCATCATTTATTGTTATTATACATTATTATACTTTGTTGTTATTAAATAATAGCAAGTCCATGAAATAGAATTGGAAAATTGATGACCTTGTGATTGCTCCATCACTGCGAGAACATGATGTTTCTAAGTTTTTAGGTTTGCGAGAAGTGAACAAAGTAGACTTCTATAACGAAACACATTTTAAAACATTTAAATGTGCCAGCATGTTTTGTATAAATGCATGTTTCAATATTCTAGACTCAGATCAACACGCTATGTCAGTGTATAGTCTGTTGCTCTCCTTCCCACAGACACAATGGGAGTGGTTCAGTTATTCTGTTGTGACGTTAAATTCTTTGAAAATGATCACTGTGCTTTATGTGATTTTTCTGGTGGAATCATCTTCTTTACACATAAAAACAAGAACTGTGGTTATAACAGACCTTTCATCATATGTATATAGGCTTAATGTAAATGAAACATGATAGTCCATTCTTTGTACTGATGCTCTATGGCTTCTGAAATGAAGCATGTGCACCACAATGCATTAATAAAAAACACATGAATGAGGATATTAGAATGAAAATTTGTCTTTATTCTTTCAGTCAACATGGGATGTGCTTTGTGACATCGAATAACTCTTTATGTTTGTTTTTAGCAGACAGCAGCTTTGAAGCTGAGTTCCTGCAGACGCACAATGCATATCGCAAACAGCATGGAGCGCCACCCCTCACCATAAACAAAAACCTGTGCCGCTCCTCACAGGCGTGGGCTGAACACCTGCTGTCAATCAAGACCCTCAAACACAGCAACAAGGACTACGGGGAAAATCTGTATTATGCTTGGAGTTCATCTACCGTAAACCTCACAGGTCAGCTTTCTGCTCAAGAAACCAGTCAATGAACTCAAATTCTTCTAAGAGGCAAATCAAGGATAAATGCTATCAGTCATTGGATCTGATCAGTCATTTCCAGTAAAACCGCTCTGGTCAAAGTTGTCATGTCATTAGAACTAGAAGCCATTATGCAGGTGTCAGAACTTTTTAAGTTAATTAACAAGACATTACACTGGAGATATATAAAGTATTTGTGTTTTGTTAATTAAACTTGCTTTGTATTGCCCATGTGAAGAAATCCCGTGTTTTAGGAACAATTACATACCTTTTGTCTCCACTCTCTTCAGGGTATGAAGCAGTGGAAAGCTGGTACAGTGAAATTAAAGATTACAACTTCAGCAGGCCTGGATTTAGCTCCAAAACAGGTGAATCCACCTTTAAACACTCTGGCGTGTGGCTTGCATTAGTCTCTTTTACACTGACTCCTAGTGGTTTGTCCAGGTCATTTCACACAGGTGGTGTGGAAGGACACAAAGGAGGTGGGGATTGGACTGGCCACTGATGGGAACACAGTTTTTGTGGTGGGTCAGTACCTCCCAGCAGGAAACATCAGCAATGCAGGTTATTTTGAAAAAAATGTCTTACAGCCAGGCAGCAAATTAGATTCAAAGTCCACTGGCACAAGTGAGTAAACTTTCAAACAACAATTTCCTAATATCCAAGTCATGTCTTTTATCAAGACATTATTTGTCATATTCTTATTCAACTTTCTTCTCATTATTATTATTGTTGTTATTACACATTATTATTAAATTATTCATAAAAATGATAGATAGTAGGCCCGATGTTAAGTATAGTCTTTACAGTGAATATTCTAAAAGATGCTGTAGTAAAAGAGGTGTTGATGATCATTACAGTATAGTAAATATTTGATATATCTTTCAAAATTCAGCTGACAAAGTGGGGCAAGTGCACGGTGGCACTCATTCAAACAAAGTGCCCTCAGTTCCTCGCAGTACTGAAATAGCAACACCGGGGGGTCAAAGAGAGCATCAAGTGCAAAGTGACTTAAAGGGTAAGTTGGGTAAGGTTATTTATTTAATTGAAATGCTGTATAATGATTCCAGCAAATTGTTTTCTGGTGGAATCATCTTCTTTACACAAATACAAACAAGAACTGTGGTTAAAACAGACCTTTCATGTATAAAGGCTTAATGTAAATGAAACATGATAGTCCATTCTTTGTACTGATGCTGGATTCTGAAATGAAGCATGTGCACCACAATGCATTAATAAAAACACATGACTGAGGATATTAGAATGAAAATTGTTCTTTTTATTCTTTCAGTCAACATGGGATGTGCTTTGTGACATCAAATAACTCTTTATGTTTGTCTTTAGCAGACAGCAGCTTTGAAGCTGAGTTCCTGCAGACGCACAATGCATATCGCAAACAGCATGGAGCGCCTCCCCTCACCATAAACAAAAACCTGTGCCGCTCCTCACAGGCGTGGGCTGAACACCTGCTGTCAATCAAGACCCTCAAACACAGCAACAAGGACTATGGGGAAAATCTGTATTATGCTTGGAGCTCAGCTATCAATAAACTCACAGGTCTGAGCTTATTTCATCGCCATTGGTGTGTCATGCGTGTTTTTAACATTTTATGTTTGTAATTTATACAGGACGTGAGGCAGTGGAAGGCTGGTACAGTGAAATTAAAGACTACAACTTCAGCAGGCCTGGATTCAACTCCAAAACAGGTTAATCCACCTGTAAACACTCTGTGGTGGTAAGACATTTGCTCTAGTCTCTGTTCTGACATCTGTTGGTTTCTCCAGGTCACTTCACACAGGTGGTGTGGAAGGACACAAAGGAGGTGGGGGTTGGACTGGCCACTGATGGGAACACAACTTTTGTAGTGGGTCAGTACCTCCCAGCAGGAAACATCAGCAATGCTGGATATTTTGAAAGAAACGTCCTACCAGCAGGCTCCAAAGCAGACTTCAAACTTACCCCGTCTGGTGAGTTTGGTATGACTATATGTGCATGGATGTAATACTGAATATACATGTAGACTGAAAATGTGAATATATACATTTTTGTTATGGTCATATTAATATATTAATATTGTATACTCATAATATATTATTGATTAGACCCTTATTGTACAATATTCACAGTTTTAAACATTTGTTTTGGTGTTCAGCTGACAGAGTTGGACAAGCACTTGCTTCTCTCAGCATCAAGTCAAACCAACTGCCTTCATCGTCTCACAGTTCTGGACCAGCACCACGTAAGAGTCCGTGTCCACAGAGCAGCAGTTCAGAAGGTAAGCGCTCAAACAGAGACTATGGAAGCTTATTTTGTCATAATTATGACTTTTTATCATAACTCTTTAAACCTCATTCTGATTATGAAATCACACCCATTTTTAATATATAATTGTTCATTTTTTTGTGGTTTTGCATTTATTTGACATCAACCGAATAAATGCAGAATATGTGCTTTCTGTCAGATAAATATATTTTAATTGGTCTTTGCCAATATGTCCTTATTCAAAAACTATTTGTGATTTTAATAATTAGCTACAGTTACCAGTAATTGGTATTAAGTTTGAGAAGTTCAGCTCCCACAAAGACTGCTTTGAGGAAAACTGAACTGCATTATTAGATGTATAGACAGATGTGCACAAAATAATTTGAAATAATGTTAAAAATGAAGTCCCAAGCCTAATTTTCCACTCACAAGGATTGACAGTTCTTTCTTTTCCTGTGATGAAGGTGAGAACTTGTCCCAGTTTCGTCAGTCTCTCCTTGAAGCTCAAAATGATTACAGACGGCAACATGGAGCACGGCCTCTGTCACTGTGCTCCGTCTTCAGTAAAGAGGCTCAGGATTGGGCAGCGCACCTGATTAGCATTAATGCCCTAAAGAACAGCAGCAAAGGTTATGGAGAGACTATGTCATACAATTGGACGTCCACCATGGTGCCTCCAACAGGTAAACTGGTTATTCCCCCAGATGGGCCTATTTAAGGAACTGTAGCACATAATAATTACAATGTTCATAGAACAACTTATTATTGTTTAACTATAGGAAAAGAGGTTGCTGAATCATGGTACAAGGAAAATGTGAAGTACAACTTTGCAAACCCTGGCTTTCAGAATGGATCTGGTAGGCTTTTTTGCATTCATATCAGCTGAAGAGTTTAAAACAGTTAAATCTAAAAAGTTTAATGGCAAATATTGAGCACATATGTATATTCACATAAGAAATTGTAATGTTAATTCACATATCAAAGGCAATACAATCAAATTATAGTTAAAGTTATATTACATTATAATCAATCACAATCCATAAATGAATATGTGGGTCAGAAAACAGGTTTTATATGTGCATAGGTAACTTCACTCAGATGATCTGGAGGGCTACAGAGCAAGTTGGGGTCGGCCTGGCATCAGATGGAAAGGGCAAATTTATCACTGTGGCCTTTTACAAACCTCCTGGCAACATTACCAACCCTGGCTACTTCGAGGATAACGTCAAACCTGCTGGGAGGTGATCTGTTGAATAAAGTCTTATGTATTTTACTTATGCATTTTTTTTTATTATCCAAGATGTTATTCATATGTTTACAGGAAGTCAATCCTCTGAATATATTGCGTAAACAAAAACTCAAAACTGCCCCTTTGAGAGCATATTGTTTTATTTTTCATGCTTTTTTTAATGCTTGGTTCTGTATTCTCATTATTTGCTGAGGTGGTATTCCTTCCTTCACTGTGACTTATAATGTATAGAAAGATGACAAATCCTAATAAATTCTCAAAATATATTTTTGACTGAATAAGACAATGCAAATGTTCTGTCTGTGTAGACTTTTATCTCATCCCCAAACACACATACACACAGATTGCATTCCCAAATAATTATGCACATCGACATATGCATCTAGATGTGAACACTTATCTTGCACAGCCCCAGAGAGCTTGGGTGGGAATGTAAAACTGAAATGACAAGCTGTCATGTTGCATAAGCATCTCGTCACATTGTGTTGCTGGCGAAACATGAGAAAAATGAAGATCTTATCTTCATTTTAACATGCCCTTCTTCACGAACACTCACCCTGAGTAACATAAAGGTCAAAAACTCCTTTGATAAGCTGATATGTATATAGCTTTACTGGGGTTAAGGTTTTGTAGAAATAGAGCCTGTTGGCCAAAAAGAAGCTTCCTTAAAGAAACATATAAAACAGCCTTATCAGTATAAATAATCTTTAAGATCAAATTTAGATTTTAAAACTATAAGAGCATTGCATTTTTAAACGGGAGTATGCAAAAGAGTGTCAAGTAACAATATCCAAGGAAGGCACTGAGTTTTCAGACCCATGCATTTGTTAATACAATTTTGACTTGAATATGCTTTAGGTCTGTTCCAACCTTAATAGAACAAGGAAATTAACATAGAATGAATAAAGCTTTTTTTGTTTCTTGTGAATATGTTGGAGATCAAACAAAGAAAAAATAGCTCTGTTTTGCGTTTCCTTGGTCACGAATGTACATTACATACAGTAGACATGTATCACTGTATGAGTCTGAAAAGGCCTCTGTGTGTGGAGAGTTTCTATAGGAGTACTGCTGTTTCCATAGAGCTGGTTTTGTTGTGGCTTTGGATGGTGGAGGATGTTTTCCAGCTAGGTTGGCTTTCCTCATAGGGATCACCAGCAACAGGTGGGAAATGAAAACAGGGTAAAGCCTTGACAAAAAAAAACTGTAAACCAGAGTGTGTGGAAACCGAGCCTAAAATATTTTATATTTATGTGTCAAATTAAACTAAACTAAAGAAAGTGAAATCATGTGTGAGTGTCTGTCATGTGAGTGTCTGACATATGAGTGTCTGTCACTGTGTGTGTGTGTGTGTGTGTGTGTGTGTGTGTGTGTGTGTGTGTGTGTGTGTGTGTGTGTGTGTGTGTGTGTGTGTGTGTGTGTGTGTGCAGCAGCTGCTGCCAGTGTTATTACACCTTGAGTGTTAATCAATAATGCAGTGCAGTTTTGCCTTACTTAGCGCGCGCACACACACACACACACGCGCACGCACGCACACACACACACACACACACACACATACAGTATACACAGCCTCTCAAGTTCAGACTTTCCCCATTCTTAAGGGAGTACCTCACACATCAGTGTCCTAGTTTGGATGAGTGCTGCTGAATATTGAGCAAATGACATGCATTAACACAAAAAAATATTAACACTTTATATCTTGAAAATACACTAGAAGCTTGGGGTTGGTAAGAATTGCTAATGATTTTGAATAGCTTCTGTGCTCACTAAAGCTTCATTTATTTGATCAAAAACGTAGAAAAGGTCAAATTGTGAAATATTATTACAATTTAAAACAATTGTTTTAATATATTTTAATATTTAATTCATTCCTATGATGGCAAAGCTGGTTTTTTCTGCCATTACTCCAGTCTTCAGTGTCACCTGATCCTTTGGAAATCATTATAGCTGCTCAATAAAGTTTTCATTATTATTATCAAAGTTGAATATTGAAAGAAAACCATTTTCATCAGAAAAAATATTTTCTGAATTATTTGATAAATAGAGCTCAAAAGAACAGCATTCATTTGAAACAGAAATCTTTCGCAGTCAAAATGTTTTCACTGTCCCTTTTGATCAATTTAATTGAATGCATGCTTGCAGAAGAAAAAAATACTTTTTTAAATTTACATCTTACTGACCCTAAACTTTTGAACAGTTGGTTTGAGGGTATCATGTTTAATAGTTGATAGCATTGCTCTTTTGCACTTACACAGTCACATCGTCTTGACAACTCAAACAGTTTTTAATCAGTGTTATGTATGAAAGTTTAATCTATCCTCTTACATGTCATACAATCTTAAATCCCTTGTCTAAAACATGCTTTTGGCCTTTTTTGTGGTCTGACAAAATGCTGATAAGTAGAATTGACTATTACAAAGTATGTTGAATGTTGTACATCAACTACCAGCAACAACTGGCGCATTGAAACAATACATCCTACTGTGAAAATAAATTTCTTGCTCATACGTGTGCTTCTGTCATAGCATGCATGAACTGAATCCCCTCCGAGGATGTATGACACCTGTGATACTCATAAATAATGAATCGATGCCACGCATCCCACTTGTGCTCAGCGCTACAATTTAGGCCTTCCCAAATACTCTTCTCTATTATACATTTCAGAAATCTTGCATCAGCAAGAACTAATTAACTACTTAAGTATGTTTGAGTAATTATGTTTTTTAGCATGTGTGTGTATATTTGTGAATGTGTGTGTTTCTGTCTGTGCCTGTCTATATTGACAAGTTTGTGTCAAATTAAATTAAGGTGCAGAAACAGGGTCAAATAAATTAATTTCAAAGCCAAAGGGGAACTATAACTATTTTCTCATGCTCTCATTCAGTTGTTATTTTCATCAACAGCTATAGATCATTATCAGAAGGGGTCAACTAGTTTACTCTTATTCAGAAAATACAAAAACCTATTCCAGCACATACACATTTTAGTGAGCTCTCTTTGAAAAGACACACATCCTAAACAGTGTTGAGAAGTGGGATAGTGTTGCTTGCATTACAGAAAAAAGGACTGACGGTCAAGAATATAACTCCTGTGCAGAACTTAAGCAAATGCATTCAATGTAACGCAATTATACTCAAGTCCAAACATGCCATTTACTGTTTGCTGAAGGTGGTGCTTGGTAACATGATTCTCAATGAGAAAATAGTTAGGTCTATTCAATAATAAAAGCTGGTCTCTATATGCGTGTCTGGTTACCAATACAAAACGGTTTCTGGGACTGTCTGGGAGATCTCGCAGCTCTGTAACCATTGACAACAGATTAAAACATCTCTAATCCAATCAAAAGCCGAAGCGTCTTGAGCGCGCGTGCACCTCAACCAATCAAAGGCGTGCAGAGAATGATTGACGTCTCGTCCATCCACCTGTGTTTGAATGCGAAGGCTGGCATTATTTAAAATTGGAAACCGTTGCTGCGCTCTGCAGAGTTTAGTCGACGCGCGTTGGAAGAGAGTTCACAACATTAGCTTTTGAACAAAAAGTGTTTTTTTTTCGTAACAATTCAACATGAGGGAAATTGTTCACCTGCAAGCTGGTCAATGCGGAAACCAAATCGGTGCCAAAGTGAGTAATAATTAATGGTATTGATTACGATATCAGCCCACCCCCAACAACAACAAAAACTACTCGTGAGGGGCATAATTTGGATGTGTAGTTATTATATTTAAATAACCCATTTCAGTTGACTAATTATATTTACATGTATTTTTTTCTTGAGGAAAATTATATATTGGTACGTAACTAGCGATCTGACTCGTTATAAATGCCCATAGTTTGGTTTTATTCCTCTGTAAACTTTTGTGTGTACGTTAATTTAGCCAGTTGCCATGGCAACAGTGCAAAAGAGGACGTTATTTTAAACGTATTTTGTAAAGATTTGCTATATTACTTTTACACAAAGTGTTAAATATTACCTTAATTGTGACTCCTTTTCTTTCAGTTTTGGGAGGTGATTAGTGATGAGCACGGAATTGACCCGACGGGAACTTACCATGGAGACAGTGATCTGCAGTTGGAGCGGATTAATGTGTACTACAACGAAGCCACTGGTCCGTTTGAATTTGCAGTATAATAAAACAAAAATACCTTGCAAATAAGTAGTTTTTTTTTAAAGTTTGGAAATGTCTGCTTTCTGTAACTTAACAGGTGGAAAGTATGTACCCCGTGCTGTTCTTGTCGACCTGGAGCCCGGAACCATGGATTCAGTGAGATCTGGACCATTTGGGCAGATCTTCCGACCAGATAACTTTGTCTTTGGTAAGTCCAGTTTTGTATGTCATTTAATTGAATAGTACATTCTAGAGCAATATGAGCCTGGTATGATTTGGACTTCTTAAATCATAGGTCAAAGTGGTGCTGGAAACAACTGGGCCAAGGGTCACTACACAGAAGGGGCTGAGCTTGTAGACTCCGTTCTCGATGTGGTCCGTAAGGAAGCAGAAAGCTGTGATTGCCTGCAAGGCTTCCAGCTCACCCACTCCCTTGGAGGTGGTACTGGGTCTGGCATGGGCACGCTCCTCATCAGCAAAATTCGTGAGGAGTACCCGGACCGCATCATGAACACCTTCAGCGTGGTGCCCTCACCCAAAGTCTCAGACACTGTTGTAGAGCCTTACAATGCCACGCTGTCCGTCCATCAGCTGGTGGAGAACACTGATGAAACGTATTGCATCGACAATGAGGCGCTGTATGATATTTGCTTCCGTACACTCAAACTCACTACACCCACCTACGGTGATCTTAACCACCTCGTGTCTGCCACAATGAGCGGGGTCACCACCTGTCTGCGCTTCCCTGGTCAGCTCAACGCTGATCTGCGCAAACTGGCAGTCAACATGGTGCCTTTCCCCCGTCTGCATTTTTTCATGCCGGGCTTTGCCCCTCTCACCAGCAGGGGGAGCCAGCAATACCGGGCTCTTACGGTGCCCGAGCTCACCCAGCAGATGTTTGATGCCAAGAACATGATGGCTGCTTGTGATCCCCGCCACGGCCGCTATCTCACCGTTGCTGCTGTTTTCCGAGGCCGCATGTCCATGAAGGAAGTGGATGAGCAGATGCTGAATGTCCAGAACAAGAACAGCAGCTATTTTGTGGAGTGGATCCCCAACAACGTCAAGACCGCTGTGTGCGACATCCCACCTCGAGGTCTCAAAATGTCAGCGACTTTCATCGGCAACAGCACTGCCATCCAGGAGCTGTTCAAGCGCATCTCTGAGCAATTCACTGCTATGTTCAGGCGCAAGGCCTTCTTGCATTGGTACACAGGTGAGGGGATGGATGAGATGGAGTTCACGGAGGCTGAGAGCAACATGAATGACTTGGTGTCGGAGTACCAGCAGTACCAAGATGCCACTGCGGAAGAGGAGGGAGAATTCGAAGAAGAGGGAGAGGAGGAGTTAGCGTAAAGGGTTAAATGCTGACGTTCTTGTTCACTTTTGTTCTGTTCAGTTTCCTTGTTCTTATGTTTTGACTTTTTCTGTTCTCTTTCATAAGCAGCTAAAAGCTATAAATGTAAACAAATGTCTAATTAAAGCTATACATTCAATAGCATTCTGGTGGGTGTCTTGTCTTGGCTTTTTTCTTTGTATTATACCATTTATTCTTTGTATAGCCAAATTAAAAATTAAAGTTAGTAAGATTAGTGGCTTCTTCAATTAAAAAAAATAAACATCCCATTTTAATATTTAAATCAGTGTGCAGATAATTAAATGTCTCAAAGTCCACACAATGATTTTTCCTCCAATTTAATAAAATGGAGCATTGGCAATTTTGTCTTGTTTAAACGTCTATAAAATGTATAATAATCTGCATAGTATATTATCTATAATGCAGAAGCTAGTTAAGAAGTCTTTAGAAGAATATATCTAAGGGCAATATGCAGTGAGTAAGCCAAGAGTATTAAATCACATTGTATAAATAATTATTATACCTCTATAGTCTGTTATAATCAAATACTGAGATTATCTAAAAAAAATAATTTACATTCAATATATTATTTTGGCAGATTCTTTTATCCAAAATTAATTACATTGCATTCAATATGTTTTTTTCACAGTTAATGCATTTTCTGGGAGTCGAACCCCACAACCTTTGCATTGCTAGTGTCATGATTTACTGCTGGAGCAACAAAGATGATTATAAAAAATGTCAGACTGCAAACATTCAAAATAGTTAATTAATGCAAAAACGTTACTTTGATTACTGCTGGTATTTACAATTTGAATGATTATTACATCCAATAACACAACACTTGCATGTAATATACCACTGCTCTCATATTGTGTGGATTTTCTGTTCTCACCAGCAGATGGCGATAGAAAGTTACTAAAAAGGTCACTCATGAGGTAGAACTAATTCCCAGATCAAACCCTGTGATATTTTAAACCATGATTTATGGTGAAATGTTCTATCTTTAAACTGATAAGGTATGTGAACCAGATTTACTCTAATATTAATTTAGTAAGTTGCACATGTACAAGAGACAAAAACGTATGCAATGCTACATACAATGTGCATAGATTGTTGTCACTGCTGAGTTGCTTTCACACCTTTCTTAATCTCAGATAAGATTTATTAAGCTTTGCAAATATATACAGTCCTGTCATCAAAGCAGATCTAATTATTAACTTGAAGCTCTTTCAATGCAACACGGATTACATTAATTAACAACAATCTGGCCCAATTTCATGGAACATTGAAGGAAGGAAGCTCCTAGTTGAATTGCTTTCAGTCGGCATTAGAGGAGAGGAGGATGGGACATTAATTGAGTCAACTAGCTGTGCTGTGAGTTGAAGATCTCAGATGAGGGCTTCATTTATTGAGTAATGGTGTCTTAAGTTTGCAGTGTTTAGAAGCTTCCAGTGACCGTTGGCATTGCCTTTCTCTAATCAACTTTCTGTAGATTGACAGTAGCCTACATCATCATATGATATATTTCTATCCACAGGCTAGCTTTAATGCTCTAATCACTGTATATGTATTACATTTGGGGATGGACAATATATCAGTAGGCTATCATATCAGTTATTGGCCAGTATTGGATATTTAATTTTGCATGCTCTTATGTTTTTCATATTTTACATTTCTATCCTTTAACAATAAGTTTAACACGTTAAGTTAATCTTTAAAAAACATATATGTATATACTGTTTACTGTATATGAATATATATTTTTAAACTGTACATTATAGTGTTGTGATGCCTACAATTGTATTAAAATGATTAAGCAGTTTCACTATAATTTATTTATCACACAAATCGTTTTTTGTATATATATATATATATACACCATTTATCAGTAGTCAGCCATAAAATGATCAACTTACAGAATTTTAACAATGGAGCATCCCAATTAGTTTGGTACATCTTTGACAATACAATACAATAAGGTGTCATTTATGAACATACCTGTAAATATATTAACTAACATGAACAAACAATGCATTTCTTACACTATATTTATTCATCTTTGTTCATGTTAGTTTATGAAAATACAGTTGTTCATTGTTTATTTATGTTATTTCACAGCTTACTAATGTTAACACACACAACTTGTTTAATAATGCATTAGTAAATGCTGAAATTAACATTAACTAAGATTAACAAATACTGTAGAAGTTCATTCTTAGTTCGTGTTTACTAATGATGTTAACTAATGAACCTTATTGTAAGGTGTTACCCATTTATTAAATAGTAACAAAAAAAACACATAACACACAATATTATTATTGTGATTTCTGAACATACAATAGCATTCTTTTCTTCTGGAGTGTATGCACATAGAAATACCATGGTGAAGTACCACAGCAGTTTCTTGTAAGGGCTCAGTTCTATTTTAGAGTCTCAGTAATCCATATCTTGCTCGAAAGAGGTAATACAAGTCAAATACAATAACATAATTCAAAAGCATACAGCAAAAGGCAAGACTTTCATTCCATGAAAGAAATGAAGCATTGGTTTTGTAAAAGGTTCGAAACAGATTGTAGTCTGATACTGTGAGCACCAGCTCATGTAAGAGCCGCTAATGCGATCTTTTGTTGTCTCAGCTTTCACAACCTAATGCATGCATGCTATTCTTTTTAATTGTTTTTGGTGATTTTATACCTCATCCATATGGCACTGAAAAAAGCTTCTGTCTGCATAACATAAATCCTCTCTGTTTTAGCTCTGCTATGTACACAATGTTGATGAAGCTCTCTAAAGAGATGATGGATTGCTCTTTAACAGCCAAAGCAACTTCACTGTCACTGCCACTGAAAAGAGAGATGGAGGGAGAGAGAAAGAGATAGTATGTGCTATGAGACGCAAAGTGTGGCGGCAGCAAGAGGTGTGAAACATAAATTAGGATGGTTTTAGGCTGCACAGATGGGCCTCTGCCACTCTATATACTGCATACAAATGCTTAGAGCCTGAGGAGCACCTCTTCATACAAACAGATTGAATGGGCCACCCGTATAAGCCAATCCACAATGACTGTGACTGTACATGTGGACACGGACCATTGGCAGGATAGATTTAATAAATATGTACTTTATGAATCTCACAAATTTAATTACGTTTTTTGCATAGTCTTTTTTACCTTCTGAAATGTCTTGTCTTTTTTGGCTTTTGACAAGGGCCTTTTAAAACCCATCAAAAACTATTAGAGCCATATGTGGTAAGTTTATCAAGTAAAATTGATCTGGCAAAGAATAAATATGAATAATAAAATTCAGGAATGACAAATTAGAAGCAGGTTTAAATGCAGACTTTTGATAAAGTTATTATACACTCTCATAAATAAAGGTACAAAAGCTGTCACTGGGGCTGTTACCTTTTAGGAACTAATATGTACATTTAAGGTACCAATATTGACCTTTTCGGTACTCAGGTGTATCTTTTGAAAAGTGACAGATTGTGTACCTTTATTTCTGAGAGTGTTTATATAGTAACTCTTAATAAGTACATGAAACAAAAGGGAAGTTTCAAAATGAAAACAATTATAAGTAACCTACATTATATATATGTAGCTCATTCAATGCAGGCACTGTACTGCCTTCTTGGTGTGTTGTTTAACTACAGTAGTCAACAATTGAAGTGGATCAAAAAAGTGAATCAACGTTGTCCCAAGACAAGAACACATTTTGGTTTTAGGTTATCTATGATGAAAGGTTTTGATCCACTTCAAATGTTGACTAGACATCTGTGTGAGCAGTGCTACAGAAATCATTAAAATATGCTGATTTGGTGCTCAAGTAATATTCCTTGTTATTAGCAATGAAGTGAACGGCCCATAAGGCCTATACAATATTCAAAGTTTGCTTTGAAAAGTTTCGCTTTTCGACCTAAACATTGCAGGTATATGAATTTCTGTGAATTTTGGTTCATTTTAAATCCACTTCCTTACATTTAAATCTGAATTGTAATTCTACATCCAGTTTGCTACCTCATTTCCAATACATTTCAAGTTCATGAATGAAAGTAGAACTCAAAAAGACATTCTAAATTCGCACAACTGTGCGTCACAGGCCTCCAAATGCTCCCCATCCCAAGCTGCTTTGAAAAACATCACATTGCCCTACATGCTTTGTTCTTGACAGTTCACTTTGACGTGAGAAGATTGGCCAAGCTGCTCTTCTCCCCTATTTCCTCCCTCTCTCCAGCTCGCCCGAGGCGCGTGTGTGTGGTTGTCAGCACGTGTGTCTATGTGCGGAGCTGATGGCTTCCGTCGTGCGGGGTGCCACACACGCAAAAGGGGTCCTGTCACTCACTCAGAGCGGCCATATGTGTGCCTGCGTGAGCTCAATGCCAGCGGCAGAGGCTCCCGCCAGAAGACATTAGGGGAGCAGTGGGGTGTCATTACCCAGGCACCATGATTGATTAACCGTGAATCAGGAGCACCAGGGCCCCTTGAAAGCCCCATGTCGATGGGAGGAGGGAGCCCCCTGCAGATGTGGGGGTGTAATTGCATCAAGGCTTGGCAGGAGGAAAAGTAGGCAGGGGAGACAAACACACAGTTGAGTGCCCTCATTAGTGAGGGAATGAGATCAGTGTTCCTCCTGATGGAGCCGGTCGGGTATGTGGCAGGGATCGTTTAAATATAGCTGGGGGAGCTGAATCTTGGGGGTCTCTAAGCTGCAAAAAACATGAAATTAAATAAGCAAATAGCAACAGAGAAAAAAACATACTTATTTCATGTGTATCTACATTTTGGTTCAGATTCATGAGGTGTCGCAGTGAGCAGCAGAGCTGATCAGAAACTACTGAAGAATAAGGACATTTTCTCTTTTTTCCCCTCCTCTAACACTCTGATCCTTAGCGGTAGGGAAGCTCGGATGAGATGATGATCCCTTAATGGCCCCCTGCCCTTCCTCTCCCTCTCTGCCTCTCTCTCTTCCCCATGTCCCGGAGCCATGCAGCGCATTTGTGTGCTGTGGAGGGGTGACTAATGAAATCCAGTGAGACGCAGCCAGCCCTGGGAATCCAACGCTAATGTTTTGTTTGGTATTAAGATGCGCAAAGGCAACTCAAACTCCCACTGACTTGGACGCGAAAACATTTGGAATGGGCTCATCAATCAAGCCCCTCCACGCTGGAACTGTCTAATCCTGGGGTGCGTCACGCGCCGTGGCGACACGTCGTGCATGGCGCACACACATTGGATGTCATTCACACATGTATAAATTCAAAGTTGAAAAAGTGATTTACAAACTGAGATTAGTGGAAAAGTCTTTTGGTGCTTGGATTTTCCCTCTGGAGTTTGTGCTCGAGATGCCGGGATTAGATTCAGTTTATTTGTAAAACATCATCATTTTATCAGATGATATGTGGTCCTCCAGCAGACAGTAAGCTATGTGAAGGGTGTCTTTATGTATATTTAGATTGTATTTATTTGTCCTTCTTGCATCGGTATACTGTAATGAAGGTTTACTAACACAGGAGCCATGCAGATTATCAAATGAAAACCTATGTAAAAATACCAATGAGTTAGAAATGTAGGTTCTAGCAATGATTAATTTTCATTTGACACATTGTTCTGTGAATATTACATATTTGTACTTGTTTAAAATACAAATAAGCCTACATTGGCAAAAAGAAACGTTTTAAACTACACAATATCACAGCAGGCTAACCTTAGCATTTCAGTTTTAATACTTGTTTAAGTAAGGACTATATCACTCTATAACAGACATGAGTATAAAACATTATTTATTCATTATTATTATTTAATAATTTTAGTGTTTATTATTAATAATTAATATTGGTAACAATATAATGTATTATTGTTCCTTTCAATATAACGCACAATAATCATTAATACAAATTTCAAGAAATGCTGTATAAAATATGCAAGATGCAGCATTACATTGTGGAATATTATTTTAGAACTGAACTGAACTGTACATTTTAAATAAATGAATGGCATTTTACCTATTTTACGTTCATTGGTCTGGAACCATCTTATCATTTGCCCGTAAAATCTTTACTTAACCTTCTGGTATTGTTCATTAGGGGGTCACACTTGTGTTGTTCACAGTCAAAACTGACCGAACACCCGAAATATTACTTTTTTATCTTCAGTAAAATCAATCTAATATATTTTTCTTCCATAATATTTTGTATTTTGAGAGAATTTCAGGGTACTAATTCATATTTATGCTATAATTATGATCAACATTTTCCATTGAAAATAATACTAAATGTTTTCTAAGATTTTGGTATTACTTTTCAATTATAGCAGTATTTAATATTAAAATAGAGACATGCCTTTAAAATCAAATTTTTGAAGTCAGATTAGTGCCATCTGGTCTGAGTAAAAAAAACAAACATCTGCAATTCCATGTTTTAGCCACTAGATTCCTATATAGATCTATATAAAAGGCCTATGAACTCTCTAGTGGTTTTTAGGCATAAAGACTTATTTTTATTAAGTTGTGTATCTGGATATATATTTAGACACTCTCAAAGACAACAGTTTGTAAAGGTTTAGATTTTTATTTATTTATTTTTGCTTTGAAATGTTAGATTTTGCATTAATTTTACTACAGTCAAACCTGAGCACAAAGAAAGGCATTTTGTTACACATAACATGAAATTCGACAAAAATGTAACGAAAAATGAACAAGAATGCTTTAAAAATGATTAATCAATCTGATTTAAACCTCTTATTTGAGTGGTTACATAGTGACTGCAATAAGTCTGTGGTGAAAAAGGCCCAGCAGAGGCTGTACTAACTTCGCCAATTGAGGAAGTTCATCATTGAATCCGTCAATAACTATCTGGTTCAGCTCAGCTACCAAATCTGACCTCAGAAGACAATGGAAGGTAGTCCGGACTGCTGAGCGAATTGGCTTGGTTGTGCCATTGGTTGCTGGCACAACCATCCCCACTCTCCAAGATCTGTATTTATCCAGAGTGAGCAAAAGGGCTGGCAAAAACACTCTGGACCCCTCACATCCAGCACACACCCTCTTTGAACTGTTAACGTCTGATCTACGCTACAGAGCTCTGAGTACCAGAACGACTAGACACAGAAACAGTTTCTTCCCTCAGGCAATCCATCTCATGAACACTTGACATTAAACGTGGAACACACAACACTATTATACAATTATTTATTCATAACACATACTTATTTTTACAATTCAATTTAGCACATGACAGACCTCGCACATAATTGTCTGTATTGTATATAGTATTTTTGCCATTTTGTACATTGCTTATTTGTATATTTGTATATTGTTCTTTTGTTGTCTTGTGTCCTGTCTTGTCCTGTTTCTGTCATTCTGTTGCGCTGTGGAGCTTCTGTCACTATAAAAAAATTCAGCGTATGTGTAAACATACCTGGCCAATAAAGCTCATTTCCAAGTTTTGTACCATTCTGATGAAGCAGCGATTTTTTTTAAATAAAAATAAAAAATCCGGTCTCAAATGACCGAACAGCACCAGAGGGTTAATGCAACAGTCAATAGTGCAAAGTAGACTGATTAGGATATAAAGGGGAAAAAAATTCAAAATTCAAATATTGCAATTAACAACGGAAAAGATACATATTTGTAGACAACTATGACAATACCAATATTTTACTAAGTACTACAGTGTATTGCATACTGGCTTGTGTATGTATGATACTCTAATTTGTACACTGTATATTATGTTAAAATGTTTTAAAAAGGTTATTCTTTCCTTGCATCTTTATTTTACAGTTTTCCTATTTGGAAATGCATTAATGTTTGTGGAATTCCTCAAAGCAATCAGTCTCTCAACAGTTAGTGAGAGGGCTGGCGCTTCAGTCAGCTGAGATTAGGGCCCGTGATGACAGAGATTTAGGTACTGGAGCACATACTGTCACACCTCTCTGTGGTGGGCTTTAATCAGAACAGTACACATCACTAATGCCATACATTGATTGATGAGTGAACGTTCTCTGGGGGCTTTTCCTCCTGATTTTGCCTCGCAATACAAAACCGACTTGGTTTTTCGCAATCTAGTCCACTTTCTTTCACAATATGGATAAACGAGGACATGATTACAGTGAAAATCTTGTTCACATTGTTTTTGTTTTTTTAAGCAAACTGGTTGTGGACTTCCTTGGGAGATTTGTTGGTGTGTCTTGCTTAAGACCGTATCTGAATGTCTGAACAAGCCTAAGTGGAGCACGACTCGGTCTCTGCTGGATTGTAGGTTTGTAGGTCATGGTTGAAGTTAGTCATGCTGTATTGAAATGTACAAGTTCCTTATAAATCAGTGGATATTTTTTTCATACCACAACCTCATCATTGTTTGTTTTTATATTGCAATTTATTATACATTTTTATCAATATATCTGATGTATTATTCCCTGAGAAATTCATTAGAAAATTGCTTAATGGACCTTGATGGCAGATACGACTTTGAGGTTGCATGGTTTTAACCACCAGGAGGCAGCGGCAGGCAACCACTGGACCGGATTGAGACACACTCAGTTTTTGGTGTAAATTAGCCAGTACTAAACACACCTGGAAAATGATCTGTTCTGGGTCGTTTCTCTTTAGCGTGCCCATTTTATAGCAGGAGGAAATTTGAGTGTCTGCGATCCAAGAATACTCACTTGCAAAAAGCACACGAAAGCATATCAAGGCTTTTCAAAAATGAGTTCAACAGCTTGTAAAAATTATAACTGTTAGGGAAATCATACTATTCATTGTTTTAGAGATTACATTTTAATTATTCATTAAAAGAAATACCATATTTACTTTTTAAATACACATCTACATCCTCCTTTTAAGTTCCTAATTAAGAGCTGGTGTGCGTTCAAATGAAATTAGGTGTGTGATCACTTTTCACATTTTATGGATGTATTATATTAATCTTAAGCTGCCACAGATAATTATGGGACATGTTGTTTGCTCACACAAATCTGCCTTGTAGTATTTTTCTGACAAGTTTCACCACTGTTAAATCTTAAGAAAATAAGAAAAAGTTTGCCTTCTGGTTAGACTATGATGATGTTCATGTGTATTTAGCTCATAAATGTCATAATTCTCAAATTAAACGCAGCATACACTACCGTTCAAAAGTTTGGGGATAGTATTAGGACTTTTAAATGTTGCTTATGGTCACTATGGCTGCATTTACTTGATCAAAAATGCAGTAAAAACATTAATATCATGAAATTATTACAATTATTACACGTCTTATTTTAATATATTTTAAAATGTAATTTATTCCTGCTGTTCTTTATTCCAGTTTCATTACATCGGTGTTGAAAACGGTTATGCTTTTTAAACATTTTTGTGGAAACTGATCATTAGGATGCTTAAAAAAACAAGAAATATAAATGTATTTACTGTCCCTTTTGATCAATTGAATGCACCTTTGCTGAAGAAAATAAGTAATTTCTTTAAAAAGTTTCTGCAACATGCATGAATGGTATTTCACTGTGGCGAGGGGGGCGTGGTTCAGCGAAGTCTGCAGCGGAGAAAGACTCAGGAGACAGCGGTAAGTAAGTGGGTCAAGTGCAAAATGAGGATCACCTGTGTCTGATTGCAGTAATTGGCGTGGAGACCGGATAAAAGCCGCCGTGGAACGGCAGTTCAGGAGAGAGACGGAGTGAAGACTGGCGCACGAGCTGTCAGAGAGAAACAGTCGAACGAATACAGAGAGTGATCGCGGACGAACGAGAGAGTTGATGTTTCCGGGTGACGCAGAGTGCGCACCTGTGTGAGCTTATCTGTCTTAAATAAAAACACCTGAGTCTTCACGAGCCAACCCTATCCGCTTCCTTCCTTCCTACGAACTTTGTTACACTGGTGCGAAACCGGAAGGAAGCCGGAACGCCGCTGCCATCATGTCCTCACCATCGGGATCGCCATTTGCGGATGTCATCCAGTCGCCGCGGGACTCCACCAAGAACATCACAAAGCTGATGGACATGAGGGCAGACCAGAGAGGAGATTCTGTGCCCTCGTCCAGAACCAGCGGGAGGACCGCGAGCTGTTCGGAGCTGGATGGACCGGGAGGTTCGGGCGGTGAGAATCCAACAGTCCCGGCCCGCCCACCCACATGCCGGTACAGAAGATGGGGCCGCAGGATGACCCGGGCGTTCCTCGACCTCTTGAAAAGACCGCGGCATGTGGGTGGCCACAAATGGACTGGCCAGTCGCCTCATCCCCTGCTAACCGGGAGGCACAGTTGGTGGCGCAGCAGCTGCCAGTCCAGAACCTCCTGGTCTCTGACGACCTGAAACAAGCCATCCTCCAGCGGGTCGGCCAGAGCCCCGAGCAGCACCGCCAGCGCTTTCGTTCACTGGAGCTGGGGGAGAACGGCCGGCCCTTCGTGATGGCTCACCAGCTCCGGGACGCCTGCCGCAGATGGCTGGAGCAGTTTATTGCGCGGCTCCCTAAGGCGACCGCGCAGTGGGTCCAGTGCCACCTCCCGGCGTCGCTGGATCTGGCCATCCAACTCGCCGAGGACCAGATGGTGGCGTGCCATGGGGTTGGCGAAACCCTACCATCCGTCTCTCTCTCTCTCCTCCTTCTGTGTCTCCCCTATCTTCCTTCCCAGGTCCCGTGCCGGGCGTGGTTCCTCGAGCCCAGCCTTGATGGAGGAGGACCGGCACGAGTCGGCGGCCGGGAGAGCCCACGCCAGGAGGCGGGGTCAGCCAGCCCGAGCTCAGCGCTCATTCCCGTTCCTCCGGGGTCTCCACGCCAATTCCTTGTCCCACTTCCGCCACTAGGGTGGCGGGGAAGCCTGGGCCGGCCTGTTGGCGTTGCGGGGACCCGGGCCACTTCATCGATCGGTGTCCAGTGATGGAGGTGGGGACACTGGTCCGGGTTCCGGGCGCCCCAGGCTGCCGATCAAGCTGGCGGGTACCAAATACCTGTGAGTATTAGGGGTACTTATTGGGCTTTGGTGGATTCAGGATGTAACCAGACCTCGATACATCAAAGCCTAATTCAGCCCGAGGCATTGGATAAGAGCTGCATGGTTCGGGTGAGGTGTGTACATGGGGATGTGGTGACATACCCAGTAGTGCTGTTAACCATCCAATTTCGGGGCAAAAGCATAAGGTGGAGGTGGCAGTTAACCCCGCCTCCGGCATCCGCTGATTTTGGGAACCAATTGGCCAGCGTTTAAAATTTTATTGGGAGTTTTGTGTGTGGATGCCTCCTGCGGAAAAGAGAAGCCGGAGGAGGCGGCCGTGCGAGCGGAGAGGCTGAGCCAGGACCCGCTGAGGCGGCACCAGGAAGCGAGCGCGGTCGAGAGGCTAATCCTCACGGGCGTGATGATTTTCCCTGGAGCAGTCCCAGGACGAGTCGCTGAAAAGCAGCGTTCGACCAGGTCCGTTCCATTGGCCGGCCTCTCCAGTCCACGGCCCCCTTCCTATCCCTATTTTGCTATATTAAAAGATAGGTTGTATCTTTTATCGACGCAGGACGCTCAGTCAAAACAAGATACAACCCAGTTGTTGGTACCAAAAAGCCGTCGGGAAATGCTTTTCCAGGCGGCTCACTGTAATCCTATGGCAGGGCATCTGGGTCAAGCAGCAACACTGAACCGTTTAATGGCCCGTTTTTTTTGGCCGGGCATTCACGAGAATGTACGCCGGTGGTGTGCGGCTTGTCGTGAATGTCAGTTAGTGAATCCCCCGGCCTCCCCAAAAGCGCCTTTGCGCCCCTTCCGCTAATGCAGGTCCCCTTGAAGAATTGGTATGGACCTCATCGGGCCATTGGAACGGTCAGCACGAGGGCATCGGTTTGCATTGGTTCTAGTGGATTATGCAACCCGATACCGGAGGCAGTGGCGCTCGCAACATTTCCGCAAAAAGTGTAGCGGAGGCTCTGTTTAGTATGATCTCGGTGGGAATCCCGAAGAGATTCTCACCGATCAGGGCGGCGTTTATGTCACGAACCATTCGCGAACTTTATGAGTTGTTGGGAATTAAATCGATTCGCACCAGCGTCTATCACCCACAAAGCAGACGGCCTGGTGGAAGCGATTTAATCGTGCGTTGAAAACAATGATTCGAAAGTTCGTTCACGAAGACGCCAAAAATTGGGACAAATGGCTGGAACCCCTTTTGTTCGCTGTCGAGGTCCCAAGCCTCCGCGGGGTTTTCCCCTTGAGCTCCTGTATGGCCGCCAGCCCCTGGGGTTTTGGACGTCCTGAGGGAGACTTGGGAGGAGGACCTTCGAGAGTAAAATGAAATTCAGCATGTGCTGGACCTGAGAACAAAACTCCACACGTTGGGGCAGCTCTCCATGGAGAATTTGTTACAGGCCCAGGACAAACAAAGCCGGCTATACAATCGGGGCCAGATTACGCAATTTCACGCCGGGAGATAAAGTACTTGTGTTACTCCCTACCTCTAGCTCCAAATTACTCGCCAAGTGGCAAGGACCGTTTGAGGTCACACGGCAGGTAGGGATCTCAATTATGAGGTGGTTCGAACGGATCGGAGCGGGCATCGTCAGATTTATCACCTCAACCTCCTTAAAAATGGAGCAGGTCGAGCCGGTGATGCTGGCGGCGGTAGTAGGTAACGAGGAAGATCTCGGGCCAGAGGCGAGCCTCAAAGTTCCATCACTCACTCTGGCCCCGGGGGGGGATCACCTCTCACCCTCCCAGCTCACCGATGTAGCGGTGGCGAGGGGGGCGTGGTTCAGCGAAGTCTGCAGCAGGAGAAAGACTCAGGAGACAGCGGTAAGTAAGTGGGTCAAGTGCAAAATGAGGATCACCTGTGTCTGATTGCAGTAATTGGCGTGGAGACCGGATAAAAGCCGCCGTGGAACGGCAGTTCAGGAGAGAGACGGAGTGAAGACTCAGGCGCACGAGCTGTCAGAGAAACAGTCGGAACGAATACAGAGAGTGATCGCGGAGGCGAACGAGAGTTGATGTTTCCGGGTGACGAGAGTGCGCAGCTGTGTGAGTTTATCTGTCTTAAATAAAAACACCTGAGTCTTCACGAGCCAACCCTATCCGCTTCCTTCCTTCCTACGAACTTTGTTACATTCACATTGACATTTACTTTGACATAAAAACATGCAATTAATAAATGTACATTTCATATAATATAAATATGTATGTATGTATACATTTTCGGCATCATTATTCAACACATTTATTTTTTATCTTCTCAAGGGTTCTCTGCTTTTTCTCATCTAAGTCTGAAGTGTCTCATTTCTCATCTTTACTGCCTTCAGACTGTCCAGGGAAAGTGAGAGCCTCGCTGGCGAAAGCAGAATAATGAAAAGGTGGGATTTTGGCCATTTGACTTCAGTGGCAGCCTTTAAGATACCGCACCAAAGAAATGTCAGAGCAGATCTTATCAGTGTGGTGATACGAGGACAGCGCCCGCTAGGTGGCACTTTTTACTGAAGGTCAGAACGGGGTCAGGGTGGCAAGGCAAAGGAAGATCCAGGTCCAGGACTGGCCACCCACTGTGCACTATCCAGTTTCCGTTGAGAGATGGGAATAGAGGAGACAGAAGGGAGAGAAAGAGTCGGAGTGTGAGGGGGAGAGCAGACAAATCTGAAATCATGGAGCATCTCTGTCCTGTCTCCATCCACAGCGCTCTATCTCTATCACTTCTCTCTCTCTCTCTCTCTCTCTCTCTCACGCTGATTATTTCCTGGTCTGAAGCCCCTGTGGTTTTCCAAATGATTTTAAAATGGATTTCATTTCCTGTTGGGGGAAGGGGGGTTAGCGATAGTAGTAGGACAAACTCGAATGCTAGTTGTGTGGGAGAGAGATGAGGAAGGGAGATGGAGAGGAGAGGATGTGAAAGAAATAAAGAGAGAGCAGGCTTCTTTTTCCTGGATATGAGGTTTTGAGTTGTGCCCTCAGGCCTCAACACCATGCAGCATTCAGTTACAATGCTCATTTCCTCTCACAGACCCTGGAAGACTTCTCTTCTTTGGCAGCATTCTTAATTATTCCTTGCAGTTGCCTTTTTTTTAAGAAGCAAGAATTGCCAGGTTTAATATTCCTCTGCTGCTTTTAGTTTGTAAAATCACTTTACACAGTTCACCCTAAAAAGATAAGCATGTCATCATTTATTCACCCTAATGTCATTTCCAAATCTGTATTACTTTATGTATTTATTTTTTGCATAAAAAAGAAAAATATTATGGGGGGAAAACGTTTTTTCCTCAAAAAATTAAATAAAAAAGTTGTTAATTCTTGGTTCATAAAAATATATTTTGTGTTCTGCATAAGAAGGTTTGTAATGACACATGGGTGAATAATTATTGAAAGCATTTCCATTTTTTTGTGAATTATCCATTTAAGCAAGAAGCCAGAATGAGGATTCTTTTCAGCAAACCGTATTTTGTGAATCACAGTAAAGATGAAGCAATGCATGCACCTTGTCCAACTTCTCTCTCAATGTATTGCTTTCATTTCTTTCTCCCACAAGGCCCGGGGAATCGGCATGACATAAGCGCCTTCCTCTCGAGGCGGAGGTCGGAAGACAGAAGGAGAAGAGGAAGGAGGAAGAGAGAGAGACGGAGCTCGATAAGCGCTGCTATCAGAACGCACCCAAACACAGCGTCCGGCTGTTCTCCCTTGTGCAGGCGGAGGAA
Organism: Gymnocypris eckloni scoliostomus; assembly: GCA_027564155.1. Lineage (NCBI taxonomy): Eukaryota > Metazoa > Chordata > Actinopteri > Cypriniformes > Cyprinidae > Gymnocypris > Gymnocypris eckloni. The sequence continues at coordinate 18,520,714 of CM050414.1, forward strand.
AACAGATACCCTTAGCAGGTTTGGGCACTTTTCCATGCTGTCTCTTCCCTCTTTTGTCACCCATTTCAATAGGTAGGACTCAAAGAGGATGTCTGTTAGGATGTCCGTGACAAAGAGTAAATACAGCAATTGTCTTCTGCACAAGAGGCTTTATCGTGTGTGAAACTCTCCAGAGTAAGCTGAGGGAATAAAGGCTTGTTCACTGTGTTGTTGGCTGTTTTAGACAAGTGATTCAAGAAAGTAAGTAACAAACGAAAGAGAAAGAAGTGCAAGCATGTGAGCAAATACAGGTGTCATTTCCTATTTCACTCACTCATCTTTCTTTAGTTTATCCTATATCCCCTCATCTTGTATCCCCCACTGAGCCATCACTTTCCTGATCTCTCCATCTCTCCTAATGAGCAGACTATCTTCTTAACCTTAACGTCTTACAGCTAATTACCATTGGTTTGTCACAGCTTATGCAGATGGAGCTCACTCATTCCCCTCAGGTTCAATATAGCACATCTCACAAACTAGTGTGAAACCAGGCAATGAACCATTTGGTGGATCTTTGATAGACTTTTTCCCAAAAGTTGACCAGATTTAAAATGTTCCACCACAGAGCGGATGCAAAACAAAAATGAGTTATCTTATGACACAAGTACTTACACATTAAAGAGTGTAAAAAAGAAAATGTATTAAAGGTATTTAAAGGGATAGTTCACCCCTAGAAGAAGAAATAAAAAAAAATTGGTAACCAAACAGTGGTCTTTTTCATCTTTCTTCTATGTAAAAAATAGGTTTCTTTTGTTTGTTTTGATTAGTATCAACTTCCACTGTGTGTACCAAAACTGATACATTCCTCAAAATATCTTATTTTATGTTCCTCAGATAGAAAGAAAGCCATACAGATTCGGAACGTAATGAAGGTGAATAAATGACAGAATTAGCATTTTTAGGTTAACTGTCCCTTTACGAACAATTAAGAAAGTACCCATAGTTTTAGAAATACACAATAAACACTTAGTAGCCATAGTCCTAACATATTCCACATGATGAACCCTGGCATTAATTATTGTTTCAGATTTGACAGTGCGACTCTGACTGTGTGTTAGTCAATCTGGGAAATTTCCCTCTGCGATGGCCAAAATCTTGATTTGAAACAATGTGCAGCATCTAACCCCCATAGCTTTAACACGGGAAGTAAGGCCACCCTAAAAGTTCCTCCCAAACAATAGCCAGGAGGGCTGTGCACTGGCCAGATATTTTTATATGTGGAATTAGGACTTCTGTTGATGGAAGGAAATCCAATTGGGCATCATACAGAAGTGGAGAGAAGCCTTAAGAGAGAGACATACCGCAAGAGAGAGAGAGAGAGAGAGAGAGAGAGAGAGAGAGAGAGAGAGAGAGAGAGAGCTCATGTGTGACCTTGACCACCAGCATAAACAGTGGCATCCTGTGATACCGGATTGCATTCACAAACCGGCAGGTAACCAACAGGAGATTCTTAGGTTCAGCTTTGTTTATGAAAAATGAAGGGAAAGCAACACCTTTGCTCTCTTGTGATCTATGCCTTATGTCCACTCCTTATCAACAGAGATAATGACCATGTGTGTGTTTGCGTGTGTGCATGCGTGAGTGTGTGCGTGTGTGCGCGTGTGTGTGTGTGTGACACAAGCTGTTTGTCATTAATTAAAGGAATATTACGGGTTCAGTCAACAGCAATAATTTTCACTTGGTCCTCCTTTTTCTTTTATAGAAAGTCAAATATGGTTACAATGGAAGTCAGTGGGACCAAACTGTAGATGTTAAAATGCTCACTGTTTCAATAGTACTGCCACAAAACATAAATTATATATTTCTAGCATTAAAATATCACTTAACCTTTTCTGTGTAAATGTTAGAGCTGCAAAACTATTAATCGTGATTAATATATACAATATTAATATATGTATATATGCAATATATACATATAGGGCAGCCGTGGCCTAATGGATAGAGAGTCAGACTTGTAATCCAAAGGTCGCCGGTGTTGTGCTGAATTCTGCAACCCTGCCAGATTATGCACCCGCTCATTGAAGTCGCTACCTGATTGCCTAATCTTAACCCCACACCTAATCCTGACCCTCACCCACACCTAACCCTAAACCTACCAATACTAAGGGGTGTATAATCTGGCAGGGTGCAGAAATTGGCAAAACACCGGTTCGAGTCTCAGGTCTGGCAGGAATTGTAGGTGGGGAGAGTGAATAACCAGTGCTGAATGGATCTACAGTGGGTGCTCGTTCCTTCGGTTTCCTCAAGGTGGAGCAGGGCGAAGGAAAGGAGAATCTTGCAAATGCACAAAGACTTCAGTCAGTTAATAGGAGGTTTCTGGGATGGATGAAGTCTGTTTGGGGGGAGTGTGTGAGTGGAGGGAGGGATGGGGTTGGCCTTGGCTGCTCTCGGCAGGGTTTGATCAGCCTGGCTCAGGGCTAATCACACTCGCGTTGATTAACAAGCTGCGCAAACACACGGGGCATGATTGAGCTGCCCGGGTAAAGAAAATAACTGGCAATCTACGAGAAGCCCAGGACACACATGCCTTTCACTCGTCTCTCCTCAACACCAAACAGCCACATACATACACGCACACATCAAAAAGAGCTCGCTCCTTGTTTTAGTTCCTCTCGTCAGAAATCGTTCTGTCATTCCAAATCATTTTTCACCCCCACTGTTTTGCTTTGCTTAAATGTGCAGTGCACAAAGCACTGAGGTAATCACATACTCTCCATAGTCTATCATATGGCTATTCATAGAGGTGCTCCCTCGTGACTTTTTTTTCTCAACTTTGTTGACTGTAACTTGGCTTGTCTAAAGCTTACTGATCACTTTGGGGCAGCGCTCTGTGTACATACACCCACACAGATTTCTACTTAAGAATTGTGTTCAGGTACTTGTGGGGGGTTAAAAAAGAGGGCGCACCTCCACCTCCTCACTCTCCTTCACACACACTTACCCTCCTGCTTTTGCAAGCTGCAAATGAAACCAGATGGACTCATTTATTGCCAATTAGCTCCAACGCTGTAAGTGAAGCCTCACCTATACAATTTAAACTTTTTTATTGAAACCTCCCAGCACCTCTAACACTGCATCTCAATAAGCGAGCCAAACATCTTTATAAAATCCACCTCCCACCAGTGCCGGGAAAGAAAGAGAAATAGACTGGAATCTTTGAGGTTTCTTTCCAGGCAGATTTAAATGTATACAGAAATATATACCATCCATTGGCAAAGATTAAGAAGTCTCGTTTGCTTACTAGGCTGCATTTATTTGATCAAAAGTGCATTGAAAACTAAAATATTATTACCATTTAAAATGATTGTTTTCTATTTTAATATACTTTAAAATGCCATTAATTTCTATGATGGCAACGCTGACTTTTAAGCAGTCATTACTCCAGTCTTAAGTGTCACATGATTCTTCATAAATCATTCTAATATGCTGATTTGCTTAATATTTTTGTGAACATCGTGAAACGTTTTTTAGGATTCTTTGATGAATTTAAAGAGAAATGCTTAGAAATGTTCTGTAACAATGTAAAATAAAAATAAACTAATCTCAAATTAATATTTCATGGCTATGTATTTATTTATCTGATTTAATATCCCTCACATATCTTTATTTGCTTAGTTTTTATTACATATCTAAAAAGTTTATTTTGATTGGATTTATATATACACGTTATAGTTAGGCCTATGTGATTCTGAAATGTATAGAAAGAATACGGGACAGAACTGAAGACTCAAAAGGTCTTTACACAGCTTTACACCCATGTTAGTTAGCCAACAGGAAACGGCTAAAGAGGGGTGAACACATGTCATTAATCCATGGAGCCACACATTTGGAGTTCCCAAGAGGACAATTTCCCATTAACATGTCTTTTAAGTCATTTAGCCAGATGTACACTGTGAACTCCTTACCGGGTTAAAACAAGAATGCTTTATTTTCATTCTTGTGGCATGCTGTTACTCGGTTAATTTGTTAACTGTAATGATGTTAAGGTTGAGGAGCAGACTGTACGTCTTTCTTTCATCTAAAGGCCATCTGTATGCATTCATGCAGCTATAACAGTTGAACTTGGTGGAATAAAGGTCATGGGTTTGATTCCTTGGAAATGCCCAAATTTAGGCTAAATTTATTTATATTAGGTCATTTTTGACATGTTTACTCTGTGGCCTTGCTTCATCTTACATGTGATTTCCTGTTAATCTCACCATCAGTACCAAACTATTTGATGTTCAATGTAATGAATAGGCATCCAATCGCTTTCTATTAATTGTCAGATGAATGGCAGCTGGTTTTACAGACTTTGAGACTGAAACTTTGAGTACCTCACATTCAACTGGCCGAGCAATAAAGTCTCAAATGTTGCACTTGTAAATACAGCCCCTTGCATGTTTGCTTATTAAATATTTGGGCTTGATTGATTATGCATTCAGCTAACAATACATTGTAATAACACATTTCATAACGGTGTGGTCCATTTCCCCACAAAATCAGCATGAAAAATATAAAATCTTTATTTAATTTATTTAATCTTTGCTCTTTAGGTTTCAGTTTTGTGGAATGCTAGCTTCAGTAAGTAGGGAACATTAAATATTCCATATACAATCCAATTAACAATAGGGCCTGAAACCTCATATTAGACACACGCACCTCATGACTTTAATTAAGAGGTCACATAACTCTGACTGACTGTCCCTTTATCAAATAATAAACTTGTTTTTTCTTCGTTCTGAATGTGCCGATGGACATGAACCATTAGCCTCACGTTCCATGTGACTTCTCTCTTCTTTTATTTTTCTCTCCACCATCTCTAAGCAAAGCCATATGTCTGCTGACTTGCTTGTCACACGGCTCATTGGCACACAGCCTCGCCCACCTCCTAACATGTCCTGCCCCCTTTCTGCTCTCCTCCAATCAGTTTGCTTCTAACTCAAAATCACTGTGTGGAGCATTTTAAAGTCATTTTCATTTCATAATCGTTGTCTTCACCATATTTTCATCAATGCTACTCTTTTGTTAGCAAATGTAAGTGCTCAAAGAGAGAATTAAAAGTTTGTTATTATTTACTCATGTGATTTCAAACCTGTGGAACGCAAAAAAAGTATTTAAAAAGATACAACCATTCACTGTTTTTGTTTATATAGGCCAGGCATCCTCAAATCTGTCCCACTTCTGCAGAGTATAGCTCTAACCCTAATCAAACACACCTGAGCATGCTAATCAGAGTCTTCAAGATCATTAAGAATCACAGGTAGGTGATTTTGATCAGGGTTGGTGCTAAACTGTGCAGCAGATTGGCCCTCCAGGGAAAGATTTGAGGAACCCTGATATAGACTAATGAGTCAGCGGAGTCTGAAGTGCAAAAACTGTAAGGGTCCAGTTGCCTGTCACCAGGACAGTACAATTCAAAGCACTTATCTTCAGTGGTGGTCAGTAACGAAGTACAACTACTTCGTTACTGTACTTAAGTACATTTTTCAAGTATCTGTACTTTACTAGAGTAGTTTTATTTTGAGTAACTTTTACTTTTACTTCACTACATTCCAAAGCATAAGATCGTACTTTTTACTTCACTACATTTCATAAAACATATCGTTACTCACGTGATACATCACGTGCTCCGAGACGCAGAAGCGGTGTCTGATTTATGAACAAACTGATTCTTTTCAATGAACCTGTTCAATCGGTTAGCAAATCGCAACAAACGATTCTTTCACGAATGGCAATGATCCGATTGCAGCTGTTCTCGGTCGAAAACTCACTGATTCAAATGATCCGTTTAGAGCGAGTCTTCTTCAGTGAACTGAACTCACAAGTAAAGAACCGTGAGATCTCGTGTGCCGCAGGCGCCGCAACAGCTGCCGCGAAAAGATGTCGAATTTTAGAATTAATTATTGTAACTGAAAATAATATTTAGGTCAAAACTGTCAGTTGTTTGTGAACTAAATCTGCTGTAAAGGTGATCTATTTAAGCCCACTGAAATGCTTGAATGCAGACAGATCAACATCAGTGTCTCTAACGTTATGTTTTAGGTCAAAAACAAAACATTAAAATAACACCGATTAAATAAAATAACTCATGCACGCTCATATTCCCGCTGCTGTAACGTTAGCAGTTTTATTAAAATGGCATTTAGATCTATGTGACGCCTGTTTTATATTGTTTATCAACAGTATACATTTCTATATTGTTTAGATCAACTAGCCGAGTAGACAGATATGAATGTTTATTCATAACCATACTGAAAATAAGTAAATATTGTTAGCTGATGCTAACTGTCTAGCTAACAAGCTTGCTGGTGCTAAATTGAGGAAATGTTTAGATATAAAGTCCAAATATCTTTATTCAGCCACCTGAAAAAATCATTATGAAAATATAATTAGATTTTCCTTAAAATGTTCTTCCTAATTTCAGGCCTAATTCTCATGTCATATATAACTGACGTTCTGCAAAACAACAAGTTCTAAAACACTTTTTTCTTCCTGGTGAAGATTAGATGGTGAAATCTGTTTTCTCTCAGGTACATGGCAGTGTAAGCTTCACAGTGAACATTACTACATCACTCTCATCAATGTAGTCCATATCAACAAAATATATATCTGACTCTATATAGTGGTTATTTTGGGAAAAACCCAGGTATTTTGGGCAGTAGGATTATAAAAATATGTGCTAATATAAAATTAAATAAAGTAGTCTATATAAAATTGCAAAATAAATCTGTCTATCAGTACTTTTTTACTTAAGTACATAAAAAATGTAGTACTTTTGTACTTTCACTCGAGTAAAATTGAAAAAGCAGTACTTTTACTTTTACTGGAGTAATATTTTACTATACGTATCTGTACTTTTACTCAAGTACTTGATCTGTGTACTTTGTCCACCACTGCTTATCTTACGCTGAACTTTTTTACCCCTAAAAGTAGATTTTTGCTAAATATTTCCTGATAGAGTATGGGCAGAAACATTAAACATAAAAAATTACTTACTGGATAAAGAAAACCCAAAAAGAATCCACACACATTCTGTGAGGGAGAACACATTGATGAAGTATTGAAGTTATTTGTGTGCAGGCTGAAGGAAACACAATCAGTTAATTTGTGTGTGTGCTGTTTCAGTGGACTGAAAATGATAAGGAAGAGGTTATTTTCAGTGCTCCTCGTTGAGACTGGCGCTAATTGTCCCTGCAATGCTAATCAGTTCCGCCAATCCCAAGTGGGCCAGAAAGAGAGACCAATTTTCCTGTTACTGATCTCAAGAGGGTGTGTGTGGGTAAAGGTATGTGTGTGAATTTGTGTGTGTGTGTGTGTGTGTGTGTGTGTGTGCGCGTGTGCGTGTATGTGGAGATCAGTAACAGGAAAATTGGTCTCTCTTTCTGGAATCCACAGATTCAAAGAAGTGCAAAAAACCTAAAGAGTTCCCCTGGGAGTCTCAGTATAGGTGCTTGATTAATCTTGTGCTATTGACATCTTTTAAATACAATTTTAAATTAATTAATTCAGGCAGGTGGTGTGATATAAATAACCTTTCACAGACCACAGACCTGGCCAATCGGGGAATCACCTGATCTAAGAAGTGAACTTTTCTGCGGTAGGCTTGAACAGCACATGACCAGATGGACGAGATTATTTATGTTGTGTTTACAGTTTCAGTTAGAGATTTTGCATGGGTGCAAATAACATGAAATACTTTAAATGTGGAAACACCATAGTGGCTATTTCAATCTGGTCAACCAGCTGGATTCTCCCTGGAGGATTTAGCCCGGCGAGTACAATTTATGTCTGACAAACTACAACACATTACATGTGAATATGTGGAGCTACACAACACACCCAGTGGCTACTGCACAGATGGCAGAATCACAATGGAACTAAATCAGGTTTCTGTATTCAGCTTAATGAATTCCTTTGAGTCATGCTAAGATGAAATTGTAGGTCTTGAGTATGTTAACAACGCAATCAACCAACCTAACATTTCAATTAATGTTCTACAAACTATATATAAATATGTAAACACATAAAAAAACATCTTGCTCCATTACTATATCCTCATATTGAATTACTCATAAAAATAACATATAAAAGTTGTTAGAACAGATGGTGGAAATAAGACCTAAAAAGGAGTCATTAACAGACAGGATTTCTTCACTCAAAGCAAAACATAATTCTTAGCGCTGAGGACTATCATTTATGGTTATGAACGGTCACAGTCACTAGTTCACCCATTTAGGGTTAGTGTTTGCTCTTTACCCATTATTTACACTCATATCATTCCATATCTGTATGCATTGTGCATTTCTTTCTTCTGTGTTTTTTGTATCCATTTGTCTTTCACTGTATGGACAAAAACAGTCTTTAAAAAATTCTTGAAAATATATTTTGTGTTTTGCAGAAGAAAGTCAGAAAGGTTTGGAATGACTTGAATTACAGAATTTGCATTTTTAAGTTAACTATCCCTTTAAGGCAGCGTGAAAGTGAGGCTCTGCTTTAAGTGGAGATCATTTACATTTCATAATATGTGGCGTAACAGCTCAAAAGTATATTCATAGAAGCAGGGTATATAACAGGTGATGTGATTTCAGCAGGACATTTAAAAGTGTGACGTCTGACCAGCCTTTCCTGCCAACAGTAGCCTTTTCTGGATGAGGAGTGCTGTGGAGACGTGAGAGGGGTGGAGGGCTGGAGGGGGTGTCAGCAGCCTTAATCAACAAATGACTGTAACTATTGTCAGCTCCTGCCCCCCTCATTAAAACATTCCCCAAACTGCCCACGTTGCCCGTAAAGTCCCCTCTTTATTTTTAGGTGTCTAATTAGGGGCCTTTGGCTTAGGCTTCTCACACTCTGTGTCGACTTTAAAGGGGTAATTAGGAAGATTATGTCTAGGCTGCTGTGAGAGTTTAGGGAAAACAGACCAAATGGGTGGATGGATCAGGCTGGAAGTTTGGAGAAGAGCATAAGGTTGCGTTCCTATTCGGAACCATCTTGGCATTGTGAGGCTGGCAAGACAAACATGTCCCACAAACCAGACCCAAAAGACAAGCTATGAATAACCACGTTTTCCATTACAGTTCTTGAAATTGAAGAAGCAAACACTCTTGTGTAAATATTCTGTATGATAAATTCCTTTTGTATAAGTCATAGATATGTAAAGTGAATTTACTAAATAAAATAAATGTAAATCAGGGCTAATTTAATAAATCCAATATATAAAAAAAAAAAAAAAAGATCATATTTTTGGAATTGATGGCTTAGTACATTCAGTTACCATTAAGCGTTGGGTTCATCAGTTTGTTTGTGTAAAGACTGGTATGGATGTTGATTTATGCAACGGTTCTTTTTATTTAATCTCATTTACACTCCTCCAAAACAATACACCACTTCCATTTTGTTCATTATTTCTCAGACTAAGTTTGAGAGGAATCTATATTTACTGTTTTTTAATAATATATTCATGCATTTTAATTTATTTATTTAAAAGCGAGTCAAATCAATATTGAACATTATGCAAATAATAAATGATATCCAGTATAATATTATTTCAAATTAATGCATCTTCTGTTTGGTGTCAGTGAATGGCACGTGAGCCTTTCTGATGGCACTGTAAGGGAACATAATACAATAAAGCTTTGGAAAAACTGTGAAATGTGATATTGAAAGTGTAATTAGCAAATCCAGTAGAAATTCCTAGCTTGCCTTAAAAACAGCATGCATGCTGTTTTCAAATACCCAGATAAAAATTCCTAGCAATTTCCTTTAAATTCCCACAGGGATGTCTGCAGAAGCACTCAATACAAATGTATACATGGCCCTTTTTAGGAGACAGCTGAGTCAGGCTAAGATTTGGTGCAAAATCAGAGGTCCATTTTATTTCTAGCTCTAGTCCTTAGAGAGTGAAATTATACATTATAAATAAAAGCAATTTCTTGCTTTAGCATAGAGGGAATATTTACAGAGACAGAAAGAAAAACAGAGGGCGAGTGGGGAGGGTGGCACTGGACCAGCATGGTGTAATGGAGGTGGAAGTGTCTTTAATTACACATGTGGCTCTGTGACTGTGCAAGTGTGAGGTGAGTGAATCTGCTTGAGAGAGATAGGGACACAAAGTCAGAAAAGTATAAACCATAACAGAAAATATATGCATCGCTAATCATAAACATCTAAAAAAACAAAGAATCTATAGAAAGAGAAACAAAATGATTCTGTATGTAGACAGAAAAGAAAGAGGAAGCAGAAAAACAGGGAGGGGGGAAGAGAGAGGAGTGCTGCTTGGTGTGGGCCCCGTGCTGTAAATTGCATCTGTTCCTAATTAGGGAGTGCTAATGAAGGCCCGTGTTCGTCCCGGTCCCACTGAGAGACGGGCTGGCTCACAGCCTTCATCACAGAGCAACTAAAAATGCAAGCGAGAGCGACTTTAATATCATTCGGTTACTTAACACAGTACCAGTTTTATTCTAAACAAAAGACTGAAAGGAAATACGACGTTAAACTGCAGACAAATTCATCTATTTGGATGCAGATTTGTATAGAACTACTCGGTGATGGTGTTTTGTGTCTTTTTAGGCTTACACACTTGGCTGTGTAAGTGTGTGCGTGCACGTTTGTAAGCAGCAGGCGTAATTAGCAGGGATTTCTCAGATAACGAGTTTTTCCTCCAGCAGCAGGGGACAAAGTAAGGTCAGGCTGAGTCGGACATTCCCACACCCTGCAGTGAATACAGGTGGCCTTCCTCTTCACCACACCCTCCATGGCACACACACGCTCACTCGTTTTTTTGACCACAAGCTCGTTGCTATCATAAATTCACCATTCCAGAAGGCAAAGTCCATTCCAGTCTTTCAAATACTTTAAACCCGAACAGTGAAATTAGCTAAATTAAATGAGTTTATTTTACTCAAATGTTACTGAACGTTTATTGTAATTAACACTCTCTTGAAAGGGTACAAAAGCTGTCACTGTGGTGTTCGAAAGGTACAAATATGTACCTTGAAGTACTCTTACGCACTGTTTAGGGGTAAACAATGTATGAAGGTGTACCTTTTGAAAGTGTACCGTCCCAGGGACAGCTTTTGTTTTCTGATAGTGAATGCAAAAAAGTTATGTGAGCTCAATAATTGATATAGTACTGAATAAGTTGCATCAGATTTCCAGTTAGGGTTAGGGTTTGTATTTTTGCATAAGATCATTGCAGAGAGAGATATATTGATAAGTTACTGTCTATGGAGGGTCTGAATTTCTCAGAAACCTCTCAGATTTCATCAAAAATATCTTAATTTGTGTTCTGAAGATGAACGAAGGTCGTATGTATTTGGAACGACATGAGGGTGAGTAATTAACAACAAAACATTTCTTTTTATCATGCTTGTGTAGTAAAAATCGAAATAACAATGTATAGTCGCATTTAAAGTGAAAGTTAAGTTTGAGCAAGTATGGTGACCCATACTCAGAATTTGTGCTCTGCATTTAACCCAACCAAATGCACAAACACAGTAGTAAACACACACAGTGTGGAGCCATATTGGGGGAGAAGTTGGCGGTTTGGCAACTTGCTCAATGGTCTCACCTCAGCTGTGTTTTGAAGGTGGAAGAGAGCACTGGTTCGTCACTACCCCCTCCTACAATCCCCGTTCGTAACTGAGACTCGAACCCACAACCTTCGGGTTACAAGTCCGACTCGCTAATCACAACTGCCTCCATTACCATTGCTAAGGGAAATTTTGTGAGCGAATTCCAGTCATTTAAATAGGAATCTGTGGAATTAGTTTCACATGAGGCCAAAAGATTTCCCCACACAGGTTTCACTCATTTTCAAGCTTGTTGTGTAGACCGACAGAAAGCTGCTTGGTTTGAAATTGACTTCGATGTGAGCTGTACATCATACATTCATAATCTCTACGCTATTGACAATAAATGATGGATATTTTTTGGTTGCAAAATTTGACCGCACACTTAATCTATGAGTTTGAACTGATGTAGCTGATTACCTCAAATGTTTTGATTTCTGCGAACTTATTAGGGTTTACAGTAAAGCTTAGAAAAAACATCAGGAAGTGGTCTGGAAAGAGTCAGTACTCCCTGACTAGAAACACCATTTGACCAGAGGATGGAATGCAACCAATGTGTACAGCTATTGGTGTGGCCCTCTCACAGTCCGCAGTAAAGGTATTCAACTTACACAAAAGGAACAGCTTGTGTGCTTCCCCTCCCAATTACTGACCCTGACAGGGGTAAACATAACTCCCCTCCAATCTCTCCTACATCTCCAACCACCCAGGCCAAGCTGCGGCCCTTTGATCAGCCTGGAGCTCATTAATGCTCTTATCTGCTTTAATTAGCTCCCAGGGTCACGGCGGCCCCTCTAAAGCCGACCCTAGACCAGCTGTTCAAGAACTCAGATCAGCATGCCACGGAGAGCGGATTTGGGTGGAAGTTCCTTCCAAAAGCGGATACAGGATCAGTTTTTCTGGCTGCAAGTTCAATCGTGAAGCTTTATTCGTTTGGAAGTGGAACAGGACCTGGATCAGTAGCGTTTGATTTTTCACTAGTCATTACTTTAGATCTGACAGGGTCAAATGTAATTCCATGTACCTTATTTATGTTTTAATATGTCTGCATTTGTGTAAAGCATGACAAAATCCTCATTAAGGAGTTATTTGGAAGCTTAGCTCCAGATTAGGTCATCCCACCCAATGTTAATCATCGGCCAAGAGGGTCAAGTTTCATGAGACGTCTCATAATGAGGTCCATTGATTATAAAAGCTTACAAAGTTACTCAAGTGTTCAGCTGTGCTGCTGGAACGGAGGACAAACATTTGTGTCATTTAAAACGTGTTGTGTTCACGCATACATGTACACAAGCAGGTGTCGGTCCATTGTTGTATAAACTAGCACACAGCATGTCTCCACTGTACTCACAAGAGAGGAGAATAGTGCATCAAAACCAAAGCAATTAATCCACAGCACGCTCTCCTGCTGCTCTGTAGGACAAACTGCCTTTGAGGCAACTGAAGGTAACCCAGACAATTAACTAGAGGGATCAGGTCTGGACAGGGCCCTCAGAGACACAAGGAACTGACTACACGGAGTGTTCTGAAAGTTTTTAGTATGATCATTGTTGTTATGAAGTACATTTTGAGCTATGTACAGTACAAATTGTGAAATATTATTATTACAATTTAAACAAAGTGTTCTCTCATGATCTTTCAGAAATCATTCCAATACTGATTTGGGACTCAAGAAACATTTCTTATTATTATCATTGTTGAAAACAATTGTGCTGCTTAATATTTTGATAAATATTTTGTGCATTTGCTGGATAAAAGTATTAATTTCTTTAAAAAGACAAAATCCCACGAATGACAAGTCTGTTTAAACTAAAAAGTCTAATTAAATCAACTACAGAATGAATTTAATCCATTGTTAGTACGTACTGATATTTGTGTTGTTATGTTACTGCTAGAAATGATGTCACTTCCTGGAAGATGATGTCATGAAATGGCTTGTATAAGGAATTTATTATACAAAAGACTAACAAGGAGAGGATAGGAAAGCCAATACAATTATTACTAAAGAAAACAATTAATAAAATTATATATTTTGTTTAAAACATTTTGATTTCCTTGTTGAAAAATTCAGAAAAAAATGGTATATTGTACAAAAAATGCCTTTTTTATTTTGAAGTCTAATGCACCAAGGTTAAGATATTCTCAAATCAAATTATTTGTTTAAAATTCACTTTCAGTGTTCAATTACATTCTGTTTGACGGAAAACAATTCCCCAAATTATGTTGGGAAAAAGTGCAAAAATTATTCAGACTTGATGATGAACACCAGCAGTTTTAGCAGTTACTTGGGTTTTCTGTCTGTTTAGTTGAGTCTGTTTATGGTGATTCAAAATTGTTTTTCACTTCTATTGCGACATGTAACATTTCTTGTACATATTCAGTATATGAGCAAGAGAGACAGAGCAGAAGCCACACAAGTGTTCAAATATGCCCACACATACCACTGAGGTGAGTTTACACATTGCTCCTGGCATCTGCAAGCACCTGTAACTTTGTGATAGTGTATCGATAATGATTCATTTCATTAACAGCATACGTGTCAGATACTCAAATGTGTGCATGCAGCATGTGCACAAAGTTATTCGTGGAAGTGAAGGTGGGTTGTTAAAAAAACGAAACGAAGACCCTCGATGTTGCTAATTCATTTACAGATTTAATTAGATGGATGGAGCCCCTCGCAGTTATTAAAACAGAGGGGAGAAAATGTTGCCAGCACCACAGCACTTTTTAATTATGACTCCAGATCCCTGCTTGCTGACGTCTGGGGAACTGCTTAATTAAAATCCTCATTATTTTACTTTTAATTAGTTCCCCCCTCTTTTGTTTCCTCTCACCATATGGCCATGTTCCATGGTCAAATCAACTTAATTGAGCTAATTAAGCTGATCAGTTTAATTATTCAAAGTCTTCTGATTGGATGGAATTGCTGTCCAACATCCGTGCACCCCCCCGCCATCCCCTAATGAAGCATTTTAGTCATTCTCTTCTCCTTTCTTGCAACTGGCTGTCTTCTTCTTCTGTCTCCATCTCCATCTGAAGTAATGCTCAGATCCCACTCATTTATTTATCATTGACGTACTAACTACGTCCAGTGACCTCACACCTGCTGCTGCTTGGACAACAGTGTCTACTGAGCCTATTTCCGTGTCCCTGGGGTGCTTTACTGCCATATAAATCCCTTTGTAGTAAGATGAGCTGACAACCAAAAATGTGTGTGTGTAGAACTTTTCATTACTTGATGGGACACACTTAGTGTTGTAAAAATGCAAGTGTTTGCATAGCTTTATTTTAATTTTAAATAATTAGCATTTTAAAATGGACTTCTAAAAGTCTGTTTAGTATTCCCTATAAAGGATGACACAATCACATTTTGGTGCTTCTAATTAAGTGATAAAAATCAGTTCCAAATGTTGTACAAAATAAATATCACCACTAATCTTTACACCAATAAAACAGTCAAAGCTTTGTTTTTTAATCTAATTAGCCTATTACATGAATATTTAGCTTACACTGGAAAGGTTTCCATGTCCTTTCGTAAGATCTCGGGAAAAAGTCTCACAATTTATTTCCATAACATGACGCATGATGGGATACACTAAACCTGGAATAGCGCTCCGGAGCGGTATTTGAGTTTTTAAGACCTGGGACAGTCTTGCACACTTACTTCCTGTCTCACACACGCTCTCTCAAATGGCCAAGACTGCAAGTGTGGGTATTTGGACAAGCGGACAGACATTTTACTTGTGGAAGGAATCCAGGCATCTAAAACGCTTAACCTGAAAAACATGTTGCTTATTAATGTAGTGATATTAATTATTATTATTAATAAATGCAGTATGCATCTTGATGATGTATAGGCCTACTACAGGCAAACACAAGTTTTCTCAATTTTTTGTTTTAAATGTGATGTAATGCATTAAGTCACATTGAAGGACTAAATTCAGTAAACAGCCTATTAATAAAGCATACTATGAACAAATGAGTCGATAAACCGATAATATAAATGCATAACACAAAATGTCACGGTAAATTAAACTAAAATGCCATTGCATGTTTTGTATTTGTATTCTTGGCTGTGCATCTGCTTGCCTATCATCAATAAGGTGTATACCGAATGTGATCTTTTAATAACGATAGCCTATAATATTTAATATTCTAATGTTAAGCATTTTAGAATGTCCCAAGGACTGGTTGCACCTGGTTAAAACATGGTGTATCTATGTTTCTTCTGGAGCATTTACTGTACAATGTTTTCGAAGATGCTGCTGAACAAACAGCATTCGACTTTCTAAACTGATTGTAAAGTTTCATTACCCGTCTTCAGTCACTCTTTCCCGTCTCTCTTTCTCTCCAGTATGCTGTTTGGCACTCTTCTTCACTACCACTGAAGCCAAACAGCTGTGGAGTTTATAATGCTGGCAGCTTAAAAACAGAGCAGAGTCAAGTAAGCAGGCCTGACCATGGCCATATATATCACAGACAGGCAACAGCATCTGACTCCACGGGCTTCTGAAACAAAAGATAGGTCAAATGCACTGAAGTAACATAGGCAGGGTATTAAACCAAAATACTTCTCCTATGACTTATACTAAATGACAGAGCATTGGATTAGATTTTCAGATTTCTGTGCCTTTGTGGGACATCTCAGAGTTATTAGAGTTAGTTACTGTAGCTGTGGTTAGCACACACTCAATGACACAGGGGCATTATAATGGACCTCTAACAATATGGCAGTGCTCTCATCCTCTGAGCTGTTACTAAATATGAAAGCCTGTTTCTGCCACATAATTTTTTTTTTAAGTTATCATCACTTTTTATAATACAATTCAGACATTGCATCTCACAATTTTGTGTTTATATCTTGCAAATCTGAGTTTAACTTGGAGTTGTGAGATTTGTCACGGTTAAAAATGTAATTACTTACATTTAAAAATATATTTTTTCATCCCATTCCAGAAACAACATTTCATAGCTATAATAGATAATATATATATATATATATATATATACATATATAAACCGATTCCCAAAATGTATCTTTTTCTATATTTATGTATTTAGGTGATGCATTTATCAAAAAGGATTTCCATTACATTCAATGTTACATTTATTCAGTTCTGAACCTTTATTGTCACAGATGTCTAAATAGTTTTAGGAACAACGTCACAAACTTGACACAGAGTGATACATAATCTTTCATATAGGCTTTGTTTAGGTTGTAGGTTATCACAGGGTGGTTGACCATTGACTTGTAGAAGCCATACCGGCCTATTGCTGTGATTTGATAGCTGATGCTGTTAAAGAGTAATGTAGACGTCTAGGCCTGTGCCTCCCTGTGTCTGATAAAAAAAATACCCCTTCTTCATCTGTTCTGCTTTTCCCCCATCTTCACACAACATGAGGTGAGGAAACAATGTAATTACACCAATTTGCATGTGTTAATTGGATTAATTAGTGAATTGAAGAAAGAAGGGGGGAAAGACTACATGCCTGTCCTCACAGACAAGGGCTTCTGGATATCAGTGCACTTAAAAATAAAGTTTCTCCTTCCTTTGCAAGTTGGCAAAATCTCGTGGTAGAGCTCTGATTTGAGAAACCGTTAATTAGCTTTTGAATATGTCAGACTAATTAGAAATGCACAGTTGAAGCATGATTCATTTGAATGCAAAGAGCTACTCGAATGGCCAAGGGAGTTTTTATTTTATTTTTGAGATTTGCTATACCCTCCTCTCACTTATCAAGATTTGGAGATAATTGCAATTAAGATAATTTACATAAGTTAATTAATTTATTTTCTACTTTCTTTAATGATCTCAGGCCACAGAATATTTATGAAGCACCGAATCGAAAGTACATGGACTCAATATGTCAAGATGCATGGGACGCCGGATTGGCTTTATGAGAACCTCCAAATGATTTGAGTTGGTTAAATGGTACGACACCGAAGTAACCATCTGTCTGCAAATACATAATACTGTAAACATTCACCATCATGTGTTTGCCACACAGCAGCTTTCATTTCAAGGGTTTTCCTGATTTATGTTTGCACTGATAGTGATATCTGAATTTATTTGTAAAAAAAAAAAATACCCAAAATGTGATATTTGACATTAAAACCGGTAATGATTAGATTTTAGCATAATTATATTATTCTGTCAACAAAATGTGATAAATATTAAGTGTTTTGCACGGTGATGACTGATGACGTAAAAAAACTGATGACGACTCTGCCCAATAACTATCTACTTCAAATTACTAAACATTTCCTAATATAAATTTGGGTTCACATACTGTTCCTGTGGCTCAGTGGTAGAGCATTGCGTTAGCAGTGCAAAGGTTGTGGGTTCGATTCCCAGGGAACACACATACTGACAAATGTATATCCTGAATGCACTGTAAGTCACTTTGGGTAAAAGCGTCTGCTAAATGTATATAAAGGAAAAAGTTATAGTTTGAAATTGGTTTTTTTTTTTCAGTGTGACCTAACCCGCACTTTTAAGATTCCACAAAACACACATAGAATTCTTCAATGTGAAAAGTGACAGCTGGCTTTTACACCCCCTTCCCAACACACACACACACAAACAGCCATAATGAGGGATGTTTGGCTTCCATTTTTCTCATAAGAGACGCAAGGAAAAACATTTATTGATCGTAAAAGTAAATTGGAAAGGAGCACCTTGTGATTGTAGGCAAAAGGTAGCTTGAAAAAAAAGAGATGGTTTTAATTAGCTAATTAAATAAACAAGATATGGGAGAGTTTAATGCCAAAAGCAATTACCAAAAATGCCAAAATGAGAAAACTTCCCAAACCTCAGCAAATCAGATCTGAAAAAGGCAGATTTTGAAGAAGTAAATTTAATCTTGAGGATAGCCGGATGAAAGAAAAGGGTGGATATATATCATTTCTTTCTGTAGGGACATTCACAAAGATGCACAAGACCTCCCTTTAGCAAGACCCACAGATTGAAATCCCGGCAGGAGAAGGAAAAAGTGCCAGCTCAAATGCCTTTCATTACTCTCAATAACGATGCAGACGCAAGAGTTTGTGTTGAAATCTGGAGGTAATTAACCATGTTTTTGGCCAAGGACTATTGGAGAGCCTTCTCGACGTCCAATGAGTGTCCAACACACCAAGCCAAAACCATTAAATGTTGATGTACACTGAGCAGAGATGTCAAGACTGTATTTGTGATGATTATAGTTATTTATTTATTTTACAGATATCTTATTTTTGAATGCTCCTCCGTTGAAACAGAGGACACAAGGAAACAGATCGACCATTGAACACGATACAACAGCACATGGAATATGTACAATTTTACTCTCCATCTCTCTCACTCTCCCAAAAGACTTGGCAGACACTGAATAGCAGTCTCTA
Organism: Gymnocypris eckloni scoliostomus; assembly: GCA_027564155.1. Classification (NCBI taxonomy): domain Eukaryota; kingdom Metazoa; phylum Chordata; class Actinopteri; order Cypriniformes; family Cyprinidae; genus Gymnocypris; species Gymnocypris eckloni. Next base: position 18,539,683 of record CM050414.1, read on the forward strand.
TTAGAGAATATGCATACAGACATATAATTTATTCTACCAAACCATGGGGAAAAAAACATGCTGTTTCCTCTGGAGACTATGACTCTTTCAAAAAGAGCACTTCATTCATCATAAACTCAAGTAGACAAAACAATACATCTTCACGTGTCTGTACTGTGCATGTGTATAATTACTTGCTAATAAGAAGTAAATGACAGGAGAAAAAACTGGACATACAAATGTTTTTAGGCACCAAAGATGACAGAACGTTTTCAAAAAAGATAAAATTACACAAAGTGAAAAGGGCCTGTAAGCAAAAGTCAACCACCACTGAAACAAAACTGTGTTTTAACAGTCTTTAGATCTATAAGGATGTTATTTTGTGGGCAAGAAGTGATATCTTTCATAATCCATAGACCCATGCAGTCCAAATGTCATTTCTTGAGAAACTTCTCAAAATGGAACAAAATCACCCCAGTTTAAATTGGCTGCTCTTTAATAGAGTCTAAGGCTTTCAGGGTCAGGCCATCCCAGCCATATTTCTTCAATTTGAATATGCTTCTCTCGTTGGGGGTGATTGTCTCGAAAGTGACCCACAGTATTTGCGTAGTTCTGAATTCTTCTTCTAAGGTGGCTGGATGCACGAAAGTAAAGTGGAAGTCTTGGGTGTGGGTGGACATTCACAATGATAGATTGAGGGGAAGATGTGAGGAAAAATATGAAGAGAAGGCACGCCGCAAATTATAAATCCATGTTTTCTCAGCACACCTGAGTAAAAAGATCAAATAGCCAATCAGTTTATTTTCTAAATAGGAAAAATAATGCAGTATAGCAGTCTCTCTTCGGTTTTTATCTTATGTTTTTCTATCATCTGGTCCAAATTAACATTTACCACATTTGTTAAAATTACAGCTTTAAATGCAAGTTGAGGGATATCATTGACACTCATAGGTTTGCAAACAGATTTCATCAATTCGCAGTAGGGCTGCAGCGATTCGTCGACGTCATCGATTACGTCGATTATAAAAACACGTCGATTAGCATGAAGGGCATCGATGCATCGCAAGAAAATAATAAATAGATTAATCGAAAATAATCGATAGATTTGTTGACGAATCGAAATATAATCGATAGATTAGTCGACAATAAAAATAATCGTTAGCTGCAGCCCTAATTCGCAGAGTTTATATCATACCTTTTGGTCGGGTAGGAGGGTGTTGCTCTGCAGGGGGGTCAGGTGACTACTGAGCAAAGCTCCACCTGGTCGGTCATGTTCACAAAAGATGGTGCCGTTGACGTAGTGAAATCGGTCACCAGGCACCAAGCGATTTCGACATGTGGCACAAGTGAAACACTATGAAGAGAAGAAAAACAAAGCAAAGGGTCATTTCATTGGACATCTGGTGAGCCATTTAATAAATGTCTTCAACTAAACTAAAAAACGATTCAAGTTCAGACGAAATGGAAATAGTAACATCTTTTGTATTTGTAGATATGAGACAGAAAGCCCTGTATATAAATAGTCCCATATGTAAAGTCTTATAGATAAATAGTTTTCCACTATTAGAAGAAATGGGGAGAAAAAAGGGGACCAGAGAGACTACATATATAATACATTTGCATTGTTTTAAAAAATTACACTCCAAGCTCACATTTCTTCAGATACTCACAAATTAGAAATTTGGTCAGGATGTAGTTACCAATTTTGCAAACATGGACCACTGGGAAACCAAACCGATCCACTCAGCTTAATCAGGGAATGGTTTCCTTTTCCAATCAAATATTATTAAGACAGGTTGACACCTACACCACTATAATTAAGAAGGAATGTGTGGCACAGTTGGGAAAACGGTTAGTTGATGAGTTTCGGTAGGCGTCTCTTGAGACTATCCTGCTATCTGTGTTCAGTAAATGCAAGACTTCAGCTGACAATTCAGGAGAAATATATTTCCTCAAAAAGAGGCTACTTCAAGTCTTTGCAGCTGTTTCCATTCCAACCAAATAATGTAAAGTATAAACACATACGTTAATATGAAAATCCCTATAATTCTCACATTGGAGATATGGGATGTGGGTCCAAGTAATTGTTTTGCAAGATTTATAAATTTCAGTCTTTCAGCTTTTCCAGTCTTAAGGGAGTTGCAATACAACACACAAAAAAGCAGTAAAATTTCATAAATCTAAATATGAAGCATTGACTCATGTTGAGCAATTCCTGTTGTCAAAGGGAATTCGGTAATTGCAATATACAAAAACAAATTCCCTCATGTTTGGGATTGGTTCATGAATTGTAACCGTACAACATTCGATGTTGAGAACTTTGGTCTATGACCTATCTTGTGTGACAGATAGGTTTGGCTGATCTTTTCTCAGATTCAACAGTGAAAATCCACAACACATCAAATCAAACTGCGTTTTTTGAAGCTAGTCACGCTACTGAGTTTTGCCAATGTGGGGCAGCACAACAATTTTGTGTCTAGGCAGCAGCTCAGTCCGATCACAAAGGTCTACTGCAGAGGTGGAAAGTAACGAATTACATTTACTCGCGTTACTGTAATTGAGTAGCTTTTTTGTGTACTTGTACTTTTTTAAGTAATATTTTTTATCTGTAATTTTACTTTTACTTAAGTATATTTTGTGGGAAGTATTGTACTTCGCTACATTTTAAAACTCATTCGTTACTGAGTAAAACAAAATTGCTCCGTGGAAACAACTGCAGCAAATAATGGGCAGAAGAAGAAACTGGCGCTAAAATCACAAGAAAGATGCAGACGAACAAGACAGGCGTTATAGTGCAGACCCAGCTGAAGACCAAACCCCGTCGTACTCTGCTGAAGTTGAACTCGAAGGAAATGAAGTGAACCCCTGGCCATATTCATGCTCTATTATGCAGTGTTAGCTGTGTTTGCCTCAGGAGACCGAACTAGCAGCGTATAACATCTCGACATCGCCCTTCGCAAGCATGTGGAGATAAGGTAAATACTTGCATCGTTGCATTGGTGGTTAAAATTAAGCTTTAACAGTTTAACAAACGTTTTGCACAAATGAGCCAAAAAGACAGTGGTGCAGGGTGTGCAATATCGTCTGAGATAATATAGTAATTGTTGTTTTAACGATGTGCGATTTGACATTATCAGTATTTTGCCAAAAACCAAACAAATCACTCTAAACAGTGTGCCGTGAAATCTAATAACGTTAGATTAGACTAATCCTGCATCTGAGTGCTTTCTTTCACTGCGTGATTCAGTCTGTTAAAATGCGTTTAGAATGATCACAAAATTGAAGATATAGAAGCAGAAAATGTATATATTTATATAATTTAATATAGTAAGTCGACATCACATGAAGAATGCCGTTTTTCTCAAAAAATCACCATGATTACATAGGCCTGTAGTTTTTCTTTTTACACAGTTAAAAAACAAGTTAATTAAGAGACTTACGTTTTAGACACATTGCCTGTTTTTGCTCTATTTCGACAACAAAAATAATTCCAAACACAGTTTTATGCCTCTGACTCTGAGCAATGACGTGTTTCATTCCTTGAATTAACCGTTTAAATGATTCTGTTCAATCGCAATGACTCACTTATCAGTGACTTGCTGACACCTACTGGTGGTTCTAATTTAACATTTAAAGTATCTTTTGATTTATTTATTTTTAATTTCAAATGACTATTTAACATTTGTGACCCTGGCATGGAGCACAAAACCAGTCTTAAGTCACTGGGGTATATTTGTAGCAATAGCCAACAATACATTGTATGGGTTAAAATTATAAATTTTTCTTTTATGCCAAAAATCATTAGCATATTAAGTAAAGATCATGTTCCATTAATGTATTTAGTAAATTTCCTACTGTAAATATATCAAAACTAAGAGCTTAATTTGAACAACTTTAAAGGAGATTTTCTCAATATTTGGATTGTTTGCACCCTCAGATTCCAGATTTTCAAATATTGTCCGATCATAACAAACAATACATCAATGGAAATATGATTTATTCAGCTTTCAGATGATGTATAAATCGCAATTTAGGAAATTGGTTTTCTGGTTCAGGGTCACATTTTATGTCTTATTTATCAAAACATTATTTCTGCATTTGTAACTGCAGGCTAAATGCATTCATGTCAGTGTGTAATACATCTATGCCACTTCAGATGAAGCTTCTGCGTTTCCTCTGCATTGCAAAGATTAATTTTGTTGATACTGATTTAATTTGCCTGGTAACAGCCCAAATGTCTTATTATTCTAATTAACCGATTCATTTAATTAAAAACACCTAGTTTGAGATTTATAGGCCTATCCCAGGTGTGTCAGACTCAGTTCCTGGAGAGCCACAGCCCTAAAGAGTTTAGTTCCAACCCTGCTCCAACACACTTACCATGTAGTTTTCAAATAAGCCTAAATGATTAGTTTAGCTGTATCAGATGTGTTTAATTAGAGTAATATCTACACTGTGTAGGGCTGTGGCCCTCCAGGTACTGAGTTTGACATCTTTGGTCTATCCCATTTTTCCTCCCTCCCATTGTTAAATGTAACTAAGTACTTTTACTCAGAGTAAATTTTAAATGAGCTACTTTTTACTTTTACTTGAGTAGATTTTTAGACTGGTACTTTTACTTGTACTTAAGTAAAATTTCAGTAATGTAATGGTACTTTTACTTGAGTACAATATTTTTGTACTCTTTCCACCTCTGGTCTACTGTAAATAACTGAAGTTAGAGTCTATGACAAATTGCTATCTGTCCATTGCGTATAAAATATTAGTACAATAAACAGTGTATCACTGCTGTGTATAATGAAAATTAATGACAACATTCTGGTCTTTATACTGTTTTTTTCTACTAATTTGTTGTTCATTAAAGCTACAATGCAACACAAGTAGCAACATATATTTTCTTCTGACGTACATCTGTTTGACAAAAATAAAAAGTGTTGATCTGGGACTTGGTTCTATTCATCAGTAAATGTGAGCTTGCAGTCATTGTAAGAAAGGAGTGGGGTTTAAGTGGACAAAATATTTGGATAAGTCTACCATAAGTCGTTCCACTGTATTTTGTCAAATAAAATGTTGAGCTAAAAAAAAAGAAAAGAAACCTATGGACAGATAGTTCATTAATACTTTTATTTAATACTGACAATGCGTGAGTGTTTGCTAACGGGGCTATGGCTCACCTTTAGATGGTAGACGTTACCCTGGGCCCTCATCACCATCTCGCTGGCAGGGATAGACTGTCCACATGCACTTTACCAGCGACAACGGTGTAGTAGTTCTAAAGCCATGGTGAAAGTTTGAGTAAAGCATGCTAACTGTTTTGCCTTTGGCTGCACAGACGAGCACAGAACACTATTCAGTCCCAGCCTCAGACGAGACAAGAGAGCAGTGGCTTTATTGATTTATTTACTGTATGCTGCTGCCACACAGATCTAAAATAATCCTGTTATTTATTTCCCAGCTGTTTCCCTTCACAGAAATAACTGACTGCTTTTGTAACTTGTGTGTTTTAAAGTAAACTTGTCTGTGAATGAGAACTTAGTTTACTCACATGCTGTGACAGCCACTTTCTGTCCATGTGCTTTGGATGTGTGCACTCAGAAAACCGTATATCAGAAGTTTAAACTAATATGGTATAAAACGCATGATTTCAGTGCAATAAACATGATAATCAGAACCAAAACAGATGTTTTTATGCGCTCTATTCTGGAAAGGGGTGGGAACAGCAGCTTGTTTGTATTTAAAGAAACAGGCACGAAAATCCGAGTGTTTCCGCTTCCACTCAAAATAGGCATTTTCAAAATAATATAATAAATTATCTGTGGGGTATTTTGAGCTGAAACTTCAGACACATTCTGTGGACACCAGATACTCATATTACTTATATATGTCTCCTTTAAATTAATTTATTTTGCCAAGACTAATAAATTAGCTATTTGGCAAAACCTAAAAAAAAATCCTCTGCAACATTTTTTTCCTATTGTGTTGTAGGCTGAATTTTAGCCTTAACTAATTGTATCCTAACAAGAAGATAAAAAAATTTGTCTCTGTGACACTTTTTGTCCTACTGTGTTCAAGACTCTTGACAAGACGAATAAAATAACAAATACAATTCGTTCATGAATGAATCAATGAACCGTTTAAATGATTTGGTTCAGTCGCAACGACTCACTTGTTAACCGTGACGTGCTGCCACCTGCTGGCGATTTAATTTAACATTTAAAGTCTATTTTCATTTTTTAAATAATTGTAAATATCAGTATTCATGTTTTGAACGTCAAATGATGCATTTTTAACTGGTTAAAGCACCCCATGTCCCTCTGAGCTGCATTAAACAGTGTGTGAACACATCTTCAGATGCAACTTCTGCAAAGATTAATTGTGATGATACTGGTTTCATTTGTTTGGTAACAGCCTAAAAGTTAATTGACTGGTTAAATGTAACAATTTGACTCAAAAGATGTACACTTTTAGAAAAAAAAAAGTGTTAAAATCTATTTAAACTTAAATGAAAAGATTAATTAATCACTGATGTGAACTGAGCACACAGAATATGAATATAAAAAATTGCAGCTGCCCACGGTGGTCAGTTATCAGCACAATAACACACTCTGCAAAATATCGTCTAATTATAGTTATCGAAAAAATCCCAAATAATATCGAGATATCTTTTTTTTCCAATATCGCACACCCCTAGGCGAGACAGACAAGACAATGCGGAAGAGTTTCAAAACCAAATGTAAAAGCGCCTGTTTTAAAAATATTTAGATTTTGAAAAGCTTGTTGACTTCTGCCATTAATCAGGGGTGCCCAAACTTTTTGTGTGCAGTTTTTGTGTGTCTACTTTTCAAATGAGAAACTCACCAAGATCTACCAAGTGAAAAGTAAATAAAGGTGTTCCTGTGTGGCTCAGTGGTAGAGCATTGTGTTAGCAGCGCAAAGGTTCCCTGGGTTTGATTCCCAGGGAACACACATACTGACAATACAAAATGTATAGCCTGAATGCACTGTAAGTCGCTTTGGATAAAAGCGTCTGCTAAATGCATAAATGTAAATGTAAAGGATAAAATACATATTAAATAAATAATTAAAAAGGCTTTTTGTGATGTATCTTTATTGCATTAAATTAATAATAATAGGAAAAAATATATATTTTTCTCTATATATATTGAACTATATTTTAAATAGTTCCTCTGTAGGAACAAGCTGTTTGGAGTGTCTGATGCCCGTATGCACTAAACACCATTGATCCTCACAAACTTCTCCAACACACGCGAGCATCCGTTATAAAACACTCGCTGTATTCAACTTTGTGAATATACTGAGCTGTATTCAAGCAGAAATATGATGTTAGTGATCAGTGCGTCGAGAGCGCACATACACGGTTCGTTTGCGCATCATTTATAACAGACACAATGCGCGATCCTGTATGCCACTTTAATCATCTTTACCTTGATTGCAATAGTCGTTCATCAAAACTTTAGGGTCCTAGTGTGACACTGGCTTCTTTTATCCAGCCGAGAGCTGTAGTTTGCGTATCATATGCTCATACAGCGGTTTTGAGCCGCCGTTCAGTCTGTATTACACACAGCACGATGAAAAACATTTTGATGCTCCAAAACACAGAACCTCACAGAATGCGTAGAGAGGTGATGCTGTTATTTATTTATAGACTATATATTTTTACATTACTTAACATGTTAGTCATAAATATTAGTGAATATATAATATTTAACTTTATCACTCACCCCTGGTTGAGAACCACTGGCCTAAAGCACGATCTACCAGCATTGCCTTTGCAATCAGTCACCCCTGATCTAAGTGATAATGGATTTTTTTTTTCAAACATTTGTTTCTCATTTATTTGGTTCCATAGTACTTGCTGATTTTTATTTTATTTAAACAGTGTGATTTTTTAACAATAACAACTCTTATGTATCTGTAATATTTATTGTAAATATGGCAGGGCTGCACAGTTTCTTTTCGATTTTGGGATCTATGAGATTGTTTGACTTTTCAGCAGGCATCTCTGGCACTTCTACAGCAATCACATGCAAAAAAAATAAAACATCTGTGTGGCAATGCCAAATAGTCAGACATTCCTGGTTGAGGTCCAAACAGACCAGTGTGGGTCTAACAGGCAACAATGCCGTGCCGTCATGGACCAATGCATCACTGCACACATCCAAACACACAGAGGTCAATTTCAAAGCCTCAGAGATTATAAACAAATCTAATCTCTGCACCTCTGGAGCCTTCAGCTCAAAATATACAAGGCAATACAGGCCAAATTCAATCAAAGAGCTATGTAATCATCATACAGACATACAAGCAATCATAGACCTCAGAGAAAACCACCAGAAAAATAAACGAATGATTTTTAGGGTTTGCAAAACAAGGTTACAGTTTTGTAGACTGGTCAAACTTTATAACAAAATGACGATTCTGAGTTGACTTCTAATTTGATCACCGACCATGTGGTTAAGCAGGACAGCTTGAGTCTAAAGTGGTGTATGGCACATGAAAAGCATGAGGGGAGTCTTTGAGGATTATGGCTGCTCCAGATGCCATGTTAAATGCACCCACACACTTCCTGTCATGATCGGTGAACTTTTCTTGTCCCTTTCTTGTACCTTTTATGCAGTAACATGAGTTCCTATGTGTGGCCTCAAAAAAGATGTTTAATATCAGTATGACAGACAGTGCTCTACAGTCGTCCAAACAAAATCTGCAAATTTCTGATAAAATTATTTTTCCCAAATGGACAAATTAACATTAGGGTATTAGGATAACATTGTTTCACTCATTTAAATTTGTGCTGAACTTAAAATTATAATTTTGTTCAAAATAAATATGAAATAATAAATAGAAAAACGTTGCACAACCAAAAGCCGTGCAAGATAACAAAAATATTAAACAAAACAAAAAGGCTGTTTATGCTAGATTTGGTAATGTGTGGGGTTTTATCTTTTTTTCTTCAGTTTAGGCCAAAATAAATATCCTTTTAAATATCCTGTGTCTGGTAAATCAGTAAAGGAGATTTGCCAAACGATACAAAAGAACGATCAAGCTCACAAAGCGAAGACATTTTATTGATTTGTCCCAGTAAAATCCACCGATTTCCTATCCTTCTTGTGTAACACATTACGACTCGTGCTGTGACCAGAAACATTTCAGCATTTCTTCATCAGTCCAACCAAATCCCCAACTGCCCTTTTCTTTTAGTACCTGATGTAATCGTTCTTGCAGAGGATCATTCCACCTTTGCTGAAGCAGGTGCTGCCGATCTCTCCCAGCTGAGCCTGGCAGCATGAGCACTTGAGGCAGCGCGTGTGCCAGTACCGATCCATGGAGAAGAGCAGGAAGCGATCCGAGATCCGACCTCCGCAGCCTGCACAGGAGCGCACTACCCGCCGCTGCCTCCTGTTACCGCAACGGCGGCGGTTTCCACACGGCTGTTCACCATCGCCTGCCTGCGGGATAGAGTGGAGTAGATCGTAAATCGGCAGATGTGGCCTGTGTTATCCAGAGGCATCATTCTACCACTATCAGAAGATCAGCCATTAGAGAATAGAGATGTTCCTCCAAACACATCACCATAATACATTCTTATCATCCTGAGGAAATGTCATAGCAGAATGATGGTATATATATATATTTCTCGCCCTGTTGTTGATTGCATTTCAATGTCCCCATCCAGACAATATGAAAAAGGATAAAACTGACTGACCAATTGAGATTATAAGACTAGGAAAATTACTGTGGTATGTAAGTAACTGTAATAGGGATATGTTTACAGTACTACGCTAGTGCTTGAGTTCCCAGAATTCACAACAACTTGAACACATAATGTGGTTACATAATGCTGTTGTTGTTTTTTTAACTATTTGCCATTTTATTTCTTTCTATTGTGGCTGTGGTCACCTTTAAGTCCTTGTTTTGTAATGTTCAATGTTTTGTTACATCTAAAATTATGTTTGTTTGTTTAGAACCATTTTTATATTATGTTATTATTATTATTTTTTTTTTTGAATATACGTGCTTATAAAAGATTGACATTAAGTTATGATTACAAATAAGAGACAGTTATAACATTTAGCTTATAAGATGATGCAACCAATTGTGTTCAGTAACATTTTTATACTGGCTAGGAGAAAAAAAGGCAAATAAGGTGCACTCAAAGGGAACAATAATCAGCATAACAACATATTTGTATCCCACAATGCAGTGCAGCAAGAAAAGAAAACATTTGTGGTTTATATCATAAACGGTTAATGAAGCTGAGAGCAGACTTCCCTGTTTGTCACTGTCATCACCTGTCCAGAAAACAACCCTCTCTTAGCACGAGAACCTGTGGTGCTACTGAAATGAATGAATAACAGAAAGTCATTTCTGTTGCACTTTATTTTACAGTATGTACACTTACATCTACTTACACTGTACCTAACAAAGAAAGTTACTGGTAATATAAGGTAACTACATGGGGTTGGGTTAGATTTACGGGTAGGTTTAGGGCTAATACCTAGATATTACCTAGTTATTGTAATTACTATAATAAGTACATAGTGTGTACATGAGTAACAGGAATGTAAAATAAAGTGCCGTCATTTCTTTAGTGCATCATTAAACAACCCATTACCACCATAATACTGTTATTAATGTGATATTTTATTAACAAAATTTGTAACATTGTGATCAACACTTTAAATCTGTATTAATAACAAATGCATTCAAAATATGTTTAAACGTATACCTCAAGAAAAGTCACAGTTAAAAGTTGAAAAAAAATCTTAAATTGCAATGTTATTGCCACGGAACTACAATAAAACGCATGCTGCAGGCAATGCTATGGAAATTATGTAGTCCACCGATTTTTATATCTGCCTTAACATTATCAGTTTATATCTACAGCTCATTTCCAGAACGTTCATTGCAAATATGAGTGGAGATCAAGCCCAGCTGGAGGCAGTGCAGCTCTCAAATGGCAGTAACTGGAACCATAAGGACAAACTAAAGTCTGTTCCCTTTCAGAGTACACAATCTCAGAGTGTGAATGCTGATCCGAGAACAGGGGTCATATCTATATGGTTTTTCTAGATAAGAATGCTAATCTAAATCATGATTTTCACTTTTCCTTTTTTTATATTTCCAAGTTTGTAGTCCGTATGCCTTGTGGTAAACAGCCTTCAACCAACATGAGAACTCGATCACAACCACTGTTAATGATGTTTTGTAAATGAAAGTGCAGCTGAATTGTCATTCCCTGTCTGAAGATTTTAGTTTGAGTATGTTTTCACTTATGTCGAGTGTATTCCCTTGATGAGTTACTATTCACCAGCCGTTTTCCCTGAGAACAAGCAAACTATTCCCGCTCTCAATAAACAGAACTTATGCAGTTCCAGAAGGATGAATTCAGACTAACCACCAACCATCTTCACCACACACACACACATACTAGTACAATGTTGGTGCATATAGCTTCAAATCAACATATTACCTTTTCTAACTTTATCTAAATTAAGCACTGGTTTGAGAAGATTAGACTAACTAAGCAAAAGACATTCAGGCTCGAGGAACGATACATTTGCTCGAACACATTTGGAAATGCTTGCACATTTATTTCTAAAAATAACATTGTATCTCTGCATTGTTTTCTGAACAGACATAAGGAAAGCTTCAATGCTGCATTTGGAGAACCTCAGCAAAATCCAGTGAGGAACCAGACGGTGCAGTTTGCTCTTTTTGGAGGGCAGCAGCAATGTGAGGAAGAGGTTTTGGACATCTGGCAGAGGCTATATCACTTGTTATTTCCTCCCTCTGTTGTTCTGAAGGAGAGGTCAGTCGGCAGCAGACTGGAGATAGAGGCCAGGTTAGAGGTCACAACTGAGCCCTGTTGATTGGTAGGGTCGACCAGGGGTCAAAAGAGGAGAGGAAAGCAACAGGAAAGCTCTTTGTGCTTCGCTCGAAAGCATTGGGAATGCTTGCCTCCAGTCCTATCTATCTTCTAAGCCTTGTGCCGGACATAAGATATTGGCCGCCACGTGTTTTCCCACAAACAGAAGCATGAACATCAGGTACGGTAGGGTAACCCCAAAAATAAAAAAATATTTACTCACCCTCATATTGTCTATGAGACACAAAAAATATATTTTATGAATAGATCTTTTTTGCCTGTGCTTTTAAAAGTATCTTCTTTCGTGAAGAAAGTAAATGCTGGATTACACTATACAAATTTTGCCCAGATTTGTGACGAGCTGACGCTGGTTGCAGAAAGTCAAAGAGTTGACAGATTTCACAGAAAATCACAGTGTATGATGGCCACCAAATCTTTTAGCTTCAGAATATGATTCTATCCATTCTGAGGATTTCAAAGTTGTTTGACATTTTGAGCCGATTTTTGTTTTCATTTGTCATGCGTCTCCTAGCAATGAGTGTTCTGTAGTTAGTTTTGTTCGGAAAAACTTGAAAGTCTGGTAGTGTTTTAGTCATTTAGTTTATTATCCTTAGTTTTTCCTCAGTAACCATTTACACAGTTGGCACGTTTATGATGCCTAGTGCATTAAAATAATTTTAGATAGCAAAGGAATTCCATTTGTATTCCAAGTTTATTCCATCTTTAAGTCATACAGTTTTGGAACAACATGACAGTGAATAAATGACAGACTATTAATTTTGGGGTGAACTATCCCTTTGAATTTTGAATGATACATGATGAAACATGATTTTGGTGAAAAACCTTACATGCCGTGTATGCAGTAAAAAGAAAACGGTGGAAAATCCTAAAGCCAAGCATTAGCAATCTGCAGAAAAATAACAAGGAAAGAGAGATCTTGTGCTTAAACTTGGTTGACATTCTCTCACCTTACCTGATAAAACTGGCCAAGCAGGTCTAATACAACACTCAGAGCTGCGTAAGCATTTCCTACACAAACACAAGTATCCTGGAACTGACATGAACTTACATGCCTGAATTCGTATTGGAGAATTTGCCAGGCAATGGTTTAAACCAATTTCTGACACCCTTTTCATTGTCAATCTTCAGAGTTGGGCATATTTGTAAGTCGTATATGAACTATGAGCCTGATATCTTATTAAATGCACTGGGACCAGCTGTACAAGATTATAAACCTGAACCAAAATGTAATTCATTCAGTGCTCCTACACAAACAGATTTTGCCTCAGGACCTTTTCTCCATAACTGACACCGGTAACAAGCACCATACATTGTCATTCCCACACACCTGCAGAAGTGCCATTCCAAAGCAGGTTGCCAAATAACTTTGCAACCGCTAATTTCATGAAAATGCAAATCCCCCATTTTTTAATCATCCCTTTCCTGCAGACCTGAGAGCGAGAGGGACAATGCTGCCGAATGGGACCCTGGGGGAATATCACACGCTTTGAGGCTTGGCTGTTTCAATACAGAACAATTACATTATCCCTCTAATAACTTAAGGTAAGTTAATCCTTCACTGGAAATGCTTGGCGGCAACCTTTTTAAGCTATGAAGCTTAATGCAGTGTGTTATCACAGAGTAGCAGGGGTTTGTGAAGCTATAGGCCTACATCCTTGGAAGTCTGCATTGTGTTATGACCAATTCCTGACTTAAAAGGCAAGCCAAAATATGGCATACAGTATATACTACTGCTTAAGCGGCGTGCAAAGTTTGTTTAAAGGTCACTGCTAACTTAAAACAGGCAAATCTAGGCAAATGGGTAATATATGAGAACAGTTGTACAACATTGGGCAGATTTATCAAAGAACTTGATATATGGCGCGTGGAGGATGTCATAAAAGCTCACTTGAACTCTGTTTTACCTTATTTAAAGAGTTTTTTGTCATGTATATCCTATGTGAGTTTAATATAAAAACTGTTTAAAACAAAAATAAGCATTTAAAAAAACATATCTAAAAAACTGGTGTTTAAGTCGAGTATTTCATCCTGTTTTCCCAAAGTAATAAACTGAACTGGTCAACTAAGTACTGGTTTCGAAGTGAGGAGCTACTCTGGAAATAGACCAAACTCTCTTTCTCTCGTTAAACGCTGTCATCAGAAAGGTCAGAGAGGGGGAGGCTCGTTCCGTTCCACTTGACTAACGGGCTGATTGATGAAATAAGAGGCAAAAACAGAAGCTAATGAAGAGAAACACAATACCGTCGCTGTCCGAGCGCAGACTGATGGATTGGTGTCGGCTTGACGGAGCAAATGATGGGTCTCCGCCACGAGACAAATCACATATCATCAATTACAAGCCTAATGTTGTAGGAGACTTAAGAACACACTTATGTTTTATGGTTGCGCTTCAACTTTTCCTTTTGTTGGGCGGAACGTCTGTTGAGAACTAACCGCACGGTCACCATAGAAACACGGTAACGCGAGAGAACAGCCATATAATTTCACTATTTCTATATTAATTGACTTATGCTGTAACTGTGAATATTTAGTGTCATAACACGTCGCTTAAGACAACATATAACTGCGCAAAAACGCAGTGTGGGTCGCTGATAATTAAAATAAATGAGCATAACACGACGGTTCGCAGCCTCTAAAAATAGTAGCGAGTCCAATGAGCAAATGACCAAACCCTGGTTGGCACCACCGCAGATTAGCAGTATATCCTTCTCTTTTAATAATGCGCTCTGGGGCCATATAACTACACGCTTCGCCGTTTCATTAAAACGGGTCTCTTTTTAATTAACACTCCGCGCACAACTCCCCATTGTGCACAATTCTCCGCTTCAGTGACAGCATACATCAAGGCGGTGTCTCAACAAAAAAGTGTGCTGCCTAACTTACCTAAACTATTTTACCTAGACCCCAACAAAGCCCAGCTGTCTAGGTTGGCAGCTCATTATGATTTGAGATACAGTCTGCGAGTTAACGTACATACATACAGGCAAGTTGCAGCCAAGACGTAGCAATGCAAAGTTTGATTAAACAATATTGGAAAATAACATAAATTATACTCATAAAACTTTCATTTTTGGTCCACCGTTCAAGTGTGGCACTTGCAACCCCAATGCACTGTCTCCGATCTAATCACGCTTAGCCTACTATGTTTTTGAGAAACGCAGCTCTGGTAAATGTGGAGTAACGTTAGACTGCCTTAGATAAAAGCTGCTAAAGGACAAATAACTACAAATGTGCGATAAAATACTACAAAATTACATCTTGTATGAGTAACGTTAGGCGTTAGGTGCGTGTTTGAACACGCACAGGCTTAAGTGGAAACTGTTAAAACAGAAAAGCCATCGAAACATCGGGACACTCCAACCATATTGAAACTTATCTTTACCAGTTCACAATCTTTACTAAGTTAAATGTTTTTACTCACCGTTATTTTTACGGAGTCTGGAAAGAAGTCAAAAGGTGATGGGATCACTCTCAACGTTATTGCGCGGTGATAAACAGCGAGAGTCTGGCTGTTAGTCTTTATGTGTTTTGTTTTCGTCCACCCAAAAATCGTTGAAGAAAATGCGCTTTTGATAATCCGAGTGTCGCGTGTCCGAACAAACTTAAAACCCGTCCCTCTCTTTAGAAGCGCTCCGCTGCAACCGTCAATTTCAAGTTAGTGTTGAGCTTTGCGCATGATCTTTCTGTCGCTTTCTTAAATCTAGAATTTATAACTCGCTTTCTTATGACTTACTGTCTGAAACCTCCTAAAGGCTGGGACACCTTGTTTCTGGCATCAGTTTATGCTGAAATTACACATGAACGAACAAGAAGAACATTTTAAAGTCACTCCTCTGATGACGTGCCATAGGTGCAACCCAACAGCCAATGAGCGGAACGGAGGCGTGGCATTTGACAGGATGATGGATGGCTGTTTGGGCAACTTTAAACTATTTGAAACTAATTTGCCCATAATCACCACGGCTGATTTATGCTGAAAGGACTTAAAAGCCGTCTTTATACACAGCATTTAAGCCTGCTGACGACTTGCGTGGCTATGTTAAGGTGTGTATTAATTATTCACCTATACGCGCTTGCACAAACGGACAGTTTTCTATAGCATCAATCTATAAATAAACCGACGATAGATGCAAAACAGACAGTCTAAATAACAGATGTGCTCACGCGAGAGGAAAACAGGCAGCTGTTAAATGGAACACTACCACGTGTCTCACCTTATATTTGCTGCGTCTCTCGGCACGATGGAAGCTGCGAACATCTGGCCAAGATGGAAAGCCAATTACCTCTGGCGCCGTAAATCTTTATTTAACCAATGCAATACTGTCCAATTTGCCTTGATTTACCATTACAGGCTTAAATGAACTTGCCCAGGCAGTGCTACCACAAAGAAATGTTGTGGCTTATGATGTTAACCAAACACACCGGCCAAATCAATGCTTAACTGTTAATGGTAATAGCATAATTTGACAACTGAAACACAGTCTTATACATTTCTTTGATATCTTTGTTCTAACTAAGTACTATGTTCATAGTTTAAGTTGCATGAAGTGTTTTTTTAACCTAGCCTATATTATGCAAAGGCTTATATAATAGGCCTACTTGATGTAGCCTACTACATATTTATTTTCATGTAGGAAGGATAATATCACATATAGCAGATTTAAAAAAAAATACATACAATTTTAATTATATAAAACAATACTTGTAAGACTCAGTCTAAAACTAATTAAAGGAATCAAATTTCAGTAAGCTATAAAACTATTACTCATACAAGACAGTTTAAAAGTATGTATCAAGGTCCTAGTGTATAAGGTTCACAAACATTCAGTTTTATCATAAATGGGGCAGAGCCGACAGGACCTTTTCAGGATGTTCAAACAGGAGATGTACATGAGCTAGGACCCGGTGTATATACAGACACTGGGGCCTATAGCATTTAAATGTGTTGGCAATGTTGTTATTCCTGCTCAGGAATTAAGGGACTAGGGATATCTAGTGGGGGATGCTGTTATCTATTGTACTTAAGGCTAGAACTAAAGGCATAAATACATAAATACAATTTCTTACTTTGGACATTTTTATCTCTACTTTAGAATGAAAACATACTAGGGAATTGTTCTGTCTACTTTTGAATTTGCTCATTTGATATTTCCAAACAAAATTAGCAAAACTAGTATCATGTAAGTGAATATTTAAGGGGTCAAAGATTGGTCATAGAAGGACCTACCAGCTCTATTCTGATGTAAGGGGGTAGTGTGATTCTATTCAAAATCAAATCCAGACACTGCATACAAAGACTTCAAAGCAAGCAGCTCTTAGACACACACTCTGCCTTGGGGATCACCTGAGCAGACTGGTCTTTGATGAGACACCGTGGAGTCCCCTGCCACTCTTACAAAGGTACATGTATTCACCCAACCCCCTGGTACCAATCTCCCTGGTAGCCCATTGTTTCATAGAAACTCTACCCTTTGCATGAGATAGAGAAAGGAAGTATGGAGAGAAGACCATGAGAGACTAACAGGGCACATCAGTATGGGTGAGAAAATATCTAAGCCAGGGAGGGAAAGAGATAAAGAGGCTGACAGAAAGAAAGGGAAATAAAAACTGTGAATACTTAAAAAATCAGAGGAAGCAAGGTATTAGCTCAGTTTTCATTGTGGAAATTGCTTTCATGCTTCTTACTAAGAATATATGCATTCAGATTGAATCTTTATCGTTTATCACAAATGTATACAATAACATGGAGATTAACTTTTAATTGTTAAATTTTATGTAGGCTAATGCAGTGACAGCATTTGATGATAAATAACAGTTTCCACTCTAAAGTTTTTTTTTGTCATTTTAGTCAGTAGAGGGTGCTAATATTCACATTCAAACTGAAGCTATTCAATAGATGAACAAGAACATGAATTCATATCTTCCCTATTTTCATTAACGTTTTTTTGCGTATTCAAATAAAGAAGTAATATACATAATGAGAAACGTTTTAAAAGAAACACTTAAGTCTGGATAAAACTATACAGAACATACAAATAGAAGACTGTGACTGTGTGTGTTTAATAGATTCTGTCATAAGCGGTGGTTGTTACCCGACACACAGACAAAACATGTGCTGACTAATCAAAGAGTGACAAATGTTCACAGTGTGTGTGGCTCAAATGTTCTGTGAGAGTGTCTCGGGATTGCACGGCCATCATCACATATTTACACCTGCCATCCTGCACATTCTCAACACATTCAGACATTTCCTGTTCCCCTGTCATGTCAGTGCTGAAAGTCTCAGATGTATGTGAGAAAGTGAGAGACGGAGATAAAGCAGAGAGAAATATAACCCTGGCAGCAACACCAAAGTCATTTAGAAAAATTGACCTGGCATGTTGTGTGCTCTAATGTAGGTATCAGTGGATGTTTTGTAACTCAGAAGACACGTCTTTTTTATGATTAACGACATAATTCTGTTCATAATTCTAGTAATTTTTTGTTAATATCATGCACAAAGAACACAAAGCCAAAGCGTAAATTGTAATACATTTTATTGACAAAAGGAAACTATTGCAATTATACATATGAATGCATTTGCTCTATGTTTGTTATTTGCCATTCACCTCAAAAAATTGAGGTTTGAATATGACACTTCACAAGAATTTAAATCTGTTAAATATTATAAAATAGAATTAAACAAAATATCATATATGTACAGTGGGATTAAGACATATTTACACTATATACAGTAAATCAGTTTTTATGAATACAACAACAGGGCATGAATATTAAAATATTTGTGTGTGTGTGTGTGTGTGTGTGTGTGTGTGTGTGTGTGTGTGCGCTATATTATGGTATGGATTATACAATGGTATGTTTTACCTCAAACAACTGCTTTACAGTCCTAATTTATCCCCTGTGTCACTACAGCATACCTGATAAAACAGCAATGACAACCCTGTTTCTAAGCTTTATATTATTGCTATATTAAAACTGTTGGATTAATGAATGCTGGGCTAAAACATTTCTACAGAAAATCTGGTACAGTAGAAAAGTGAGAAAATGCTTTTGAATGTGCTCTTGAGCTAACATCAGTGTGTGTATGTGTGTATATCATTTGGCAGATTGAAGAACTCTGCTTGTGATGACAGGTCCTGTCTGCTGTTTCTTTGACTGCAGCTGCAGCGCTGTATCCACATGATGTTGCGGGTAAAGTCGTCTCGTTCTGGCTCGGGACAGTGAAAGTGTAGAGGGATTGTACGTGTCACAGAGGGAACACAGAAGCGACCGTCTGAGCAGGATCCACATGAACGAGGCCGGTAGCGGCGAGAAGTGAAGCATCCTGCAAATACGATCTGCACAGGTTTCTGTGCTCGTGTGGTTCTCTGACACTTCTTTCCTTTCTGAGTGAAGGGATGGAGTGGAGGAGAAAGAGAGAGAAATCTACTTCAGTAACAGAACAGAAGCTGTTGCTCAAACATAAATCAGAATATATAAATGTATTAATATTATGAAAATCTAAACAGATGATATGCATGCATTTATTTGTTTTGATCATTTTATATTGTTTAAATATACTGTTTACATTTTTTATTTCTATTATTTGTGATATTCACAGATTCACAGATACAGTTTAGATTTTACAAGTATTCATGCATTTACAAGTTCACAAAGACACAAATATTACATCTGTATTATTTTAATGTATTTCTGTTATTATGGTATTTATTAATAGTAACAGTTTTTATTTTATTTTAAGTTTGAATAAATGTGTTACATGTAGTTGTCATTTTATTTCATTTTAATACTTCAGCTAAAACATATTTAATTAAGTGTTTCATCTAATATATATTTTTCAGATTTATTTAGCTAAAACAAATTGTAATAGTTTTAGTTATAATAATAAATAAATTATATATATATATATATATATGTGTACATTTTGTAATGTTATATTGTTTAAGTATACTTAAATATTATATTTTATTATGCTTATCTATTATAGCCTATTACAAAGCTGAACATATTTATTTTACATTCGTTTAAACAAATATTTTAAATAAACAAAAACATTATATCTGCCTTTACCTTTACCTATATTTCTGCACTTACCTTCAGTGATGGTGTAGAGTTGACGCCACACTCTCGTATCTGACAGAGCCTAGTTTCACTGGCGAGCCGACACTCAGGATTACTATTGGTCACACGGCTGGACACGCCCATTCCACAGGTGGCTGAGCACGGGGACCAATCAGTGACCTGCAGTAAGCAGGAGGGTTGAATGATGGGGTGGGACTTAGAGGATGAAATCCACTCTAATAAAAAAAAAGAATATGGGGAATAAGCTCGTAATTCCTAAACTATGAGGAACATAACAAATCTATATAAAAATAGCCAGTGTTTACAACCGTGATTCATTTTTTTCTGTAAAACACTGCTGTAGACCATACTTTTTCGTAGAAATGTATTGGTTATGTTACTTGTTTCTTTATCAGTTTTTTTCTGTAGGCTACATTACATTTTAATGCCAGTGTTATTGATCTACCTTCATCAGGAGCTGTTGCACTGCTGTCCCAAGAAGTAGCTACAAGTAACTCGTTGCCTGTTAGGTCTGTGTGCTTTTGTGGATGTGCGTCAGGCAACGGCTCCACTTCAGCAATGCGGTTGTCATCATCGCACACCCACTCCTGGCAGCAGCGGCCCGGCAGTTTAGTGAGGCGGCGGCGGGAACAGGGCCAGTCGGGTAGAGAGATGTGGTGTGGGCACAATGGGACGCAGCCGACTACTCCATCAACACACGTGCACTGATGCTCACACGTTGGCTGAAAGTCCTCGGTGTGCTGATAGACCCGTCCATCCAGCTCACATGGGCGACCCTGAGCCTCAGCTAGACAGAATTAACAGTCATATTGCTTGATTAGCATGAGTGCCATGTATAATAAATATTAGACCAGATTAAACAGGCCAAGTCCAGTAAATCACTTTAGACCTTTTTAAAAATGTTTTTATCTAATTATATATATTATTTCAGTGAGCAAAAACGATTTTTAATAGTTTAGTTTTAATAATAATAGCGCTGTATAAATATGTGACCCTGGACCACAAAACCAGTAATAAGGGTCAGTTGTTTGAAATTGAGATCATCTGAATAAATAAGCTTTCCATTGATGTATGGTTTGTTAGGATAGTGCAATATTTAGCCGAGATACAACTATTTGAAAATCTGGAATCTGAGAGTTCAAAAAATCTAAATATTGAGAAAATCGTCTTTAAAGTTGTCCAAATTAAGTTCTTAGGAATGGATACTAATCAAAAATTAAGTGTTGATAAAGGTCTATTTAAAGTAGGATATTTACTAAATATCTTCATGGAACATGATATTTACTTAATATCCTGGTTTATGGCTTAAAAGTAAAATAAATCGACCATTTTGACCAATACAATGTATTTTTGGCTATTGCTACAAATATCCCCGTGTTACTTATGCCTGGTTTTGTGGTCCAGGGTCACACATGTCTGTATTCCTCTTACCTCTACACAAGCCTCTGTTAGTGTCTCCATCAGCCTTTAGGTGGCAGCGCAGTCCTTTGATGTGGTCGCAGGGCTCTGCAGGGCTGCAGTCTTGGTTAAACTGTCTGGCACAGACCCGACAGCACCCACATGTGTCCAGAACTGAACTGATACCAGGAGGACACGAGGGGGACGGGGAAGGACAAGAGCATTTCTCTGGACAGCCTCTCTGCGCCTGAGAAAGCACAGAAGAAAACAAGTAAGGACTGATGTTACTAGATTATATGAGACAATTTTCTTTTTCCACCATGAATCAAGAGATGAGTTGCTTTCACTTAATGTAAAAAAGAAAAAAAAGTTTAAAATGCCATCGTTTTGCAATAAAGCAGATGATTTATTGCAGTAGCCTCCTTAGCTACTATAAAGTCATTATATATTAATTATGCCATTATATTAAGCCACATACAAGAATAGTACTGGCTCATTAAGCCAGAACACAAATAAGGTGAAAAAGTGGATTCAATTCCCATCACTCCCTGTACTAAAATGCTGTAAA
Source organism: Gymnocypris eckloni scoliostomus (assembly GCA_027564155.1). Lineage (NCBI taxonomy): Eukaryota > Metazoa > Chordata > Actinopteri > Cypriniformes > Cyprinidae > Gymnocypris > Gymnocypris eckloni. Next base: position 18,561,621 of record CM050414.1, read on the forward strand.
AGATCCTTAATATAAAGGTTTTATCTGCAACCGAAAACTGACATTGTGATTAGGAAATTTGTATGTAGAAAAAGTATAACTACTCACTCCCTTAAACAGTTTGTTTATTAGGGTAACAAATAAACAGTGCTTAAGGGAGTGTGCAGTTACATTTTATTTCTTTATTTAGTTTACTCCTTTAACTTGCTTGTTTGAACTTGTCTTACTTCTTTACCTGACCTGTGCATATTATAAAAGTATGATCTTATTCAAATGATTGATCAATAAAAGTCTCAAATCATAGTTTACAAAAGAGCAGTAACACTTTAATGTCCCCTAAATGGTTATGGTAGTTTGCTACATTTGTTTTCAATTATATTAAAGCCTACCTGAATGCACATTCAAGTTCAAACCATCAAACAGAGCACAAAAACTCACCTCCACAGCGGCCCATGACAGCAGCACCAGTGTGATGAAATGTCCTTGCCTTAGCATGCTCCTCAGCAGGGACATAGTTTCATCCAAAATGTTTCAGTTGATACTCTGTTTGGATGAGTTACAAAGTAGTGTTTCAGATGTTCAAAAAGTGCCTTCTGATTTACAGCCCCTCTGCATCTGTCAGGTCAAAAAGAATTTGACTGGTTGGCAATCCACACTCGCCCCTTTCTCTTGAAGCCTGTTTGGGAATTGGTAAATTCATAAAACTGTAAAACTCTGCTCTCAGTAGACTCCCTTAGAAACTGCCACTTTTATAGACAGCTGTGCACAGCCCCCTCTGACATCACACACACACACACACACACACACACACACACACACACACACACACACACACACACACACACACACACACACACACACACACACACACACACACACACACACAGATTTGACAGGTCACTTTAGACATTGAAAGAAAAATATATCAAGTTTATTTTATCCTTTTTCCATTTTTTATTATGAAAATGAATTTATTATGAATTAATGGTAAGAGCAAACATCTTTAGAGATATACTTGTATTCAAATCTTATTCACCTTCTCTAACTATCACATTAGATAGACAGCAAATGAAAACTAGAGATGGAGAAACTGCTAGAAATATTGAAAGGTGTTTGTGTCTAATTTCAGGAATTTGTATGTGTTGTTGTGAAATACAGGAAGGGTAGTCTAGCACATTTTGGTCAGAGGAGAGTCCAGTGACACACACACACACGCACACATGCACACACTGAGCAATCCCTCTCACCCCCCCCCCGCAGACAGCACAGACAGTTTGTCAGATGGCACTCGCTCTCACCGCAGCAGCGGCGAGACATCACACACACATGGCACATAGCTGCCAGTCCGTTCAGTGACGTACTGCATCCACTCACAATACCTGCATGAGAGAAGGAAAGAAAGAGAGGAAAATCATATGTATGAAAGAGTAGGTGGTGTGGAAATGTTACTGTGTAGAGCTTTTCATTCATTCCTTTGACAAGCGTGTCAGAAGAGCAACTGGAATGACGTTCCCCTGATGAAGCACCGATGTGACATCTACAGGGTTAGGGAAGTCTGATGGAGATGAGTCACAGCATATGCAGCAAATTACTGCAATGACTGATAATAGAGTCATATGGCAGGCATTTGAACAAGTTCAAAGATATTCCAAGTAGGTGAATCTTGGTTAGGACAAACACTGTACGGATGTATTTGTGGCAACATGATGCAAATGCTTGACCTTCATGAACAATTTATGAGACCATCAATGATTAGAATCTGTTTAAGGAAGTAAGTGATTTCTATGAGGTTCAAAATTTCATATAAAAACACAGTTAATAGTTCTGTTAGTGTGTGCATTAAAATCCAGGTCATTAGTTATTCTCTTAAAAAACTAAATCTTGGCATCATTTACATACCTTCGTGATACACAAAAGAAGATCATCTCAAAAATCTCTCTCTTTTTTTGTCCATACAATGAAAGTCAGATTGGATCTCATTGGCTTTTATTATATGGACATGAACCGTTTAAAGCTTCTTCAGAATATTTTCTTCTGTGTTCAAAAAAGTCAGACAAGTTTGGAATAACACGAGGGTGGGTCAAACTTTTGCACTGTGATTAGATTATTTAACTAGTCTTAAATCGCACATGCATCACAAAAGTATTTAAAAAAAATCTGAACGTCGTGAACATTTCCACCTCCATCTGTCTCTGTGCCTTATTTTTGGGTCCAATGCAAGTCATAATAAAGCACTGGTCACACTTTATCTTAAGGTCCAATTCTTGCATTAACAAACCATTAGCTACAACTTTTGCCACAATAAACTATTAATTTACTGCTTATTAATATGGTAGTTGTTATAGGTTTAGGTATTGGGTAGGATTAGGGATGTAGAATATGGTCATGCATATTATGTGCTTTATAAGTAGGCAACTAATAAACAGCCAATATGTTAATAAAAGGCATGCTAAGCAATTTAATAGTGAGAATTGTTCCCTATACAATGTTACCTAAGCGCTTTACCAAGATAATAAAATAATACTTGCATACTACCATTAAATTATCATTTTATAGAGTGGCAATAATAGTAAATCATGCAATTTACTGTTTTTAAATTGTCAGCACAATACTTCAGACAACCAAATGAGACCACAGTGACATTGAAAACTATTAGGAACTAAAAATTAAATCTTGGGTGTCCCATATTACTCAACATCCTAGGTTACCTTAATCCACACTTGTTCCTACACATACTTCTAATTTGAAGTATGAGTTTGAGTTTTGTCAGATAAAACAGATGGCCATCCTGAATGCTAAAAGTACATATACATATGTTTGTTGATGTCTGGAACATCTACAGTGTGCTGCTATGAAAACAGTCAAGTGAGGGATCAGCAGCTCTGCACATTAGCAAGAGAAGCATGTCAAAACTGCACAGTGGGAAATCAGTGTGTATATATTCGTCTGTCTGCCTGAGGACAGAATAATAAAAGTCTTGCCTAAATATAGAAGTAAAAAAGCAATAGAGATTGAACCAACTAATAAACTAATACCATGGTAACACATAGACTTGCCACACAGAGTCTGCAAGGGAATGGAAACTACGTCTGCTGAAACTAAAACAATCTCAAAACAGTATGAATCAAAAATCACTGAAAATGAAAAATCAATCTAAAGACAAGCATTTAGTCTGAGGAATACTGACCTAACTCCTTACATTATAAATGGTCTTTTTTAATGTGGAAAATAACTAAGATCTCAAGAAATGTCCAGATCACATTTCACCTAAAACCAAAAGGAAAACATACTGTGCTCATATTTTGCATTAAAGTAAACAATCTATGGATAATAATGTTATATTTCTTATTTTTTTTTTGCATTGTGCTGTTACAAATGACATTTTATTTAATTTATTCAATTTTTACTCAATTCTCATTTTTCCAATACATTATTTTTGATGATTCTTATCATGAAGTCATAAAAATACTGTTCAAATCAATTAATTCTTAAGCAAAGACAGTACATCAAATGTTACCGTGATTTATAAATGCAATGCAATTTATATGTTAATCCATAATCAAGAGGGGATTTTGGAGGGGGGTACATTTGTTAAACTGTTCTAAATATTAACAACACAAACAATCAAAGAGTTCTAATAGTAGACTTATTATTTTAAATAAATATAAAATGTGAGCTTGAGACCCTTTCGTGAGATTGTTGTTGCACATCCTGACGCATAGATCAAACATGAAATGTTCACTCAGTAAATGACTAAGAGTTTGCAGCTGGTAAGTGTGTGAGAGGGAAACTGCTGGGAACTGATTTGTGCCCCTGGAGCTGTTTAGCTTTGCTGTTTAATGCAAAAACATCTTTAAATGTTCCTGGAAATAATCCCCTAAACACACCAAAGATGGAAAAAATTAAGCCACATGTGCCAATTTTAACTCCCAAATATGTATCTTTCTCCTCAATACATCCGTTTTTCAACACAAACTCACCTTGTATCAACAACACCTCTTTTATGATATTGTTCAGAGGGCAGCTAAAATATGCCACTTTCAGGCCAACATAATCAAACTGACAATTCACTCGTTGATGAGTCAAAAAAACTGAAAGGGTTCAAAATACTGGCATGAAATACCAGGCATGGTGTGAAACACTTCTAGCAGATACCAAGGATACCGGGTTATTCATGGAACTGTTTGCTGGATTTGACGATTCGCCTAAGAATGCTCAACGCTCGTAAATCGCAGGGGAGAAAAAACCTTAGAGAGTTGGATATGAATTATTTTTGCAGAATTTTGCAGAGGTTACAGTAGCTATGTTAGGTCTAGAAGGAGTAGACTCAACAGGAACTCAAACAACCCTTTGTGTTTGCGTACGTGAATGTGTTTGTGTGCACATTCTTGTCTGGATATTTAGAGATTCCTTCAATTTCCAGAGTGAAGGTCAGTTTATCGTGTGTTTGAATGTCTGAGTGAATGCACATACGCGAGATTGACTGTGTATGTACGGTAACCAGCTTGTGATGGATAGAGAAGTTCAGGTTCCATCTGACCCCACACTGTTGGTCTGTATTCAGTGCCGGGCGCTCTCTGACAGGCTCATGCATCATCACAGAGCCGCCTCTGTTTGTTTGCTTCTGATGAGCCCTGTGCCCAAGTGTACAGAGCATCCCGACTTTTTCCACTGCCAGTGCTGTGCAAAAAGACATTCCTGAAATGATGTTTGTTCAGAATGCTTCATTTCATTTCAAAACTGCCACATTGATCGGAATCATTTTTGAGCCAAGATACACTTCTGGAGTCAAGCTGCCTTGAGTAGTGTAAATAAGTACTATAAATAAGTAATTATATACTGATATATAAAACTGAAGATATCTGAAGTAATTGTCACTACAGTTGATAACTAGCTGCGTTCAAAGTCACATACTGTCTAGTAGTCATTTGGTTTGAAACTTACTTCATAAGCATAAAAAAGGAGGCTTTTGTAGTATGAATATAAGATGTATGAAATTTATATTGCATTTGTGCAATGTTGTAACTGTCACAGTTGTGTCACTTCAACTGCCATTCATAGCTTCACTCCTGGTAGTGTCCATTGAGTTCTCCAGAATCTTGGCGGGAGTAGTAGTACATCCAGGTACTTTATTTTGCCTGCTGTTTTCAGACATACTCTTTTGGCGTACTCTTTTTGTATACTATATAGTATGTAAGTAGGTATATTCAGACGCAGCATGTGACAAAAGATGGCTCCAGTTGTATTTGTATGAAATATGAGAAAGCGAGTATGTGGTGTGATACGAGAGACATGAAAGTAGCACCGCTTTCAGTTACCTGGATGAGTGGGTGTGATGGTGCTTTCAATGTCCCCTTCGAGTGGAGTTGGACATTTTTTCAAACACATGAATGACCAAGCAAAGTCATATATGCAAGTGGGATTTTGAATTTCAGATACAAACGAGTTGCCAAGCTGTGCCGTTGGAAGGGCTGTGTCAATTTGAAACATTTCGGAAACACTATAAACAATACAATATATCAATATTTATATCCAGCTTATTTTGCAACATGGAAGTAAGCTGAATCACAAAGTGCAGTAAGCGGTAAAATTGCAAACCAGTGTTTTATACAAATAAATTCAAATGATAAGAATCACCAGTTTGCAATATCAAGTAGCAGAGCAAGCTATTTTGTACTAGAAGCGAATAACACCAGAAGCCAGACACATTAAATAAATAAAAAATAATGTGGATGGAGAGATAAGTGAGCAGAAACCACGTCTCGTAGATTTAATCACTTTCAAGGTTTGCTTTAACAAAAACATTTACATTTAGATTTGATACCATAATTTTCATAATTTTAAATTAATTTGTTTGGATGTATTGTTCACAATATACTTGATTTGTCTTGCTTTCTGAATGTGTTTTGTGATAACGAATGCTCGGGGTGTGTGTGTGTGTGTGTGTGTGCGTGCGTGCATGCGTGCGTGCGTGCGTGTGTGTGTTTACGATAACACTAGGCTAAGATATAAAATACGAAGTCTGTTCAAATGATGCATGTGGGAAAAGAACTAAACAAACTCTACACTAATTTAGATCTACTGTAAAGTATATTTTTTATCTGAACCTGCACTCCCCACATTTCTTGCAGACCATGTGAAAGTGATCTGTGCAGACAGAGACAGAACATTTCACCTTTCTAAGCATAATTATGGGCAGAGTTTGCACCTCTTCCTTCCTTCCTTCAGACCTTTAGCTTTCCTTTCCTGTGGCCTTTCTATCATCTACTGCACGTTACATTGCATACTGTCTGTGTATAGGCTCTACATTTACAAACTTCATGAACGTTATAAAAAATGCCTGTGTATGAATTAAGTATTATCAAGCATGCATGTGTATTGTAATAATGTACTACATCTGCTGCAGTGTTGGGTTGTTTCCTTGCCAAACATGACTCCTTACCCATGGCCTGTGTATAAATGCCCATTGGATATGAACATCAAAATCTTCTTTGTTTGTTCAAGATATTTCCTGCATATTCATAAGCACATAATGTGTCTTCGCTGGCTGGAGCATGGAGTTTTCTGTACCTTGCATTGCAGCATGTGGCCCCTTAACCTCAGATAGGTCAGAAGTTCAAACAGGTGAAGGTGGTGTTCTCCACAGGTGTGTTTCAATGAGGTTCATTCAGACATTCGCTTCTCATCACTCACGTGAGCCTGTTATTCATTCAGTTTGAGTTCCTTCACTCTTTCAAAATGGAGGTGTTGACAGCCGTAGGGAGAGGAGAACCACCCTCCTCCACTCCTCCACTGCCCAAACCTTCAACAACACAACTGTCCTCTGTGGAAGACAAGATCTCCAGGTGTGCAGTAGATATGAGTTGTAATAGAGGTGAAGATGAGGATTAGAGCCGAGGCTGAGGTAACTGTTGATGGCAACTAGCAGCCAATGTTTTGGTTCTGCTCTTGGAAGCTAAAATATGTAGTTATGACAGCGAGAAACTCAGACTGCATAACAGTTTTTATCATGCAAAAACCTGGGTCAATCGGTGTAATTAATAATAGAAAAATGAAAACAGTCCTTAATAGAACACTCAGTAATGTGTTGTTAATGTTGTGCCGGTCACTATGGTAATCGTTCTGGGTTGACACATGCAATGACGATAGATTTAGTTTGCCAGTGCCAATCATATACTTGTGATTTTAGCGGTCCCCCATAAGTCTGTTATTAATTTTATTAGGCCTTGATAAGTGCTGTTCATTTTTAACTTGTCTACAGACTGCTTCGAGCAAGCAGTTGTCTCATGTTATTTACAGTTTGTATGAAAGTATACAAAAGGTCAAATTAGATTCGCAAAAAGACTGTTTCCACTCATGAAAACATTTTTTTCCCACATGGAAACGGTGACTCGGGATGCATGAAAGAAAGCAGATTTTCGTAATATAATAAAGAAAACACAAATGATATGTTTATGATCTTTTAAAAAGGCTCCATGGATACAGTTGTCATGTATTTTGATTGATTACAGACTCAATGAAAGCAATTGTGGTGATCAAGTGAAATGTTTTATGCTGTGTTCTTTGTCAAATAAAGAACTGACAAAAATAAAACGGAAACAGCTGGCAGAGAAAAAAGCACAATGAAATGCAGAGAGTCCAAACAAACGGCAAGTCAAGCATTTTAGTTATGCAATACATTACAAGCTAACATGTCCATTCCTGAAAGTATTAGAGGTAAACAGATTTATGAGATGTTTGAATGCATTGTATGATTTGACCTGTATGAAGATGCTAAGTACAGAGCGCTGATATATGAAAGTAAAATGTTCAGTGTTGAAACTGAGAAAAATTGGTATTATCTGCAGCCAATGGACATAAAATTAGATCACTACAATCTCTTCACTTAGATAATTATTGTAAATCTAAGATATATTACACTGCAAATGTCCATCAACATAAGCCTTTGGGTGACCTCATGAGAGAGAGGCCTGTCCGTCTTAAAGCAGAAGCAGACAAATGTCCAGACAATGATGGCGGTATTTATGTGTTCTTTTGATTGTGGTCTTTCCTGAGAACATCTATTGGAGTGGGCTGGTCGATGGACTTTCCTGTTTCTGTTAAAACTTTCTTGGTTGAACCTTGAAAGGAAATGAATGAGACTGGGGAACGGACTTCCCATCCTTCCTTAGGAACTGTGACCTGTGGAAGCACATGACTAGGAGTTATAGTCATAATATGCGATTACCTTTATGGTGGAAGATGAATATTCTTACAAATTTGGCTGAAGTCTGACAAACACATTCTCTGAACTCATGGAAACACACTTTTCAAGAAAATATTTGAGGAGTTTGACATATGATTGGCCAAGTTTAGCTCAACTAAACTTGTCATCAAAATGTATTTACAACATTTATATACTTGTTGGAAATTTCCATTTAATTAAAACAACAGTTTTGCCGTCTAAACTCCTGACCAAAAATCTGACCACGCCTATACACTTGCCTATTTTTGTCACTGTATTAGTCATCTGAATTTGTGGGACAATGGATTTTATTGTGGAATCCAGATACTAAAATGGATTTAATTTAGTAATTTATTTCAGGAAACTCCTAAAGACTCTTAAATGAAGTCATGATCAACTGGATAAAAGCAACGGCAACAATTACACATCACCCTTTATAAAAACAATGCTTTAGTCTCTGTTCCTTAACTATCTCACTACATAAAAAACACTCTACATTTAAGTAAAAATTACTGCTATAGTTGAGAAACATATTTTACTTTTGAATTCTTCTTGAAGTCCCAAGTAGAATTATGCTGCTGTCTTAATACAAAATATATAATAATAAATGCTCTAGTCATGACAATAACTGTAAAAAATGAACTGCATCTCTGCATAACTATCTGAAGTTTGAGCAACAGCTATATAGGCTATATGTAAATATTTAATATAAATAATATTAAAATCTAAATAGTTTACATGTCAAATTATACAATTCATTTGATGAATATGCTTTTTATTTAAATCAATTTTTTGCTGCTGTTTTGTTTAGAAACTCAAAATGAAGGAGACTACTGTTTGGAGGTGTTTTCACCATCTGACTGCTTTAATTATTGTGTTTTTAATCAAAGTTATTGACAACCAGCATTTCCTGTTGAATTTCATGGGAATCCTACACTGAAGGCCTATGAGCATGAAAAACTGATAATGTTACTAATTAAGAATTATTCCTACAATAGAGATGGTCTTAATTATACGAGAGAAGCATTATTGGTATTATTAGTGACACCTGGTGTTTCTGTAATACACTACCGCCATGATACCAAAATCACTTCCACATTTCCCCACATGTATCAGTCCTAAATGTTATTCAGGTGTAAAGATGTATAGGAATATTAATGTTTATCAGAACTCTGTCATTAAGTCTGGTTTATCCTAATTAATCAAAACTCCAAACCTACTCAGTTCACTAGCAAGTATTGTAAACTGCAGCCATGTATTCAGAGCTAAAGATGTCCTTTAAAACGTGAGCATTTGAATGACATCATTGCCAGAGGGTGAAGGAAAAGAATGAATCTTTACCAATCTCTATAAAAAGACAACATGGTGTTAGATGTTACTTGTTTTATGAGCTAATATGTGAAGCTAACCTCAACACATTTGATGAGCATCACATTGGGAAAAAATGTCATGGAAAGTCTTTGCTATTTACCACAATTGAGGTTGACACAATTGTTTGGCAAACATTAAAGTGTGATAAAGATTTTTTTTAAAGCCACGCCCATCAGCAGTTGACTTTTATGGGTCTGTTCTTTATGGAAAAATCTACATGCGATTCTTTATAAATCCTTAACTACTATTTCAGTGAGACCACACATGGAGACAAGAAAAGTAGACTCATTTATTTATTCATTTATAAATACATTTTATTTCATAAAGCCTCGCCATTAATCATATGCAGCCAAACAGTTTTCTACTTTTAAGAAAATAAATATAGATTAGATAGATACTTTAGGAAAATCAGGAAAATAATGCTATGGAACAACTTTTGAAATAGTTTTTTCCATTATTTGCCTCTGGTCCAGCGAAGCAGTGAGTCATGTTTCACATTCATTCTCACGTAAACATACTCTCAAACATTTGAAGCATATGCTATAAATGGAGATGATCTGAGAACATTAACAAACGCACTTGCAAGACCATGAAATTACTACAATATAGCCTACATTCCGTGTAAATTGAGCAATTGCACTGCATTGCTACGTGACCACCGCACATGCTTCAGAAAGTCCCACTAATATGAAAATAAACACATTATTCATGTGGACTTCTTTTGTAATAAAATGAACAAGACGGAGAATTGTAAATAAAAACAAAACGTTCAGTTTGTACAGAGGTCCAGCCTGACATTCTGAGTTTATTCTTCAAACGATCTGAGATGCAGATAAATTAAATTGGCATTATAAATGGTGCTAAGCGGACCAAAAACAACAGCCCACAAGCCAACTGAAATCAACCACAGAAACCGCTAAATTGACCCCCCGCCTTACTTCAATAAACCGTATGCAAATCAAAAAACACATGCGCAGTTCTTCGTGATTTACTAGAAAATAAAGAGAACCCCAATATTTACTAAAATGTTGGGGATCTTCTGGAATTCCTTATGATTTTTAGAAGATACATTTTCAATGTATGACTTTATGAAATAAAAGTCTAAACCACTGTGAGGACTACACACTGACAGGACTACAACTACTACCAGGATGTTAACCGTCGTAGTAATTTACTGATAGCGCCTTAAAAAACAAAAACAAAACGACTTGAAATTAACATTTGAGGTAACAGTTATTGAGTGTAAAACATAAAAGTGTCACTTAATACGAAACCACGCACACAAATTTAGCGTCTGTTCAAGTTTTGTCCACAAATTGACGTCATAACTGGACTGCTATTGGTTGGCGGGGCAGAGCAATGAGAGGTGAAAGGTTAACGCATGGGTTTGGATGATCAAGCGGGCTGCAGAACACCGAAGCACACTAGCTTTTGTCCGTATTCGCGTGTTTTGTATGGAATTGATTTGCGGATATTTCATCTAACGCATATTTAAGGTAACGAAATTCGTTATTTAACGTACTTAACGTTAAACTGTATTAGATTGTAGTCGGTGTCAGTTCACGCTCAGATAAGTTAGACGGCTAAGCTAGCACAAAGTTTTCGCGGTTGTTCAGTTTGACTTCTGATCACCCATGTTCATCAACACAATTCGGTTAACGTTAATATAAAACAAAATACATTACACCGTCGTGTTGCATCTCTTTAAAGTGTGTATTCAGTGTAATGGCTGAGAGACCAGAGGACCTCAATCTTCCCAATGCTGTCATCACGCGGATCATAAAGGAGGCAGTAAGTGTCATCACACAGCTAACGTTAACGTTAGTTATTATATAGCATGCGTTAAATAGCCGAAAAGCAGCTTAAGATAAAACCATAGAAATTAAAGTGTCAAGTAAATTGTAGTTTCACTCACTGCGGTGAGTTATATTTAGTTTATTAGTATGCAGTCAACCTGTCGTCTTCGTGTTTAGTTGCCAGACGGAGTTAACGTCTCCAAGGAGGCAAGAAAAGCGATATCTCAAGCAGCCAGTGTTTTCGTTCTCTATGCAACATCTTGGTAAGTCAGACGTTTTGTTTCGTTATGAGAAGCTGTAACTTACTCTAGAAACCCACCCAAGTGTAACATCCACTGTTTTATTGACACCAGTGCAAACAATTTTGCTATGAAAGCAAAAAGGAAGACACTCAACGCTGGAGATGTGATGTCCGCGATGGAGGAGATGGAGTTTGAGCGTTTCTTGCAACCTTTGCGGGAAGCACTTGAAGGTAAATTACTTTTTCTTCTCCTCTTAAGGCAAAGAGTAAGTGTAAAGGTAAACATGCTAGTTATGTTACGTTCGTGAACGAATCGTTGTATTTATTTATTTATAGATATTTCTCGTTCACTGAAATCCCTCCCTCCACAGCAGCGCGCGCTATTAGCTCTGTAGACCGTTTCATCCCGTCAAAGAATGACTAAACCTTTTTTTATTCCATATGAACATATGAAGAGCTCTTTTCCAAAACGCGATAAACGCCAAATGTAAAAAAATGAGTTCGTCATGCCATTTTGCTGTGTACTGAACCTATTCACTGCTCTATCAATGTTTCATTCCAAATCGCTAGATTTCCTTGTTTAAAATGTACTGCAATGTGCAGTTCTTTTCCAAACCGCTATAAGCGCCGAACCTCTGTTTTTAGTCTAAATGCGATATGTCCTCTCGATCAATCAGAATTCGTTCGATGCAATCCAACATGACGACGCTTTGATGCGTTTGTTTGTGCTCAGCCTTCAAAATGAGTGCTTTAAACTCCAATGACACTTTTGATGGCCTGGATGAGCCAGTGAGACCTACACCTGGGGGTAGAAAACGCAGACTGGACAAAGAAAATCACAAAAAAGAAGGTTCTCAGGTGGCGCGTTAATACCCACTGTGGGATATCAATGTAACAGATGTGTATAGGCCTACCAGTAAAAGGTGGTGTTTAACCGATTGACGCTAGAGGCTGTAGCCTTTGGCGTTCTTTGTTAGAGCGCCCGCATCCCGCACCGGAAACCCGGGTTCGAGACCCGCTCGGTGTGATGGTGCGGACCCGGGGTGGTTACATCAACACAAGGCTGGTGCGATTGGTTTATAGTATGAGTCCCTGATGTCATATGTTGCATGTTCTCTTTTTTTTTTTTTTGACATAAACCAACATATAAAAAAAGGATGGATTTGTAGCGTTTAAAAAAAAAAAAACCTGTATTTATAATCGACAATATTGTTGTTTCATTTAACAATCATTGTTTAACATGTTCAGACTGAGCCAACAGACCATTTTAACAGGATAAATTGAATATTAACAAAATGTATGGGTCTAGGTAAAAAAAAAGTCATTTTCATGAAAACTATTAAAATGGATTTATAGCGTTTTGGAAAAGAGCTCTTCATATATAACAACAAGATAAATACAACTTTGCATGTAAATGCCATCAGTACACAATATTACAAGTAAAATAAAAATTAGCAGAAGAAAGCATAAACTAAATGAATAAAATAAATAAATTGGTACAGTTTACTTGTCTTTTTCAAATGTTCAGATAATGTTAGAAGTCCTGAGAGCTTTTTTTGTTTGACATTTATATACCATATTACATTACTATTTAAATTTGTTGAAATAATTTTTCTTTTTATATGAAGCTTCCCAATTACAACCAGTAATTAATTAATATACGCTTTGTCTTTTTCTATGCCATAATCATCAACATATATCATTATTTATATATATATATATATATCTCTATCAGACCCACCCAGTTTAACAGCTGTATTATGTTTTCTTGTAATTTAATTCTCGACATCAACCCAAAATATATTTTTTCATAAAAGCAATGAAAAAATAAATCGTTTATTTAATTACTACAAATTTCACAGGGGTAGTCAATATTTAATTTAAAATGTTCCAATACATGTTTCACTGGATCAATTCTTTGCAATATTTTAAACGAAACTTCCTTTAATTTGTTTATTAACACAGAATTGATCAACCATTCTCCAAGCCATAGGCTAATTTAAGTCTCCAAATATTGATGACCAGAAAAATCTAGCTGGAGTATATGTAACATCATTTACTAAATTTCTAATATATTTATTTGGTATGTTGTTTTTTTAAATATTAATATTTCCCATAAAAATGTAATTAGTTACATAATCCAGATTTGTTTTTTCATTTACATTCATTTTAAGACACAATACCTTACTGCGTATAGCATCCATTACAATGGCATATTCTCTGGGTCTAATTGCATTAAAAGTCAACAAATCCTTGATTAATATGAATTAAAAACATATCACTGTGTATTTAATCTTTCAAATAACAGCAGAGTGAGCTAGTTTTTGTATATGGTAAGATTAAACTTATTTTAGTGAACTAAGCACCACATTTCAGCTCATTTTGTTAGAGTGGTTACATACAATGTTATTTTATCCTTGTTTCTAGGAAATCCTCAATCTATATGCTTTCTAACAACTTCATGTGGCTGTAAACTAGGGCTGCTCCATTATGACAAAAATCATAATCACGATTATTTTTGGTCAGTGTTGTAATCACAATTATTTAAAACGATTATTAGTGAGTCATGTGACCAACACTTTATATGAACGATTTATTTAAAGATAGTGATAACAAACTGTGCCTCCGTGTCTCTGATAAGCACATCATTTTAAGCTGGTGCACCGCCGTTACAGTGTAACTTTTTGGTTTTGTTTTGCGCAAGCTAGAACAGTTCCGTTCCGTGCAACAGAAACACTCGGTTTAGCGGAGCTTTTACGATTAATTAACTGAGACGTTTTAAAGCGCGGTTAATAGTAAAACCAGTTAATCGCTGCATCCCTAGAACTAACCCTTTAAGATGCTATCGTTTTGATCGCTGCTGTAGACAAGTGTTTATACCCAAGCTATAAACTTTTATCCTAATACTTCTGTTATTTAAATGTCTGTAACACAGAAATAATGTGTGGTTTAAAATACTGTTTGTGTAGCTCTTTCTGGATCAGCAGCAGCATGAATGCAGATTTGAATGTCTTTAACACCTGTTTCACATCGTGAGTGTCAGTGGAGCGTGAGAAGCGCATGTTTTATATTTTATATGAAAACAATTACTTCAGGTCCAGAGATGTATAAACATTTAAAAGCATGTGACATGTTAATAATTGGTTTATGTGCTGATGTTGCAGCTTACAAGAAAGGTCAGAAAGGCAAGAAGGAGGCATCTGAGCAAAAACGTAAGGACAAGGAGAAGAAGAGCAATACAGATGAGAACGACAAGAGTAGAGATGAAGAGGAAGACGAGCACATGGATGATGAGCAGGAGGGAGAGAATGAAGGAGAGGAAGAGGATGTGGAGAACTGAGAGCAAGCAGGATTTTTATATTTGTTCAGTCCGTCCTGGTTTCCATCAACCATGGCAAATAATAGCTTCCACATTAACGGTGGGACAAGGACAAGTCTATGGTACTGAATACAAATGTTTCACTTTATGATATTGAGCAACTGTTCAAAAACAATTGTGGCAACTTTCCAGCAGAGCTTCTTTGAATACAAAGAGGTATATTTCACAAGAAACTGCACACTCAAATTCATTTAAATCAGTTATACATGACACAGTAATACCTTCAGAGTTTTAAACAATTAAATGTACTCATACTGGAGTCAAAATGGGAAAAATGTGATGTTAATGATTTAGGATGAGCATTAAAAAGGTGAGCAGCTTGAAGTACTTAAACATTTTGTAAACAAAGTTTCCGCTGTTGTGAAACGCTTGCCTGTTTTTCCCCGTTTTAGAAGTCAGACCTTTGTTCTAGGGCAGCAACCCATACTTAAGCTTACATACTTTTGTACTGAGTCTTTGTTTAACTTGGGAATATTTGAGTACGGTAGCTTTTTTCTTTCTTTCAAATAAATAATTGTAATTTTAAAAGGTTTTTTTTTTGGTCATCAATTTAAATGCTTAATCTGTCTTACTGCAAAGAAGAAAAAAGCATAGCCAGATCTTCAGTTGAATGCACTTGGAGTGCGTTGTTCCAAAATATGGTACTCCTTAATATAGTAATATATATTCCACTCATATAACCAATGACAGGATTCCCACTCTTTCATGAACACCAGATTCAAGGGCTATTTTAAGCACCATTTATTTTGTCAAGCATGTATCGAAGTTACACCCTGGCACATGTAGTGTCATGAAAGACCTTGCAGTAGCCTATTAAATATTTCACTTACACATTAAAACTTTCAGAGTAATTTGTATGTGTAGGTTTCATAAATTTAGACCGTTTTGAGCAGTCGTGTTAAAATACATTTTATAAAATCCATTGAAATCAATACTGGTAAAAATAAAATTTCTAAAATATTGATTAAATATGCATCAAACTGGTTTTTGCTGTAGTTCTCGTACAAGATTTAAATTAGAAGAAATTGCACAATTGTTTTAATGCAAAATGGTTAAATGAAATAACATGGTAAAACCTGTTCTCTCAATAGAGATCCAAGTCAACATTTTGTAAATCACTTATTGAAATATCCCATTATTTGACCTTGAGGAATGCAGGTGCTCAAAACAGAAACCTTGTAAATGTCTCAGTCTGCAAAAATATATAAATTAAAATTAGGACTTTCTATTTGCTTTTAAACTAAAAACTTTGTTTTTCTTCTACATTTTCTCATAAACTCCATATCGCAGTATGTTTTGGGAGTTAATTTTTAGTCCATCTATCCTGAAAAGTCTGTTTTAGAGATTGACTATAAATTAGCTCCTTAAACTCACTGCCAGATTCTGAAAGAAATTCAAACTGTGGTACAAGAGGATGTGAGGATTTTCATGGGTCGCTCAACTTGTCTAAGGCCTGTACAAATTGTCTTCATGTATTTCACAACACTTCAGGATGGTATTCTTAAGTGAGGGTCATATTTATAAAAAAAAATATCACCCAAGTAAAGTCTGAGAACCTGACTCCTTGTAATTCAGGAAACTCCAGGTTTCAGTTCTGGAAAATGGTGGTGCAGGAGACTAAATGGTTCCTGATCTACTATTTTTTTTAATAGATATATATTCTAGTTACTAATTTTCTCAACAAAAAAAACTTGCTCCATGTACTGCATTAACCAAGACTTGTCGTAGCACTTGCATGTTGTGCTCTTGTAAGCCGCTTTGGATAAAAGCATCTGCTAAATAACTAAATGTAAATCAACGTGCCTATGAATTATGCATGGTTAGATTTGCTCACTTTACACAGATCGTGAAATCGAAAGTGAACAGCGCACTCATTCAATATCCCAAATATTGATCATGCGAAAATGATAGACAATATTAGAATGTTTATGGTCAGAAACTCAGCGGGAGCGGGGATAAGATCCAGGGCTCTAGGCTGCGCATCAGCACATGTTTTTTCATGCTACCCCTTCTCCACCCTCAGTTATTTCGAGAAGTGTGGAGTGCTGAAGTAATGACGTACTTTTTGACTCCAAGGTCCCTGATGTCTTCTGGTAATTTTGCGGTCATTATGACAATGCTGCTTGTTTCCAAGCTTAAACAGAAATTGGGAGTTTGTATTAAGTCAAAATGAGATCATAAAACTGAAAACATTCAGTTGACATCTTTGTTCATGTTTTATACCATTTTAATTAAGCTACGTGTGGCAACCACTGAAAGAAATCAAAACACTTTGACTTGTCATTTTAATAGTTTTATTTTGTCTTCAATCCTCTTTTTAATCCTGCAAGAAAGAAAAATGTACAGTTAAAACCATGTAAAAGGCAAAAAAAATATCTTTCAAAAGCACAGATACTTAATACTTGGCAGTTAATACTTACAGCTGGGCATTCAATTTTGCCACTGTTGATGTCATCGATGACATCATGGGTAAGGCAACCATCAATGGTGCAGCCCACAGACTGAGCTGTGCCAAGAATCTCTTTAATGGTACCTGAGAAACCGAACAAGATCAGTTGCTGTCATCTAAATAAAATTAACTCATTCATACATGGTTACAGTGCATGTTCCAGTCTATTTGGCACAGGATTAACCACTGAGTTGATTAGTCCTTTATAGAGCTGGGTTATTCTTAGCCTCCTCTGGACAGTACACAGTCCCTTTTACAGACTAGCACAGTGGCGAGAGGCTAATCGATAAATATTGCTCCTAGATGCAGAAATTCTTTAAATACATACCACTAAGTTCTCTGGCAATAGATCGTGGCCTCATGGCACGGGCAACGGTGACGATCTCATCGAAAGTAACGCTTCCGGAGTGCTTAACTACAAAAGAAAATAAACATCAGGACATATGCTAATAAACGAAGACCACGAACATTACACTTCAGCGGTTTGGGGTCGGTGAGACTTGTAAACGTTTTAAGTGAAAGTCTCTCATGCTAAAAACTTGAATGCATCCTGGCTGAAGTCAATTGTACTGAAACATGTAGGCGCTTATGTTTTGATAAAAAAATATAGCAGTTATTAGCGTATATTTGTCTCTTTGCAAAAGGATTTTTTTTGTATTTCAATGGTGTGTTATTTGGTTTCAAAACTACTACACAAAACATTTTTTTACAATCACTTTATGAATTGAATGTATACAGGCTGAATTAAAAGTTCATTCTTATGGACCACAAGCTTCTGAAAGGCAGTGTGCATCATACAATATTCTGGCCAACAAGAAATGCTACAGAACTTGTTCCAGACCTTTCGGCACAGAGTCACTCATTAAGTTGGGCGGCCCTGTTTCCTAGAGCTGGGTCACTATTAGCCTTCCTTTGGCAGTACAAAGTCACTTTTACAGACAAGTACCGTGATTGGAGGCTTACAGTCAATAACTACAAAAGACCAGAACCCACAAAGACATGCTTTCTCTAACAGTATATTATTGAGGTGGGGTAAAAAGTTACTTACTGTTCTTGACCTTCTTCCTGTCACGGGGAGGTTCCTTCAGCGCCTTGATGATGAGGGCTGAGGCTGATGGCACAACTTCAATCTAGAGCAATAAAAAAACCTGTAAGCATCTAAAGGCTGGATGTCCACAAGAGCCAATGTAGAAGTTGAAACACTTCAAGGGCTTACCGCTGCTTGCCTGTTCTGGATAGTCAGTTTCACAGTGATTCGCAGGCCCTTCCAGTCACCGGTGGCCTTCGCAATGTCATCCCCCACCTTTTTAGGGGACTGAGGGAAAGAATAGAGAATGAAAGCTGAGCATACAGCATGGTAAAGTGTCAACGTGCTGTGACACAATTGGTTTGTTCCAAGCCTTTCGGAGCAGAAAGTTTGCTGCTACCATAAGCTGGGTTACTATAAGCCTCCACTGGATAGTTCAAAGTCACTTTTAAAAACTAGAACAGTGGCGGGGGGCTCATTTATGATATAGAGGACAGGGTCAAACAATATAGACATACTTACAGGAACCAAAGGTCCGATTTATTTTGGGGGCCAGCGAGGAAGTGGCACCAACCTCTCCACCGGTGCATCTCATGTACACTAGAAGAACAAATAATAACGTTACTGTTCTTTACTACTAAAATGACCACACTTTCACTTAAGAACTTCTAGATGGTGTCAGACATTACAGAGTGATCTTATTTCTAAACGCTGCAGAGTGAAAAACCCTAAATGAACAAACACTTCAGCATTGAGCATCATTCATTGAAGCTCATTGTAATGCAATAGCAAAAAGCGGCTATGCAAATAACGGTCATAGCTGGCTGATGTGAAAGACAGGCCTGTGCAAGAATACTTTGAAGCTATTCTTTATGGTATGTTCTAGTTGAGGTCAATATTAAAAACCTATAACATGCTGTTGTTTGAGAACAATATGCTAAAGCACCACCCACACAAGACATCTTTCCTATCGACATCACACAGATGACAAAAAGGATTACGGTAAGTTACATAAAAGGTATGCACGGTTGCTAGAAACAATTTATTTTGTAGTGGTAACGTTAAGCCTCCAAAAGGTTATCCTTCCTCCAAAGTTTAACTGACTCATGCACAGTCGGAATGGGTATAAACAAGTTACATAGCAAATGCTACATACTCCGACCTCACCTAATGGTCATCCTTCGTGCAAAAACGTTATACACAAATTATTGTTGTAGCTTTATAAAATTACGGTTGAACCACTTAAGTCACATTGACCATTTTAATTATCTTTCAGGCCATGAACGTGGTAGTTGCATTGCCGTCTAGCTCTCGGGGTTCATAAAAAAAATCCAGATCTTAGGTCTGGAACTACGTAAGGGAGAGTAATCAATGACGTAGTTTTAGTTGTTGGGTGAACGTTAACCTTTTACAATTGCCAACCATTATAGCTTCAGCTCCGTTTTGTCCACGTGCAAGACGCCCTTACAACAACCCGCGCGATCTTTCTATCCTGAGTGCCGTTGTGAAACCACAGCAAGGAACTGTATTTTAGCAGACCAGAGTAAAGGGTCTTTGTGTTTTATATATTTACAACGTCAAATTGAATCGTTTACAACGTCGAAGAAGCTACAGCTAGTAAAGATACTATAGATAGCATTTCAGATACACGCACCTAGTATAAACTACAATATCTTATATTGGATGTACACATATAGCTTGACATGGTTATACGAAATTATACAGTTATGAAATGGCCGCGCAAACCTAATCAGAAATCCGTTAAACGGTTATCGTATTCCAGACATACCAACTTTAATCTCGGCGGGGTCGAATTTAGGAGGCATGGTGTATCAGATGAAGTTGATCTCAGTTCGCCTTGAATTGGTGAGGGTGTCGGATGAACCCGGATTCGGGACGATCGAAAAGTGTTGCACCTTCACTCCACAAATGCGAAAACGGAAAAGAAAGATGACGTGTGGCGCCACCAATATAAAGGCCACGAAGTATCGCGAGAATTGAACAACCTTTCATTCACAATATCCGAGAAGTTGTTCCTGGTGTGCAATGTTACCAACTTAGCAATTTTGTTCCATTTTTCTAGAAACAAATTGTGCATTTTTTTTCAAATTTATTTGGCAACTTTTTATTAAGTGACTCTGACAATAAAAAGGCACAGATCTTCCATCCAAATTACACAAAAAGAGGAAACCGAAGACGCCTTGCAGTACACACATCACGTGAATTAAGTTAGCTGCTATTTTCAATTGCTCAATTTAATAATAATAGTAATTTAATAATTGTTCATTTATGATACACTTTGTTAGTAGCTTGCACCTGCGATTGTTGATCAGTTAATACTCTGTAAGAAACATGTCAAAGATACTAGTCATTTTCCAGGACATTATCCATCACTCAGTAACCTGAAAACACGATGTGTAATTTTTAAATGCTGGTCAAAAATAAATACGTACAATTATTTCATATTAACTAATACACTGCTTAAAGCATAATTGTTGATAATGTGTAGTATTACTAGTTTAGTAGCTATTAAAAAACTTAAATTGTAATCATTCAAAAATGTGTTAGTGTTCAATAATTCAATTCATATAAAAATACAGTTGTTTTGATATTAATATTATGCATATTATTTTATTAACAAAAATATATAAACAAGATAGATTTAAATCTAAATTAACATAATAAACTGCAAAATATATTTTCTTTCTTAGCATTTGTGTCTCGTTTTCCAGTATAAATATCGAAAAATTCTTGAAACAGGATGTATTTACTTGACAAGTAAAATAACAAGATATTTTTGTCTTGTTTTCTGAAAATATTATCCCAATTTTGTTTAAACCAAGCAAAAATAACTCCCAATGGGGTAAGGAAAATAATCTTAATTCAAAGGCTAAACAAGATAATTTTTTCTTACACCATTGGCAGATATTTAGCTTGTTTTACATAAGAGCAATATGTATGTACAGTATGTATGTATGTATAATATGTATGCACAGTAATATGTAATGTGCATAATTCTGCACGCTCCTGAATATATGGAAATGTTCACTTTCAGCCTTCATGGACAATTATATCACTTATACATTTTTAAATACAAAATGAATAGTAGTTAAGCTTGGTGTGGTTTGGAATTGGTACAATGTGCTTGGAAAAAAAGTATGATCAGAAAATAAGACCCCATTTATAAAACGTTCCTGCAGATTTGCTTTATACAACATTAGGAAGATTAGGCCCTTTCTTTCAGAGCATGCTTGAACTCTTGTTCTGTCCAGACTTGACAATTGCAATGATCTCTTAGCAAGTCTTCCAGCCAGTTCCATCAAACCTCTACAATTAATCCAAAATGCTGCTGCAAGGTTAATCTGTAATGAGGCGAAAAAAATGCACATCACACCTCGGTTCATACATTTTCACTGGCTACCAATAGCTGCTCGTATTAAATTCAAGGCATTAACATTTGCCTAAATAAAACACCTGAATCTGCACCCCTTTACCTAAATTTAGTACTTCAGACCTATGTGCCCGCTAGAAGCTTACGTTCTGCAAGTGAACGTCGCTTTATTGTGCCATCACAAAGAGGCATCACTGACTTTTACATTAACTGTTCCCAACTGGTGAAAAGATCTGCCCAACTCAATCAGAGCAGCTGAATCCTTAGCCAGCTTCAAGAAACAACTAAACATCTCTTTTCCATCTTTATTTAACGCTCTAACTCTAGCACTCTCTACTCTAAATCTATTTTATAGATCTGTCTTTTTATAAAAAAAACACCCTTGACCGTCTATCAATTGCATATTTATTCTCTAACTAGCTTTTCTTGAAAAACTAACAAGCTTTTTTTTTGCTATTTTATCTACTTAGAAAATATATATTAGTTGAGAAAATGAGTAGATGGAATATACAAATAAAAAAAACTTGCTACGTGTACTGAACCAAGACTTGTTGTAATACTTGTATATTGTTGCTCTTTTGTAAGTCACTTTGGATAAAAGTGTCTGCTAAATTACTAAGTGTAAATCAACCTGCCTAATAATTATGCATGCATTGTTAGATGTGCTCACTTTACACAGTGCGCATGATCGTGAAATCGAAAGTGAACAGACCGCTCATTCAATTGTCATCTCAATATCCCTAATATTGATAGCACGAAAATGATAGACAACATTAGAATGTTTGCGGGTGTGGGACACGTTGTGGGAGTGAGCGGTTATGGTCAGAAACTCAGCGGGAGCGGGCATAAGATCCAGGGCTCTAGGCTGCATATCAACACACACGCTTTTTTCATGCTACCTCATCTCCACCCTCAATCAGTCATGCCATTTCCTCCTGTCTTTGACAGCACATGTGACCCTGGACCACAAAGCCAGTCTTAAGTGTAAATTAGTCAAAATTGAGATGTATACATAATCTGAATAAATAAGCTTTCCGTTGATGTATGGTTTTGTTAGGATAGGACAATATTTGGCCGAGATACAACTATTTGAATATCTGGAATCTGAGGGTGCAAAAAAAAAATCTAAATATTGAGAAAATCGCCTTTAAAGCTGTCCAAATGAAGTTCTTAGTAATGCATATTACTAATCAAAAATGAAGTTGATATATTTACGGTAAGAAATTTACTAAATATCTTCATGGAACATGATCTTTACTTAATATCCTAATGATTTTTGTCATAAAAGAAAAATCAACAATTTTGACCCATGCCGTGTATTTTTGGCTATTGCTACAAATATACCCCAGCGACTTAAGACTGGTTTTGTGGTCCAGGGTCACATATGGACAATTTTTAAATGAGGCCATAAACAATTTTTAGGGGTGTGACGAGACACGAGACTGAGTTCACGATGAGATTTTTGATTTCTTTTTTTTTTAATCTTTAATGAAGAAATATAAAGTACAAAAAAAAAAAAAATGTAGGTGCAGTTTAAAATCAATTTGTACTTTATGAACTTAAACTTATATTTTAATGAATTATATGCAGTAATAACATGTAAACTAGAGCTGCACGATTCTGGATAAATTGAGAATCACAATTTGTTTTATATAAATTGGAATCACGATTCTTGAAAATAAAGATTAGAAAACTAAACAAAATAACGTAAATAACTAGTGGTTCTGGCAAAATGTTAATTTATTGAGTCTTTAAAAAATATATATTCATTTGAACAAAATAAAAATTAAATGGAGTCAGTGTCTCACTTCATAAAGATTTCTTTCAGTATTGGAATCTCCTGAAGGAATTATTCAATGTCAAATACGTTTAAATGGGTTGTCGTTAACAATACAAGTGTTAAGATACTTTCATCTTGATCGCTACTGTCGAGTACTTATGCTCGCTATTGTAAGTGTTTATACCCAAACTATAAACGTATCCCAGTACTTAATTTTAGTAGGGATGCACCGAAATGAAAATCATTGGCCGAAGCTGAACAAAATGAAACACTGGGCTGAATACCAAACACTTATCAAAATGTTTCCCCCATGTAGGCCTATTTTGTCATTTTTTTCCACCATTGCATAGATTAAATAGCCAAAAAGTGTTTTTGACTTTTGTCCTGCTTTTCAAATAAAACAATTACAAAACAATTTAAAATATGTACATAACACTGAACATTTTTTAACATTCTATCCGACATTATACCAACAAAGCACAATTTTTGAGACCCCTTCTTGAATCAGGCATGTATTTATTTCTGTACAAATAAATGCAGCCTTGCTGAGAAGAGACTTTTAAAATGTTATAACATATTACAGATCCGAATTTGAACACTGAGAATGTTATAATAAATGTATTAATAGAGCTGTTTGAGGGTAATTATCATTATTGTCTTTATTTTACAGAACATTAAAATGACAATACTAACATTTATGAAAACCTCAGTGATTTTTGGTTGACAGCAGATTTATGAATGATTCTGACGAGTTTGGGAAGATGTTTGTCGGCATTGGCACATGCCTTTAAAAAACTAATACAAATGTTACTGAGCAGCTGACGTAACAGTGTTTTAGAGCAGATTTTTCTTGCGCTTTGTACTTCGAAACCTGGCGCCATGAGCTTGTGTACCGTTTGAATAACTATTCTAGTTTATTAGAAAACATAACATTCTACAGTTTATTTACTAATCGTTTGAGGCCATTTCAATCATCATACAGTAGCCTAGCCAGCATCCACCCTTCCTCCTCATTGGAGACATGAGATGCAGTGCTAAACCGTCTCGCAGTCGGTGCTTGTAATTAGTTTTGAGTCTTTCTGACAGTTTTAAATACTTCCAGACTGCCGACATGTTAGCTGCAGTAGTGTGCAATAGACCGATGAATCGTCATCACTCAGGAAGATTGAATGGGTGTTTTAGCAAGATCACAATTTTTTTACGATTAATGGTGCAGCTCTAATATAAATTAATTTAAAATATTAATAATGTAAAATATTTTGCAAGGATAGTCACGTTCTCACGAGACAAGTCGGATCTCATCACTTCCCTAATTTCAAATTTAATTCAAGCACTTAAGGACCTGTTTGTTTTCAAGTATACTTTCCAGGCCTTGAATCCATGTCTGAAATTAAAGTTCTTTCAAGCGGGAACCCTGCAATTAAGTACTTTTTGACTCAAAGGTCCCTCATGTCTTCTGTTTTTGCAGTCATGACAATGATGCTCGTTTCAGAAATTTCTGCTACTTTCTAAGCATAAACCGAAATTGGGAGTTTTTATCAAGTCAAAACAAGATCATAAAACGGATTCTCAAATAAATTGTGAATTTTGCAAATGTTCATCTTTGTTCATGTTTTATACCATTTTAATTAAACTGTGGCAACCACTGAAATAAATCAAAACACTTTGACTTGTCATTTTAAGAGTTTTATTTGTCTTCAATCCACTTTTTTTAATCCTGCAAGAAAGAAAAATGTACAGTTAAAACCCAAGTAAAAGGCAAAAAAATAATATTTCAAAAGCATAATGGCAGTTAATACTTACAGCTGGGCATTCAATTTTGCCACTGTTGATGTCATCGATGACATCATGGGGAGGGCGACCATCAATGGTGCAGCCCACAGACTGAGCTGTGCCAAGAATCTCTTTAATGGTACCTGAGAAACCCAACAAGATCAGTTGCTGTCATCTAAATAAAAATAACTCATTCATACATGTTACAGTGCATGTTCCAGTCTATTTGGCACAGGATTAACCACTGAGTTGATTAGTCCTTCTTTATAGAGCTGGGTTATTATTAGCCTCCTCTGGACAGTACACAGTCCCTTTAACAGACTAGCACAGTGGCGAGAGGCTAATCAATATATATTGCTCCTAGATGCATAAATTCTTTAAATACATACCACTAAGTTCTCTGGCAATAGATCGTGGCCTCATGGCACGGGCAACAGTGACGATCTCATCGAAAGTAACGCTTCCAGAGTGCTTAACTACAAAAGAAAATAAACATCAGGACATAGAATATGCTAATAAACGAAGACCACGTACATTACACTTCAGAGGTTTGGGGTCGGTGAGACTTGTAAACGTTTTAAGTGAAAGTCTCTCATGCTAAACTCGAATGCATCCTGGCTGAATTCAAATGTACTGAAACATGTAGGAGCTTATGTTTTGATAAAAAAATATAGCAGTTATTAGCGTATATTTGTCTCTTTGCAAAAGGAATGTTTTTGTATTTCAATGGTGTGTTATTTGGTTTCAAAACTACTAAATTTTTTACAGTCACTTTATGAATTGAATGTATACAGGCTGAATTAAAAGTTCATTCTTCTGGACCACAAGCTTCTGAAAGGCAGTGTGCATCATACAATATTCTGGCCAACAAGAAATGCTACAGAACTTGTTCCAGACCTTTCGGCACAGAGTCACTCATTAAGTTGGGCAGCCCTGTTTCCTAGAGCTGGGTCACTATTAGCCTTCCTTTGGCAGTACAAAGTCACTTTTACAGACAAGCACTGTGATTGGAGGCTTACAGTCAATAACTACAAAAGGCCAGAACCCACAAAGACATGCTTTCTCTAACAGTATATTATTGAGGTGGGGTAAAAAGTTACTTACTGTTCTTGACCTTCTTCCTGTCACGGGGAGGTTCCTTCAGCGCCTTGATGATGAGGGCTGAGGCTGATGGCACAACTTCAATCTAGAGCAATAACAAAACTTGTAAGCATCTAAAGGCTGGATGTCCACAAGAGCCAATGTAGAAGTTGAAACACTTCAAGGGCTTACCGCTGCTTGCCTGTTCTGGATAGTCAGTTTCACAGTGATTCGCAGGCCCTTCCAGTCACCGGTGGCCTTCGCAATGTCATCCCCCACCTTTTTAGGGGACTGAGAGAAAGAATAGAGAATGAAAGATGAGCATACAGCATGGTAAAGTGTCAACGTGCTGTGACACAATTGGTTTGTTCCAAGCCTTTCGGAGCAGAAAGTTTGCTGCTACCATAAGCTGGGTTACTATAAGCCTCCACTGGATAGTTCAAAGTCACTTTTAAAGACTAGAACAGTGGCGGGGGGCTCATTTATGATATAGAGCAGCAGTTCTAAAACTGGGGTATGCAAACAAAATTGAGTTGAGTTTTGGCATTAATTAAATTCTACCCCACCTTTAAATAACATTAAAACCGAACATGTATTTCTGCAAAACGCCGCTTCTAATGTAAAAATAGGACAATGGGAGTGCCGTAAACAGTCAAATACATTAAATCCAATCAGTTTACCTCATCTTTTGCGGTACTGACTTCATCCACACAAGCAGTGCTGCATGCGATAGGATGCTGCTTTAAAAATCGCGCTACTGTTGAATGTATCTTTACATTAAGTATTTATTCACTTAACACCATGAAGAGCAAATTGACACTGTACATTGACATCAATTTTAAATTATACGATACAGACACTGTGCGAGTTATTATTTTTGTGTTGAAGATATGAGCAAGAACACAAATTTCCATGAATATCCAAACGATGGCAAATGTGACATTAGCAATGTCTCCAAGCAACACACAGCGGTGTTTCATTAGTGAACAAATTGCGGCTTTGAACAATTCGGAGAGTCCGCCATTAATAACCCATTCATAACTACAGCATTTTGCTTCGTTACTGAATGAATAATGACGCCGCGCCTGGCTTGTTAAGACAGTGACTTAGTCACCTATTGGCGGTTTTATTTTTAAATCTTCAAGTAATTCACTAAGATTTGCCATCATTTGCTTTATTATATTAATACACTTAATGGAATGTTAATAATTTGACAAAACATGACCTACAATTAATAAGGATAGAAAATCTTTGCCTCTATAAAAAGGTAAAGAATGCACCTGTAAATCAATTTAAGGGAGCCAATATTGTCCTTTAATAGAAAAGGTGTAACTGGTCTAAATGGACGAAAGGGGGTATGCACAAGAATGTTAAATGCCCCAGGGGGCACGCCACTGTAAAACAAGTTAAGAGAATCACTGATATAGAGGACAGGATCAAACAATACAGACTGAACCAAGATAGTTATACTTACAAGACCCAAAGGTCCGATTTTGGGGGCCAGCGAGGAAGTGGCACCAACTTCTCCACCAGTGCATCTCATGTACACTAGAAGAACAAATAATAACGTTACTGTTCTTTACTACTAAAATGACCAAACTTTCACTTATCTAGATGGTGTCAGACATTACAGAGTGATCTTATTTCTAAACGCTGCAGAGTGAAAAACCCTAAATGAACAAACACTTCAGCATTATTAATTGAAGCTCATTGTAATGCAATAGCAAAAAGCGGCTATGCAAATAACGGTCATAGCTGGCTGATGTGAAAGACAGGCCTGTGCAAGAATACTTTGAAGCTATTCTCTATGGTATGTTCTAGTTGAGGTCAATATTAAAAACCTTTAACATATTGTTGTGCGAGAACAGTATGCCAAAGCACCACCACACCAAGACATCTTTCCTATCGACATCACACAGATGACAAAAAGGATTATGGTAAGTTACATAAAAAGGTATGCACTGTTACTAGAAACAATTTATTTTGTAGTGGTAACGTTAAGCCTCCAAAAGGTTATCCTTCCTCTGAAGTTTAACTGGCTCATGCATCTACACAGTCGGAATGGGTATAAACAAGTTACATAGCAAATGCTACACACTCCGACCTCACATAATGGTCATCTTTTGTGCAAAAACATTATATACACAAAAAGTATTCTTGTAGCTTTATAAAATTACGGTTGAACCACTTAAGTCACATTGATTTTTGAGTTATCTTCATTCAGGCCATGAACGTGGTATCTTAACTTAGTTGCATTGCCGTCTATTGAGGGTCTGAGCTCTCGGATTTCATAAAAAAAATTAACGGAGATCTTAAGGGTCTGGAACTACGTAAGGGAGAGTAATCAATGACGTAATTGTAGTTGTTGGGTGAACGTTAAACCTTTTACAATTGCCAACCATTATAGCTTTAGCTCCGTTTTGTCCACGTGCGCAAGACGCCCTTACAACAACCCGCGCGAGTGCCGTTGTGAAACCACAGCAAGGAACTGTATTTTATTAGACCAGAGTAAAAGGGTCTTTGTGTTTTATATATTTACAACGTCAAATCGAATCGTTTACAACATCACATGTAGTAAGAAGCTACAGCTAGTAAAGATACTAGATAGCATTTCAGATACACGCCTAGTATAAACTACAATATCTTATATTGGATGTACACATATAGCTTGAAATGGTTCAACGAAATTATACCGTTAGGTATTTTTTTGTAGTTTTACCTTTCTACTCATTTATTAGTCCCAGCACGCGAGAGGCCAATGTGCAGACATGGCCACGCAGACATAATCAGAAATCCGTTAAACGGTTATCGTATTCCAGACATACCAACTTTAATCTCGGTGGGGTCGAATTTAGGAGGCATGGTGTATCAGATGAAGTTGATCTCAGTTCGCCTTGAATTGGTGAGGGTGTCGGATGAACCCGGATTCGGGACGACCGAAAAGTGTTGCACCTTCACTCAACAAAAGCAAAAATGAAAAGGATAGATGACGTGTTGCGCTACCAATATAAAGGCCACGAAGTATCGCGAGAACGGAATAACCTTTCACACTGCGTCGAAGCATTACGTCATTCCCAATATCCGAGAAGTTGTGTTCATGGTGTGTCAGTCTGCCAGAGAGGGGTACTAGCTAACACGGACAAGAAATGAACACTGAAACGTTTGAAGAAGCCCATGTTTTGATTAAATTATTTACTTATATTAGCGGTTAATCGCGTATATTCGTCTTTTCGCGTACGGTATGTAACTTGCGTTTATTTATATCGCGCGTTATTTGGCTTCAAGACCAGGTTTCAGTAACTTAACCATCAAAGTCTAGTCAAAAAGGGAATGTGAAAGTGACTATGAATATGGAGGGACTATAATTTGTATTATAACAAGTGTTTATTTGTGTGTTTCTTGACGTTGTTGACTTCGTTCACACTGTCCTACTGTGTTTCTGTTTCTTTGGAAATGTCAACACCACAGTCAGTCAAGTGTCACTCTAACATCCAGCGGCTTTTGTGGATGTTGTGGGGTGTTGACTAGGCAAAAATCTAACTTGCCTCAGGATGTTTCTGTTCTCCAAAAAGAAGAAACCCAGTGAGGATTCCATAAAACGCTTTGATAACCAGCTTTGCTTGGTGAGTTGTATCTTTTCCTTCTTCTTTTTTTTTGTTTGTGTACAACATCCTACTGTCACAGTGCACTGCTTCAAATCTTAACACACCGGCTTGTTTTGTGCAGGCCAAAGAAGCAGGTGCTGATGATATTCTGGACATTTCTGCCTGTGAGCTTGCAGAGGTGAATTACAGATTGAGTGCCTTACAATATTACAATATTAAGTGCCTTAATATTATTTACATATTGATGAAATTTTCATCTAAGACTGAATATGAATCATTGCTAGATAATTGAGCTTCAATCCATATGACAGCAGTTCTTACACAATTCTTGTCTGCAGGTTCCCTCCAGTGTCTTCTCCATATGTAAAGTCCTCCAGAAGAAAGTGAGTCTATTTACTGCAGTGTTTTTCTCGGAACCTTTGGTGGGAATCAGATCTTTCACAGCAGTTTCCATTTTAATTGCAGGTGTTAATTCTTCATGGAAATGCCCTGAGATCACTTGTTCCTAAAGGTTGCTGCCTTGGTGCCTTAGCAACTTTAAAGGTAAGAGAAATTAATTGATGAGAACAGTGCCAAGCAAATAACATCTTACACTTCTGTCCACTGACAACATCTCTGTGTGTCAATTCTTAAGGTGTTGGACCTGCATGAAAATAAGCTCACATCACTTCCTGATGACATTGGCCAGCTTTTGTCCTTGCAGGTATTTTTATTGTATATGAACTAAGCTGATGTGAATTGTTGTTTCTTTTTAATGCTGATTCGTAAAAGACCCATTGGCATAATTTCTGTATATATCACTGTGCAGCACTAGGTAGGTTAGTGTGTCAAAAGTTAGATTTCTTTTTAATTAGTATTTTTATTCAGCAGGAATGCATTACATTTGATCAGATGTGAGTGTAAAGACCTGTAGTAAAAAAAACAGTACAACATTGTATTTATCAAAGAATTATGATTCGTTTCACGGTTTTACAGGAATGTTAAACAACACAACTGTTTTGAATGTTGATAATAAGAACAAATGTTCCTTGAGCACCAAATCAGCATGTAATGATTTCTGAAGGATAACATGATACTAAAAAACTAATTGAAAAATGAATTGATGAAAAAAACTGCTTTGCCATCCCAGGTATAAATTACTTATTTAAATCATTTAAAATAGAAAACAGTTTTTTTAATAATATTTCACAATATTAATGTATTACTGTTTTATTAAATGAGACTGCATTATTGTTAAGAACAGCCTTGGTGTGTATAAGAGACTTCTATCAAAAACAATAAAAAAAATCTTGCCTGAACCAAAGTGAAGTGTGAATCTTCTAGAGCAAGGACCAGTTTTCTTTCAATATTTTTTCATTGTTAATTAGTACCCTTTATATTTATTGCTTACATGCAACCTTGATTTCTTTTCTAAGGTGCTGAATGTAGAGAAGAACCCCATTAAACAGCTGCCGGACTCTATAGGGGATCTACGGCATCTACAGACACTTAATGTAAAAGGTGTGTTTTGTGTTTTTAAAAATAGTTTTGGCGCAAAAAAGGTATTCATTAATATACATTTTTAAGCACCTTCATTAGAGCACTGATTAACATGTTTCAGAAAGACTTTGAAAGTCATTTAAATGTTCTGTAAAATAGTTTACAGATGTTTAATTTAACATCAAATGAAAGCCTAAACCATTTAAATTAACAAAATGCTTTGATGGATACAGGGAATAACCTTACAGTCATTCCTGTGTCTGTGGGACGCATGAGTAGCCTGCGTACACTAGACATAAGTGAGAACAGCATAAGAGAATTACCTAAAGAACTGGCCAATGTTCGCACTTTGGAAGTGAGTATTTTAAAAAAGTCTATCATATTAGTCTAGTATTTTTCAAAAGTCTATTTTTAAGATGTTGGAGTATATTCGTATGAGCTCAAATGGCAGTGTGACCACTGCAAAGACGTCCTCATGTCTTTATGTGTATATAATGTGTGGCAGAGCCTGATCCTGGATGCACAGGTTATGAGGTATCCACCTGCGTCAGTGTGCACGGCCGGCACAGAGGAAGTGCAGCGCCACCTCTGTTCAGGTATGGATCTATTTTAAAGCAATCCATTACACAATATGCTTTTATTACTGTCTGGTTAGATGCAGACTGATATATAAAGGTTGTGCATAATACAGATTATGCACAAGATTTGGTTAAATATTAAAACACAACCCCATGTGATGGTACAAGACCATTCTGTGCAGCTTGTTTGTTTAATTGGATTTAGAGATGGGTCTGGATTATTGCCCTCCATCCCAGTATCTGCTGCCTGTGTTGGAGCATGATGAAGGGAAGCAGGAGGTGGATTGTGTTGATGGTGAAGAGATTGCCTGGCAGGTCGGTCATCATTATTTATCAGCCATTTCAAACAGTGCTTAAAAATATAGTGTGCCATTTGATCTGTTAATGTAACATATTCTATCTGACACTGCAGAGCAAATTCAATGACTATGAGAAAAGAAAGGTATGTTTGATTTGTTTTCTTTTTGTTAATGTTGGATCGTCCAGTGATGTAGTATTTACATCGCGTTCTTTCTGTTTCTCCACTAGGAGCAGAAACAGTTGGAAAAGTTGATCTTTGAGAAAGATCTTGAAGAGAAACAGAGAGAGCACACTCAGCTCTTCCTCCTCAACAACTCCCACAAAGAGGATGTCTTGCTGTCTGTCAAATTGGTAAAAATGTTTATTGTAGAGTTGAATGGGGTTTACAAACATATGATACATTTAAGTGAAATACCATTCAAAAATTTTAGGGGCAGTACATTATTTTTAAAGGCTGCATTTATTTGATTTAAAATATTATTGATTTTCTATTTTAATAGAATGTCTTCAGTATTACATGATCCTTCAGAAATAAATCTAAAATATTGATTTGTTTTTCTGACTGTTGAATATTTTTGTGAAAAATGTGAGACTGTTTATCAGGAATCTTTGATGAAAAGAAAAAAGACAGCATTTATTTGAAGTAGAAATCTTTTGTTTTGTTCAATTATAAATGTCTTTACTGCCACCTCTGATCAGTTTAATGTATTCTTTCTGAAGAAAAGTAGTAATGTAACGGGTTGTACTGTCACTACACTTATCTAGCTAAAAAAGACACGATTTTCATTTACCATGTCCTTTTTTAGAAAGACTGTGCTTTTCTGCTTCTCAGGAGCAGCAACGGCTGGAGTTAGGTGTGTCTCAGCAGCAGAAGGCCCAGGAAACAGAAAGGCAGAAAACGCTGGATAAAGTGCGTCTGGCAGAGAGCAATATCATGAGTCGCATCTCTGACCTCCTACTTGATAACAAACGGTGAGGGTACCGTGTGAACAATTTTGAAATATCTCGTTTTTTCTGTAGCTATCATTATCACTTTAATCATTCTTAGTCCCTTAGTATTCTGTAGTTAAAGGGTGGTTATTTATTGTGCATTTGTGCTTATTTGATTTTAGCCAGGCAAAGAGTGCCGAGTTTCTGCAAGCTCTGGAGGAAGACCGGTGAGTGGAAATTACGTGTGGGTCGAACTCTCTAATGGAGTATGGCCTCTTGCCATCAGTGCAGCTCTTGCTAAGTGAACTTCTTTCTTTCTAATGGCGCCACTTAAGAAAACCTCAGTCCAGATTTAGTGCAAGCACTGAGCTGTTTGGACAGTGCCACTGTTGTGGTGCCTCTACAGCACACAGATTGATGTTCAACATTTACTGTTACATTCAGGTATTTTTGGAGATGTCAGAAAGATCTGGAGTGCTACTTTAAGTTGTAGTTTCACAAACACTGCAGTGGGGTGTTAGTTGTTTATCAGAATCTGTTGTTCGAAATATATACACTACTGTTCAAACGTTTGGGGTTGAAAAGGTTTTTGAAAGTATTTTATGCTCACCAGAGCCACATTTATTTAATCAAAAATACAGTAATATTGTGAAATAATTTTAAATAGATTTTTCTGAAACAATAAATGCCTGTACTGCCACTTTTGATCTATGTAATGCATCCTAGCTTTAAAATAATAATAGTAACAATAAAATAAACCAATTACAAAAGTAAAATAAAAATGTCCTTAAAAATAGTACTGACCCCAAGCTTTTGTACTTTAGTGTATGTAGATGTTAATCACACACGGTGAAATGGTTAAATCTGGGACTTACCTTGATGAGTTTTTTTTTTCAATTTGAATAGAGATACAGTTATGAATTTATTGCATTTCTTGTTTTTTAGTATACGAATGGAACACCTTACTGCCATAACACAGGATGAAGCCAACTCTCTTAGGAAGAAGGAAGTGGCATGTGAGTTTTAGAAATTACAATTATCATTAAACCTGCCTTATTATTTTACAGGTATTTGGTTTTAGATGTATTAAGAAAGTCATTAGAAGCTCTGACAAAACAAGCTGCTCCAGACATTGGTGTTTTGGTACTCATAGTTTAAATTAGACCTGCATGTCCTAATATCACTTCCCCTCACTTTCCCCCTATTTTCTGTTATATCTGCTGCCTCTATCAGTACAAAAAGTCTAATAAAAAGTGAATCACATTTAAAACATTGGTCTCAAACTCAATTCCTGGAGGGCCACAGCTCTGTACAGTTTAGCTCCAACCCTAATCAAACACACCTGATCCGGCTAATCAAGGTCTTCAGAATTACTAGAAATTTCCAAGCAGGTGTGATTTGGAGCTGGTTGAAGCTAAACTGTGCCGAGCTGTGGCCCTCCAGGAATTGAGTTTCAGACCACTGATTTAAAAGACACTTAGCTATTTGCAGTGGATCTGAAAAGGCTACATGTTTGCAGGTGCCATGCAGAGGATGCTGTCAGAGGGCTACTCGTTAAGGTTACTTCAGGAGGCCAGGCAATCCAAGACACAGATTCTAGTGTCTGAGACCTGCCGGAGGTGCTTCAGTTCCCAACAATACATATGGTTTTGAACTCTGTCCAGCAATTTTTACTCTGTTTACACCTGATATTAACATCCGTCTCTGTGATCTGACCACAAGTGGTCAGGCGAGACCGTTTTCTCTTGGTAACACAAACACTCATTTCAAATTCATATTATATGACCACTTGTTTGGATTTCAAAGGGACATTCTCTGATTTTGAAATCACTTATGTTATTGTGCTGCTTGTGGATAAAAACAAACAAACAGCAGTGAGTAAACTGTCCTATTTTTTATTGTCTTAATTGTTCCCCCCTTCATTTAGTTTGGACTATATGGATAGGAAGTTTGACCAAGTGTTGTCCCTGCAGCAGCTAGACAAAAGCAAAGCCATTAGTCAGATCCTTCAAGAGGTAACTATTTAAATCCCTAACCTACTATGGACATGAATTGAAAACTGTTATTAAAAACTAGTTTGCTCTCCATCCATTCATTAACTCCACTGGCAAACTACATTAATGAACTACTGTGGATATTACAGGTGGTGCATTCTTGGTCTAGTAGGTCTAGAATAATTAACCCTAATTGGATTTTTGTCTGCAGGAGGAAATGCAGAAGGCCGCCTTTGAAGCCCTCCAACTCCAGAAGGACAGTGTGCATTCTTATATCCGTAATCAGGTATGCTGATTAAAGTTTCCTTTAGGATAGAAGACCCCAAACTTTACTTTTGAATGGTAGTATAATCATTAACAAAGCCATTCTGTGGGCATTTCGTGGTCAGCGTATAAAATGTTAAAGTAAGTAATGTTTCAGATGGTCTTGTGTATTCATTCTAGTCATTTAAAGGTTTCAGTCAGCCCATGCTTCTCACATCCCACCTCATTGGATGCAGAACCCAAAAGGTGGCTGTTTTATCATGTCTCCATGGGGCCATTCACACCCAACCTATGCTTGTATCCATAGATTAAACTCATAGAGGCAGAGTTAATGCAGTTGACAAAGCTGGAGGTTAAGAGGAGGAATTTGGACACTGAGAACCTGCAGGTACGTTGCAGCTGTAGATGATGTGGTGGTTTCCTGTTAGTGCTTCATCATGCTGTGGAGTGTAGAGAGGAGTAATGATGACTTTGTCATCGCACACCATTTCTCTTCCTTGTTTTTACATTTCTCTTTCACTCAGATTTCTTAGCCATTTCATCCCATTCCCATTTAAATATCATGCTCACACCACCTCTATGAGTTATCACAGCATTCTGGGAGTCTGAATACTTTGCGTGTGTTTTGTGTGTGTGTGTGTGTGTGATAGGAGGTGCTAGCTGACCAGAGGACTGCTCTGACAGACCTACTGCAGCAGTTACTCAAACAGAAAGACCAAAGGGAGGAGGAGCTCAAGACGGTTTTGGTAAGTGATTATGGACCACTTTCTTGATTTCTCAAGAGACATTTGAAATTGGATCAGTTAACTGAAACATTTAACATACTTCAGTCACTGTTGCAGAAATCACATTTAGGTCATACTGATATTGTCATAAAACTGCATTTTAAATGTTGTGTAAATGTATGTGGAGAAAAAAAATCATTGTAATACACATTATTATCTGAAGAATACATGTTATCTTTGGCAGGCTTTTATTTTTAAATATAATAGTAAAACTGTTTATTTATTTATTAATTGTTCTGTTCTAATTGTATTTTATTGCAGTGTATTGTAATTTATCAGATAAATACACCTTAACGTTGACAGCCTTTAAAACAACATTCAAATCCTTTTATTTATTATTAGATTTTTACATCTTTATTATTCATTTATTTGAGATATTATTCTGTTCTAATTTTGTTTTATTTCCATGGATTATATTTTACTGCTTAATATATGTCATTTGTTGAGGTTTTCATCTGTAGCTACATTTGTTATTTAGTGTAGAAAAAACATAGAAATGAAGAAAAGACAGGTCAATCTTAAAAACCCTGCCATGTCCCCGACTGATGTTGAATTTATTTTATATATATTGCCTTGTTAGTTACCACTGGGTTAAAAGAAATATACAACCAGATACATAGTGTTGAATTTGTGTAGGACTTTGATAAAAGCTATAGATGCTTATGTAGGTGGCTTGTAATTTGTACGCAATGGTGTTGAGGTTTTTTTTCTTTTCTTCAGGTGGAGCTGGAGCAGAAAAGTGAATCCAATCAGCAGAACTACTGGATGATCCAGTATCAGAGGCTCCTGGATGCCAAACCTCTGTCTCTGCGGATGCAGGTCAGAGTAGCTCTCCTATAGGCTCAAAGATCCTGTGTTTAAACCACAAAGTCATGCTATCCTCTCCTTTCTCCTCAGGAGGCAGCTGTAGATGCGGATCTAGGGAATCTGCTGTGTAAACTCTCTGCTCAACACTACCTACCAATCATAGCTCACCACCGAATCACTGCTGAGGCCTTGCGACACATGACCACTAAAGACCTTAGAAAGGTCCACCCCATTTCCTTCTGTTTTAGCACACAGTAGTTTTAAGTAGTGTGTGTTTCTAGGGATTTTTCATTAGAGGTCTCATTCAAATCTTTTCTGTTTTACTACAGTTGGGGATCAATGAGGTTGGCGTGCAGAAAGCTCTTCTCCACTGGGCCAGAGAACGCACTTTCTCTGATCGTAAGAACATTCATTTTCTCTTGAGGACATTTGTGGATTCTTTTCAGTGATGTTGTGATTGAGTGTATCATAACATGTTTGCCCCGCCAGCATTGCCTAAAACAGCAAAGCGATGCAGGAAGCTGGTCCATCTGCTCCAAGTGCCCCACTTCAACAGCAGCTCACTCCTCCAGTGACCCCCAGCACCCCCACCGCCCCAAGTCCTGATAGATGGAGCAGTTCTGAGTGTGTGGTGTGCATGGAACATGAGGTAAAGGCTAAATTCAATTCTCAATTTCAATATATTTTTTAAAAGAACAGTGTTTTTTTTTTTATAGAAATTATTTGTAACAATGCAAAAGTTTTGCTTTTCAACAGCTTTAAAAGAAACCGTAATTTGCTCTCCTGTTCTGCTTTGTGTCACAGTCACAGGTGATCTTGCTGCCGTGTGGGCATGTATGCTGTTGCCAGACCTGCAGCGATGCCCTGCTGTCCTGCCCTCTGTGCCGTGGCTCTATATCTCAGCGGGTTCGTCTTTACCACGGCTGAAGCTGGGCGAGTGTCCTTCCATGGTCAGGATCATACCTCATGTGTCGTTGTTGTTCCTTCCCCCCATTTGCTGCATGAAATCTTATTCTGTGAACCTTCAAGCACTTTAGAAGTTACTGGATTTTTTCTTACACTCTCACTATAACTAGCCCGTCAAAGAGGAACTTATACAGCAAGACATTTGTCTAATAGGATAAAGTTTTGTTGTTCATCATAACCTAGCAAGAAAGTATTCGATAATGGTTCATTTAACTCAAACCTAATAGGAATATGACTGTTGAGCTTTAGTATTGCCCTTCATGTACTCGCTCTAAGCACTTGTGCCTCTTCTGTATTTTATTTCAACTGTACAAAAGATAAATCTTCTTGCCCTGCCCTCCATGTTATTCTATCAACACTGTAGAACAGTAAGACCAAATCTA
Source organism: Gymnocypris eckloni scoliostomus (assembly GCA_027564155.1). NCBI lineage: Eukaryota > Metazoa > Chordata > Actinopteri > Cypriniformes > Cyprinidae > Gymnocypris > Gymnocypris eckloni. The sequence continues at coordinate 18,600,202 of CM050414.1, forward strand.
TCACCATTCAGGGATTTACACACCAAGGGCAGTAACAGTAACGTTAAAGTTTTAGTCATCATTTTAATTTTATCAGAATCGGGCATCACACCACAGCTATGTCAACAACACAGAAGAACTAGATCATTGGAATAACTATCACAACAATTGTTTCCAACTGATGAACCATAAAAAAACATTTACAGGCCAATCAGAATCTGCCTGACTTTAAAGAGCTTGAGCATTTATGGTGGCAGCTGACATAACCACTGTACAGTATGTGTTTATAATAAACAGATTGTCCGTAGGTGTGGATGCTAATATATGTATGGTTAAAGTTGTCCTTATACTTACTGTTCTTGGTGTGAAAGGGCCTATTCCCTGCAGTACCAAAGTATTTTAATACTTCAACCAGTTAAGTTAATTTAAATATGACTCCGTTTTGAACAGACTTAGCAACACAGCAGAATTGTAAATTATAGGTTGAAGGTGAAATCTTTCTGAAGGCACTGTACTTGCTATATAACACTGCATACATTCATTCTTACTCTTTACATTGTGAACTATCCAGTTTCAGCAACTTTAAGTATTGCACACACAATAGTGTTTCCTAAATCTGTGTACTTCTGTGAACCTCTCTTCATCCAAGTGCTCTTATATGCAAGCCTGCTTCTCGCTGAACATGTACAGAATGAAAAAAACTACTTAATCTGTCTGTACATAAATCAATATTCATTTAATTTCTTATTTTAAAAAAATAAGCTTTGTGTTTAACAGCATTATACAAACTTTGTATCTGTGTGCTTTGTGTGATAGTTATGCTGTATGGATCAGACTGGACAAATATATTGTTTGCTGTGAATCTGGCATTTAAGAAAAAAATCAGAATTATTATTCTTATCAGAGGTTATTATTATCTTATACCCTTATATTTTATAAGTTTGTGGTCATTTTATACAACACAAATGGCACATTATCTGTGATGACACTGAGATTGAATCTATGTTACATTCATTTACAATATATGTGCTGCCATTACGCATTTTCTGTTGTTGTCTACATATTCATAATGTACTTTATTTTTTATTTAGGTTTTATAATTGTACCCAACCATTCCCTTTGAAGTGTTATCACACCTCTCAAACCTCTGCAAAATAAACCTGCTGCACAATATGTTCTAGTGTCCTTTTACAGTTAAGAGGTTTATTTTTGCAACAGAATATATAATAAGTGTTAGTTTGCAATTATGTTAGATTTTCCATTTACTTACATTTTGCCTAGTGTCATTTTTATTGTCATGTTCAATAAATCAATATTAGTCCACATTTCCAGAATTCCTGAAATGTCAAGTTGATTAGATTAGTCTTGATTTTGCAATCTTATATAATTATAAATAAAACCTAAATACTATATTAAATAATGTTTTCAAAGGAAAATCATGAAACAAACTCAAGTAAAGATTACATTTATGTGTATCTAGTTAACTTGACTTACAACCTTGTTAGTTATATCCAGTTCATCATAGTCAGGACACTTGTTATGGATCAGGGTTCTTGCCTGAAAAACCGCCTGCTTTGAAACACTGGGAAAGGATCCGCTGTTCACTGATTGGACATTCATTAGCCTTCTTAACTGTGATTGAACAGTACCAATTCCCCTTTCAGGATCTCAGTATGTGAACCAATGCTTATGGTAACAGACTGCAATATGCAGGTGTTCTGATCAGATATGCAGGTGTTCTGTTAGCAAAAATGCTTATTTTCCTTCTCCATGTTTTTGATTTGCAAACACTCTTCAGTTGACAAGTACTCTTCCTCTACTTTATCTTCATCTATGCCTGATTCAAGCTCCCAATGTTCTGAGAGAAATTTCACGGTGATTCTCTGCAATGGAAAAGCAGGCATCAAACAAAACCTGAGATCATTTTATAACTGAACCTAATTGGTTGAACAGTACCTTGATGGTGTTTTGGAGAATCTCAAGCACCGTGTGTCCACTGTAAGATTCCTGTGAATCAAACTCTGTCCTGAGAGACTGAAACACTCCATTCATCAATCGCTTCACCTGCACCAGACACACCAGCTCAGTTTCAGTACACTTTACTACAGCTAAATAAGAGCTTTTAACCCCTCACCTGAACCGCTAACTGTGTCTCTAACTGCTTTTTATTATTTTGTGATGTCTTATTTAGATTCTCATCTAAAATGTCAAATGTAGGTAAATAGAAGATTAAAGGGATTCTCCACTCCCTCCCGCTCTTCCTATCTAACAAGATCTGCTAGAGAAAACTGGAATACTCTTATTAAATTATACAGGTTAAAACCTTTGTACACACACCTGAAGCAGATTCTCCTTTTCAGCCCTCAGATCTTGCATCTCCTCATCCACATTTTGTATGATTTCCTCCATCTGTTTGCACTTCTGCTTCTCTGCGCTCTGCTGGAGATTGAACACCTCCTGCTGCAGCTCGTGTGCTTGCGTGGTGGAGGAGCCCGATTCTCCAGATAAATCAACCTGAAAGAGAGATGATTTATGCCATTTTCCTGATCACACCATTCTCCAGCACACACCAACAATCAGATCAAAATGGAAACATAGCAACCAAGCAGGTTTAACATACATAAAATGATATTATACTGAGCCAATAAACCAACATAGCATAGTTTAACAAGTCCACGTGTCTGTTGTACCTTTTCCTGCTCAGCCTGAATGCGGCAAGTCTGTTGCTGCTCCATATACCTGCACTCAGAGTAAACCAAGAAGACTTAGAAGATTTAAGGTTTTGTGTGCCTTTAATCTGACTGGAGAGCAGGAAACTGGAGTGTGAAGGAAGGGGTGGGACACACCTCTTATTCTTTTCTATTTTGTGGTTCTGTTCATCCACCTGAGAACTGTTCTCCAGAACCTCCTTTTTCAGACACATACTCTCCTAAAACACAGATGGCATTTAAACATTACAAAATGATCCTTATAATAAATAAAAGTATCCTCGTATTCAAACCTGAATAATTCTCTGAATGTTGTGTAGGATCATGTTTGTCTCGAAGGACACAGAGGAGAGTCTGAAAGAGAAGTGATCCTCTTTGTGCAACTCATCCACCTGAGAACAATGAATCAAATCGTTTTTTTACCTAAATAACTATAAGAACTAATTAAAAATTATAATAATCCATATTGCACCGATATACCTTGCAGGTCAGCTGGTCCACCCTGCGTGACAGCTTTTCAATAGCCAGCAGAATTTCGTTGTTTTGTTGGCGAGCATCAGACATCAAGAATGATGTAATATCAGGTGCTATTCAATACATAATGTTTGCTTTCAGTGAAAAAAATGGCAGATGAGTAAAATAAAGTGACACATTTCAGCAAGTATTGCGTGTCCAAAAGTAATAAGCTCATATCTTACTTTGGTATGGAATGTGCTGGGATGGGTAGACGGAGGAAAATGAATCTAGCTGTGTTGGGAAATAAGGGTTTGTGTGAATTAATATTGCTGTTGATCCAAAATTAAAAAAATTACGAAAAGAAAATTTTTTGATGTAGAAAAAAACTCCTATTCTCACTAAAGATGCAATTATTTGATCAAAAATACAGTAAAAACAGTAGAATGGCATTTATTTGAAAAAAATGTTTGTCACAATGTAACAGTCTTTACTGACACTTTGGATCAATTTCATACATCATCTAAAAGTATACAATTCTTTAAGAATTAGACTAAATAAAATACACCGTTGGATCTCACCCGAAAGCCTTGAGTAGTGTTTAAGTCTGCTTCTGGTGGCACTGCTTCCTGTTTCTGAGCGTCATCAGGCCGATACGACACTACTACAAAAACAGTACATGAAAGCAAAGCTCTAATATTATGAAGAGGTAACTAATATTGAGTAGGTGTTTATTTGTGATTGTATTTACACATACAAGATGGAGAACTGCAGGGGATTGGTGCAGGTTTTGGGGAGTGGGAATATGAAGGAGAGCGATCACAAATCAATCCACTGGTATCCTGCACAGAGAGACATAATAGGGTTATTGTTGCACCTTTACTTCACAGGCCATTCAGGAACCAAATCTGAGATGTATTACATTCATGCAGTATGTGTAAAGGAATCAACCTCTCCAGTCCTCCTGACCTCTGTTTCTGAGTTGCTAGGGTCAGGCTGAGCTGGAATGGCCCCAGTGAGAAAGGAAAGCATGGGTTGACCTATCTTGGCTATACGTGAGATTAGCTTGGATTTGGAAGCACCTGAACTCTACAAGAAAGAAATATGTGACCCTGGACCACGAAACCAGTCTTAAGTCGCTGGGTATATTTGTAGCAATAGCCCAAAAATACATTGCATGGGTCAAAATTATCGATTTTTCTTTTATGACAAAAATCATTAGGATATTAAGTAAAGATCATGTTCCATGAAGATATTTTTTACATTTATTACCATAAATATATCAAAAAATATTTTTTGATTAGTAATATGCATTGCTAAGAACTTCATTTGGACAGCTTTAAAGGCGATTTTCTCAATATTTAGATTTTTTTGCTCCTCAGATTCCAGATTTTCAAATAGTTGTATCTCGGCCAAATATTGTCCGATCCTAACAAACCATACATCAATGGAAAGCTTATTTATTCAGATGATGTATAAATCTCAAAGATTAAATATTGACACTTAAGACTGGTTTTGTGGTATATTTGGAGCTTCAGCAGTTTAGCCACTTCAGGCACATGGCATCTATCTAAATGTTAAGATAAATGTTACTCACTGTCAGGGATACAGATTCCACCTTCCCCACAGGCGCTTGGACTCTGAATACAAATGATCAATAACTTGCATACATTCAAATCAGTTTACTGATGTGTGTCTTAAGTTAAAACACCTGTAGAACAAAATCTTCACATTTAACCTTTCAATATATATATATACCATTTAAAACAAATATTTGTATTGATTTTTATTTGTCGTTTTCTGTTATTTATTTTTCCTTTTTAAGCGTAAAACTTGCTAAGTGGTGTTAGATTTATGCCTAAATCTTGAAAATAAAAATACTGTTTGTAAATTGGACAAGACAAATAAACAATGTTTTGACGTCTCTCTCGATATAGATAGATAAACATATATCTCTCTATCAAAATTATATATATATCATTTTAAATGAGAAATAAGGTAAAAAATACTTAAGATAATTATTTTAAATGATATCTTTTGAAGATGGAATAAACTGTAAAGTTAATAAAAATATCAACAATTGTAAAGGTTATTCTGTCTGAACACACTTTGACTCATCTGTATCAGTGACCGATTGGCTGGTGTTCTCTTCTGGTTTGCTTGGAGATGTACTGAAGCTGTCAACTGATCCCCGACTATGTCGGTCTTTGGAGAATTTAACCTACATGTAGATAAATATACAAACAAAAAAGCAGTAAGAGAGAGATTAAAGATGCATGCTAGTAAATTCAATTATATTCACACTGTCAGTGTCTTACTCTATGAATCTCAACATCAAACACCAGAGTGCTGTTTGCTGGCAAATGGTTAAGGACGCCCTTTGACCCATGACCCATACTAGGAGGGACGATAAGGAGCCGTCGACCTCCTTTCTGCATGCCAAGCATCCCGTCCTCCCATCCCTGTGAGAAAGAGCAACGTAACAACAGCGGACAGAACCAACATTTTCTGTTATATTTCTTTAATTATCATTTTAAAGCATTGTTGTGTTCAAGAGCTGCTCACACTCTGAGCTTTGCCTGCTCCAAGTTTTACTCGCTGCAGCTTTTCTTTGCCCAGATTGGAATCAAATACCTGAAAAAACAGACAGAGATTGTTAACTTACACATTTATATGTGTAAAGCTCCAGCTGCACAGCAAACATGCCAGACAGACTCATTTAAATTGCCAGTGAACTGATTAGTTCAATGAGTGCATGACTTGTATTGAGCCGCGACTAATCAACAAGAATGTGCACAGTGAGCTGCTGTGTGCTACATGTGTTCGACTACTATTTAAGAAGGTCAAATTAAAGAAAAACATACTGTGTACAATTAGGAAAAGTATTAATCCACTCAGCTTCATTTAATAATAGAAACTTCTCTAGAATTAAAATATGCAATGAACTTTTGCACAGATTTTTTTTTGCTCCAATGTGATTCATCTGTACAAAAATACCATAATGCATTTAAAAAGTGCTCTTAGAATAGGATAACAATTACAAAATTGAGAATAATCACCTGTCCTAGAGAATGGTTCTGTAAAAGCCATCCAGAAAAGGCCACCTCCACTGTGTCCCCGACATCAACAGCTTGACCTTCTCCTTGGACCAGGTCCTGAGTGACCAAAGAGTCTGACGAAGCCTCACTGTTCCACCGGGCCACGCACACCTGAGAGAAACACGCTCAGAGCTCATCTCACCAAATACATAGTGCATCTGTACAATTTGACGATGTTTGCATTATAGCAATTTTGCAGAACCCCCGCAGCTTTGAAGCAAACAAGAAGCACACTTTGAGAAACAGAATTTATTCCACAAACAGAATGCATTAATCTTTATTAAACAAACTATTCAGTTTAAGTATACCTCCTTACAGAACTCAGGCCTGGACTTTGATGAGTCAAACATTAAAGACCAGTTTTGTTGCTGGTCATTATAGAAAGTGATATAGTCGCAGGGCTGAACCTGTGGACAGGTGTAAAGAGTCGAGGAGTTCAGCATCGAATACAACAAAACACAAGAGAATAGAATAGAATAGAACACTCACTGTAAGGACAAATCCACGGTGGATTCGAGCAGTACTGATCTGCTTTTGTTTACTGTCGTACAAAAGAATCTTGTACTATAAGTGCAGATAGAAAAAAAACGAGGAAAAAATTACCAAAGAAAATGCGCAGTTAAAATTAAATATACTTAAATGTATTTGAAATTAATTTATTTCATACTAAGTATACTTCAAATACATTTAAAAAATACCTGAAATTGTACTTTTAGTATACTAAACTAGTATACTTAATAAATTGGAACAATTAATTTTGTACTTAATGCACTTCAATTGTGCGAATGTAGTGCGGCAAAGATATACTGACGTATATTTGATTGTGTTAAAGTGGAACTATTGCAAGTATACTTCAGGTACACTGAATATGTCAGTAAATATGTTAATAGATTTGAACTATGCTTATTATTAAATCATTTTTTTTTTTTCTAGAGATAAGCTTCTGTTAATTAGCTTCTCTTACCTCTTTGGTCACATGGTTTCCTAAAACAGCAGCGCCGATCTTGCCTTGCTTTACATATTGTCCATTCACACTGGTGGAAAATCAAAGCTTGTTTAAAAAATGTGTGAACTAATGCTAATTTAAAGTCTCATAAACATCCTTTAATTGCCATATTATACTAACAAGCTGAATGCATGGACAGCTGTAGCAAACAACACAGCTGGAGCACATGGAGGAGGGATGGACTTCTGAGGAGGCGGGCCTTAAGAAAAACACAGATTAAACCATGAGTAATTATGTGCACACATTAAGATTCAAAATGATCAGAACATGAAACTGTGCCAAAAAAGGCCATGTGATTATTTGTTGTAACACCTACCTAATATGGCACAGGGCTTTTTGGGCTGTTTAGGGGCAGTGAATTGGAAGGACTCGTTTCCCTGACTCTGTGCTCGGTCCAGACCAAAGAGAGAGGCCAACTTTGCCCTATAGGAATGCACACACACACACACACTATAGCAATTAATGTAAATCATTTTTTATTTAATGCATGTAAAAATCTCACAATGTGAATTTGTCACATGCAACTTATTTGAAACTTTATCACAATTACCCATTTCATGTTTTACACCGTTCAAACTGCCTTCCATATTTATCTAATCTGTTGCCATTTTAAATTCTAATTAATGTTTGAAATGTATCAAAACAAGCTATAAGTTCACTACTCAGTTGAAAAGCATTGGTGTAGACTTTCAATCAACAAAAACATGTTATGTGGAATTTATACAGCACGTTTTGACAGAACATTGGACTCATCCACAGATGCCATTGCTAGATTAGCCAGATGCAGCCTGTTGAAAATACACGGTCAACAATATTTCAAGTGAAAAGTTCCAACAGTACATGCTAATATTTTAAAATATGATTTACTTTTAAAATAACAATAAGTTACTACATTGATAGCATGCACACAAGAATCACCGGACCAGCATGGATCAGAACTACAATTACAGAACAACAAGGTCCTGTCTAGCATCTACGATTAAATCCATATGAAAGAAGACACATTAGACCTGTTTGCACTGACCCTTGGACCTCCCTCCACAGATAGTCAGTGTCCCATACAGCTGACATGGCCGCCAGCTCTCTGTCACTGAGGAACAGGCTAAGAAGCCTCAAAAATATATATATATATATTTATACAAATCTTCCTCCTTTTTTCTTCCTGTCTTGGTAAAGTTGGGATCAGCTACAGTGGGTCCAGTTTTGAAACAGCCCAAATGAAATGCACTGTAATTACTAACATGTGAATTAAATTATTGAAGGAGGAGCCTCACCTCATCAACATGGTTTCAACAAGCGGAAAATGAATTGGGAAAAAAACTTGTTCTTTTTTTGCTCTATATGTCTGTTAAATGAAATCAGAACACTTAACATAAATAAAAGTCACCTTAAGAAAATAATTACACGTTGTCCTTTTAAACTGAGTTCGGAGTTTAAAACCTCCCTCTTTTCTCAAACTCCCTTTCATGTAAAGACGTTGACACAATGTCAAGTTGTTAACCCAAAATCTGAGGTAAAGAAAGAAATAAGAAATACAAAATTTGGTATTATGGTTTTGAAATTATGTCTTAAATGTGACAAAGTTCTGAATGTACCTAATGTACATTCCTTTCATGAATAACATTTGATAGGATTCAGGGTAAATGTGAAATTATCCTTATAGTGTTGAGAAAATGAAACAAATAAAAAAAACTGTAGAATTTCTGTACAGGATATAGAGTAATCTAAGAAAATAAAATGTAATTAATAATAATTAAATCATTTAAGGAAAATGACACCTTAAACTTCTCTCTTAAACTAATGTTATTTTGTTAGCTATATTAAAATTTGACAACTAGGCTAATAAAAAAAACTATTTTCACATTCAATAAAGCTTGTACAAAATCACAGGTTGAGCTTAATGAGACTCAATCAGACTATAATAAAATAAACAGACTAACTTCAGGACAGGAGTATCGTTTTAAAAAACAATCATTCTATACAATTATTTTTTTAAATAATTAAAATATGTTAAGACTTGTTAATTCAAAGATTAGGCTATAAGTGCGACAATATGATATACTCTTTCATAACACTTACCCACTTTTAGGACACATAAATTCTTCATCGTTATAATCAGGAATAATGTCTTTAACTTTGTCCATACTGTGATTTTTCTATGAGTCAACAGCGCTGGCTTCTGTGAGTGGCTTGATGTGCGCAAATATTCTGTTCTTGTGTGATATGATGAGCACAGGTAAGCACGAGGACACAACGACTCACTGATAACCGTGAAACACACGGGGTCACACGCACGCGCACACGCGCGTACACGCGAGGCAAATAATCGTCGGGCAGTTGGAGACTTCTAGGGGCCAGTGACTGAACTGCAGCTTTGAAGGATTGTTTCAAAAATGTCATAATATATATATTTATTGAAATATGAATTACATGAAAACTATTTTGTATCTGATCCATAATGCATATAACAATATGTAATATTGTAAAATTCATGTTTAACTAAAGGTAAACCATAACAAATAATAATTGTACTCATTTCTTATGTGTATTATAATGCACAGAGTCCATAGTTGAGTAGGTCTATTTCTTATCAATAAATGTTGATCTTGTGTGTCCACATGTAAAAACCATTGCAGTGATATTTTATATATGCAGAATTAGGCCTACATAGACATATAGTAGACATCAATAAATTAAAAGGAAAAAACGTACAAACACAAACAAATTTTGATGAATAATCACCATATCTAAACAGAATTTAAAATGTTATTAAATACTTTATATTTATTAAAATGTGTTAATGTGCAAATTTAAAACATTGTACAAAGAACTGAGAAACCAATGCTTTACATTATGGCATTAAAACATTTTTTTCTGTATTTAATTACAATTAACATCTAATATACAATAAAGAATCACATGAGCTTCTTTTAACCACAGGTTCACCATAATGCACATAATTGGGTACATTTTCTCAATGCAAAAAAAAAAAAACATCTGCTAAAACTGTTGACAAACCTAATTGATCTGTTTGTTTGAACAAACAAAAGCTAAAGCACATTTCAATGCTGTTGTAAACTGAAATGTCTTGACTGAACTGGTCAAAGATCAAGTCTAATTGACATAATCATCTTTAAAGCTTGGCTTTGGGCGTCTGCTCCAGCAGGGTCTTCATGTCTAACAGCGAGTCCTCGAGTGCTTGGGCCAGACGTGCTGCGCTAGTGTCCTGGCAGCTGTTGAAAGCAGAGACGGAAAAGTTAATGTGGGTATCCATGGGATTGTAGCACACACCATAACCGTCTGGTACCACTGGGCCGAAGCACATCACACAGTCGGCTTTTGCTGGCACCTAGGAGAGTGGAAAAATTCAAAAGTACAATTCAAACTTTCGCAAGATCATGATTTTAGGTTTACAGCAATATGATTTTAGCATATTTGAAGAGTTGTTGTCAGTTGATCATCACCAAAAATGTGTCTGGTTAATGGCAAACTACATGCATTACTCTGGATGTTAAAGAGGGTTTGTTCTGCAAATAATGGTTTATTAACATGCACCTAACCCTGGACCAGAAAGCTTTATTTGACAGTACCTGGCTAGTGGAGAGGTTGAAGTGCAGTGCCACAGCATATGAGGTATCCATGAATATCTCTGGCAGGGCGGCCAGGTCCTCAATAGCCTGCAATTTCAGTCCAAGCAGATGTCTGTCGATGGCTTGACCTCGGATGGCCTGCGCATCCACACACGGGATGGAGAATGATGGATATATTTAGAGAAGACTAATAATGACTGATACACGTACTTACAGTTGATCAGCTGAACATCACCAGCATGTGTTTACTCACCATGTCTGTGTACGCTCTGTGCGCTTTAATGGCTTTGTCTAGCAGATCCACTTTCTCTGTGTTCTGTCAATCAAAATGAGATCGTTACATTTTCTTTCATGTTGGATCAAATGCAATTGGAAAATAATAGATTTTGATATTGATAATGAGAATCAAAAAGACAAGCTCCATAGCAAAATATTTATAAAGCAGCCTATCTACAGTCATGATGTATGAGATGTTGCATCATGACGTATGATGAAAAACTACTGTTCAAAAGTTTGGAGTTGACAAGATTTGTAATGTTTTTGGAAGAAGTCTCTTATGCTCACCACAACTGCATTTATTTAATAAAAAAGTACAAATGTATATTGCTTTTTAAATAGACATTTTCTATTTCAATATATATCAGTTTTTAATTTACTCCTGTAATGGCAAAGCTTCATTGTCAGCATCATTACTCTAGTCTTTAGTGTCACGTGATCCTTCAGAAATCATTCTAATATGCTGATTTGGTGCTCAAGATACATTTCTTCTTATTACTATTATCAGTGTTGAAAATAGTTTCACTGCTTAATATCTTTGTGGAAACACTGATGCAGTTTTTCAGTATTCTTGGATGATTAGAAATTCAAAACGAAAAGCGTTAATTTGAACAATAATTTTATAACAATGTGTGAGTCTTTACTATCATATTAATTAATTTCCAAAAACACGACCTTACTGACCCACAAATTTGGGAACTGTAATGTGGATTCAAATGGGGTAATCCCAATGTGGGCAAATTATGTGGATTCAACCAAAATGTCTACTAGAGGTGACCATACATGTTTGGCTGGGTCATCCATGGCTTTTACGAATTTAGCAGAGTCAATGGACGTCGAGCGTATAGTGTCAGTTCGGCCCAGTCTGAACATGCGGAGGGAAGCGCTCTCATAGGTAGGACAACAGCTCTTGTAAATCCTGAAACAGTGAGTCTGTGAATTAACTGAATAAGCTAAGCATATCATTAACTTCCTAATAATAACAGAATGATGTTACAGTTAAGAAATAAATACAGCAAACAAACACTATTAATAGCAGTGCTGGTGAAGTCTACCTGTAGTACGCCAGCTGGAGAGCAACCTGAATAAAGGCATCAGGGCTCATCTTCTGCGACTTTGGGAAATCTTTGCCAAAATGGGAAAACACATTGACTTTCATGTCCAAGTCATGTACCATTCTGCAGAGAAGGAGAAGAGAAACCTTCAAACTTTCAGCATTTAACACACTGCATTGCTGTTTGTCCAATAAAACTATCAAACTAAATGTTGGTAATATGTCTGAGTGAAATGTCTCGATTTCTTACATGTTCATGTTTTGTTTGGCCTCCTCGATGTCCTTTTTTATCTCTGCCGTGATGTTGAATCGAAGCTTCTGTGGCATACGCAGCGGGACCATTGGGGTACGGACCATCTCTGACGACTTCCTGTACAAATATGTGGTAAATCTTATCTGCGTTAGCCCTACTTACAATCTAGCCATGGGAAAAAAGCTTTTAATCTTACATGTATTCCACCACATGGTCGATCAGTGACACGATGGGTGGGCCCTCAGCGGGGGCGTGTTCATAGATCAGCCCACATGTCCCATCCTCTCCAATAATAAACTAGAAACATAATAATCATCATGACAGTTTCGGGATCTTGATACATTTAATGTGTCAACATCAGTGATTTGGGCTTAATTTCTCAGTGAGAGTTCACACACATCAACTCATGGGTCTCTAACCTGCAATGTTTTGTCAAACCAGCGATTTCCGCTGTTCCACCTGCTTCCCCCTCCATGCACCATCTGAACTCCAGCACGGGTGCGGTACATGTCATCAGAAGCACGCGGCATGGGAGCATCCAGACAGACTGTAAAGATACTCTTCTGAATGGCTCTCACAGACTCTTTGTTTGTTTTATCTGAAAGTGACACAAAATAAATTAAGAATCACCCTAAATTTAACCCTAACCCTACATTTCTTTTCTGTAGAACAGCATTTATTTAAAACATAAATCTTTCATATGTCGGTAAAATGCTAAAGATCAATGTGTCCTGGCTGAATATATGTATCAATTTCTTTAAAAAAAGTGTATATTATATATAGCTTAGCAAAGATTTAGTTCCTAGCATTGAAGACACTAATATGAATAGCTAAAAAGTTAAAAAGTGTTGGCAGTGCCCACCCTTAATGAGGTTGTTGTAAGCTTTGCCCCAGCTGTTGCGGTGGTTGGAGGTGAGGATGCCAATAGGCTCTTTGTTGGTCTGTAAAGAAGAGTTCCAGATCTTCTCCAGCTGAATGTAGATCTGGTCTACGGTCAGTGGCGTGCCGTCACTGTTATATACATCCAGCACAAAGAACTGCATAATGAGAAAGAAAAACAAACAAACAATAAAACAGTAAGTTGTATGGTACTAACAGTCATGGATGCAAGAAAATGTATTATATTCATTAAATGTCTTTTTTAATAAAAGAAATGCAAAACATATATTTTTTATGTTTCTAAAATTGTTTTGTACCCCCCCAATTTACTAGGGATGGGTCACGATTTTCTAATGTCGATTTATTCATAGAATATCGAATAGGTTGTGCGATTATATTTGTCTAAATATTCCCCATGTTTTCGGGGCTGATGTGGTGGTGACGCGTTAGCAGAGGTAAGCGTTGCCAATAACGCACCTAAAAGCTGTCAAAGACAACAGATGAACACACTCTCTCACGCGAACGCTGTAGACTTGCAACTAAGAACAATGTCAAATAAGAGTTCTGTGCGGACCACAAATATCCCCGACTGGGTTAGAGGTGTGCTGAATCCGTACTGGAAAAGGCACGGAAAACAAATAACGCGTTCTACGGAGCCACTAAAAGAACATATGGTTAGCCGCATGCTAGCGATAGCCTGTTACACTACAGTAGATGCAGTTTCACTAACCAGCAACAGAGTAGGGCTATGGTGAATTATTTGCAGATCCTGAGCACTACTGATAAACATCTAATCTTGTAAAATGTGTGGTATGTACTGCCGCTTCATAGTATAAATATGTGATCGTGAATCTCCAAAGTGAAAGTAAAACGGTTGCGAGCGCACATTCAAAGGTGTTTTCAATGCCCCTCATATTAATAACGGCTCACTAGTCCCCGCAGTTAATATACAGTATAATTACCAAACTATATAATTGCGAGAGAAAGTATTGGAATATATTTTTGAGCAGTTTAATATTTTATGAGCAGTTGATTTATGCTAATGGCTGGACTGCTATGTTAATAAGTGCTGTCATTCTGTTACGCTTGTATTAATATTAGTGGTGGGCCGTTATCGGCGTTAACGTGCTGCGTTAACGTGAGACTCTTATCGGCGATAAAAAAAATATCGCCGTTAATCTATTCTCAAAGTTGGGTTGGGAGCTATGATGACTTTCACCCTGATATTTTAAGCCGGATGTATACCTAGCGAATTGCACTGTAGGGGTGAGAACGAGTCTTGAACTAGAGGCTCGCAGTCCGTGATGGACAGATTGTTAACGGCTGGTCTATGTGGTAATACAATCGGGCAGGACATCAAACGCTCACCTATCATTCATCAACCTCAAATATGGCTTTTCATCTGAAAGATGTATGTAGTAGCAACTTTACATGGCGCTCAATATGATGTTAACCTAGAGAAATGTGCGCTATTGAAGTGTTTGTGTGAAGCGCGTTTGCTGCAAGACAGGCTCGGTGCGCTCACTTGCTCTTAAAATCTCCGCCATTTTTGGTCATACTGATAAAAGTAGCCTAATACATCTTTCGAATCTGTAAAGACTCGTTTATTTGTGTGCACTCAGAATAACAACGAAACGCGTTGCGCTTTTAAGCAAACAGGATGCGCGTTAGGTCTCATGTGAACTTGAGCGAGAAACTTGAAAACTCGAATATATCTAAAAATACAGTAACGTTACATAGAAAAATATATCTATAGAGTGAAATGTCAAAAAAAAAAAATAGAAGACGTGTGTGTTAGCATGGATGATTTACATGAAATTTAATCTGTGCAACACTGTGCATAATAAGATGGCTTTCAGTTCAATATAATAACAAAAGCGACATTTTGGGTTTTATTCAACTAATAAGGTGGGCACGCTGTGATCTGTACTATATTTTTACTGTAATTGACAGTTATCGGCAAAAAAAACCAACAACACGGGAGTGGGAGGGAATGGTAGTCATTCTTCCGGGAGTGGAACGGGATTTTCCTCCAGTTTTTTCGTGGGATTGGGACGGGAAGAGATTAAAGTTTGTGATGCATTTTGGAAACAGGAGATGAGCCCCTGGTCTAATGCGCCACCTGGCTTGAGAAACCCGTTCTCAAAGACTTACTTTTAGTCATTATTTGGGTAGCACACATATTCTGAATGCCTTCGGCAGAATTCAAATGAGCCATTTTAATCTAGATTAATCTAGATAAAAAAAATTAATCTATGCCCACCTCTAATTAATATGTTTCAGCATGTTACAATTATTATATGGCTTGAGTTAAGATAGTCTATCTTTAGTTTGTTATCATACATATTAAAATGTGAATGGTCTCTTTCTCTCTCTCTGTTTATGGGTGTGAAACACTAGCCTAACAAAGTGATGTACGGTCATGCATAAAGGGAAGGGGTGCTATTTTCAAATAATCGAATAATAAACTAATAATTCCCAGCGATTTTCGAATATTACTTTTGCGTGAAATGCCCATCCCTACAATTTACCTACCACTGGAAGTTACATTTGGAACAGGGACTGTTATATTTTGTAACACGGACTGACCTGAAAGTTGTGCACTACAGTGATATGTGTGGGGGGTCTCTTGTCCAAGGTGTAGTTGACCACGTTGTCTCTCTTTGTTCCAGGGATCCGGCAGGACGAGAGCACCTGATAGTACTGGTTCATACAAAGTGGCTTTCCACCCAGATACTCCACTGGCAATGTTTCACTAATTAAAAAGAAATAACTTTACATCTGACTGGATCATTTGAACTTTATACACTTATGAATTTAATCAATAGTAATAGTCATGGTTATTTAAACAGAGGACTGAATGACTTATGACTGCACAGGAAAAGTAAGAAATGTGTCACTCACTTGTCAATCATGCTCTTGAAATCTAAAACGCCAGTGATTAATTTTGCTGCATATCTGTGAGGAAAAAATACTTTTACTTTCTTACAGTCATTTTAAACACAATTAACATCAACACACCGCTAATTAATAATTCTACTATAAATACAGGGAGCCTGCTGTGCCTTTGGCTGGTATGATATTGACAGAACACATCTTGACCAGTTGTAGCAGTCATATGTGAAAGCTGTCATTATAGTTCATGTGGGGAGACTGGCATTAGCCCAGAACTTTACTGAGAGCAACAGTTTGTACTCTCTGAATGGCAAAGCTCAACTTTGCAAGAGAGGGTTAGTCTGTATAAAGGTCACCATAGAGGTAGCTGAAAACGACTGCGTGTGGATTTATTTCATGTGAATGACCGTTGAATAATATTTACAATGTGTTAAAGTTCCTGTAACAGGCACCAGCAACACCAAGGTCATGGTTTTGATTCCCAGAGAGCACAAATAACATAAAATGAACATGTATTTTTAGGGGTCGACCGATATGTGTTTTTCAGGGCCGATACCGATACCGATTATTACAGATCAAGTAGACCGATAACCGATATTTTGAACCGATATACGTGTCTGGTGTAAAAATGAAAATGAATGCCAAAATTAATAATAACAAGAGCTCTGACAAAAAAACGTTCTTTAAATGCTTTTAAACATGTCTTTAATTCTGAAAACTGTTAATAACAACAACATTAAATAAACAGTAATATTAATAATATTAATAATAACATAAGTACAGAGATCACCCAGAAGCATTCTGTAAACATTTTGTAAAACTTAAAGTAAACGTCTTTAGCGTATTGTGTGATTATTCTCAACAAAAGTTGTAATAATTGTTGTAGTTGTATTACGTATACAGTAATATATTCGGCTAAACCGAACTTATATTTTGACAGGTTGCCATGAGGACCTTTTAAGTTTCTGTAGCCTATATATGATATGACGATCGTTTTACTCAAATGAAACCGTCAAATGCTCATGAAGAGACTCTGCGAGCAGTTCTGGGGATGTTGTTCATGTATTTATGTCCTCATTTAGTGAGACGGCAGACGCTGAAGTCACCGCGAGCAGCACGCGCTCGAGTATGTATGTGTGCAGTAAATGAAACCGCACGTCTGTGTCATTCATTAACAGAGATGCAGAACATGCAGGATTCATATTTAAAGTGTTTTTGCGGCTTAATATTTATATATACTAGTCCATAGCGCGAGTCGATTTAAGTGTACTGACCTACTTTTGATTAATTCATCCAAACTTCGACACATTCCGTGACATTCCGCGTTATGGTAAAATTCCATTATATGACTGCATTCCAGCGATTCTGCCGCATTTTCAGCGTCGCGGGACATCATAGGTTATATTGAGGTGTTTTGCAACTTCAGCAAGTCTGCTGCTGCTTTACCTTTGAGAGACAACTGATGCGTGATCACTGAGGCAGCTCCAGTTAGCATGTGCTCTCGGTGTGAGACTGCCTTCAGTTTTCTGCGTTGATTGGTCGGACTCGTGACTCTCTACATATCAGATGAGCGGTGGGCGGAGATTGCTCTCAGAGATTGAGAGATCGCCTCACTCTCACAGAGTGTTGAGCTCAGACAGGCTGCATCGAGCCAAATAGTGCATTTAAACATTAAATAGTTTCACCTGTATTATTTATTCACCAATAAATAATGTCACCTGTAAATAGTATGTTTGTTTGCATAAAAATAAAAAAAATTGTAAAAAAAAAAATTGTAAAAAAAAAAAAATATCGGCAAATCTGTTTTTAAAATGGCCGATATCGATAATCGGTAAAATGCTTAATATCGGCGCCGATAATCGGTCGACCCCTAGTATTTTTAACCCCACTGGCAAACTTTTTTTTTCAAGCATACATTTAACAAAGTTTTCTAAGGTTTATACAGCCCCAGCTTTCCTGTAGCTCAACTGGTAGAGCATGGCGTTAGCAACGCCAAGATCATGGGTTCGATTCCCAGGGAAAGCAAGAGCTGATACAAATGTAGAAACTTGAATGCAATGTAAGTCGCTTTGGATAAAAGCGTCTGCTAAATGCATAAATGTAAATGTAAATGTTATACTTACAAAAATTTACATATTAAGAAAAATTAACTAAATTCATAATGTATGAAATATATCAATAAACTAATTTTATTATATTTATTATCACAAGTTTACTTGTCGTATTTAGATATTTCAATGAAAAACATATGCACATAAAATATCTTTATAGGTTAAAATATATACATTTTATAATTTAAGTAAAATATATTAATAAATCAATAAAATACATTTAAAAATACATTTTAGCTTTTAAAGTCAAATATATCAATAGATACATAAAATAAATGTTTTTCAGACTTTAATCAGTTTCATAGATATCTATGTTTATGTTAAAATATAAATGTTAGATTTTAAGTAAAATACATTAATAAATAAATCAAACATTTAAAAAGAAATTGTTGACTTTAATCAGTTTCTATTAAAACAGAGTAGGCACATAACATACTTTTAGTACTAGTTATTTTAGTAAAAAAAAAAAATAACAATGTTTGACCTACTAAATAAGCGGTGCTAAAATTCCTTGACTATTCCTTTATGAATCTACACTGGTCTGACCTCATTTGGCCCTGACGGTCACTGAACTCCATACAGGGAAGGACGACCCCAGGACTTGAATGGACGACAACAGGCATCCGGTAGTCTAGGTAGGCTGTTTGTAACCACCAGTCAGAGAGCTAGCAGTGGAAATGATGGAAAGACAATGAGACATGAGAAAAAGCCCTAGTCTGGCCGATCAAACTAAGCGTCACCTAACACATTTTTACCCAGTTCTCCATCTTCTTGGCTCGCTGTTCCAGGCCCTTCTGTAGCCTCTCTCCTACCCCGCCCGGCTTCTGAAACTCCTCCAGCAGCTGCCGGGTGTGATTCAGCTCCTCCGGGTCCACGATGGACGTCAGGGCAGCCAGATAGCGATCGCATGTTTGTTGCAGTGGTGGCAATGGAAGCTTAGGAAGACCCTCCTGGTGGGCAAAGTAGCGACCAGTGATCCGTGTCACTGACACTGGCTTTACCAGGCTGGAGGTTTTCACCATGCCAGCCTTGACCTAAAAATATCCCAGAAGATATAAAACCAGCTGTATTAGATCATAGAGATCATAAAGACACATAGATAATATAGAACTTTGTAGTTCTCAATGATTGACATGTTAATAGTTGAATCACTTTTGTATGTTTCTCCTTAAAAATAAATAGTATGATACTTTGGCATTGGTCTAATAAAATATTATTATATTAGTATCCAGTAGTGCAGTTAGTCCTAATAATTTACACAAGTGCACATTAACAAGTTAATACAATCCAACAATTATAAATAACTGGAAATGTTATCTGTAATACTCAAATATAAAACACATGAGTCAGAACATGACTGGCAGTAATAAGATTCTTGCGCTGTCATTAAAAAAACTAAAGACCATTTACACATTCACACGATGTGTTAGCCAGGTACCAGCCGTAAGTATTTAAGCAACTGTCAGTGAACACTGACATGATCTGTATCGGCACTTCCTACTGTCCTTAGCACTACCGCTATCTGACCATAAACAACCTGAATGTCAGGCAGCTACCCTTGTTTATGTCAAATACAAATTTCGACCATGTTTAAAAACTCGGCCATATGTATTGGTTTTACTCACCATCGTCCTGGCAAAAATGCCCAACATTACTGAAGTTCACTAAAACACCCCCAAATCAAGGCCTGGGAGGAGGGACAGAAACGACCAGAGCGTTCAGAGTCCACTTGCAGATACACCACAAGCGCCATCTCTGCTGCGCTGCTCCGCTTCACCGCTGGACGGCGCTCGAGCCACAAACACACCCCAAGCCCAGCCCCTTTTGCGACACCATTCTGCTTCATTAATGAGAATCTGAAATACATTGATGAAATATAAAGAAGATAAAGTCTTCAATCTACTAATTAATTATTTATTAACTAAACTCCACATTTATAAACCAAATTACACCCTAAGGTCCAGAATTGAGTCTCCCAATTGAACATTGTACTAAAGTTTCCATTAACTCTGCTTTTACTTTTATATAAATGTATACGACAGTGCAACACCATAATATACTTAAATTGCACGCATAACGTATGTACTTACTAAATAGTAATACATCACAAATTACAAAAATTATAATATCTAAATACAAAATAAATCCACCAATAATAATGAATTGAAATCGTGAAATTGTGAAATAAAACATTTACATATTATGCATGTTACAAATCAATACAACAGTTGCAGTACAATTTTCTCACAGCAAGTTACATTCGCTGATCAAGTTTTTTATATACATATATATTTGACGCGAAACTGCGGGTGAGAGTTGAAGGGTCGTGTTTTCATGTTCACACAGTAAACATGGCGGAGACTGAGCAGACGTCAGGTAACTTACACCAATCAAATGTTCATTTGTTCACGGATAATTCAAAAGCGAAGAAACCAGTGATATCTGCAGATTATATATGATGATTATATATACCTGAAGGGGTGAAAGGGATGTGCATATGTGCGGGAAAATCGCTTAATTGTGGGCTCACTGATGAGAGTCTGACAGCTCTGCGCCGTGGCGCATATATAGCTTATTACGCCTTTTCTGCGAACAAATGACCCAATATTATTATTTATTTGCAATATTAATGTACTTACAATGTTGTTTAAAATATATTTCAGTGAGAGTGATGGACATAGCGATTGAACACATTTAGTTTTAAACTTAACTTATTTGGGTAAACCTAGCCATAGCATATGAAGTTGTCGGTTCTTGTGTATCAAGTTGAGATATTCTGATATATTTATGTATAATGAGATGTTGGAAAGTAAAAAAAAAAATGGAACAACATTCAGAAGATGTACCACTTTTAACAAGTTGCCATCAGTTCTCACAGTTTCATTATTAGTATTAATGTCATTTTACTTTGACACCAAATTTGGATGCGTCCATCATATGTTTTGTCTTTTGCATAGGCTCCTCCAATGAGGATGATAAGCCTCCCAATCCTCTCAGTTTCAACTTCATGTTGCCAAAGAAGGAGATCAGCATGGTGCCTGATATGGGCAAATGGAAAAGATCACAGGTATGTTGTTAAACCCACTTAAGAGCAGTTTATCTGCTACTTTGAGAGATGAAAAAAAGTGCTCATTATCAGTCTCTTTTCTCAGTATCTTTATATCTCAGAGTTTAAAGATAATAATAGCAATCTCTATTGTTTGACACACTTTTTTTGTGGTGTGGCTTGTTGCAGCAGCACCATTACATTTTAAAGAGACAGTCCTAAAAAATAAAAGTCACGAGAACCTCTGCATATATTACTCCAATTAAAGGTGCACTCAGTGTTTTGGCTCATTAGAAATGTGTAAATACAGAAATTAAAATGTCTGGCCTGTAAAGAGCTATTCTATTCTAGATTGAGGGCAGCCTTGTTGAAATCACTCAACCAAATGACTTAACATTTCAGTAAAATAAATCACAACTTATTTTTGCAAAGGCATAATAATAATAATGAAATATATAAATCAATAATAATAATTTTAATGGTCATTTTTAAAATAAATATATATTACTTGCTAACATCACCCTTAAAGTCATTAAACCTTCTTTTGCTTGCATTTGAGCATGTTTCTGTTCTGTGTAAATAGGCATATGCAGACTACATGGGATTCATTCAGACCCTGAATGAGAGTGTGAAGGGAAAGAAACTCACATGTGAATACCAGGTGTCTGAGGTGGGTCACTGTCATGCTTTTATCTATACTGCTGTATGTTGGTCTGTATGTAACAGATTCAGTAATTGATGTAATCACAATAATGCATGTTCATGGATCAGTTCATAGAAATCTGCTTGCATGCTTTTCTTTGCTATTAGACAGTGGAGAAGTTGCTTGCTATGTTGGCAACATTAGATTGCTGGATCGATGAGACGCCACCAGTAGACCAGCCTTCTCGCTTTGGCAATAAAGCTTACCGCACATGGTTTGCTAAACTAGACCAGGTGAGTGTTCGTATATGTATATGATCATTGTTTACCTTTATACTGTTTTAATTTGGTTTGGTATCAGTTCTTGGTCAATCATTGCTACTAACTTTATACAGTGCCTTCAGATAATATTCACCATCTATTTGATTATTTCTTCTTCTGTTGAGTTTTTAGTGCAGTATTTGAATGAGAGAATTAGTTAAGGTGGATATTTTTTGATGGTGATGTGTCATCTGTGCTGTTCGTATGAGGTGGAAATGCTGTAGCAGTGTTTTGTGTGTGCAGGAAGCAGAGGCTCTGGTCACAGCGGTTCTGCCATCAGAGCGTCATGATGCTGCTCCAGAGATCGCTGTTTACCTGAAAGAGGCTGTGGGCAACTCCACCAGGATTGACTATGGCACAGGTCTGTGTGGGAAAACACAAATATAAGTGTTCATTGTGTTTCTTATGTTTGTGTATGTGTGCTTTTCCATAGTTGTCTTTGAAGAGAAATAATAACTTTTCACAATTGTATCTATTACTCATTAATAAATTAATCAGTCACACCAGAGAGAATAATAAAGACATGAACTAGTCTATTAGATTTTTACTTTCAAAACATCAACTATATGGACTCTTTTTATAGACAGCGATTTATGCATTTTCACAGTTAAGATTTTTTGTATTTAATTTTTTTTTTTATTGTGTATTTATAACACTATACTTTTACTATTGAACACAGCTGCATGAGTGTTTCTAATACAGCGGCTGAGGGAGTGATGGCAAATTTGACATCTTTCTCTCTTCTGACTAATGTAATCGATCTCTCAATATTTTTTTCCTCTTTTGTAAAGTCATGATGGCACTGTCATGGATTTTATAAAAAAAATGATATTAGCTGTATTTTCTGTTCACCACTGTACTCTGGAAATGTGAAAATGGTCCATTATATACAAATATCCAAGTATATATTTAATGTTGTTCCTCTGGATAATCACTAGAGGGTGCTGTTGAAACACAAAACATTTGGATGCTTTTGAGAGCTTAACATGATTCAGATACAGATTTGAAGGATTACAAACCTTAAGTACACTAAACAGTTCTTGTTTTATATAAAGTCTGACATGATTCACACTGATAACATCGAAAGCGTTCATGAGAGTCAATTATTTAATTAAATTACACCGGTCATGCTGTATATTTGTTTTTGAGTTTAGCCAGCAATGACGATGCAAATAGAAATAGAATTGCCTTGCCTTTATTTTTGGTACAGTGCAATTCTATCTCATCACATCCAATTCAGACTATAAGCTCACCTATCAGCTGTGGTGCTGTAGAACCGCTCCAGCCATGTAGGAACCACTGGTTGCATTATTTAGCATAAGAAATAACATGTTTCTGTGTGCAGGTCATGAGGCGGCATTTGCTGCGTTCCTCTGCTGTCTTTGTAAGGTGGGAGCTCTGGGCATAGATGACCAGCTGGCCATCGTATTTAAAGTTTTTGACAAGTTAGTGCATCTTATTGCTTGATTTCTTACTTTTGAATACTTTCAATCTGAAACTCCCAGCAAGTCTGCACTTTACTGCACACTAATGCATGGTCGTTGATGCTCTAAAACTGTGAAGAACTCATTTGCATTAAGCATAATGATCTTATTGGCGTAGGTATCTGCGAGTGGTGCACAAACTGCAGAAGACGTATAGGATGGAGCCGGCAGGGAGTCAGGGTGTGTGGGGTCTTGATGACTTTCAATTCCTTCCCTTCATTTGGGGGAGCGCACAGCTTATAGGTAACGACTCCTTCTTTCTTGCCCATTTTATTGATAATGTGTCCTGGCCTGGAGATGCCTCCTTTTTTAGTCTTTAACAACAGCAAGCTCAACTTTTTGTTAGATCTTGACAGTGTTAATTTCATATTATTTAGATACTGTTATAATATTTGGTTTAAGTTATAGTAATTCTATATGCTTTTGTTGTTTTTATGATTTTTGTTTGTATTTCTATTTATCTTTAATATTTGTTTATTTGTTTATAATATTTACATTTCATTTCAGTTTTATTATATTTTTTGTATACATTAAAATCACTGTACCTAGAGCTGGCTGAGTTCAGGTTGATTGTTGTTTGCAGTGACTAACATGGAGACATCTAGTGGTCACACTGTGTAACTGAAGTGTGTTTGTTCATGTGTTGTGTGTAGACCACCCAACCCTGGAGCCCAGACACTTTGTGGAGGAGAAGATTGTTAACGAGTACCACCAAGACTACATGTTTCTGGAGTGCATTAAATTCATCAATGAGGTGTGTGTCATCTCATGGCGTCTGCTCGTGGAAAGACCATTTTTCCTTTCATTTTGTTGGGAGGATGAAATTTAGATCACACACAAACAAAACTTAATTCCAAGTTCCATTCATGTAAATACTTACAATATATAGATTAAAACTCTCTCTCTCTCTCTCTCAGGGAGTTGTGTTTGGACTCCATTCACATGAGTCATTTCCTTCCTTCACTGCACGTTGTTGTGAATCACTCCTAAGGCCCCTTAGGGCCAACCCCCTCCTTTCTCGTTCTCTTTCCTCTGTCTCTCTCTCTCTCCTCCCTTTTCTTCTCTCCATTCCTCTTGTGTGTGTGTGTGTGTGTGTGTGTGTGTGTGTGTGTGTGTGTGTGTGTGTGTGTGTGTGGAGTAAAGCCACACAACACTGCCATTCATAAAGTACTCTTTCCAAAGGCAGCCCACAAGCCCCTCTTTCTCATAAACTCTCATGAATAGACTTCATAGTACAGTGAATTGATGATGACTGTCAAATTACCAATAATACAGAAGAGTTAATATTATTTTGATAATGTCATTATAGTTTTATTATTTTATTTACTTCACACACATATGCTACCAATCAAACTTTAAAAAAAAATAGTGAATACCTTTATTCAGCAAGGATGCAATAGATGCAAAACTGTCAGTTAAGAAATGTATAGTGTTAATGTTATTTTAAATAATTTCTGTTCTTTTGAACTTACTATTCATTAAAGAATCCTGAAAAAAAGCAAACCATGCATCACAGTTTCAGCATGCTAAAACAATTTCCGAAGGGTTCATGTGACACTAAACACTGGAGTAATGACTACTAAATTCACCTTTGCACGCACAGGACTAAATTTGATTTTAAAATATATTAAAATGGAAAATGGCTATTTTCAGTGTAGTGTATTTTGATTTCCTCCGCAATCAGAAACATTATTTATTGTATAAACTCAATGAACTTTGGTTTTCAGTAACTTTATCATTTTTGTTTTACTTTAGTAGTATTTATACTATTTTGCTAAGAGTAGTGCTAAATTCTGTTCATTTGTTTGTTTGTTTGTTTATTTTCTAGTAACCTTTGTTTCTACAACTCATTTGAAGAATCATTTCATAACGATTGTTATATTGGTATTTGACCGATCTGATCTGTGGTCAGCACAAACAGAAGAATTTATTATTTTCTTCTCCGAATAAAATCTATTTTTATCTAAGCAACTTTCCACCACAGTTAAAAGTGAAATATCTTATTTAAAGTACAAATGTTAGGTTTCAAATTGCTCCATTAAATCCCAATTTAATACTGATTGCACTGTATATATTAAGTTTACTATCATCTTCTTAATCACTACGCATTTTTCCTCTTTTAGATGAAAACAGGACCTTTTGCCGAACACTCGAATCAGCTTTGGAACATCAGCGCTGTTCCTTCTTGGTCCAAAGTCAATCAAGGTCTCATACGAATGTATAAAGTGGAAGTAAGTATCATGGTATTGTAAACACTTTTAAATGTCAGGAGTAAACTTGGTGTGATAGGGACTCCTTATATAGAGTGTGTAAATGGTACATTGGTAGTTAGTACACTAAACCCTGTTTTATCACAACCGAAAAGAAATATACGAATAAACGTTCTATTCAAAAAGCAGAATTGCAGGCTACCCGCTCACACAGTCTACATGTGACATTTATATATGCGTCATTACAAATGGCAAGCCGTGGATTCACAGTTAGTGAAGTTTTAAGACCAGAGCTGAAAGAGTTAATTGATCAAGCATGTGTTTTCGAGGGGAAGAACCGAGTGCCCCACCCCCTCCTCCAAAGCCCACATCCTGTGTTGTTGAGAAGACGGCTGTGCTCCCTCCCCCTTCTCTCCCTCTGTGCTGAGGGGCCAGTCTGTCTGCAAATTCCCCTCCTCCTTCCCTCTCTCTGTCTTTCCCCACCCCCGTATATATCACACTCTCGTTCTCTCTTTGACTCCGTCAGCCAGGGACTCATGACTGTTACTGATTTCTTTCAACTTATACAAATTAAAGAGATGTTTTTTTTTTCTGAGTATGAAAGCTATTCATATGGATGTTATATATATGAAAGGTTTTAAATCTGTATCTGAGCGACATTTCAGTGTGCTTTTGTCTTTTCTGCATTGAAATACATACTGAGGGGCCCTTGCTTCACATCTCCATTGGCCTTGTGTGTAGTTCGAGGATCCTATGCACTTCAAGAGCTTTCCACAGACTGTTATTCAGCATGGATTCATTAAATTGATCGGAAGCAGCATCTGAGACATTTAAAGCGTTACAAAAGATTTCTATTTCAACTAAATGCAGTTCTTTTGAATGTTCTGTTTATCAAAAAATCCTGAAAAAACTTTCAGTGAAAATATTAAGCAGCACAACTGTTTTCAACATTGATAAGAATAAAACCCCTTTCACACTGCATGTTGGTACCAGAAAATTGCGGGAGTGCCTTCTGTGTGAACGCAAACACGTCCCGGGATTAATTCCGGGATCGATCCCGGGTTGGGGACCTAGTAACATTGCCGGGTTCAGTCCCGGAACGAGCGCTGTGTGAACAAAAAGCCGGATCAATGCTGTAAAGGGTGTGTCGTAGTGATGATGTACTATATCATGCGACTGTTTTAATGGTTGTTTTGAAGGCAGATCAACGTTCACACGACGAAAAATGTGTAAACTGGAATGCAGCAGCGATCAGGGAGCTCCAAGCTATCCGTGCTGAAGCTGAAATCATTCGCCAGTTTAGTGAAATGGTGCGCGGCGCATTATACACGTCACATGAAATGTCACGTGTCTTTATGCAGGGTTCGTACGGTCATGAAAAACCTGGAAAAGTCATGGAATTTTAAAACCGCATTTTCCAGGCCTGGAAAAGTTTTGGAAAAATGAATAAACCCAGAAAGTTTTGGAAAAGTCATGGAAATCTATTTTACAAATCTTTGTGTAATACAATTATGTTTATTCGGGTCCTGAATTTCGAGTAGGCTACGGGATTGCGCATGGAATATATTGCGCATTTCTACTCTTTCCCGCAGCTTTCGAATTTAAAATAATGGATATTCACACATTTATTCAATAGCCTATAGCTTGTAGGCTGAAGAGTAAATAGATCCACACAGAATATCAAATCGGTCATTTGAAAACGGATTCATCAGCTGTGTTTTCTCTTTGACTTTCTCTTAAAACACGTAATCAGCGCATCTCGCCTGCACTAAAGAGCTGCACGGTGCGATACAAGTCTTTCTCTGGCATTTTGGTACAGTTGACAGAATTGTCACCTGCCTAATCGGGTCATTGTTGCATTGTCACTAAAATGTAGCCTATTATTTGTTTGCACGTCTTTTAAGCCGTTCTGTACTCGCGCTCCAGAGGCGGTTTCCACTGCACTCAGTCATGTCCAAATGGCGTCCGTGATAAAGCCGCCTTGAGTACCAAATTGACTTTGGTACCAAACAAGCTCAGTAGAGTCCTGCACGGGCCTCAAACATACGCCCCAGTCCAGTCCAGCAGATGATCAGAATTACCTTCTCGAGTCCGACTGGAGCCCATGTCTTTCTTTCTCTTCCCATTACACAGCTGCTGTTCTAGCCATTCAAATAGTTCAGTTTCGTTTTTAATGGCAAAGCGTATTTCGTTTCTTTATTAAGTTAATTTAGAAATATGTTTGGAAAATTATTTGTTTATTAAATTCAAGTTTTTGTTTTCAAAGTATCTTTTGAGCAATCGGCCAGCTGCAGACAGTGAGTTTGCCTATTATGTTTGATCAATTTAGCCTTCTTAAATCACCACTTGACTAAAATTAAATCTATATAAAATACTTAAAAAAGCATATCACAATGTTAGTTTAAACGTTTAACCTAGACAAATGTGTGCTATTAGACAGGTCGAGCTGCTCTTGTCAGTCACAGTATTGTTTCCACGAGCGGCTAATCCTTTTCATCACCATAATAATTGATGGATTTCTAAAATACAAAAATAAGGAGGAATCCTAAAACAAGCCCGATGCCCGGCCCGCCTGACGTGAAAATTGTCCCAAGCCATAAACTAAAAGTCGAGGCTGAAATATGGGGCTCTAAAAGTGCAGCTTGTTGCGTTTAAGCGGCAAATATACACAAAATGACGTTAAAATGGCCATCCTGGTGGAGCAGGGTGCCCTTAATAATACATGGGCCCCTGAAAACATGATTTGTGGAAAGTAGGCTAATTTATTTTTGGGGTGGGTCTCAAAAAATATTGACTGTTATTTTGACGCAATTTCAGTTTTGTGTACTACTGTGATCATCGTGGATTATTATGTGTAAAATTGCAACAACAAAAATCATTAATTAATGCTTGACGATTGCGATTTAAACCTAACTCACTTCAATAAAGATAATTATAGGCCTACATGAGCATCTGCTGTCCTCGATTACGCAGCGCTCTTGTTAGGATGACAAAAAAAGCTTTAAAAGTCTGCTCTGCCTCAGCGGCAAACAGCGCTCGTCAATGTCAAAGTAATTGAATTCAAATCAAATCAAAGTAGGCGGAGTTTAGCGCTCACAGATGCTGAGCGACGAAGGCCAGATTAATAAAAGAGAGCGAGGTAAGATGTTTAGTCAACTGTTTTACTAAAAGAAATGTTAAATGACCGACAATTATATTCAGTGAAGCAAACTACTCGACTTGTTTCTCAAATATGCCCATTTTAAGAGTGACAGAGAAAGAGAAGAAATGTGCATGTTTTAATTATCTGCATCTGTTTGTCCCTACAAACAATGAAACTGTGAATTTAGTTCTACTTTAAAAACACGTCTACTACTACTGTTGAAAAATAATACAACTTTATTTTATTAAGACATAATCACAAAATATTTTATTTTTAATAGTAGGCTAAATCCCCTTTATTTTTCAACATGTAAATGTTTAATTTTCATTCATTAAAATATAAATTAAATCGATGTTTCATGCCTTAATCTGATAACCAGTCAAATTTAAATACACAACACAGAATTTCTGAGGAAAAAAAAACAATTCATAAGGCTACTGTAAGAGTAAAAAAATTTGTATGCATTCAAATAATCAGATGAGCTAAAACAGAATTTGGCAACAATAAAACATAAGATAAGAAAAAATATAACATTTCATACGGCCATAAACATGTCATTTTGTTACACTTTTAATAAATTAAATTGTATAAGTTTCATGATTTTAATTAATTAGACATGCTTTTTGATAAATACAATTTAATTTGATCATTAAAAAGGAGTCTATAAAATGAAAACGGAAAAACGGAATCTAGAAAAATTGAAATGGTAAAAATGAATTTAGAAAAAATAAAATGGAATTTGGGAAAAATTAAACGGATTTCATAGGGCCCTATATATTGCAAAACGAAATTCTGGCCCTGCGTTTAACTGAGTTAAATAAATGATAATAGTGATATGTTCTCTGTGTGGAGTAAAGGTCCTTACACACCGAGTCAGAAATGTTTTATGCTTTTATGCGTGTGAAATTTCGGACTGCAAGGACCTTCACATCTGGCAGTTTAAGCTTGTACTAAAACAAAAAGCAAACAATAGTATTAATAGTCATTCATTTTAGTTAAAATGCTATGATAATTTGAACAGATTTTTATTCTTATTGTAAAATAATGTGAAATTAGGTCATGGAAATTGTCACAAAAGTCATGGAAAAGTCATGGAAAAGTCATGGAAATTTGTTGGTAAAAATGTGTACGAACCCTGTTTATGGGATAATTACGGGTTGTGTGTGGACGCATGCACAGATTCCGGAAAATCACTAGCAGTGTGAATGAACCAAAATCAGACCATCCCGGGACAAATCACGGGACACATTTTCCGTGTATTTTCCAGAATAGCTGTGTGAAAGAGGCTTAAGAAATCTTTCTTAAACACCAGATGAGTGTATTACACTGTGTCCTAACGACATGCGATAAAAGGTATCATTTCCTAGTTAATGTGAGTTTTTGTCCTAATCAGCCGCAATGGCGACGCGTGAAATTTTTATTTTAAAGCGGTTTCTATTTATGCGACGTCACAGCTGGAGCAACAACATTCGAACTATGATATTGATAATCTCAGGTACTCATCGTGTGCTTTATTCCCTGTTAAAACTGTCTAATGTGAGTTTGAATATCATTCTGCGTGACATTTATAGCCATACTGAAAGCAACAATAAATATTTAACCTCAGATCTTGAAAATAAATTAAAGCAAACACACGCTTTTGATTGGCTGTGACAAACACTCAGATTGTTTGTCGCTGGAACCGAGTGGTTAGGACATGGTGTTAGAATCATTTCTGAAAGATCATGTGACACTGAAGAATGAGGTAATGGCTGCTAAAAAATTCAGCTTTGCCATCACAAGAATAAGTTGCATTTTATAATATTTAAAAATAAAAAGGCTGTTTTAGATCAAATAATTGCAGCTTTATTGAGTTTAAGAGACTTCTTTCAAAAACTTTAGAAATAATCATTCTGACCTCAAACTTTTGAACCGTAGTATGTGTGGATATATCCTCTGTATATAGTCTTATTGTATTTGGAGACCATAGCATTAGACATTTTCTTGCTGTAAAGTTGACTGATACTAGCAACATCTTTCTCTGTCGTCCTCTCCCAGTGTCTAGAAAAATTCCCCGTCATCCAGCATTTCAAGTTTGGCAGCCTGCTGTCCGTCCAGCCAGTCAAACCATGAGGGACAAGAAAAAGAATGTGCACCTCATCAGAGAGCGCAACCAAAAGTTCAACTTCAGATGAAACCACTTCAGTCCCGGTTAACAAACCTAAATATACATTCTCATCACCAGAGATGCTTGGTCTTACTCCTGAAGATCTACTTTCCTGGAGAGTTCAGTCCCAAACCTGCTCTAATACATTCAACCCTTAAAGATTTCAGTGAACCTGAAGAACTAGATTATCAGGCTCAGGAGTATTTGAGTAGAGTTGAACTAAACTCTGTAGAACGGTAGATCTAAACAGCCCGAGCTCTGATATTCCTCTTTAAGTGACGCAATTTGTCTGTATGGTTTTATTTATCTATTCCCTACAAGCAGGAAGTTGAACTGCTTCTTAGACACCTGCAGTGAGATCTCTCAACGCAGTTATGCACATACATTTTCCTCTGGATTGGCATTTATATTTATTTCTGTGTATATAAAGAAAGAACTTGTCACAATGAATGGTTTAAGTCTTGGTTTTGGTTTAATGGATTCTATTTCCTGTGTGCAAAGATCTGAAGCCAATGAACAATAATGTGTTTGTGAGTTCATGGAGCATCAGTGTCTCAAAAGGCACTTGTAGTGAACTTATTGCTGTTCATTTATCAAAGATTGCTGAGGCATGTGTGTTGTGATTGGTCTTGATAAGTGTCATTTTTACCTGTGTAAGACATTAATAAGTTGTTAATCACTTTAGTTTTACATTTTTGGCTGTTCTTTTTTCTTTCATATTCACTTAACTGAAAATGAGATGAGTAAAATGCCAAAAAGACCCTTTTAGTTTCTTAACAGCCACATGGTAATACAATAGTCGTCTGATTGCTAATTTAAAGCAATGAATTTGGATCCAGCGGTTTAATATGATGCAACATTAGTAAAGTATATTTAATTTCTAAACTTCATTCTGTGTAAATAAATGATTTTGGTTTGCTTCACAACCAACACAGAGGGCACATCATAAAGAACAGGGTACCGCCTAAATGTTAACATTACTGAAATATTGGTCAAAAGCTTTTGTTACTCTTTTTAACCATTTGTACTTTAGATTTACCATTCAATGTATCTGTCAACATTTTAACGTCAGCAGAAATCCGTATCCTTCACAGAGTATGTTTAGATTGCATTCTGCACCATGTTTTCAAGAATCCAGGCTTTTTGTTTTACATGGGTTAATGTGGATCTAACAGACCTTTCCTAAATGGTTTGTAGGCCTAAGTAGATTGTTGAAAGCATTGGCACCAATGATCTGTATGATCTACTTAGGATTACAATGCTTTTGGGAATCATAGCCCTGGGTGTTAAATGTAACACGAGCATTCCTATAGCTGGACGCCAGCAGCTAGCTGCAAACAATGCTTAAGATATGGAAGTTAAAATGACCTTATTGATTATTATGACTAAGGATTTGCTTAAGCCATTTGTTGCAATAGCTCCATATTTTTGTGTAGTCTCAGTTTCAAAAGAATAACATTATCAAAATAATGTCTTACAATTGGCTTTTTGGGTTTCCAGTATTTAATAACAATGATAATTGTTTGATTGAATGGAACTACTGAGTTAATAATAGGACATAACACTTTCTGTTTATCTGCTTCCCGACCAACACAACTAAGTTTCAAGTTAATTAATCACTAACGCTGTGACTCTTCTAATTATACAGAGGCCTACCAGGGTTAACACTTTACGGTTTCTTTTCCTCATCAGTACAGTTCACACACATTTCAAGTATTTATGCAGCTTGTCTGTTATTTGACATGCTGTAATTAATGTAAAGCTGTATTTAGTTCAAATAAAAGGTTTAATTACCTCATGAAGGAAAATATATGAAGGCAAATATTGTTATTAATCTTTTTTTAAGGTTATAATTTCAGGTAAAAATTTTCATTTTATGTCTATATATGTACATTTAAACCTGAAATCATGATGCTAAAAAAGCTTTCCATAAGGTGACTTTATATATAAAGAAACGACATCCCTGAAGCAAATTTGGTTATATATATTTTTTATTATTTGTTTTTAAACCTACATGCAGGCCAGGCCAATTCACAATCTGTGGTTTTAGTCGAGTCATTTTCGGTGCTTGCCAAATTCAGCATCTGCCCAGTCACCGTAGTCCAGCCGCCCCACTGCGAAACTCCGCACAGCTAGCTGAGTAATTGACATCAACGCATGTCGAATTTCCCCCCAACACCCATCTGCCTCCCCCGTTTCTATTCAGCTGTATTCAGATGCAGGCTCCACTGCTGAGTTCAATAGGCGCAGTTGAGATAAGATAAGATTAAAGTCGTGCCTTTTGTCTTCATTAACATTTAATGTTACCACTGAGCCCGTTTCACTAGGCTGCTCATTTTGGAAGGTGTAAACAGAAGTGTATTTAGTACATATATCACGTCCACCGACGAATGAAACGCGCTATCTATGTTGAATGTTCTGTGTGCGTGTATGATTGAAGGCGCACGGATCCTTCCATCATGTAAAATGAGAAAATCTGCATTCGCTCTTCACGGTAGTGTTTCCCGCGTTGGCCACGCGGAGGAGCTCGCCATACACCACAAACCCGGGTGTGCATAGCCCTGTCAAAAATTAAACGAATATACAAACGGTCTTTTATAAAATAAATTTGGTAACACTAGCATAGACACCATTCCCCAAAAATAATCCTATTCGGGGAAAACGCACAAAAGTCTCAAACATAACGTTTTACGCTCATTATATAGGCGACATTAATTTAACCTGGTTGGATCATTCAGTAATTTCACAGACGTGTCGTCGCAGTGCACACCAAGCTCGATGCAACCGTAAACATAATTGCACGATTTTAAACGCCTCGTCATAAATGCACAACAAAATATACCACGCAAACGAACTACCCGCGTTTTTAGCGATATTTAAACGCGCGCGAAGCAGCTCGTCGAAAATAGCCACGACAACGACTTGATAACAGCCTATGTATGTTAGACGTTGATGTGTCGGGTGTACTGCGGTATCTCAGATTGAGAGGAGTCGAGAGGTTTCGGCTGAAGATGAGAGAGAGAGACCAGAGAGAGGGCAGGGAAGGGAGGGGAGGGGTTGCATGGAGCAGCGGATTCGAGGTCAGCCCGAGGTGCCGCTACATAGGCGCTCTAATACCTTCATTCATTGATTTTGAAGAACACCACCATGTGGCATACAGCAGAGATAACACAGTCTGCAAGTTTAGCAAGAGTTTCTGGCAAAAAAGAAAAGTGAACACAGTGCCCGCCAATAGGACGTGACGCGTGTCAGGCAAAAGTTTGCTTTTAGGGGTAACGTTATGGTCCTTACTTCAAAACCTTAGTTTTGAATGTAGACTTTACTAAATGATTTTCTCTGTTGTATCCTCTTTATGGTGTGTATAGGTATACTTTTATTTTCAATAGATGTTCTTTGTTTGCCCTGCAGGTGACAGTTTAATATCTTGCAGGTAATGGCATATATCTAAAATTAAATATCAGGTGATCCAAAACAATACTGAGAATATTAATTTAGGATCTTAAATACACATTATAGGCATTTCGGAACCACTGAGTTCTAGAAACGTTTTCTCTTTAGTTCTGTAGATTAATACTTGATTATAAGTCTAGCTAACATTTTCTGTTACAGTGAAGTATATGGCAAATATGTATGTATTGTATATGTAATGAATATGATGACCTCAATTGTTGTGGATATGGCAGGTGAGACATGCTGGATGCTGGATTTTGCATGTAACTTTTCTGTTGTGTTGCCTAAATGAGTCAAGCTCAAGAGGCTTGAGGCCTACAATTTTAGGCAGCTGTAATGAACACTCTTGGTTTATCAAAAAAGAGGCAATGCAAAGTAAGTTTCATTTTTTATTAAGGTTATAAATTTTAAACAAATACTTTCTAAAACAGTTTTACCCGGTGATATACAATTTAATATGCACAAAAATACAAGAATACCAACAAAATATGGAGAATACGTCTGAAAACGTCTTTAATTCAGTACACATAGTGCTTATATAATGTGAGGACGTATGGCTAATTTATGAGATTGCCTTTTTAGAACAAAAGGTCTAAGTTTGTAGAAAATAAAATCAAACCCACAAAACCAAGCAAATGCTGGCATCGTGAATTACTGTGAAGGCTTCAACTTTTTCTGAGTAAGGGGTCGGGAAATGGTTAATGCTGGAGACTGGATAGTCAACAAAAATACCTGGCAGATTAAATCACGGCGTGCATTATGGGAGTTGTAGTGTTAATTAATGGCCCCAACGTTCAGTGTTGATGAGGTGACTGGCATAGGCGAACTACAAACACTCAGAGGAACTGGAGCTGTAGGTCAGTGCAGTCAACAAAACGCTCCAGTCCTCGCCACGCTCAACAGCACATTTCAGAATACAGAAAACAACAAACTGCGACAGGGAGGGGGTTCAAATATTGCACCTTCATTAGCCTACTTGATTGCCTTGTGTGATATTACAGAATGTAGTCTGTGTAAGCCAATCCTCTTCCTGTAGCACGAGCTCAGATAGTCTTGTTGCTGTAGCCTGCTCTACTGGTAAACTGCTAGTCGTTAAAACGCTAGAAACGGCTGCTTAAAGTGTTATGTACTGTGTGCGGAATAAGCGTGGAGTGGGTATAGGCTTCTCCCTTTGCAGCTTGTTATTCCCAACATTACATGAGCTGTAATGTTATTTTACAATACATCTTTGTGAAAGTTCCTGGGAAGGGAGAAAAAGAAACAATCCACGAGCGAAACATTCAGAGACTTTCCATGTTTGTGGCCATAGCTAGCAGTCTGCGTTGGATTTAAGGCAACGAAATTCAACTTGGTTTTAAACGCTTGTTGTAATATCGACATTTGTTTTAAAGGATACACCATCACAAGTGGTAGGCTACAACCACTGTCCGCTTACCCCACTGAAACGAAACTAAAAACAAACCCAAATAAAAAAAGGCTTAAATAACTTTGCTGCAAAAATAAAAGTCAATTTGTCTTAGACTTTGTACAATTTTTTCATAAAGTATATGTATTCGCATTAACCACAGAGTCAAAAGGCTACTATAGCTCTCGTCCAAGCCCCTAAACTCGCCAGGGCTTGTTTGCTACAGAACTGTCCGTTTAAGGCTTGCTCCAATTCCGCCTGTCTGCTCACCAGTCCCGTAAACCCCGAGCCGAAGATCGAGATGAGGTTGGAAATGTTTGACGTGTCCAATGGCTCCATGCTCGCGTATGAAGAGTCCTCAAATTTCGCTCTTTTGCACGGCGTAAAATCCGGTACCTCCTCGATCTCGGACACGTAGTACCCAAAGTCAAGCTTGCGTTTCTTGGCCGGGCTCTGCGCGCCCTGGCAGCACTGTTGGAGCGAAGCGCAGCAGTCCTGATGCAAATACCCGTTCTCTACTGTGGTAACGACATGCGTGTCCAAATCGAGCACTGTAGTTTTGTTGCAGTGCATGCTGTTAACCGGCGAAAAGTCACAGTTGGACACGGGGTAGGCTTCCGCGCAGCAGCTGCGGTAGAAGGAGGGGTCCGGCGCTTTGCAGACCTCCTCGCTTTGGAGAGCTAGGGGCACCGAGCAGGCGCTGCTTGGCTGGATGTGCTGCGCCGAAGGAGCCTGGTGACTGACGGGAAGGAGCGCACCGCAGAGGCTCGCCGACTCGGTCGCGCTGCCGCAGCAGTCCCCCGTCTGCTCCTCGCAGTCCTCCACCAGATCGAGAGGGTTCAGCTCCTGGATCTCGTTGCAGACGGTCATCACCTCCTCGTACTGCTGCATTCTGTAGATTTCGGCGTACTTCTCGTTCATGTAGACTTGCCTGGCGTTCCTCAGTACATAGGAGACCAGCAGGTTTTTGTGCAGCTTTATTCCTCCTCTCTGCATACGGGAGTTGTGGATTTTCCGTAAAGATATCGAAATGAGACTTTGTGCATCCACTGCACACTCCATGGTGTTGATCATGGTCGGGGGGTCTTGATGTTCTCCCACCTCTCCGACGAAGGAAACCAACTTTATTTTAGTCAGAATCACGATATTTCGTGCGGGGACGAAGACTTAAGTCAGCTCTGTGGACAAACATTGAACGTGGTCGTTTCTGCCTCAGCGTGTGAGCGTAGGCAATCATTAGCCTGCGCTTGCTGCCATACTATATATACGGCGAAGAACTTTCCACCCACTTCGCCCCCATCCAATCAGAAGCCGAGAATGCCGTTGAGTGACAAGCAAATTCCACCCAGAGGTTTTGATCTCGTCCAATCACAAAGAGGCGGTTCTTCTGTGCTATTCAAATTCCAAACTGACTTTACCAAACTGGAATGTTCTCATGAGGCGCATTTGTACACCGGAGTGCGTGCTCTTGTCATGTGTGCTGGAGAGACTGCTTGAAGGATCTGACACAAATTCACTAAAGTAGTTTATTTCATAAGTTAAAAGAGCTGTAAGTTTAACACAACTGAAAACTATCTGTATGAGTTATTACAACCTGGCCGTTTAAAAGGTCATTAAAACTAAAATGTTCTCTGTTTTGGGTAATCGATATATTAAGCACAGTAAACTCATTTGCAACTTACATACAAACCGTACCAGCATATGAAACGTTACACTATTGATCATAAATATGTAAAAACATATATATAGCTATTTATAGTTTTATTTTAGGCTATTTGAGATTATATGAGAAAGACAGTATTGATGTAATGGATGATTCAGACTGAAAGACAGGAAAAGCAATTGACATACTATGTAATGTAAAATGTATTATATATGCATTACATATTAATTAGTCTTAAAATTATTGTATTATGTATCTCTAATATAGTTTCTTTGTAGTTTGGTGAGGTTTATACAGACAGTCCAGACTCCAAGAACATTTGAGTTCTGATTAAAGATATTGTGGACACCACTGATTTAACTTGGATGTCTGAGATGGAGTTAAAGAAGGAAAAGATGATAAATCAAGAACAGATGTTTACACTGATATTAACCCTTTGGACTGTGAGACAGATAATCATATAATCTGAGCTCAGGTTGACATATTGTTAAACTATTGGGTTCCAGGACAAAAACTATATTCTGTAAACCTCCACAAAGGACTGTCATATGACTGCATCATATTTATAGATTGTTTAAATTAGTGCTCAATCTGTTTGATATTACAGAAGAATACTCTACAGCACTTCGGTCTGCATCTGCACAATGTGAAAAAAACTGTTAAATTGATTAGAATTTTCTAAATATCAGATTCGGTTCTGTGCATGTCAAACATTTGCTCCATTCTCTAATGGCTGTTTATTCTTTCCACTGGTATGACCACACACACACACACACACACACACACACACACACACACACACACACACACACACACACACACACACACACACACACACACACACACACACACACACACCCTCAGATCTCCAGTGAGTGCTAAAGCTTACATTTTAACAATGCCCAAAATCAGGAGCACCCAAAATGTATTGAACATAGAAATAATCAATAAACAAGTAACCCACACACACTTCCAAACATAAATGATGAAAAGAGTTGCTATATTACAATCATGCGTTAAAAAAGAACGGATTGTGAGAAATGTTTAAAAATGCAAACAATAAAGCTGGTTTTATGATTCAAAGTAAAGCTTATGCCTTATTTCTTACCTCATAAGAAAATTGTCAAATTGTTTGCAATGGCATAAGAAGTTATATTGATACACATTTAGCTGAGTTTTGCAGTGAGTTCTGTCATGCATAGTTTCAGAAAAGCTATCCATGAGGTACAGTAACAATATGTAGTAGTCTTCTGAATAGATGTAGCTCTAATTTAATAATAAACTGCTGTAATTCTGCACTAATTGGTAAGATATAACTAAGATATATGTAAAATATATTAGAAATACACGCATATAGTTGCTTCGGACCAGAATGCAGACATTCAGATTTTGAGTAGCGGAAACTTTATACTGACTAGCTAATACTGCTGCATCAATTTTGTCCTTTCATGCAACACGTTTGTGCAGCAGTGCATTCATCCACTCCATATTAATATTTTGACACTTAAGACACATTTAAAATGTATGAATGTCATTACATTAGAAAACAAAATAAGTGGCATCATAAACCAAGTGGCATCTGCAAATGATGCTAGACTGCTTCTCCAATCTAACTTTTCTTTTTTGTTAGCACTTTTTATCATCTAATCTCAGGGTGATATTTGGTGGATATATGAAGTCAGTTCTCCTCAATTTCATACATGTGTCCAAGCAGAGTAACCACAGTTTTAGTTCATCACATTATATGTGATTTTAAATATTTTCAAATAAGCTGTTCTTTCTTCCTTTGAAAGAACAGCTGCATTATATCCTGTCACTCTCCAGCTATGCCAAAAGAAGTTTGAGACACATCAGAATTCTACACAGATGTTTAGTGACTGCAGAGTATTAGTTCTAATGCAGGCTAATTTTGTCTAATGGGCCTCTAAACATAGAGCTGAATTAAGATGCTTCACCTCTCATTTATTGTCATACCATTCTATTATATATTCCCTACCACCATAATATATCCATCTATCTATCTATCCATCTATCTATCTATCTATCTATCTATCTATCTATCTATCTATCTATCTATCTATCTATCTATCTATCTATCTATCTATCTATCTATCCATCCATCCATCCATCCATCCATCCATCCATCCATCCATCCATCCATCCATCCATCCATCCATCCATCCATCCATCCATCCATCCATCCATCCATCCATCCATCCATCCATCCATATATCTATCTATATAATCACAGATTTTCAACTACAAGTTGCTAGTTTTTCAAAGCACATTTTGTTTCCAGAGGGTGTGGTAAGACTCTCACATTCAGTGATTGTAGGTGGTTTAAATAGCCCTATAAAACACGTGTTGGATAATGAATGGGGATTTCAAGATCAATCAATACATTTTTATTACAATTTACTTTTTTTTTTAAATCATATAGACTACAAATAAATGAAATGTAGAAACATGTTGAATGAGAGATAAGAAACGCAGTAGTATTTAGTATTATGTAGTATTTATTTTTTATTACTATTATTATTACTATTATTAAACACTAAGTTTTGCTCCATTCCTCAAAATCTTTAACAGCAGTAAATGTTAAGTGAGCTAAAAAATAATATTGTTAATAATTTAACAGTAAGTAAAAAAACAAAATGCTATGGCTACTGGGCAAATTCTCCAAGACAATTTAGTTAAGTTAATTTAAAAATAAATGTT
The DNA here is from genome assembly GCA_027564155.1 of Gymnocypris eckloni scoliostomus. Classification (NCBI taxonomy): domain Eukaryota; kingdom Metazoa; phylum Chordata; class Actinopteri; order Cypriniformes; family Cyprinidae; genus Gymnocypris; species Gymnocypris eckloni. Next base: position 18,640,731 of record CM050414.1, read on the forward strand.
TAATATAACAATAATATAAAATTAAGTAATTATCTACTGTACAAATAATAACATAGACTGTGAGAATAATCCTTACATTTGTATTACAGCTTAAAAAGTACATTTGAAACACTTTCTAATTTCTCCCCTGAAATATAACTTAACATTTTTATTTTGGTCGCACAGGAACATTTGCGATAAAGACTTCAGATCAAGATTTTCTTGCATCTTTCTCTAGAACACCAGAATGTAATATAGGGTAATTTAACTGTTTGTTTTAATATTTTTTTATTTACAATATGTTCTATTATGCCCTATAGTCTCATATATATTGGTAAACAGAAAAGCATAAACACTACTCCAGTGATAGTGATTCATCAGTCAATGGTATATACGCTATACAATTCCATCATCAGAAAGAAAATTAATTATCTTCTAAACGCTTCAGAGAGAATATAGGATTTACTGTTTTCTTGTTAGTTCAGGTGAACACCTCTTTCTTATTGTCTACCATGAAAGATATGATTGCTCCATACCTCAATGACACCATTCAGTGGGGTCAGAACAACGTTTACAAAAACATACAACAACAATGCAAGTATACAAAAGTAATATTTACTGATTTAGAATAACAAAGGCAACTATGAATGTCATGGATGGGTTTAGTTTGAATAAAATCACGAATCCTTATTTTATTTTATTTATTTATTGGTCCTTTACCATGGTTTGTGTTTGAATGACTAATGTAGTGGTTGAAAGAACATTTAAAATGCACATTGTCGTCTTTAAAAAAACGATGTAATACATGGATTGCAGAAATACACTTTAATATTGACTTAACACACTCACTATTCAATACCATAATAATCATCTTACAGGCTCACCTAAGGCAGTTTTCTGTTCCTTGCTGCGTCGAGAAAAACTCAGGTGTAATCAGAATTCAAAAATATCATTTTCATTTTTAATGAGTGTAATTCTAAATTAACGTGAGAAAGACTACATTCTCCGGTCTTGAGGCGTCACTGAAGAACTTTTATCAAAGGAGGAGCATTGTGGGATTTGAAGTGTGATTTGCGTTGCTCGGGACACTCGCGGGCATTCCGGTGGCAGGAGGACCAGTGGGTGAAATATCAGGGCGGAGCTTTCATTGGCAGATGGATGGCTTGTGAACTTAAAGGCAAAGTAATCAACTTAACATAAAACGCAAGATGCAATTTCGCAGGGTCGGACGCCACCATACGTTCTAGCCTGTAGTAGGCATTTGTTGACGACAGTAGCCTAAATTAGCGTGACTGCCAATACTGCTGAGGTAAAAATATACCCTGACACATCTCAAAAGGCGTAAATGAATAACTCACGAGGCAAGTGCATTGATCTGTAACATATTTCTTTTAATCGAAGTAGATAAAACTTACAGGCTTGACACGATGTTGCTTTGCACGGTAAGATGTTTCTGTCTGTGGATACTTTTGAACATTCCGTTTTATTATACGAAATTGATTATACGAAAGTGTGTTGGTGCTTTGTTACATTTGGTCACGTTTCGAGTGCGCTTTTAAAAGAATAATGACGTTCTTGACAAATAGCCTAAATAAAACGTAGGCTAAATATATGTATCTCGTTTTGCAAGTTAGATTATTAACCTACATATCTTTTTAATAATAATAAAGTAATCTGTACATTCTTATGGGAAATACTTTTCAAGTCAAACATTTAGTCTTTGAGTTTTGCGCATAAACAACTGCTCTCGTGTCTCTTCTGCGTTTATCTGTTGCGCAATTCTCTTTCCATTTTTTTGTATAGTCTAGAGCAGAAGCACCAGTCAGCGACATTTTACTAAGTAAGCCTGCATAGCCCATATTCGTGTAACATTTTGACTTATCCTTCGCTGAAGTATTTTTAGCCCCAGTTCACAAATTGTTTTATTTCCCCTTTAAGAGCACGAACTGTGATGGGAGGGAGGTGTCAAGCCCAGAGGCTGAATTTCGGCCAATTAAAGTCGTCGACCCCCTTTTGCAATACGTCAGCCCGCTAAGGGAAGGCTCTGAGCGTGAGCGATGTGTGCGGTTTCCAAAGCAACCACTTGTCCTGACCTCCCCATCCCAATCCTCCTCAGGCAAGATTGGTTTCCATGGTAATGATTGTATCTCCCTGCATGTTTCTATTCCCGTAAAGCAAGCTGAGCGAACGGTCGGAAAGTCACCTGCTTTCCTCCAAAGTCTGTCGGACAATTTCTCTCTGCATTAGTTCTGCAAGAAAATGTGATGATATGAGAATATGCTATAGCTTATATTGGCCTATAAAACTGTATGTGACTATTTTAACTACCACAGATAAAGTAGCCTATTTCATTTATATATAAATAAATACAGAGCTGCAACCATTAAATAACTGTTAAATACATGGTTTGAAGTTGTCCTCTATTTTTGCTGGCTACTCCTGTTCTCATATGGCTACAAACAGCCTAAGCAGAACACCTTTAATGATCTAATTTATTAAAAAGAGAAGAGCCCTGCTTAAGATGCAGCCTAGTTTTTTAGAAGAATCAATGACTTTCTTAAGACATGTTTGAGAGTTGATGTCATATGTGACAAATGAGCCTCTCCTGTCTGAGCCTTTCTAGCTCTTCTGGAATTTCAGCTTCCTGTAACCTGTTGAGACTCATCTGCATGCCATGGACTGAGGGTGTGTTCACCAAAGAGATGGGGGTGGGTGGGGAGGGGGTCTGGGGAGATACAGAGAATGAAAGAAAGAGGGTGCTGTATCTCTCCCTCACACAGGTACACACACACACACACACACACACACACACACACACACACACTAGCTCTTTTTATCTCCAGCACAAGCACAAACACACATGCATACACAGGTATTTGCTTATTTCGATAAAGAACACTGGCTGTCTTTAAGGAAATATTATTTCATTTCATTTGATTTAGTTTTTATTCAACCTAAACTCAAAGTTAAGTAGTATTGAGTGTGCTGTAGTGGTTTCTTGTAACATAAGGTATTTACTTTTTCATTTTCAGTTCCATCTATAAAGTTACTCTTGATATTTTGTTGCTATGCAATTATGATTGTGTATCAGATAACATGCATCAAACATCTATCAAACACACCAAATTATTCAGAATTTAAGAAAAAATAAATAAATTTCAGAGTTGTTAATGCATTCCATGGAATAAGAATACCTACAACATGCAGATTTTCTTTATAATGTATATTTACAAATGTTTATGTGTCTACATCTCATAATATCTGTAGCTATCCTTTATTTTAGAGATCAGAAACACAACCTTTCTGTTTTAACAGCTAGAAAAAAGGGGTTTCTTTGGCTCTGTCCTTGATCTGGTAATCAATTGCATTGATTTCAACATGAATGAAAGCCTTGGTTCAGAAGTACAAATAATGACCCCAAGGATTAAAAAAATGCACCAAGACTTTGTAGAACTCTAGATAAAACATAATCTGGTTAATATTCAAATGAGACTGTCTTATACACGGCTGTAGTTCACAGTGCCAGAAATGATTGTCCTCACTACCCTCTTCAGTCGAAGGGGGTGCATTTTTATGGATATGGACATTGAGGTGCGCGCGCACAGATGCATGCACGCACGCCGCTTTTCCACGCGTGGAAAACAACCAACATAACCGTATAAAGTAAGCAAGCAAACAAAACAAAAAATATACTCTGTGTATTTAAAATTTTCATAGGAACGTCAAATGTTTAAGAACATTAACATTTTTCCGCAATTTTAGTTGAAGAATATCAATGTTTCTTTCAAAACAACCAACGAGCTAACAGTGTGAACATGGCTCTTTAAATATAGTCGTCCATAATAAAATGCGCTCAATAATGCGGTAGCGACACAAGTGAAATGTGCCTCATGTCAGGATGCATGTTTTACTTGCGTGGCTACTTCTCCCTCCAGCTCAACAGAGCGTGCGCGGGCTCGCCCACGTGCACGCGCTGCAGGGGGACAGCGGAAGACAGAGGTTGCCGCACGCATTACTTCAGGAGTGTAGGAATGAGCGAATTAGCAGGACATGTTGTTTTTCGACAAACTGTAATACAAAACATACATTTTACACTGAAATTTGAGCGCCCGTGCAAGTGTCAGCTATATAGCCATTCTCAAGAGTGTAGCCGGTTCTCTATTTTTATCCGTCAGCTTGTGTGCGTCAGGAATCCGATGGCTGTGGTGACACTTTGCGTTGATTTCGAGGTTCGCCTACTAATGCTCTCCTGCAGAGGGCCCATTTCTCCTTGAAGTGCTTATACCGCTGTGTGTATATGTGTGAGTGAAATATTAGAAGAAACAATTTCCTCTGAAAATACGAACATCAAATCAGCTCTGACAGTAATGACAAGCTCTCGACGGAAAAAAAGGACATAAAAGATACTAAATGCATTTCCCAACCTTTCTGGTTCTCTTAGGGTTGTTTTCTAGCAGTATATTGATCCACGTGTTTCGGCAGATTATTTATAAAACACAAAATGTAGTTTAAACTTGATTACATGTGTGACCCTGGACGACAAAGCCAGTCATATAAGTTTTTTTGTTGTTGAGATTTATAAATGAACTGAAAGCTGAATAAATAAGCTGTTGTTAAGACAGGAGAATATTTGGCCGAGATACAACTATTTGAAAATCTGGAATCTGAGGGCGCAAAAAATTTACATATTGAGAAAATTATTTTCTATTTATTATTATTTTCATATATTTAGGTTAGGAAATTTAAAAAATATCTTCATGGAACATGATCTTTACTTAATATCCTAATGATTTTTGCCATAAAAGACAAATCTATAATTTGACCCATACAATGTATTGTTGGCTATTGCTACAAATAAACCCGTGCTACTTATGACTGCTTTTGTGCTCCAGGGTCACATATTATACAAATGGTTATTTAATTCAAGACAAAATAGTTATGTTAGATATTTCATTTTAGGTTAATGCTTTAGAAATATTTACATTTGTATCATACATGTTTATTAGGATAAATGCTATAATGAACAATATTCATCTAAGACAGGAATTTAGATTTTATTTTGTACAGGCTTTGCATGTCTTTAATATATTATTAAACGTGCAGCATTCTTCGTTGTTTCTCATATGCTCTTGTTTCTTCTCATACACATAGGCTGTGCACACAAGCTCGGACATACAGGACTATGTTTGAATGCTAAACAAACATGGCCTGCTCTCCTTAGAAGCGTGCAGTGTTGGTTGCTGCTGGATGCGTTCTGTGCCGCTGTAGGGAGTGTCTCTGTGCTGAGGACATTCTTCTCAGGAAGTGTCGTATAGGTTGGTTACATGTGCAGTCCACTCTTCATATGCTCCCTCTACTGGTGTCCACCCTGTCACTCTCCAAGTCAGAATTAAATGTTTTTTACCCTACAGAACACGAGGGAGGGGGGGTTGAGAGAGTGTTTGTATAGCCAACAATTGGTTGAATGTGAAATTCTAATCTAATTTTTAACCTTGACCTGTTTATTTGACCTTCCTTGCATTGAAATGTGTTTATTTTCATTTTAAACTTTGACAGCTTCTTTGAAATAATATTTTTAATGGTATGCATTTAAAAAAGCACAGTTGACATCATTCTTGTTCCTAACCAGTATTTTAGACAAGACTTAAATGTTAAATTTGTCCAATGAAAAAAAAGAAGCATTTCCTGTTCATAGTTTTGTTAGCCAAAAGGATTAACAAGACATGTTTGTCTGCTGAGAGAAGCGGAGAGAGGAAGACGGAAAGAAAGAGAGGGGGGGGGTCAAAAGCAGACATATTTTTTCCTGCCAAAAGTTTTGTAAATTTGGGTTTTTCCTTTGCAGCAGAAATAAATGCTTAATGTCATATATTTAGTGTTGAAATGATAAAGCTACGGATGTGTTTTAAAACACTGCAGTTTTGATAAAAAAGTGAGACGTGGTCTTACTTACGCTGGTGGAATCAGGTCAAAGAATTCCTGAACCATGTTCGGGAAATATGGAACACCCGGAATTCCAGGGGTGGGGCCATAGCGAGAGAGAGAGAGAGCACTCCATAAACAAATACTCCGGCAAATGTTAATCGAACACACATGCTCTCTCTCACGAAGAAGAGGGGGAGAAAAGGGAGGGAGCGGGTACTTTCCAAGTCTCCTAGAGAAAATCTCCCTGAGTTTGCAAAGTTCTTGTTAATAATGTGTGCCTCGTTCTGTTCTGCGAAGAGTGCAAAACTCTGCGGTGCTTGAAACGCATTTCATTTATGCTTTATCCTTTTAATCAACCACCCCTTTAGGCCTTCTGACTGATCCACATCTAAATAAAGCTTCATTTGAGAGAGAAAAATTGCTGTTGTAAACATATTCGACAAACTGCGAACTGAAGCCCAGACCTCATCGGAAATAGACAGTTGCGTGCACATTGTTGCCTCGGTATAAAGTCACTAATGCTCATTCAGGTGAAGCACTGTTTTTATCCTAAATAACTGCTGAAATTAGATGCCATTCACCTTTTTTTCAGTGTCAGTATATGAAGCAATTTGCTCAGAGCTTGTGACTGTATATCGAGCTCTAGTGTGGGTTGCCTGAATCTAGGGCAGAGAGTAAGTACTCCACTGAAGTCAGCACTTAATGTAGCACTAGTAAGCGCTCTTATTCTCATATGAGGGCCGGCAATCAAAATTGTGCTATATATTAGAACTGCCGTCTATCTATTTTTTTGAACAAATGCCTGTAAAGCCTGTTTGAATAATTGAAGCATGAAATGTTTCAACACAAATAATAAAGCCAGTATGTTATTTGTATAAAATATATGCCACAAAGTAAAGTTGACATATTTTAGAAGTATTTTTCAACATAAATTTAAAATGTTAAGGACTCTTAAGCCGCTGTTTGTTTTAAATGTATTAATACTTAAAGGGATCATCAATGCACATTACAATTCTATCATCATTTACACATTCTCATCACATACTTTCTTCTGTGGAACACAAAAGAAGATATTTAAATATATATATATATATATATATATATTGATTTTGCTTTAGAAAAAAAGTAGGCGGAGACAACATTTGACCACTTAACTTTTAGTGTAGATAAAACAGTTAAAACAATGTTAAAAACATCTGCTGAAGAAAGATAGTCATGAGGGTGAGTAAATAGTGACAATTTAATTATTTTGGATGAAATATCCCTGTAAGTGTCATCCTTTCACTGAAAGATAGAGTTATTGGCATAATATTTCTATGCAACAAATACAATGAGTCCTGCTCCATTATATGGCAAACCATTTTTTAATGCAGTATATTGTGGATTTTAGCATAATAGCTGATTAAAAATAGTCTTGATCAATCAGAAGCAATGGCCTTAACTACTTGTTTTATATAATTATTCTGTACACGTTCCACCTTTTCCAATAGCGGTTTCGAAAATTAGGTCAGAGTCCGTCCGTCTTGGATATGCTGAAGAATGAAAATTACTACCATGAAGTGTTCCAGAGCCATTTCAGGAGAAAGTTCTGAAAGGCTGTATTCAGACATGTCCCAGAACATTAGGATGAAGCTCTATGCAAGTGTGTACATGTAAGTTTGTGTGTTTACGCCTATGTGTACATGTATGTGCTTGTGTTCGCGCTAGTGTCTGTCTCTGTGCTGTGTGCAGCTCCTCCAGTCCTCAGCTCACAGGGTGTGGGTGAGCTGTTTGAACTCGGTGGTTAAGCTGGTAGACTGAGATGAATGCAAGAGGAGCTCAGTCTCGTCTTTGAAGTTTGACACGGGGGGGGGTTACCCTCCCACCAGGAGGGGCTTCAGCGGAGAAAGAAAGAATGAGAGAAAAACTTTACTCTTGTTTTTTTGTGAGAAACACTAGAGGTCCAGCTTGACTCTCAAATTGTCAGTAGGCTTCTTCTCGTTTTAATTACTTTCTCAGAGCACAGCTTCGCTACTATGCTATGCTTTCTCCTAGTATCTTAGTACTGGACAAATTTTCAAAGACAAATGTTGAAAAGCTCAGTTTTGCAAACATTGTATTACAAACATTTTTAAGTGTTCAAATTCGTTGTCTGTCAAATAAGACCCTGGAGTAATACAGTGGGAATGTCCCTTTTAAAGAAATTAGTACATTAGTTGAAGACTCTCGTTGTCACACACACACACACACACATAAGCATGCTGTGTCGTGTCTGGGAGACATCTTAAAGGGAGGCCTGGCCAGGTGTGCAGCAGAGACTGAGGATGATACAGGTATGAGCAAGCCCTTGACGGATCCGGCAACAGACTCAAGGACTCTGCTCCGGCTTGTTATTCCTCATCTGTTTCTCCTCCGTCTCTACTGTGTTTTTATGCTGCTATATCATTTACATTTGTCCATATCTGAAAAATATAAAAAATAACAATATCCCATTCCACGCAAGTAAAATAATTCAACAATATTATTAACAAAATTCATAATTGTTAGTATTTTTCCCCAACCATATACTTTATATAGGTATTTTTGTTTTAGGCCCTATTGCTGATTTTGTTTTTGTTTTTTAATTAAGAAGACTGGGGAAAGAACCGGCAAAGTTTCAAGCCCGACTCGAACTTGTGTTGTCCATATGATCACCACTGGTCAATGTGTGAAAGCATGGACCACTAAGCCACAGCTCTATATATAATCATAGATGCAAACACCTCACCAAATATTATATATATACTCCTCAAATATAGTAGTTACAAAAAGGTAGACTGGTCTTATTTGTGTTGGAAAAGTAAGACTGATAACTACTTGCCAAGTTTTGTATATTATTTTCTTTACTCTTTATTATCTGTCTAAAAATGGTAATATTTTGTGTATTTGAGGTTTGAGATGTGTAACAGTAAAGAGAGAAAACATTTAGCATTTTAGGTCAGCGTTGCTGTCAAATCAATCAGTCTTGTCTGAAATAGCCTGCATAGAACTTCATCTTTTATAACATATGAAAAACACGTGTGTGTGTGTGTGTGTGTGTGAGAGAGAGAGAAAAAATACAGTTTTGGACTTATAAGGTAATACAAATATTTTTTAAAATACATTAAATAAACTACAAATGAGCATGTAAAACAAATATATATATTTTTTAAATCCATGTGGAGCATGCCTCTGGCTCTCACAACCCCCTTACCTGTTTGCCTCTCTGTATAATGGAAGTTTTTGATCATAAATTATTTATATTTACACTGCCATTCAAAATTGTGGGATTAGTAAGTATTTAAATGTTACTATGTCTTCTTCACCAAGGCCTGCATTTAGTTAATTAAAAATACAGTAAAACAACTGTAATATTGTGAAATATTATCACAGTTAAAAAAAATTCTTATAAAAATATAAGAATATTTGTAGTATATTTTAAATGTAATTTATTCCTATGGTGGCAAGGCTGAATTTTCATCAGCCATTACTCCAGTCTTCAGTGTCACATGATCCTTTAGAAATCATTATAATATGCTAATTTAGAGCTAAACAAAAATATTCCTATTCCAACCATTATTTTTAACTGATAAATGTATGCCTCAAACAAAGTGTCAGTTGCTTTTGATAAAAGCATTTACATTAGCACATTGGACCTTCACTCAGAAAGATCCAGTGCTTTGTTTTGGGTTGCAGTACCTGGCCAACAACTACCAGCATTGTTTCTGAAGCTCTGCCACACCCTTGCGTAGCCCAGAGCTCTGTGGGTCACCCTATCCCACTGTCCTCATCGAAAACAAAGACTTCCTCAGAATCCCTCATTGTGTGACACATGGTATAGGTCTCAGTTTTCTTGTTAGATTCGGGAGGTGTAGCCTTAGAGGATGTTTTTGCCAACAGGCAGCATCAGCAGCACATCTAAAAACAATAGCTAACAGCCGCTGTCACATGTTCGAATGTCTGAGTTTGTCTATTCAAAGATGCCTTTAAATAGCCACTCACTGAGCATTTGCCTTCTTAAATTCATGACTGTCTGAAGCCAAGACAGTAAAACAAATCATTTGCAACCATATCTCTTTATGTGCTTTAAAGGGTGAAGTAAATCAATCGCTTAAGCAGCTGGCATCTCTACTGCTTTTTTGTTTTTCTGAGTAAATTTGTCTGTGTTGATGTGCAAATAAGTTTGCTGTGTTTTCCCATGACAGTCATCTGTATTTACATGTTTCTCTCTGTGTGTGTGTGTTTAGGGACGTGTCAGGTGTACACACACTGTAGATGCGGTGACTTTGGGGCCTCCAGTGGCAGATTTATGACATACACACACTGACATACTGCTTTGTTGGAGGTTAGATAAGTTTAGCCTCCCACTGTAAAAATGACATTAAAACAATATTGAAATTGTCTTCTATAGAGAGCAAATAGCAAACAAACACTATCTCTTTATCACTTATCTATGTTTGAAAGTGTATGTTGCAGCTGTAGTGTTAATAATTTGCATATTTGAAGGGTCGTAGTGTTTCAAACAGGCCAGCAGTCAAATATGTTGAAACCTTGTCTCATTGAATGCAGTGCAAGCAGAATATGAAGAATGACTGGGCTTCTGGTAAGTTTATGACGGATATTCAAACTGTATAAACACAGAAGAGTAACACACACAAGTGTTGTTTACTGAGAATTCAATCAGAAAGTAACAAATGAACACTCATAATTATGTGAAAATGTGCTCTATGCAATAATTCTAAATATAAACAGATTAGATTTTGGATTTATATTTCATAACTACATGTACAATATGTATTTATGGTAGTAAGAGTATAAATATCTTTATAAATAAATCATATTTATGCTAGCAATGTGGGGAAACATATTCAAAACAGCAAGCCAAATTAAAGAAAACAGTAATTTCAAGAATTTGCTTTTTTGGTTCAATTATGAGGTTAAAGAATTGTGCTGAAATAAATTACGGTTAAACAGTTTGCATGTGTATGTTCAAACTATGTTTTTCAAAACATATATATATATTTTCAATATTTACATTTTTATTTTCACTTTTAAACACTTTTGAAATAAAGTCTTTCACATTCACATGGATTCCTCCAAATTCCATACAAACATAGGATCGCAGCATTTACTCTAGAAAGATAAAACAAAATAAAAAAGTTTTGTTCATGACTGTACTCAGGAATAAGGGCTCCCAGTGAATTTGCTGAATAAAATAATGTTTTAATACAAATATATTCTCAATATTGTTATGTATTAAAAAATAAAAAGCAGTAAGACACTTCAGGCTGTGCTTTATTGTGAAAATAGTCATTTCTGTGTGTCGTGCCTAACAATACCCTTTAGGCAAGGTAAGTTTATTTATATAGCACATTTCATACACAGTGGACATTCAAAGTGCTTTACATAAGAGGAAATTAATTAGAAAAAAACAAGGAATAAATAACAATAATATATATATATATAATCACAACAATAAAAACAAAATTATAAAAAATATTTTAAATGAATTTTAAATAGTTAAGAATAGAAAATTATTATACATAGTGCAATCAGTTTGGACGTAATACAGTGCTCATTCAACAAATTCACAGCTAAACAGATGAGTTTTGAGTCTGGATTTAAATGTGGCTAATGTTATAGCACATCTGATCTCTTCTGGAAGCTGGTTCCAGCTGCGGGCGGCAAAATAGCTAAAAGTGGACTCCCCTTGTTTTGTATGAACCCTTGGTATTTCTAACTGACTCGATCCTAATGATCTGAGTGGTCTGTTAGGTTTATATTCAGTGAGCATATCTGCAATGTATTTAGGTCCTAGGCCATTGAGTGATTTATAAACAAGTACAAATACTTTAAAATCAATCCTAAATGTAACTGGAAGCCAGTGTAATGACTTGAGGACTGGTGTGATATGCTCAGATTTTCTGGTTCTAGTCAGAATCCTGGCAGCAGCGTTCTGGATGAGCTGCAGCTGTCTAATGGTCTTCTTTGGAAGGCCAGTGAGGAGACCATTACAATAATCCACCCTGCTTGTGATAAAGGCATGAACATGTTTCTCCAAATCTTGACTGGAAACAAAACATCTAATTCTTGCAATGTTTTTGAGATCATAATATGCTGATTTAGTTACTGCTTTGATATGACAACTAAAACTAAGGTCTGGCTCCAAAATCACCATATTTTTTGTTGTTTGACCCCCTAGAGTCAAGGTATGCATTTACCTTGAGAACTTCATCTTTGTTTCCAAATGCAATGACTTCAGTTTTCTCCTTGTTTAACTGAAGAAAGTTCTGGCACATCCAACTGTTAATTTCATCAATGCATTGCCAGAGGGAGTCACTGGGGCTGTTGTCATTTGGAGATAAGGCTAGGTAAATCTGGGTATCATCAGCATAGCTGAAATAGGCAATTTGGTTCATTCTCATCATTTGACTTAGTGGGAGCATATACAAGCTAAACAAGAGCGGTGCAAGTATTAAACCTTGTGGGACTTCGCATGTCATGGACGTCCACTGAGACGTATGCGACAGTGTCAAACACAGTACTAATGTCTAGTAATATCAGCAGTGATATTGTACCAAAATCAGAATTAAGGCGAATATCATTCGTTATCGTAATAAGCGCCGTTTCTGTGCTGTGATGTGAAAACTGTCCCCAGGTATCCATTTGAATTTAAGTATTTGTTCAGCTCCCTTTTCAATAGTCTTACCTATGAAAGGAAGATTTGATATTGGTCTATAGTTGCTCAACATGTTGTTAGCAGGATTGCGCTTTTTCAGAAGGGACTTAACAACTGCATTTGTCAGGGAGTTTGGAAAAGTCCCAGAAATAAGTGAGGCATTCACCACTTCCAAGAGATCTGCTTCTAAACAGTAAAGCACACTTTTGAAAAAAGATGTGGGAAGTGTGTCAAGATAGCTGGTTGACGATTTAAAGTGCAGTACTATTTCTTCCAAAATTTTGCTATCAATTTCTTCAAAAACAGACATAGTCACTTCTTTTTGAAATTGCGGTCGAATTTGTGTGACCTCTGCATAACTAGAAGATGTGCAAATCTCCTTTCTGATATTATTGATCTTCTCAGAAAAGAAGGAAGCAAACTTGTTGCATTTTCTTTCGGAAAGCATTTCATTGGGAATCTTACTTAGGTTTGTCAGTCTCTCAACAGTAGCAAAAAGAGTGTGAGTGTTGTTTAAGTTACTGTTGATAAGGTTTGAGAAGAAGGTCTGTCTAGCTGTGGCTAGTTCTTCATTGAAAGCATGAAGGCTGACTTTCTAGATGCTATAGTGAATTTCGAGATTCGCGTTCCGCTTTAGCTATTACTGTATGATTAATATAGCTACATTTCTCTAGAACCTTATTGGTTAATTGCCCACCTAGAGTATACAGGTACGTACTATCAGTGTTGGGGGTAACGCATTACAAGTAACGCAAGTTATGTAATAATAATACTTTTTTCAAGTAGCTAGTAAAGTAACGTATTACTTTTTAATGCACTAGAAAATATCTGAGTTACTTTTTCAAAAAAGTAACTGACTGACAGCGCGCTGTGTGAACATGATTTTACTGTAGTTCTTATCTAGACTAAATGTGAATGTGTATTAATTCATCCCTCGCAAAAAAAGATTTAGTATTCATCAAAATAAATTAAAACAGTGAAATGCGAACTCAGAAAATGACGCAAACCTGCAATAATTAAATATGTTAAACAACACAAATATATCTAAACTCATTTTATTAACCAATGTGTTTGATGCTGACCTTTGATGATCCAGGTCAACCATACTAATAAGCAAAAATGACTTTAGATAAACTTACAATTGTTTTTCGTTGTTTTGAGTGTTGAACTTTCCTTTTCTGCGTTCTACTGTACAGACGTAAATTTAATTTTCCTTCAGCCTGAGGTTTATTCATTACAACTTTTGGTGTGAAAAGGCTTTTACATTTGCTATAAATAGAACTTATTGTATTAAAAACAAACAATCAAGCCTTGCTCATATTTAAAAAGTAACGCGAAAGTAACGTAAAAGTAATGTAACGCATTACTTTCCATAAAAAGTAACTAAGTAACGTAATTAGTTACTTTTTTAGGCAGTAACGCAAAATATTTTAATGCATTACTTTTAAAAGTAACTTTCCCCAACACTGCGTACTATATTAGTTAACACTTTAAAAACAGGAAAACCTATCTATCTGTCTGTCTGTCTATCCATGTATTTTCATTATTTTAGCAGCTTAGGCAACCATGGGAAAAATAATTGTCCACATTTGAATTTTAGTTTAGGGTATATTCGTATATTCGTCTGTTGTGGTTACTTGGATGGATGGAGAAATATTATTTTAACATTTATTACCTTTAGCAATGGTTTAGTAAAGCGTAATTACACACATTTGCATCTTAACGTTTACCTGCTAACAACAATTGACAAAAGCCAGAAACAATGATAAAATTATGATTTACTGAGAGGAAACATTTACAGAGGAAATGGCTTGTCTGTTTCACACAAGGTACATGTGAGTGTGTGTGTTTGTGTGTGTGTGGCTCTCATACTAAGGGGCAGGTCTCATTAATCCATTTTACAAGCCAGAGATGAGGAGCGATAGGCACAGATCCTGATTTACAGGCTGTGAGCTTCAGTGAGTGATAAAATATGTTTACTATCCTCCTACATGTAAACCTCAGCACCCCACCGCTCCAGCTGTACCTAGACAAAACACCAGTTACACTGACAAATGCTGGCATATACGGAAAGACTCATGACCAAATAGTTATATATAAATGTCCAAAATTTGAGTTAATACAGATGCATTGGACCCTAAAGCCGGTGTACATACAGTATCTCACAGAAGTTAGAATTATTTTTGTAGATATTTTATTATATCTTTTCATGTGACAACACTGAAGAAATGACACTTTGCTACAATGAAAGTAGTGAGTGTACAGCTTGTATAACGGTGTACATTTTCTGTTCCCTCAAAATAACTCAACACAGCCATTAATGTCTAAACCGCTGGCCACAAAAGTGAGTACACCCCTAAGTGAAAATGTCCAAATTGGGCCCAATTAGCCATTTTCTCTCCCTGGTGTTAAAAGGTCTCCGGTGTGAATGGGGAGCAGGTGTGTTAAATTTGGTGTTTATCGCTCTCACTCTCTCATACTGTTCACCGGAAGTTCAACATGGCACCTCATGGCAAAGAACTCTCAGGATCTGAAAAAAAGAATTGTTGCTCTACATAAAGATGGCGTAGTCTATACGAAGATTGCCAAGACCCTGAAACTGAGCTGCAGCATGGTCCAAGACCATACAGCGGTTTACAGGACAGGTTCCACTCTGAACAGGCCTCGCCATGGTCGACCAAAGAAGTTGAGTGCACGTGCTCAGCATCATATCCAGAGCCTGTGTTTGGGAAATAGACGTATGAGTGCTGCCAGCATTGCTGCAGAGGTTGAAGGGTGAGGGTCAGCCTGTCAGTGCTCAGACCATACGCAGCACACTGCATCAAATTGGTCTGCATCGCTGTCATCCCAGAAGTGAGCCTCTTCTAAAGATGATGCACAAGAAAGCCCGCAAACAGTTTGCTGAAGACAAGCAGACTAAGGACATGGATTACTGGAACCATGTCCTTTGGTCTGATGCGACCAAAATACACTTTTTTGGTTCAGATGGTGTCAAGCGTGTGTGGCGGCAACCAGGTGAGGAGTACAAAGACAAGTGTGTCTTGCCTACAGTCAAGCATGGTGGTGGGAGTGTCATGGTCTGGGGCTACATCAGTGCTGCCGGCACTGGGGAGCTACAGTTCATTGAGGGAACCATGATTGCCAACATGTACTGTGACATAATGAAGCAGAGTATGATCCCGGAGACTGTGCTGCAGGGCAGTATTCCAACATGATAATGACCCAAAATACACCTCCAAGATGCTGATGGTAAAGGTGATGGACTGGCCAAGCATGTCTCCAGACCTAAACCCTATTGAGCATCTGTGGGGCATCCTCAAATGGAAGGTGGAGTAGCACAAGCTCTCTAACAGCCACCAGCTCCGTGATGTAGTCATGGAGGAGTGGAAGAGGACTCCTGTGGCAACCTGTGAAGCTCTGGTGAACTCCATGCCAAAGAGGGTAAGGCAGTGCTGGAAAATAATGGTGGTCACACAAAATATTGACACTTTGGGCCCAATTTGGACATTTTCATTTAGGGGTGTACTCACTTTTGTGGCCAGCAGTTTAGACATTAATGGCTGTGTGTTGAGTTATTTTGAGGGGACAGCAAATTTACACTGTTATACAAGCTGAACACTCACTGCTTTTCATTGTAGCAAAGTGTCTTATGCTTACAAGGCTGCATTTATTTGATCAGAAGTAAATGCAGCCTATTTTTTTACATAAAAAAGAGGAATATTGTGAAATATTCTTACAGTTTAATTCTAAAATATTGATTTGCTTCTCAAGATAATTTTTGTATTATTTAACAATGTCTAGAAAAGTTGTGCTGCTTAATATTTTTGTGGAAACCACGATACCTTTTTCATGATTTGATGAAAACAAAGTTAAAAAACAGCATTTTTTCAGAAACAGAAATCTTTTGTAATAAACATCTTCACTGTCATTTTTGATAAATTTAATGCATCCTTGCTGAATAAAATTAATTACTCAAAACTTTTAAACGTGTATGAACTTAAAACTGTCCTTTAAAAACCTGAAATAACATTGCTTTATTTTTTCATCATCCAGCAATCATACTATTCTCGATTTTTCTTCTTCGCAAACATTTAATTATTAATATATTATGGTGCACTGTTTTCTCATCCTTATCATCATGATGCAAATTTAGCATATTGTCTCTGTTATCACTCATTAAATAAAAACGCTTTGTTAGTGTCGTCAGTGATTTTTTAAAATAAAATTAACACTGTTTTGACTAAAGCTTTATGTATCCTGTTTACCAGTTCTGCCATTCTAATGATTTCTTTTTTATTTGCTCTTTTCCTCTGTCTTTGGCTGAAGGGACAGCTCGTCCAGCTGGGCACGAATCTCCCATGAATCTCCAGCGGTATAGCGGGGAGCAGGAAATAGTACGGGAGGCATTAACCCGATAAGACTGCTGTTGCAGAGCGGGGACACTCTGTGTGTCTCTCTCTTCCTCCCTCCCTCATTCTCTCTCTGTCACTCTCTATCTCTCCATTCTTCTCCCTCCTTGCAGTTGCTACAGGCTCTTACATAAGCCAGTTGGATATTTTCAGCCTCTCAGTCAGCACAGATGCAGTCAAGTTGAAGAGAACACATTAAATATTTCATTTAGCCTCCTCCCAGACCTGTCTAGTTGTGGTGAATCAACATTATAATACTACCTGTTTTTATCTGCATCTCCTTGCCTTGTTTCAGAATGCCAATCAATCTGATGCTTTTTCTATTATGTGGGTTATTCTATGGAGAGAAGAAACAAAAAGAACACAGAATGGGCAGAAGTAGGTGGGAAACACCCTTAGAGATTCCCTCTATACCATCTATGTAGTAAACTAACCTACATTTGAAGAATAAAAAAACGCATTAAATGTTATGTTAAAAGCTTCACCTCTCAAGGATCTCAAAGAGACTCACTATTAGCAAGGTGATCTCTGTATATGATGACTGAAGTTGACGGAACAAATACATATTATTGTAGCCATGCTAAACAGCTTCCATTGGGAATTCAATAGTGGTGAGATGAATATAACTCACTGTGTGTATAGTGCTGAAAGTCACAGATTGCACATAGAGTTATGAAACACAGGAAGAGGCCATTTTTCACAGAATGGGAGAGGCCTAGAAGTGAGGATGGTGAAAATATGCATGTGTATAGGATTTTATGGTATTTTGTGGATTTTTTCTAAATTCCCTCATTCTCACCTCTGAACCTCATTTATGTAAACCACATTGCTGGACTCCGTAACATGACTGCTATTCACTACACCACTTTTACTGTTTCCTGCTTTTTCAGTGATGTTGTCATGTTCGTTGTTCCGTTTCCATATGTTTTCTCTGAAGAACATGATTTTGAGTGTCACTGTCATTGTGCTTTATGTGTGAGATGCTAAGAATAATGTGTGCCAGTTTGAAGATATAATTATTTTGATTCATATTTTAAAATAATTTTAAAATACACAGTCATGTTGATATCTGTGGTTCTTTTTATTATATATAATATCTTGAAACAAAAAGCAGAAAATGCAATGTTTAAACTAATAGATAGCACTGTCCAGTGAGGCATACACATTCGTCCATGCTGTGCTGTTCAGTTGAGAATCACAACTGCTTTTGTAGCGTTTGCCTTCTAAATACTGCTCTTAACTAATTAAAACAAGATTATGACTGCGAGGAAGGACTGTAATGGATCATTTGACATGTATATGTGAATATGAAAATAATTGACTATATATAAAATAAATACGTTTAAATTAATATTAACCACTCTTGTTCTTATTGTTCATATGTGCCTTTTGTGGACCCCTTAAATCTACTCCATGTATGCATTTACTTTTCCTTTCTGTGCAAGCTTTGTTATTGTGGCATTCATGTTGAATCCTGATTCACCGACAATAGCAAAAGACAAAACACTGTTTCAACTGACTCATTCTTATTCTGAGAGGATGTGATGGCTTGGGCTGGATTCACATCCCTTACTCAAAGGTGTAGCTAATTAGTTTTATGAATTATTGAAAAGTGATAATTAACGTTAACGTGTCGTATAGAATTTGCAGTTAATTAGGTCAAAGATGTAGAAAAACAGATAAGGTTAGATCATTTTTTTGTGTATAAAAGTTAGTATATTCTCTCAATTCAAATTCTCCATTCTCGACTGCTTTAAAAATGGGCCTAAATAATATATCAAAGCATGCATGTACTTTATGGGCTTGTATCTTAAAAAGCATTTCTGTAGTGATTCTGTTTTTGAGAGACTGTCTGGTGGAGGCAATATCATAGCATTTGATCATACACAATAATTAAGGAGACCCCCATCAGGCCACCAAGGGTGGTGTTCGAGAACAGTTGAGCATGTGATTTTGTAATCTGTATTACATTAATAAGAGCTCACAGATTCAATCTGAAACTATTTCAGTAACATTACTATAACATCAAATGTAATGCACTTAATTTTAAACCCATAGTAGTTGACCAGGTTTACGTTTCACTGCAAGTTGTGTAACTGTGTTAAAACTTGAACTCTGAAATTGTTACAAAGAGGGAGCAGCTTACAAATCATGTATTTTAAAAATATAAACTTGTGCCGATTATTAAATCATGATTCTCAGTTCTCTAAATAACACCAACAACTGCTTGGTGACCTGAGGGGAGCTGTGTAGTATGACAATCACATGAATCACGGTTCATTTTCAAACCTCTTATCCAAACAAAACATGAATTTTGACAAGGGTACGTTTGATCTGTCTGTGCATCAAGGTAGCAATTTCTTCAAAAGAAACACACTAAACAATATAGAACATTTACATAAGAGTTGTCAAGCTTTTAGGAGACAGCTAGACCCTTTGAATGAAACATCTCCAGAACAGCCAACGATCTTTTTTCCTCTGGTGCACTTGAATGCAACGTAGATATGAATGTGTGATAAGGATTTCAAAAACAAGACACACTCAATCTGCTCTCCTCTTCTGCTGTGTGTTTCTCACATCATGGTTGGTCTGGCTTTCCTTGTCTCTTTGCAATTCATATTCTTCAAAGAGAGATGGTTCACACTGTGGGCAATTGTAATTAGGTCATCTTCTCCTCTCCCCTGTTCTCTTTCGGCCTCACTCTCTATCTTTTTTTATACCATCTATCACTCTTATTTCTCTCATCCTTGCACCTTCCACCCTCTCCCTTCATATTTTCTTGGATCGGTTTATAATGCAAGCGAGTGGTGAAGAAGAAAGCAGATTAGATGCCCCCTTTGCAAGACAGCTGAGGGGGAGGATATGCGTTAGAGCTTGGGAGCTAGAAATAGGCGGCTATATTTGGTGTTGCAGAATGTGTTAGGCAGGAGATGGAAAGAAATTGCAATTCTGTTTACAAGGCATGGAGACTGGGTACCAATGTGGGGTCTAAGAAGCTTTGGGTCTGGAGGCCTCTCTGGCAGTCTCTCTTTCTGGCTGCTGTAGGCCTATGGCTGCTTGCAACACCGCCTTCAACAGTGGAAACAGAAAGCGCTGGGCAACCTGCAAGAAGTGTGTGGAATTGACAAGTATCATACTTTAGCTTTAGAGAATGTTTATCCAAAAGAAATATAGTGTAGTCAATTACTTGAAGGACAATGGTAATTATGGCCGCAGTAATGCGACCATTCAGAGTGAACTCACAGCCTTAGTGACAGTAACTAATTAGAATTTTAATGTCGATCTGTGATGAAGATGGTGCTTTTGAGATTAGAGAATCATATTGCTGATTGCTTACACAATCTACTGTTTTCACTGAAAAGAAAATTCCCCACATACTTAATAAGGCAAGAGTTGTGCCACATTAATAATGTGTTGTAGCCTATGCGGACACATGCGCTGTGTCCAGAATAGTACTATTATTTTAAACTGAATGGACAAGACTGCTTATGGAGACTATCATATAACAAGACTGCTTATGGAGACTAACAAGACTGCTTATGGAGACAACTTTTTGCTTCTTTAAGCAGATTTGAATGTTTCTGCTATAATTTATTTAAGTTCTCTGTAGATTCTGACTTATGAAACTACTTACAATAGTTTTTAAATATATGTAAATACAAGTAAAGGGTAAAATATCCTTTCTGAGTGTTCATTTTGTTTAATATCTTTGAATGCACATTTTTTTATTAGTCAAGGATGTTTTAAATTGATAAAAAAATGCTACTAAAGACATTTATATTAGCTACAAAAAGCTTTGAATCCTGAAAAAAAGTATAATTTTGTCCACAAAAACTGTTTATAATATTGATAAATACTGGAATACATACAGTAAAAATGTATAGCCTGAATGCACTGTAAGTCACTTTGGATCAAAGCGTCTGCTAAATGCATAAACGTAAATGATAATATTAAGAAATGTGTCTTGTGTGCCAAATCAGTATATTAGAATAATTTCTAAAGGATGTAATACCATGCACTTTTTGGATTATTAAGTGTTGCCAGGTATTGCTATGTTAACAAACAAAAGCAAAAAATAAAATAAACTGAAATAAGATCAAATCTTTTGTTTTGGAAGTAAAATAAAGGTACTGTTAACCCTAAACCACAACTTTATTAACTTATAGTGTCACATTATGTGGAAAAAACAAGTCCAAAGATGCTTATAATAACTGGATTTGGCAATATGCCAAACACTCACAACACACTCTCTCTTAGGCCTTGTTCACAATCACTCGCCATCACTTTCACAACACAGACACAGAACAATCTAGGTAAACCATCTAAACTGAATTTTTCATGCGGACACTCATAGAGTCAAAGTTACCGAAAAACGAAAAAAACAAATAAAATAATGTCTGTTCACTTCTAACTTTCCTGCACATGCCCCCTTTTACCATTGGTCAGAGAAACAGATAGCCTTGCTCCAAACTGACAACTGACATGGTTCATCCAGTGTTGTGTTGGACTGATCGTAATACTCAAAGTGTAATGTTTTGATAGCTCTACCACACTGTTATTATAGTTAACGAAAACCATTAAAATAAGTTCATAAAATACAATTTAACTGAAATTAAATAAAATACAAAAAACTTTAAACTCAGCCAGTAGCCAAGGGAGCATTTCTCATTTTCAATGAGTTTAACTTAACTAACAAAAATGGAAGTACAATTAATTTAAACTATGTAAACATATAGAAAAAATCCAAACGAATAAAAATAACCAACACAAAAAAAAGACTAAAACTATAACTAAAATGACAATAGAATGTATTAAAATAAAAGCTAATTCAAAATATTAACAAAAACTATAATAGTATCTCAATTATCTTAAAAAAATACTGCTTTGCCGTTTACACTTTTGCAGAGGAATCAGCCAACAAAAGGCTAACTTATAGTCGTCTACATATTAAGTTGGCATTTATTATTTTAACACTAAAAATATTACATATTTCACCCATGACCATCTGTTCATATAGTAACCTTTACAGTTGGTAAAGCTATGGTTACTGCAGAGTGTAGTCTGGTGACAAAATATAGTACTAGATGTTACAGAGGCTGCAAGAAGTGCCCTAGATCAGATGGAAATGATCCAAGATTAATAGTCTTTCAAATATATGCCATAAAGTGTACCAATACAGATGTACCACATGTGTGTCAGAGTGCATCCGTCAAGAACCGAAATTTACTGCCATTCTTGTCATTTGAAAAAGTTTTTCCATCGTTTGAAAATACTTGAATATTTCAAGAGGAGTTTTTAATGTTCATTTAATGACAGTCAAAATCTTAATGAGTCTTTCTGAAATTCTCGAGAGCCATGTATTTATGAGAAAGAGAATGAGAGAAGCGTGACAAGCATGTTAGCATCACAGTGTTTGTGTGAATGTGTCTGTGAATGAGACGGAACGAGTGAGAGCAGTGACAATGTTAATATGTATGCTTGTAAATATCTACCTCACTCATTTGAATCATGCTGTGTGTATTTGTGCCTGGCTGTGCGTTAGATCTAAAAGTTGGAAGGAGGGCTCCGAGCCATTCCCGCCCTCCCTGCATTTCCTAGGCTCTGTATTGGGTGGCATTTCCATGGCTACGGTGGGTGGAGGTGGGGGTAGCGCTGTGCCTTTTGTGAAGAAGCAGTGTGACTGTTCTGCTTGTCTCATGCTCCAGTCTACACTCTTATAAATAATATTTAACATAATGTAAAAAAATATTATATAGAGGACTATGTGAGGTTTTAAAAATACACTTGTAAAATCAAATCAATTTGTAAAAAAATTATTAATGTTCCTATCATTTTTAACTCTTCAGCCAAATGCATTTGCTAATAGTCCATTCCAGTTTTTTTTTAATGAATATAAAATAATGTCTGTTTAATCCAAACGTATATGTAAATATTTAGTATGAATCACTTGCTTTTATTTTGCCTATTTTATATGTTACTTTTTATACTACTCAATATAACACTTGCAAACTTCTTCTTGTATCGGCAGCACCATAGCTTGAGGCAATTATGTCCATGGCTGAAACAAGTGCTAATAAGTGATTCATCAGTAAAACAACACTCTTGCTTGTGTGTTATTGGTTAACATATTAAGTGAAAGAACATACGACCAAATATGATGACCCATACTCGGAATTCGTGCTCTGCATTTACCCATCCAAAGTGCACACACACAACAGTGAACACACACACGAAGCAGTGGGCAGCCATTTATGCTGCGGCGCCCGGGGAGCAGTTGGGGGTTCGGTGCCTTGCTCAAGGGCACCTCAGTCGTGGTATCGAATGTGGAGATTGTGTTGTACATTCACTTCCCCCACTGACAATTCCTGCCGGCCCGAGACTCCGGAACCCGCAACCTTTCGATTACAAGTCCGACTCTCTAACCATTAGGCCATGACTTCCCCACTTAACTAATATATATACAATTATTTAGCTACATAAAGACATGTACCACAATAGTGCAATTAATGTCAGCCCCTGTTCTATTCTCGAAATGCCCGCGAAAGTCACCGTTAACCATAGTGACTGTGACTGAAGTATATATATCATAGATGGCGACCTCAATAACGGCGGCACGAATTTACCTGCCAAATCTTGATTAACGTAAAGCAGGAGTTTGGGGTGCAGCAACTGAACCACGAAACAGACGGGAACGACTCCAGCGGAAGATTGGATCTGAAACCTTCAGATGAGACACCGTTTTTGTGTATACAAGTGTCTCTGTAAGTTTCCGAAACTTTGTATAAGTGGTGAGTGCGTAGATACCAACCTAAACACCTCTGATTGGCCATTGCGTTGTAGAAATCAACAAACATGTCTTTGATTGGCTACTTTGCTCCCCTCTGCGAAAATATATTGTAAAATCATGCAGGGTCTGTCTGTAAGATTACGATTTTTTTTTCGAGTCCGATTCTGATTACTGATTCTGACATTTATGGGATTCAATTCCAAGAATTAAGAATCGATTTCTCTGTTGATTTCAATTCTTCTTCGATCCTGTTTTTTTTTTTCGATTGAAGGAACCTAATATCGGCATGACTGCAGGATATAAAGGTCGTAGAAACTACCTTTCTCATAATATGAAGCTTTATTTGTGAAAAATTACAATACATTAATATAGCTCTAATTTTTTTTTAAATTGTAAAATTTGTCTGCTTTGCTCGTGAAATTAGTCATAGCTCACTGCTCAGCAAGGACATGCATTTATCGCATTAATTGAACTAGACATGAATTGTCTAAAATAAATGTGCACAGTTCAGCTGAATGATGACGTTTACTTTGACTGTATGCTTTGCACAAAATTAACAAAATGTACATTGAAACAAAATAACCAGAACATTAACAATAACACTGATAGAGCTCGTGGTTTATCTGTCAATCAGATGTGCTCTCGGCCACTAATCTATGCTCGTGACGTTTTCTTTTAGAATTATCATTGGCTGATAGAAATAAAAAATAATATTTTAGATGGAAATAAGGTCAAGACCCTCGATCACGTCATGATCTATTCTGTTGTGCAGCGCTCCAAATTGTGGACAACATTCCACCGTAAAATAACCCCTGAATCGTTTTTTAACTGGTTCATTAAAACTATTTATCTGAAAGAACCTTTTCGTGGAAACGAATCAGATTTCTAATCACGTTTAACGAGCATGAGGCGAGGGGTAATACAAATATAAAAATGAAATAAATATTTTATATATAAAAAAGAATGGTCTTTTATCTCACAACTCTCGTAATTACAGCTTTTCTCGATGAGGGAGGTGAATGGTGCTTCTCAAACCGAAGGCCGCTTCCTCAAATTCTGATGATCTCAGAACCGACTCATTTTTTCAGTTTATTTTTGTTCATTTAAATGTGTGCAGCCTTCGTAGGATGCAGCCCTTCGTTTGAGAGGCACCCATAGACAAGCTTTGTTGGACTGAAAAAGGCTCTGAATGAGGAGTCGATTCCTCTTGATGGGATCGATTCCAACCTTTGGACTCCGCGGCTAGCTGTTCTAGCATCTCATGCATTAAGACGCCATGAAGTTAGTTGTTATAAAATCTTTTTCATCCCGCTTTTAATACGCAAGAACACGTTTTGTGTGAACGGTTTCTAAAACCGTTCTTGCCGTATTCTGCTGCTGTGTATACCAGGGCCTTGTGATGACAGCATTTTTAAGGACTTATTCACATTTTGTTACTCTTGGAAAGCTTGTCTTTTGGAAGTTATGATTAACATTTATGATTATGTGGTCTTTCAGAAGTGTGGTGTTGCTCTCACTGTGTGTTCAGATGTGGAAAAGAAAGACGACAGGTCTCCACAGGTGAGTACTGTTACCAAACACACACACACCCTTTTCCAGATCTAGTTTCAGCATGTCATTGCAGCCAGTTTATTTCACTCTAACTTCCTCAGACATATTAACCCTTGTGTATTGGCTTTACAATGGGTAAACAAATAAGGAGACTATAAAATATAACTCTGAATAAAATATGCAATTGAGTACACTTCAAACTTTAAGCTGTATGTTTATTTTTGTGCTGTACTTCACTTTGGCAACATCCAATAATCCATTCATCGTTTGACAGACAATGTTGTCTTATCATTACTACTTCTAAAGTTGCTGATTTGGATGAGACAAGCAAATGATTTGCCATAACTATTTGAATGTTTATTTATTTTAGAATTTACCTGCTGTTTTTATTTGTACAGATGAAGATGCTGCTTTTTTGGTGATGGGTGATGTTTGGTCACCAGTTTTTAAAGATCATTGCAGTTCTTGTCTCACTTGTCTGTCTTAGTTTGATATCTTGAGGAATTTCACGACAGGGGGTATTCCAAAGGATGTTTTTTTTCTCAAACCTGACGCTTTTCTGCTAATTTTGAAAGTGAGGATTTTTTTTGGTGGTAAGAAATTAGGAATTGTGGCGATTCTCCTTAAGGAATTTTTAAATAGTTTGTCTGCTTTTTCAAAGAACTCCAAAACTAGGTGCATTAACAAGTGTAAAATTGACCTATACAAGAGCATGCTGATTTGATCTAAAACAAATATATTTTATTTATGTTCCAGTTTTGGAAAATTAATTTAAACCGCTTTAATTGAAGTATGTATCTTATAAAATCAAGTTCATTCTGCACCTTTTTTGAAAACAAAATCTGTGTTACAATCTTTCTATGTGCGCTCACACACACACACACACACGCACACACACACACACACACACACACACACACACACACACACACACACACACATCTAGTCTCCCTTTTTATGCGACCCAGTTTCTAGAGCCCAGTAGCATTGCATGCTACACCTCACTGGTTCCCAGTTTCACAGCTATGTCACAATTTCTCATCTCAAGGCTGTAGAAGTGGACAGGTTATTGGGCCTGAGAGAGAAAAAGGACGAATAAAAGTGTCAAGGCGTACCATGAGGGAAGGTGAAGAGAAGAGAAAGACTGAATATAGCGGTGTCTTTGCTTGTATGTGTGTGTGTGTGTATGTGAGAGAGAGAGAAGATGAAGTGGAAGAATTGAAGGGGAGGGCATAACGGAAAACAAACAAATCTAGACATGTTTCCCCCTCCCTTCCTAGTCCACCACAGACAGACTGATTTGCATAAAGGGCCGCAGGGCTTTTGACTGACAGGGCTCCAGACGGCACTGCGCTGCTGCTTCCACTTTAAGTGGGCTGGTGTGGGGCAATGGGGGGAGGAGTCAGCCTGGACACAAACCCTCCCCCTCGCCAACTCCAACCCCTGCTCTCTAATTGAGATATATACTAACTCCGTCCTATATGGCGTGCTGAAGAGGGGGAAAAGAAAGAGAGAGGAAGAGAAAGAGAGTTGGGGGGGACATTCACAAGGAAGTGATTTGTGGTCATGATGACACCTTGTGTGTCGCTGGTGCCTGTACATTGTTGCAGCACTAAAAATGCTCCACAGCAGTGCTGAGTGGTCGTGTTGAGATGAGGAGAAAGAGGAATATTTGCTTTTATTTAAACACGTTGTGGCTGTGTGTGTTTGTGTGCACACTGGAAATGAATCCTTTCTGAACTTACATTTGTGTGTAGATTTGGGAGCATGCAAATTTAAGCTCATTTACCTATTACAATAAAAAGGCTGATATTATGTTAAAGTGAATATAGTGTCACAATGCTGCAAAATTTCCTTACAATTGGCTATAATGTTAGAAAGATCTAGAAAGATGTTTAGGTAGTGACATGCCATTTATATGCACATTAATCATTAAAAAATTTAATATGGGAACTTATTTGAAAATTAAAAATTGGTTTCAGATGTAAAAAGCACTGTAAGAAAAAGGAAAGAAAGAACCAGATACCTCAGATGAAGATCTAATAAGATAGAATTATACAAAATATAGAGTTTCGTGAAAGCTGTATCTAGAATGTCTAGAAATTGATGCAGTCCTACTTGTATCCTTTGAGGGGTGGCAGCCATGTTCAAGCCAGCTGATTTTCAGTATTTATTTACATTTGATTTGTGTTGCATGCTGAGGTTGTGGACATATTAGAGTCATACATGTTGTCAAGCCCCACAAGACCCTGGTGATATTAGAATCTTATTTTGGAAATCACTGTGATATAAATGTCTCTGGAATGATTAACCAGCTTGTCAATCATGCTATTTTAATGCTATTAGAAGTCTAGGGTTGTGGGCCATTCCAGGGTGACTTGAGAATGCTTTTTAAATTCCAGCTGAGTTTGTAAATTTGAACTGTTGTAGAAAACAGAATGAAGCATTGCATTTAAGAAAGTTGAATTAAAATGAGGAATCCATAACTGTAATGAGTAATGAATCTAGTGTTTAAAGTGTGGTATTTATAAGCCTTACAGACAGACAGATTTGTTTAAAAAGTCACTAAGAAATTTGTACTTGATTTATATTACATTCATTTATTTAAATTTTATGAACCGATGTGGAAGAACACTTAATTTACAAGAATGCCATTAGAATGAGCAAATTCCACTTTCTGTCATTTCAATTCCATCTCAAACAGGGAGCCAATTCTTTTAACTCTTTTTTTTATAACAGGAGTCTTGCATTATTACATTTACATGTAATATGGATTGAGATTATGATTTTACACCCAATGCTTTAGGCACATCTGGGAACAGCTGTTTAAGGCAACAATGAGTAGTTTAGCAGTCATATATCAAGTACTAAGCAGTATTTCATTAAGAATTTCTGATACCCTGATAGCCCTACGAGCTAGTTAAAGTGATGAACTTCAGTCACTGGGCACCACACTTGCCCACCTAACATGTGTAAGTTGTCCAAATCATTTTCTGCAAATTAGACTTACAATGTGCACTTCCTCTGGGATGTCTACAGACTACATTATAATCACATTTGGACTATACAGCCAACGGTTCGATTTTATCCCTAAATGTTTCTATCAGTCTCTGTGAAGCAATGTCAAACAGATGGCAGTACTTGTACCGAAAGTGATTCTATATGCTGTATATAAATAATTTTGTGCAAGTTAGAGTAGTGAGGTATTCTCTGCAAAATATTCCCCGATAAATAGTCTAGAGTTGCTGCAACTAGCAAGCCGTTCTAATTATATTCCATGTGAAGTCCTTTCCTTTTTATCACCACAAAGCTTTGTTTTTAGCCTCAATGCTAATTTCTGTGGACAAATGTTTTGCTATTTCTATAAGCTCTATGTGCAGTGTTCCAGAACACGGCTGTTTCAGAGATACACACTACTCTTTAAGTCTGGCAGAAAATAATAAATAGAGCCAGTATTGCTATGTGATAGTCTGCTGACAACTTTGTTCAAGTTTGTTCATGTTCAGAAGATACAGAATGAGTTATAAAGTGAAAGAAGGGTGGAACAGAAGAGATTATCAGAAAATGTCCTAAAGCATCTTCAGCCATGACAATGCTCTGGGACATGAAGTGATTCTGATAGTAGTCATCTTTGACTTTTCCTGCTATCCTCCCAAACAGAAAGTGGTCCTGTCACTTTTCCCAAGGAAAATAATAGAAAAGGAACAGAAAAGTTTTATTGTGAGTGCTCTCTTGAGTAACTGATACATTTCTTTGTCACGGCCAAGCTTGAAATGATTTAGTAAGTTACCAAATGTTCTAATGTGTCTTTCATATCATATCCATCCCTATAATCAGAAGAATTCTTCTGAATGCAGTCATATTCCACAACAGGCTGTTCATTTGACAAAGAAATTGGAAAACAATAATTACATAAAGGAACATTACAGCTTGTCTTCTGTTGTCATGGAAGTTGATATTGTTTGTGCCACAGCTAAAACTGTCGCAAACAGCACTGAAGGAACAGAATTGCAGCATTGTTGATCTGTTACAGTACAGTCATTATCCACTGAATCAAATTCAGCAAATGCTAAATGTGTTCAATTACAGACAGTTAAAGACTGAATCTAAGGCAGTAAAGAAATAAATGGCTTACAATTTCGAGAAAGCTTGTGAGAAGCACCATGGATTTGCATCATGATTTGGAGCGCCATAAGCAAAGTTAGCTCATTGTTATGCTATTAATTTCCATCAAGGAACACATTACTCTCAAAAGTAATGACATTTAAACAACTTTCTTAACCACACAGTGTGAATGTATTGAATTATCGAATTATTCCAAAAGACAACTGCAAGCAGGTTGATCTACTTAATAACCCCATAAAAGCCATATGTGAATGCATACATATTGTATTAACACGCATAGCACTTTATAATTGTAGGTTAACCTCTTAAGGCAAAGCTGCACACTAATGTAGAATCTTGTTGGTGCAAGTTTTATCGCTTCATAAATGAAAGAAAATTAAGTTCCAGAGGCTCTACCTCTTTATTGACTTACAAATATAAAACTATTTAAATAGTTAATAGTAAATATATTTTTTTATTAATAAATACATGTGTGTGTCATAAATCAAGAAAAATGAATTTCTTGCTAGTATAATGAAACCAAGTGTTTATTCACTGGTTCACTGGGCAATCGCGGACACAGCAATATGGCTGTTGCAGAGATCATTTTTGCAGTTTTTAAGCAATAGTTGATCCAATACTCTCATGTTGTATTGAGAATCTTTTGAGGTTTTTAATTATTTGTTGATCTGGCTCAGAAATCTAGAATGAATGATTTGTTCACTAATTGTGTGAAGATTTTTAGTTAACAATGCAACATTTCTCTTACAAAGCTATGTGGCTGATATAAATATAAAGTGCCAGAGTCAAGCAGACCTTTATGATACTTTTTGGTGTTTTGTCCCACTCTCCATTCATTATAATTGTGAGGAAAAGAGCGACCTGCGCAGTCTTCAGAATTTCTCCCTTTGTGTTCTGCAGAAAGTCGTACAGGTTTGGAACGGAATGATGAAAGTTATAATACTCAAGTGAACTAGTCCTTAAAAATCATACATTTTTGAGAACTTTATGATGTCCTTAAAAAAAAGTGTTCATCAAAACAAACATAGGCAAACTCATAAGTCATGGAAGAACACAAATATATGCAATAAGAATATCACACTGGAGAAAGAGAGCAAGAGATTTCTAGTTTCTAATCACCCTATAGCAGACCACCACATTATGATTCCTGTGCATCTGGAGGGGGAGGCACTGAGCTAAAAAAAAACACTGTGTGTGTTTGTGTGAGGGAGAATGAGATAGAAAGAGAGAGAGGTAGACGAGGCAATCTATGCCTATCTGTCAGTCGATTGGCCAGTTAAAAATGCATACAATTACTTCCACCGGCTCAGAGGCAGAACCATTTACATATGCATACGTGAGGGTACTGCCGGGGCGTTGAAACGAAGAAAGAATGCGAGGACGAAGAGAGAGGGCGGGAGGGAGAGGGAGAGCTACGGAGAGAGAGAGAGAGAAACATTAATCTTTAAACACTCAACATGCAGATTTATTGCCGACAGCAGGAGGACAGAATAAAAAAAAATCAGTCGAACTGAAGGGATAAAAACTGTAAATTGTTAAAGCAGTGTTTGATTTAAAGTTCATAGGTGTTAATGGAATAGTTAAAATAAAAGAAACAATTAATATATATATATATATATATATATATATATATAAATTCTCATGTCAAACCTGTATGACAATCTTGTCATCTAGAAGAATATTCAAGCTGCTCTTTTCCATGAAAGTTCAATTAAATTAAATAACATTGAAAGCTGTCCCTGACATTTTTTTATATGTGAGGGAAAAGAAACCTGGACAAGAAAAATAACAGAATTGTTATTATTTGGTGAACTGTTTATACATTTAACTTGAAATATTTTCACTATAACAGTGTGATGTTTATAATAATTGTATAGTTTTATCACTAGTAAAGGATCTAGTATAGATATATTTCCAGTCATTATTTCATATGGAATTTTTTGTGTGAAGCAGCTTATGAAAGCATGCTAGATCATTGGATTGCAACTCAAACCCTCACAATATGCTAATATGTCCATTTAGATGTATTGTATCTTGATTTATGACTAACAATCAAAAAATAAAACAACTAATTGTGTGAATGTTTTTTGATTAAAAAAAAAAAAAAATGGTGATCTTTCTTATAATACTATCTAACAAAAATAATTTTCATAACAATACTTTTGATAGCACAGACCTTGATATAAAGTCTGGTTACATGTTTATTCAGGTCAAAACTGCCCATAAAAAGAAGAGACCATTGACCAATATTAATCAACCAGATGAATGGTACTGTTATTCAATTTAGAATATGAAGCAGAATATACAATTATTCTTGTGGATATCTATTAGTTAACTATATGTTTACACAAATATTTGCAGGCTTGAAAACCACATCTAAGTCAAACTTGGTTAAAATGTTTATTCCTGGCAAGTATTAGCATGTACGTCATTGCAGTGTTCTGATCTGTAGTTTTTTTATTGTTATATTATTAGTTACATTGAGATATTGGGAAGGGCACACTTGTTCTTGACATGAATTGAAGATTGACTGTATGGAAAAGAGCGATGGTTGTTGTGGTCCTGGACATGTTCATATGCCCAGCTGATGTACATAATAAGGAATACACTAAGTACATATGTTTAACTTGACACACATGGAGAGAGAAAGAGCAGAACATGGATAGCTCAAGTTGATGAAGAATGTTTAACAGAAATTGTTTTTAAGGCACTTTAAAATTTGCTATGAAAATCTTAAAGCATGAATTTAAAAAAAAAGTCAGTACCAAAAAAAACTTGTAAATCAGCAGTTAAAGAGTGTGACTGTGCTACTCATGATACGAGATTAAATGCATAAATACGTTACACATCGAACGCAGCAGCACGCTCTTCTGTATCCGATACGAAGAATGCGATATTTATAATTCAAAAAACGTGTATGACGCATCTTGCATTGAGGAGGAGAAGCTATTCAAGCTTGTTTTCCATATAATATAACATTGAGCTACGCTGACGAGGAGAGACAGAAACGTAAGTTAAAAAAGTCATTATTTTATTTTCTTTTAAAAAATAATTTTAGTCATAAAATTCAGATTAAACCATAACAGATATATATATTTCATCTTTTCTGAACCTCAACAGTTATTTACTTGTCATCATGAAGCCACAAGCCTATTTTTATCTAAAATATCTTAAAAGCTTCCAAGATGAACATTTATGGAGTTGGAAGACATGCAAGAATAATAACAAAATTCTCATTTTGGTGAATTATACTTTAAATATATTGTTGCATTAACAGTGTGTGTATAATATTGTTGTTAATGCTAATTTATGTTCCATAAGACATAATTTTAATATTTTAATGCTACTTTATAAACCTCTACATAGGCTCTTGACTCTTTGTTTAATTTCCACATTACCCTTCCTTCATTTTAAATCTGTAAACCTCTTTGTAGTCATCAGAAAAATGGTAGAAAAATGTCCACATGCTGCTCCATTTCCATATTTCCCTTTTTCGATTTTCTTCTGTTTTTCTTACCCTTATGGAAACAAATAAGGATGTTGAGGGTCCCTTGGTTCTTCAGCTCCAGCTCCAGTTAAAGTAGAGGGGAAAGAAGAGGCCTCCTGCTTTCTCTGACATAGGCTGTAGAACCTATTATGGGATGAACCAGGACAGACAAACAGTTTATTCTGAAGTACATAGATCCATGAAGATGAATATGATATCCATGACCAGCCATTTAAACATGTCCACTCTAGTATAAATTATTCAGACAAGATTGTAGGAATAACCCATACATGATAAGCTTCAGCTCCAGCATTAGTTGAACTGATTTGTTTTAGAAAAGAGACTGGTATATGCCTCTACAAATTGGTAGCGTATTTAGCACTGTAGAGAAATTTTCAGCAGAAGATTTAATAAAGAATATATAAAATCAACCAGAAATCTGAAAAAAATAATTATTCTCATTAGGGCTCCTTGTCCTTTTTGCCTGTAGTGACCCTTGACCCTTCACATAAGACACAAAAAGATTCCCTTCTGTCTGACTCCTTGAGTGACACAGGTCTCACAAAGCTCCTCTGTATCTGACTAGAATGAAAGGGAGTGACTGATTGCAGCTGAGGTCTGATTCTCTCTCTTACATCTTGAATTAAAAATTTATCACATATCTATTTATTTTATTGTTCCCACAAATCTTTGAAATATTTGGTTGGGAAGATGACATGTTTAAAGGGATGTTTCACCCAAAATGCAAATTTTGTCATCATTTACTCACTCTCATGTCGTTCTAAACCTGCACAACGTTTTTTCATCTCAGGAACACAAACCAGTCCAAACAGTGGACAGCCAAAATGGGAACCCGATTTCTTCAAAAATATCATTTTATGT
Organism: Gymnocypris eckloni scoliostomus; assembly: GCA_027564155.1. NCBI lineage: Eukaryota > Metazoa > Chordata > Actinopteri > Cypriniformes > Cyprinidae > Gymnocypris > Gymnocypris eckloni. Next base: position 18,674,549 of record CM050414.1, read on the forward strand.
GTTAAGAAAGATAGACATTTGTTGGAACAACATGAGGTAAGTAATTGACAAAATTCTCATTTTGGGGTGGACCCTTTAAATATTATTGTTGCATTTGTGTGTGAAAATTGTTTGTAATTAGCATAACAGTTTAAGAAGCAAGAAGCAAAACTATCTTACAATTTAAATACATAGGCTTTCTTTCCTTTTGCATCAACAGCCTTAAACATTTTCTATTTGTAAATTCTGTGAGAAGCTTTGTGTCATTTATAATGCCTTTTCTAAATCATGCCCCATTTCCAGGTTTTAATTCCTTCAAAGCTCTTTCTTCTGACTCCACTTTGTATGACAAAGTAGGGCTTTGCCTTCTTGTCTTGGTCAGCAGCTCCAGCTCCACAGTTATTCTGAAGTATGAGCTAGGTTGAGCATGAGTTTGATTTGATCTTCGCAGATTCCCTTACAATACATGTCCCTCTAGGATGTCTAAACATTGGTGTGGTCATTCACATAGACATGAGAATTGTATGCTTCAGCTTAGTGAAGATTTGTATTGTAGGAACATACATTTATATGATGGTTTTGAATGAGTAGCGTATTTATGCATGTAGCTTTACAAATTTTTCAGCAGAAGATTTAATAAAGAATATATCAAAATCAAATCCAGAAAGGTTGATAATTATTTTCAAAACAGCTTCATGCCCCTTGCCTTCCTGTAGTGACCCTCCTTCACCATAAGCTGACAAGTTACTCTGTAGACTACTTAATAAAAGCTTCTGTCTCTGAAAAAAATGCCATTTATTTCATAATTCAACTTCTCTTGAAACATCTATTAAAAAATGTATCACACATGCAAATTTTATTTTTTGTTCTTTTAATTGTGATTTGTCACATTCAAAACCTGCACCAATTTTCAATCTCAACATACAATATGGTTGCCAATCAAAATCAAAAACCAGTTTCTGTTCAAAATGTCTCACTGGTTTGGTTCCACACTTCACAACGAAGATAGTCACATGTTCAAACAACCATGATGTTAGAATACCACAACATTTTTGACCAATGATGTTAGGTGTTTAAATGTTCAGATTGAGTGGAATAACAGTTTAAGAAAAACACAAACAAAGACCAGTCAAAACTATCTGAACAATTTCTACCCAGCATTATTCACAGGAATGGACTGAGGCTGGGGTCAAGGCATCAAGAGCCACCATACACAGACGTGTCAAGGAATTTGGCTACAGTTGTTGTCAGCGCGTCTTACCTGGGCTAAGGAGAAGAAGAACTGGACTGTTGCCCAGTGGTCCAAAGTCCTCTTTTCAGATGAGAGCAAGTTTTATATTTCATTTGGAAACCAAGGTCCTAGAGGGTGGAAAACTCATAGCTCCAAGTTGCTTGAAATCCAGTGTTAAGTTTCCACAGTCTGTGATGATTTGGGGTGCAATGTTATCTGCTGGTTTTGGTCCATTGTGTTTTTTGAAAACCAACGTCACTGCAACCGTTTACCAAGACATTTTGGAGCACTTCATGCTTCCTTCTGTTGATCAGCTTTTTAAAGATGCTGATTTCATTTTCCAGCAGGATTTGGCACCTGCCCACACTGCCAAAAGCACCAAAAGTTGGTTAAATGACCAACCATGGAATACAATGTTGGTGTGCTTGACTGGCCAGCAAACTCACCAGACCTGAACCCCATAGAGAATCTATGGGGTATTGTCAAGAGGAAAATGAGAAACGAGACCAAAAAATGCAGATGAGCCGAAGGCTGTCAAAGAAACCTGGGCTTCCATACCACCTCAGCAGTGCCACAAACTGATCACCCATACCACGCCGAATTGAGGCAGTAATTAGAGCAAAAGGAGCTCCTACCAAGTATTGAATTGATATATACATTTTATATATATATATATAGATATATATATATATATATATATATATATATATATATATATATATATATATATATATATATATATATATATATATATATATATATATATATATATATATATATATTTGTAGCAATACTATTAAGAATTACATTTGTTCAATAGAATGCATCTGTGCTGAATAGAAAAATCAGTTTTATATAAAAACGTCTTTCTTAGCCCAGACATTTGAACAATAATGTGTTAATATGGTAATAATACAATATCATGGTGTTAATGATACGATCATTGTGCCATGAAAAAGCACTTTTAATTGTGTTACAAATGGAGGAACTGTTCAGATTCTCTGTAGTGTACTTTGTTTGACCTCTGCTGAAGTTCTCTTGGGCTAAGCACAACCTCATCTGTCTGATGCTTATGTTTGTCCTTGTGCTCTGGACCTGGCCACTGTCTGGGTCAGATAAGCGTGAGTATAGGCCAAGTAAAGAAACCTCATGCTAATTTAGAATGATTGAGAATACATTACAAAATACAGTACTGTTTTTTTACCATTTCTTGCTGTTCCAAAATTTTTGTAAGCATGTGAAAACTCATATTTAATAAGCAAGGATCCTAACGGATACCCATACGGAACTACATCCTAACGTATGAATGTGTTTGGAAATGGGGAGAGGAAACAGGAGACCACAGCTGAAGGAGCTCTAGTTTCAAATCCTGTGGCAGGAAACTCTGCCGGAGACTCACCCCTCCCTCTCACCCTGTGTGCGTGTGTGTGTATTTTTGAGTATAAAAGTATAAAGCATCCTGTTTCACCTGTCTATTGCCAATTTAGTTCATATTTTCATTTTACATTGTGTTTATAAGTCTACATTTGAAAAATTGCTCTTTTGAGTCTCTGTGTGTGTTGTTGGGTATATGGTCACGTCTGTATATTTTCTGTTTAGAAGCTTCCTCATTCTTGTGTCCCTGACTATTGCTGCGACTCTATTTTTACAGTGTTTACATAGTTAGTCACTGCTCGTTTGCGTCAGTCTTCCTCAATGCCGGCTCAGTTTAGTGCTAGAAATACACACACTTCAACAGATGCACGACACACACAGGCTCTGAAATCTGAGGTTGAACAGTTAAAACCCGAGCTTCATCCTCATCCTGTTTTGTCTAAAGTTGCTCCTGTTACGTATCCTTCTGTGATTGAACGGGAGACACCCTGATGTTGCTCTGGATTTCTCTGGAGCACACGTTTTCACACAAAAAGTGTACACAACCATGCACAGCTACACTTACGCTCACGGCCTCTGAGGTTAGGCTGGAATGTGTGTGATGTGTGATTGTGGAGGTTGGAGGTGGTGGAGCAAGTTCAGCTTGACAGAGCGGAGCAGGGCCTCTCTTATTACAATCTAAACCAGCTCCCACTGCATTTTTCTGTCGCTCTCTCTCCCTTGCGTTCCTCTCTGCTCACTCTGCCTGCAGTTCTCTTTTGCTTGCTATTTCTAACCCTATTTTTTCAGACTTCTTTTGCTCTCTCTCTCCTCTATCCTCCCTCCCTTGGTATATCTCTCGCGGCTCTCTTTAAACATCGCTCGTTCTCCCTCTCTCTCTCACCAGCTCTCCCCTTCTGCCACTTTTCTCACTCTATCTCTGTCATTCCTACATTCTGTCTTGCTCTCTCTCTCTCTCTCTCTCTCTCTCTCTCTCTCTCTCTCTCTCTCTCTCTCTCTCTCTCTCTCTCTCTCTCTCGCTCCTCATGGGCTGCAGAGTGCATTGCAGCGACAGCTGCTGTTATAACCATCAACTGCAGCCTCCACAGCAACCGTTACTGTGGAGGAGAGAACACGGCAACAGCGCTTCATACCACAGACCCTACCTTTGTTACACGGTTCAAGACAATTACAAAGTGATTATGCCTTCTCTCTCCCTTTGCAGTTATTGTGCCAAAAGTTTCACAGAACTGTACTGTCAGAAAAACAGTTCAAAAACGGCACCTTTTTTGGGGTACAAAAGCTCGGACCCTCAAAGGGACCCCTTTTGCGCTTTATCAGTTTTAGTACCCAAAACTCGTCATGAAATAAGAGTTCACCATATCTATTTTCCAAATGCATGTTATAGATCGTATTGTAAATGACTAATTCAAGTAAACACTTAATTATAAAAAATGGCAATGTTTAATAAAAATGTCATAACTGGAAATTCTGGTGAAAGTAACGGACTTCTCTGGTGACATTTGCTGGACTTCTCTAATTTAGCGCATTTAAACCATCCTGCAAGCTCATGGGGTCATATGCCTTTAAAAAAAACAAATTCTAATGGGTTTGGAGTGATATGAAGGGGAGTAAATGATGATGGAACTTAACATTTTGGGGTAAATATCCCTTTAAGGGTCAATATTAGTTACTTAAACTAAAAATATGCACCATTTAGTGATAGATAAGGCACAGAGGTATTCTTTTTGTGGGTTTTACTATATTGATAAGCTATTTTTTTCTTCTAGTATGAAATTGATATAGTTTTGTAACATACTGGGAACCATCTTCATTTTTATAAAAAACGATCAAAGAAAGCTTCATGCTGAAACATACTTTAGAAATACTGTATTTCAAATGGATGTATCTAGACTTATATACAATACATATCTAGAAATATGGTTGACAACCAGAGTGGACAGACCTTTTCCAGGGAAAAGACTGGTTTCATTTTAGAGCTGACAGTCTTCTGCTCATAATTTGTTCCTGAGTGCTTCATCTGTGATTTCATTTTTACTAGAAAACAATTCGTCCAATTTTATAAAGCTTTCATCATGCAGTAAAACTTAATAACACATGTCCACCCACTGAAAACCATTATTATAAAGAAAATTATGAAATTAAAAGCAACTTATTGTTTCATTTGTTCCCAGTGGATTTTTGGGTAGTTTTTATTTTTCTGAATTCAACATCTTCTGTCCTCTCCTATCCCAATGTACTAGTCTAGATTTAAACTCAAATCATCTAGTGAAATTTCTCAAACACATGTTTCTCATTTCTTACAGTGAAATTTTAACCATAAAAGCTGGGGGCAAACGACTAGCTCAAATATTCCAAGACTGAACCCGAAACACTTAAAGACTTTTTTTATTGACTGGAGCAGATTCTAGTCTTTGACCGTCAGAGAGGAGAACAAACCTAGTGCCTGAGTCAGTCCAATACACAACACACTTCATGACTGACAAGTCCAGACTGGACAAATTCTGACAAAACCCCAAAATAAACAAATATGTGCAACTGTCAGCCATTATACTGTGCTCATAGCACATGCTCTTCAGTTGTACGCACAAATGTAGCAGCGCATGCTGTATATCATTTCATAATAAAGCAAATGTCATAGTTATGTTGCTAGTCATGAATTACCAAAAGTCGATTAAAGTTTCCTTTAAAACTGTGCATGCATGTAAACATTTGTCATATATGAGTCACATTTAAGAACATGGCTGAGAAAACAAGAGGAAATCAATAACTTGTAGCTTTAAGGTGTCATCTACACTCACTGGCCACTTAATTGGGTACACCTTGCTAGTACCGGGATGGACCCCCTTTGCCTTCAGAACTGCCTTAATTTTTCCTGGCATAGATTCAACAAGGTGTTGGAAACATTCCTCAGAGATTTTTGGTCAATATTGATATGATGCATCACACAGTTCCTGCAGATTTGTCGGCTGCACATCCATGATGCGAATCTCCCGTTCCACCACATCCCAAAGCTGCTCTATTTGATTGAGATTTGGTGACTGTGGAGGCCATTTGAGTAAAGTGAACTCATTTCCGTGTTCAAGAAACCAGTCTGAGATGAGTTGAGCATTTTGACATGGTGCATTATCCTGCTGGAAGTATTCATCAGAAGATGGGTACACTGTGTCATAAAGGGATGGACATGTTCAGGAACAATACACAGCTCAGGTAAGCTGTGGTGTTTAAACGATGCTCAATTGGTACTAAGGAGCCCAAAGTGTGCCAAGAAAATATCCCCCACACCATTACACCACCACCATCAGCACCAGCCTGAACCGTTGATACAAGGCAGGATGGATCCATGCTTTCATGTTTTTTACGTCAAATTCTGACCCTACCATCTGAATATCGCAGCGGAAATCGAGACTCATCAGACCAGGCAACGTTTTTCCAATCTTCTATTGTCCAGCTTTGGTGAGCCTGTGCACTTGGTGTGGTCTTCTGCTGCTGTAGCCCATCTGCTTCAGGGTTTGACGTGTTGTGCGTTCAGAGATGGTATTCTGCATACCTTGGTTGTAACGAGTGGTTACTTGAGTTACTGTTCTATCATCTCTAACCAGTCTGCCCATTCTCCTCTGACCTCTGACATCAACAAGGCATTTTCATCCACACAACTGCCGCTCACTGGATATGTTCTCTTTTTCAGACTATTCTCTGTAAACCCTAGAGATGGTTGTGCGTGAAAATCCCAGTAGTTTTTGAAATACTCAGACCAGCCCGTCTGGCACCAACAACCATTCCACGTTCAAAGTCACTTAAATCCCCTTTCTTCCCCATTCTGATGCTCGGTTTCAACTTCAGCAAGTCGTCTTCACCACATATAGATGCCTAAATTTAAATTAAATTCTAGATGCCTAAAACACTAATTTAAGGTTTGAATGTGAAATTCTTGCAATATAAAAGTATATTTAAAAACTTTTAAATGTTTTTTGTAAGAATTTTTTCATTTAAGATTTTTTTTATATCATTGATAGCACTAATATATAATTAAACGGTATATATACAATTATTTTAATTTACAGATGTCATATGTGTGATTTCTTTTAATAGTTTTTATTAAATCTGTTTTGAATAATAGCTATTTGTTATGTTGGTATATTCGTCATGAAGAAAATTCATTGTGAAGAATAAGCTATTCGTTGTGAAGATTATTTAAATGTTCTTTAAAACAAATTTGAACAAAACGTTAAAAGTGAAGAAAAAGTTGAATTTGCGGATAGTCTATAGGCCTATAGGCTATTTTTTATCTATTTTTTCTCAACTTTTATTAGACTGCAGATCAAAATAAATAATTCCTGATATCTATAAAGTTACAGAATTACATTCTTCTTATTTTTGTTTTACTTTCTTTCACTGCAGAAAAAAAGAATAGTCTCAAACCATTTAACTTGCAATGTTAATTTATGAAGTTAAACAAACGCCACAACAAGCTGTGTAATCAAGAAAAATTATTGACAAAATTACAATTGACAGTGAAAGCATCTCCACTGCATAGTCACATACAATTGCTAGTGTCAGCCGTAAATAGTAAATTAAAAAAATCATAAATGGCCTGACAGTCGTGTAGTGTGTAAGCTCAGTGGGCACTTTCTGCATTACATCCCTAGTCTCAGAATTGGGCTAATGCAGAATTAATACTGAAACGGTGCAGCAATTTGAATTCTTTCCAGAAAGGCTATACCATGTTTTTTTTAGAGTATTCTGTGACCATCAGGTGTGATTTTTATTTTATTTTATCATGTTTTTGCTTATCTATAATGTAGCTCCACAGTGCCATCCCTACTCTTATCTCTACTCTTACTATTATTGTGCCAGACCTTCCTTCCTTACACTGCTGCCCAGACCGAGAGGACCAGAAAGCCTCCTGTTAAAGAGATGCAGATTTATGCGCAAGCAAAGGCGGGGCCCTGTGTGTTTTGATGAAAGAGATCTATGAGAAAGGCTCACTCATATGCTTCTAGTCACTCCCTCTCTCTCTTTCTATCTTTCCTTCTCTCTATCGCTACATACCCCCCCCCACCCCGCCTCAATCTTTCGCCTGCTCCCTCTTTTCTCTTCTATAACGGTCTCACTTTAATATGTATGCAAATGTGCCCGTCCTCCATCCCCTTAATTGTCTGGCTTCCAGCAGTCAGTGTATGTGTGTGCGTGTGTGTTTGTGTTTTACAGTGCCTCAGCTCTCCTCACTAGCCTCTGCTGGCAGAATCACCAAACCTGCACCTGAGCTCAGGAAGCGATAGTGGGGTTATGCCATTCTGTCACTTTGATAAGAGTACACAGTAAAAGCCAAAACTGGCACTGAAAGTGCGTTTACCCTTTAGCTAACATATATAACTGCCCATATCAAAGCCCTGTTTTGAATAAATTCAGAAATGAAAGATTTGTGATCGAATCATGTTTAAGTACTAGAACGGTTGGGGTTCAATTAGGTAACTGTGATAGGATATGATAGAAAATGAGACATGAAGTGAAAGCACTATTAAACGATACAATTACCCTTTCATTTCTTCACTCCAAATATGCAGCTGCAAATTCCATACTAAATTGGCACAATTTTGGCATTAATCTGCCGTAGCCTATAGCTATTTTCAACTCCTTACAGACACGCCAGGCAACTTTTCTTGTGGTGGTGATGCTATTTCCATACGGTCCACCTGAAAACTGCAGGTGTATCGACACCATGTGCACTGCTGCTCTCACGTGATCTGCTGCTGCGACATGCAAGCACTTCAAAGACATAACCTTGAGAGGATATTAAAGGTGATTTTTCTACAATATTAGGTACTTGCCACCTGCTTGATAATGCGGAGATGTTTTCAACAGCAAGATTTACAATAAATCCATCTGTCAGCAGGCATTTTCCTAGAGAAGGAGGATGTGGTGGGAGGAAACTGTAACGGTTTACTTTTCATAATGATTGAAGAAAATAATAAAAGTAACGGTGAGTTTTTACATTTGTATATATTTATGTAGGTTGCTGGTTTGGTAATCACTAAAATGAACAACTAAATAATCTTTCCACAGAAGCTGGGTTAGTTCTTGTTTCAACTATAATACGCACATATGATGCTTAAATAATAGTGCACCGTGGTGTGTGGCAGATATGTATTAATCATTCAATTTGTTTGTGCTATTGAACGCCCATTCATAACAAGTTGTTTCTGGAAGATGATGGTGTTTTGGCAGATTCTTTATTAAACTCTTTTTTATTTTAATATTTGGATAGAAATTGTCTTTTTGTGCTGATGCAGCACAGATTCTCTTTGTTAAAGTATTGCGTGCTTTTTTCACTGGGCCCAAAAGTTCATGCAAAACATCTGTGCACACTTTTTACAGAAATTAATATTTGACACCTTTTTTAAATGCATGGTTGCCATTTCACTGAGTCTATTTGTTCTAGCCAATACGATATTCAGTATCTCACGTTCAATAACTGCCAGAAGGTAGAGTAGAGATTCTGTTGAATAACATGGTATCATGGTATGTAGAAATAGGAAGAGAATGGAAATGTAGGGTAAAGAGAAGAACTGGAGATCCAGTCAATTAATGTACTGGAGTGTTGAGTAATGTAACTTCACAAACCTATAGTAAACCCACCGAATCTTATTAAAATGATGGGAGACAGATAACAAAGAGAGTGCTTGACAGGCGGGGTGAGAAAGGATGCTTTTGTGTCAATCAGGCACATGTAAATGAATATATCTATGTCTGTCTTCATATCTGTTTTCATGTCTTCGGATAGTGGCGTGTCTGGGTATGTTGTACAGTTATTTCAGCAGAGCTCTGTATTGAAAACCCTTTCTTTTTACTTATTTTTTAACCTCTCTACAGATTGCTGCAATTCAGTAAATGTGGCTTATTGTACTGATCGTTCACTTTTTGTATATATTTTCAGTAGGTGCCATTTGGTTAAAAATTGTAGTGAAGCATATCGATTACGGTTATCATATTAACCATAATTCACTGTCTATATTAATATTTGCAGTCAATGAAAACAGTTCAAAGACTTTATATAGTTGTGTTAGATGAGTAAAGTATTGAATAAACATCCCAAATGTTTATTTGTATTACTATAATTTTATATCATTGAGCATAAAACATTAAACATGTCAGTTTGTTATTATTGGTCTGTACATAAGCAAAAGTTTTTAAGGTGTAGTATTGAGTTGCAGAGTATTTTGTGTTGCCTGTTCTTTTTTTTGTTTAGTGAGGCAACTAAAATTATTATTTATGCCATTCATTCTTATTTTTAATAACATTAAGTTAATGTGTTAAAATGACAGCTGTCAATTGTAATATCTGCATACTGAATTGTGATCTTTACTTTCTTATGTCTATTTAAGCATTTACGTACAAACAACAAGTTTATACTTTGCCATAGTCACTGATTCATTTCTACGAGGAAAATCAATAAACATCCGCTATATAAGGGTAACTCTTTATTTGAACGACCAATTCTCACTATTAACTAGTTGCTTATTAGCATGCATATTACTAGCATATTAGCTCTTTATTAGTACTTGTAAAGCACATTAATGCCTTATTCTGCATGGTCATATATAGATCCCTTAATTCAACCCCATACCTAAACTTAACTAATTTACTAACTGTTAATAAGCAGCAAATAATGAGTTTGTTCCTGGAAAACTAGTTAATATTGAAAATCTGTTCCCCATTCTAAAGTGCTACCATTATAGGGTGGCCTTTTTATTCTAAGCTAGTAGTAGACTGCTTTTTGGGATGTTTTGTATTTTTTTCATATATATAAATGGTTAAATATATTGTATATTTCTCTTTATATTAAATACCAGTAATTAGTCTTAAAGTTTTAGGTGAAAATTTGTTATTTTTTGTTGGCTATGCACAGCCAACACATCACATTAGCACATCAAATTAAATGTAGCTAGTGTATTGCATTTCACAGTATGACAAGGCAATGATGTTTGAGGAGGAGAGGATGTGTCCTGTTCAGACAAACATGTGCAGAGTAACAACATCGAACATCCACAAAAAACAGACTAGCATAACGCCGGACAAGACTCATTCAATCCCTCTTTCAGATCAATCAATCATTTTAAATGATCTGCACACCATTTGGTTGTTTAATTCAGAGGAAAATATCATTTGAAGCTTTCTCTCTTATGAAAATACCCACTTTTTCCACTAGTGCCTAAACACAAAGCTCTAAATTAGACAGTTCTTTTGGCCAAAATATCGTATTAACTTCTGTTTGTATATAAAAAGGATCATCAAACTTAAACCCCCATTTTCAGGGTGAGTTCGTCCTCAATATAATTTAGAAAAATACTACTGAGGTAGGTGTGAAAAGCAGTAAAGAGGATGAGGGCAGAGCACAACAATCTGCATTCCAGTCAGTTTTATTTCACGTTTATTGGTTTAATGGTTCCAAGACCTTTCGCAAATGTGCAGTTGCACTTAACATAATGCGCAAATACATTATACACAGTTTTGAAAGCTCATAATGCAATCCACAAACATACACTGGACATTTTTAATGCATGTAATTTAATGCACATATATTGATGCATGCATTGACTTTCATCATGTTCAGTAAGCACATATTTTAGTGTTTCGTGACCCTTTTAAACTACATGTGCTTTCTATTGATAATTGTTTAATTATCAATAGAAAGCACATGTAGTTTAAAAGGGCATTAAAAGGGTATTCAATAGAATAATTAAACAATCATTCTATTGATAATTGTTTAATTTCACAGGACATTTGAAATGCTTTCAGTCAGGTCAGTGACTATATGATCATGGTTGAATGGTTTTGCTTTAAAGAACTAGATTATTCTATCACTATTCGATAATTGGTCTACAAGCTAGACTTCTGTTAAGGAGCTGGACACAGTGTTTCATTTGCTGTGCTTCTAGGTCACCTCAATATGATTCCTACTGGCAAATGCAACCAACAGTGAGTGTTGCAACACCACGGGACACAATGACTTTACATGCATTTCACATGTTTTTCCATTTTAAGGGGCACCTGGAACATGTAGTCCATTCACTAAGCTCATTTAAGAACATTAGGCTTCAAATGTTAAAAACCAGCGTTCGATTCTGCCTTCGCTCTACACAACTGCTGTATTCCGGGAATGAGAGGGAACATCAAGAAAGAGAAAAATCTATGAAAAGCCTCCCAAGGGTAGAGGTTGTTTCCTAGGCAACGCTTCATTGATTGGTTGCGCTGGAAAAGAGGCTCTAGGTTCTATGTGTGTGCGTGGTTATGAACAACATTGATGTTCTCTAAGAAATATATTGTTGAGCACGCAGTGCCATCGCAAAGTCTTCGTTACCATTTCTCACTCCATTAAGAGCTGACGATAGTTTTGAAAGGCAGTGCAGAATCCTTTCATATCTTATGCTAACAGTACATTTGACATTTTTTATGACTTTCAGTCAAGTAGCCTTCTATGATAAGCCAGTGCTAATCGTCAGTCTTTTTTTCGGTGGTCATTAAACTGCTAGCTGACATATGATCGCAGCAGCTTGAACATGAAATATAATCGTTCCTCGTGATCTTTTGAAGACTTTAGAGTAAGTTTATGTAAAATCCACATTTAGCAGCTAGCTTCACTACACTTATTACAGAAGCTATCAGTTCCTTGCTCAAGGGCACTATGGTGATGGTTCCATGGATCTTCTAGAACAGGGTTCAGATCTACAACATTTTGGTTACCAGTCCAGAGCTACACTGTCACATGACCCCCATCGTCTGCATGATGCCACTGCCATCTGTTTTATTCATGACTACATCCTTTTTATTTTTTTTGCACACAAAGATAAAACTGAACACAATTTGAGAAAGAAGCTTTAGAAGAACTTTAGCTAGGAAGTGCTAGGAATCTGGGAAGTCCCAAAACAAAATACTTCCCCTTAGCCTTATACAAAATCTTACTGTCCCACCAAATCAAAATTGAAAGGGTTAGTTCACACAAAAATGAAAATTAGCCTGTGTTTTACTCACCATCAAGGCATCCTAGGTGTATAAGACTTTATTCTTTCAAATGAATGCAATCGTAGTTATATTAAAAATGATTCTGACTATTCCAAGCATTATCATTACAGTCGGCGGGTGAGTCACTAATCACGCTACGCCGACATCCTACATCATCCGTCGGAACGGCTTCCACGTATGACAGTTTGATGAAGTGAGAGAGAAATGTTTATTATGTTTGAAATATGGATATTTTTCTTACAAAAACGCATGGATTAGCTACAGGAGGCCTGTATTCATGCCCTGGAGCCATGTGAGGCACGTTTTATTCTGGATGCGCGCGCTTTATTTGACGTCTGGTGGACTGTTCAACAGAAACTCCCGCCGACTGCAATGATAACTATTGGAATAGCCAGGAAATGTTTTATGTAAATCCGATTGGATTCATCTGAAAGAAGAAAGTCATATACACCTAGGATGCCTGTAGGGTAAGTATAATATAATGAAATTATAAATGTACTAGTTTTTCAGTAGATGCATGTTGTTAAATGGAGTTATATTTACTTTCCACAGACGAAATAATAACCCTTTAAATTTGTGCTTTACTTTAATTTAGGTTCAATTGTTTAGTATCTTACCTCATTGTTAAGTTTAAATTAGTTCATAATTTTAGTGAATGTTTTTTTTTAATAGAAGATTAATTTAAAATTTGTATTTCTTTGTTGAGCATCAGTGAAATAGAAAAACACCATATAGAATGTGCTACATGCTTATAGTGAATTTAATATGTATACGCTTTGTTTACTAGTTTCTGTCTCTGTTGCCATGTCTCTATCAACTAAACTAGTTTCTAAATAAGAAAAGGCTTTGCTTCAGGAGTTTGTTGTCATTTTGTACTGTTGCTCTGAACTTATTTAATGTGATAAGTGTGTAGATGTTTCCCTGAAGGTGGGAGGAGTGATGGACCATAATGTAATAGAAATATAATATATATGTCAGGTGTATTTCATTGGGCTTTGTAATGATCTTTTATCAAAATGTAATTAGTTGTAGTATTCTCTAAAATAATTGTCATTTTTTGGCTGACATTTTGAATCCCTCTTACTTTTCCACTCCTCTCCTCCTTGCTCCTTTCTGGTGTGCAACCCCCTCATCACAATTAATCAAGATCATTCCAAGAATTGTTTTTGTGGAAGGTGTTCAAACCAAGTGGAATTTATTAAAACAATAGCACAACTACACTTCTTAAGCAAAGCATTCATAATTTAATTAATTGAGGTGTATGTTTTGACTTTGAAGCAAATCATATGTGCTTTCCATATTTCATTCAAGTAGTAGGCATGCTTTATTTATTTGTTCATTGGCCATAATGAACAAGTTACAAAGTGAGAAAAGTTTTGTTTTACAAATTTAAATCTGGCCATAGACTGAAAGTCATTCTTAGATTTGGGGTCATTAATTTTAAAGCTCTAAATTTTAAATGAAACATAAAAATGAGTGTCTTTCAATCAATTTGCTTGATTGTAAAGTTAAATAAATATGTCTTCAGAGCTACATTTATATATTTTAATATGTGACTTAGTACATATTCAGATTTAAAATTATCCAATCAATTTTGATATCTAAAATTCAGATTTTATATAATTATTGTTCTATGTGTATGTAAAACATTGCATTACAAACATATCAGGCTAACACAGTCTATACACTGCCAACACAAGTCATCTCCCTGATTAACTTTACCGCAACCCGTGAGTACTGCATTCAAATGAATTCCTCCACACATTTAAAGCGCAAGCCTCCCCACAAGCTTCACAGATCTCTGCTCATCTGTCCTCCTGAAGCTAAAGCTACTGGCTCCACCAAGTGCCTTGTGAAGATTTCACTGTCTCTCTAGAATCACTAATTGGAAAACGCTGCATGTCAAGTCAGACCGGCAAACTGTCGTCACATGACCGGAGGGTTTGACTGAAAAACAAAAGGAAAAAGAAAAAACAGCCAATCAAACAGCAGCATACTTTGTTACATTTATAACTGCCTCTGTGTGTTTGTTAATTAGCAGGGGTGGAAAAAATGCTAAATGTATCAACCTGCTTACTTAGTTGTCACAGGAGACACAAGGATCTGGTGCTGCCATAAAAAGGGACAGATATGGCATCAAGTCAGGAATCTGTTGTGCAGCGGTTTGGTGATGTCTGGCTAGTTTCATTTATAAGGCACCTCAGTTTCTGTTTGTGTGTCTGTGCATGTGTGTGTACATAACAGAGTGTGAAAGGAGAAAAGGCAGACATCGATTTGTGTCCACTTGACTGCAGATCCCTGCCATCATAAAAAACGGTTATGGAGCACCACCTGCACACATTAAAGCAAAAACCAATAGCGATGCTGTGCAGTTTAGTGGAATGGAACATTGTAATAACAGAGCCATTTTGAGGATCATCATCGGTGGTCTAGAAACCTTAAAACCCAAATAGTTTGGTCTATATCTAAGAGCAAAGCTGAGATGAAATTGTTCCTATTTTTTATGAACATACTAATCCTCATGTCAAACTTTCTGTTTTTTATGAAAGATACTGTAGCAGATATTTGGAGATACGTTTTTTTTAGTCAGTAGTTGTTTGCTTACTCTTCAAATAAAAATATTTGATGTTCCTCAGAAGAAAATATGTCATATAGGCTTTGAAAAACATGAGGGTTAATGTTTGACAGTAAAACAAAAAAAGATTCATGATGACAGAATTTTCATTGTGGGTGAATTACTCCTTGATAAAGACAGTTTCATCTTTGTATTGTCTGGGATGTTTTTCTACGTAAGTTATGACCGGGGGCCTCATGTATAAACGTTGCGCATACATAAAATAGGCATAGAAATGTGCGTACGCTGTTTTCCACGCACTTTTCTGGATTTATTAAAAATAAACTGTAAATATGTATGGATGCTCTTGACTGTGCGTACGCACTATTTTTCCTGGAGTGAGAAAAGTAATGAAGTAAACAAGGATTTTGAACTCTGTTTTTATTTTGATATACACATTTACATGAAATATTCCACTCCCATTAATGGAGATAAGCACTGAAATTACATAAAATCATTACGCAGAAGTTAAACCAAAATTATTTGAATTTAGACATATTTGTAGTTGATGCTTAATCACTTTTTCTGTGGCATGCTATGTTTTAATGACAGCAAGGGGTGCTATAATAATTAATTGGCTATTTAAACTAAACTGCAGATTTCATGCTATGAGATTTCTTTTTTTAGCAAGAACAATGATCAATGATGCACACTTATCAATATTATGGCGGACACTGCTGGATTCGGGGTGTACTGTGTACAACCGCAGCTGCACAGAGGTGTTGCTGTCATGTGAAGGCATCTCCACAACATTATGAAAAATACCACTGTATTTGAAGGATACAACATGAATTGAAGAAAAAAAAGGTAAGATTTGCGTTTCCTTTTTAAAATACTTTGTCAGTGACGCACGAGTCAGACAATTGTATTTATGTATTTACACTGCAATAAATATAGGCTTATCTGTTTCCACTATAAATAGCTAAAATATGTTCACCTTTTCAGGAAAACTGTATTAAATTGTTTAAAACAATTGAAATACTGTTTGGCCAGTGGAAAAGAATGAGGTCAAGTCCCTGCTAAAAAATAGAATACAATTCCCATTAAATCCATTACATTTTCTGTTGTGTTTTGGGCAGGGTTCTATTGTTTTTTTCAGCAGGGGTAATTATATTCTCAAATTGGCTATTTCTGAGAACTAAACAGGTTTGTTTTTATGAATATTTTGATATATTCTAAAACATTCTGGATGATTTTGGCAATCAAAATTAATGTGGCACATATAGCATTTAGTCTGTATCTCATATTTCCTTAATATCTTGCACTTTTGACGGTGTTAAACATGGTGTCACGTGGATGGGAATATGCATGGAAATTATATGCAGATGAGGTTATACATAAAAACTAGGCGTTGTAAGCTCCATATATGCTTATATCTGGGTGGAGATGGGATTAAGATGCACGTATGCACAATCTAGCTTTTGTGCGTACATACTTTTTTAGGATAAAATCTACGGAGAGTTTTATACACGAGGCCCCAGTTATGAGCTTGTGCAAGCTGAATGTAAAAAGTATGCGGCATTATAAAACCAGCCATGCGTGAGAACATACGTACTGTCACATGCACCCTAAAAATACCCTGCCTAGTGTATTTAAGAAAACCATCGTACTCTTTGGGCTTTAGTTTCTAGATGAAGTGGTTTCACATAACAACTACAGCTGAAGGTACGTTTGTAGAAATCTTTAGCATGACAGGGACTCCATAAAAGCAGAATTGACATAATGTAAAATGCTAATAAAATGAAACCATTCTTAGAGTGAGGTTAATTAAAGCACTATTAAATGTAAAAGAAAATCAAACACTTACAAATCAACGATGGCCACTTGTAACTGTTTTAAATAGAATTGAAAGTTGCTACTTGAAATGGGCTGATGGTGAAGACATAATTTATGACAGAATTCTGCATTACTTAAAGCGATAGTTCAATCAAAAATGACAATTCTGTCATCTTTTACTCACGCATATCACACCAAACCCATGCAACTTTCTTTTCTTTATTGCGTTGTTGGAAAAACTCTACAGACTTTCATTGCACAGACAAACACGTCTCTATATTCTTTTGTAAACAATGACAATATTTTGAACTATGAACTATGCCTTTAACGTGTTAAACACTCATGTTCCTAATCATTCGCAGACGGTTGGCCATACATATCATTACAGCTTTCTTAGGCCACACCTCACTGCTCTCTCAGTAACTCCAGTAAGAATATGTAGGTTTCGAGGAACCCTTTCACCCCCCACAGAATGAGAACTCTCTCGTTCTGACAATTCTTCTCCCCAGTGAAGTCATTGCTCTCAGTCTAGCCTCGGATCAGCAGTCAGCAGGCAGTCCTTTAAAACCAGTAAGCATTACTGTAAACTGTCAAAATGTTGTGCTGAGATCAGTTTCTTTAATATGCGGTATTATATGTGTATCAGGGTATCAGTCTGAGGAAATATTGTTTTAGGCGGTGTGTTACTTAAAAAGGTTCTAGTCACAATGTCAAAACCTTGAGGCAACCATTCAAATCCATTAGAGAAAAGATCTGTCCAGTGTCACATAAGTATAAGGACCTAAGATCAGCATAGGTAAATGTATATGGATAGGTTGAGTGAAATTATTTGAGATTTATGTGCTCATCAACAAAAGTAAATTACAACATTTACCTAATTAGAAGGTAATTCAGCCATGCAAACTTGCCCAGAAAATCATCAAACTATGACTTAAGGTAATTCCTTTTCTACTAGTGATAAATGTGGTTTTGTGAAGAGGGATCATTATTTTGAGTCCTCTTTTGTTGCATGTTGATATTTGGAAGTTCATATCTGCGGTTTCTGCCGATGAAGGATAAAAACGTTAGTACTTTTTCATAGCTTAATTTGAGACATTGTAATTCAAGTAACGTCACATCCACTCAGATAACTTCTAAGATTTGTGTGGATAAGATCTGATTGTTTGAAGTTTTTTATTAAAATCAACAGTATCTATAGCAGGTATTATTGAGGCCTCATTAAGGCAAAATATTAAAATGTTTATTGGCTAGTTTTCACATTTAAAAATTATACATATTTAAAAGTATTGTATCAATATAAATAATATTTTCACAAGAATATATATATATATATATATGTATTTAATTATTTCAACACATGGCAGCTCATATTTGCATGTCAGTGACGCCAATAAATGTAAGTAATGTCTGTGTATGTATGTATACACTGTAAAAAATAAGTGTAATTTTAACTGTAACATTTTGTAAAAGCGCTACTGAAAACAACTGTTAATAGGTTAACAGTAAGTTCCCGTAGTTATATACAGTGGAAAACAGTAAAAGATCTAACCAAACATTTCAGACATGTTTACAGTTTTTCTGTATTTTTCACAAAATTATTCTGGCAACCACAGCTGCCAAAAATATTTTGTAAAAACTACAGATTTATTTTTACAGTGTACCTATATAAACACTGAAACATTTCCATCAGAAAGTAGAACAGGACTATTACACCATTTTGTTCAAATTAATTAGATAAATACTGTGGCACATTGCAGTGTTTCAAAGATGTAAATCAACCCCAGTATGCTGGGATTTTGATAAAGCCTCCATATAGTTCAGTAGAAGATTGGTTCTTACTAAACAGTTTATGCTTGGTTTCCTGTTCTGAAGAAGAAAAGAGAAAGAAGGCAAAGATGGAAAAGTTTTCACTCTCCTCTGTAGCTCTGCACATTAGACAGAATGAAAAAAACACACGAGTGAAGCAACGAGGGAGAGAGAGCGAGCAGAGGGATGTGGTGTGTGTGTGTGTGTGTGTGTGTGTGTGTGTGTGTGTGTGTGTGTGTGTGTGTGTGTGTGTGTGTGTGGCAGGATGAGAGAGGTATTTTGTGGCATCTGCTTTTGTCCGGTTCTCTCACTAGATGCTGCTAGCTTGCCCCTTTTGCTCTGCTTGCTGAGCTGAATTCTTTTTAAACCGTAGCCGTATGGTGGACAGCCAGACACACTGTTCCGGTATACTAGAAACGGCTGAATTGGAACTCTTTTCACCCAAAGTTCTTACCTCTAGAATATTTTGCATTTTTCTCTTCTGTATCACATTGTAAATGACTTGGGAATAACAGAAGTTAAACCTTTGTAAGGCTCAATCCATCCTAGTCATTTTAGATCTGTATGTTTTGGCAACCAATCTTTGCATCAGAGAAGAAGAAACTCAAGAGTAAATGTATTTTTAACAGATAGTCTAGGAAGTGTCTGTATAGCACTCCCCTAATGGTCTCGGAGAGCATTACCTGGTGCTGTGAAATATTGGCAGAAGAGAGATGGAGGGAGAGATTGTGTAGGGCAATCTCTGTCAGTAGTTTCTCTCCACCTTTTGGCGTAAAGGGGGAACAGTGCTGAGAATGAGTGACTAGAATAATGAGCTTTGTACCCACACACACACATTTCTCTCTTCCTCTCACTCAGTGGCAAATAAAGAAAACTGCATATGCATATGTATTTTTTTTCTCTTGTTTTAACAAATAAAGGCATCTCCAGTAAATATTTCTTACAGTTTGATATGTTTTAAATAAGATGATAATTCTGATTAGGTGTATTATTTTCTTCCTCATTCCTCAGTTAATTTAAATCTCAAATATTCCTTTGTACTTTCCAATTTTTATTCTGAGAATTCGTCTTTCAGTGTGAACCTGTTCAGAGTTTCTACCAGTCAGCTCTGTGAGGGAACTACATCATCACTGTGGGACAGCGCTAAAGAATGTGTGATATGCGGTACATATGGTATATTCTCCTGGTAAATTCTTACACCAGCAAACTACATGGCAGTTCAATTGTTTCACATAAACTGTAGAAGTTAACTTGTAATCATTTAAAAATCAGCACTTCTGATAGCAGTAGAAAAACTTTAAGTTGGATCTTTTAATCTAGTGTTAAATTATAATATTATAATGTGAAAGAGAATTTGGGATTGCGTGCTGTCTAAGAGAGATGGCTATCTGTGCAAGCACCTCGGCTTGGTGTCAGTCAGCACAGGAGCAGAATGAGTTATTTTAAACAATATTGCAAAGTCTCTATTGATAGACACTTTATCCCAAGTGCCTTAGTATCAAAGCAGGCATCACAATAACTATTGCTCACCCACAAGTTTCATATGCCGCAACAGGCCTTGCGTCAAAAGCCGGCGCGTCTTCCGGTTCGAAGTAGACAAGCGGGACATTTCCACTGGTGGAGTTTCTCCACGGCTGGAAAGCATCAGCGCCACGGATCATTTCATACAGTTACCAGCTAAGACATATTAAAGACTTGTAAAATAACTTCTGTTTGAGATCCGATGTAGATTATGATCACCGTACAAGGCAGAAAATGGTAAATACAACTGCCTGGAAAAATCTGACAAATGAAGTATTTATTTATTTACATATTTTATCTGCCAATATTTCTCCTCTCTTTATACCTGATGTTCATATGTCATAAATCATAATTGTGGCTTTTGTTCGGAAGCTCCCTCTGCTTTTCTGACTGAAAATAGAACAGTGTTTTGGGACTGAAGAGAGTACTAAAGCGGCTCATGGTCATATTTTTGATGGAAAAATTATAAGAAATTATCATTCTTTCTAAATGTGATGTAGACCTAAACTGTCTGTGACTACAAATAAACAGAAACAGTTGCAACTGAATAAGTAGGCTATGCGAGTTTCTTTCTTTTTTGAAATACGGTAAATATCACTTTACATACTGTGACTAATTATCAATCCTGACACAAACTAATTTATCAATGTAGTACTTGAAAAAAACTGGTAAAACATTGATGCTTTGGTTTTAAATCTTTAAGTAAACAACAAAAGGCTGCTTTTATCATGTTCGTTTTGTGATCTTGCTAGTTCCAGTGATTTATTTCTGATTAGTTTTCTGATAACTTCTCTTTGTTGGTGAAATGAAGGGTTTGCATGACGTTGTTCCAGAGGGTCTTCTGCTTTGGAAAGCGTCAAATGATTTTACAATGCATTTTCGCAGAGGTGAGCAATGTAGCAAATCACAGACATGTTAGTTGATTTCTACAACGCAAACGCAATCGTGTTTTTCATGCTTTACAGCCACGTGAGGACACTAACTACTACACTATAATTTCAGAAGCACAGAAACCAAGCCTGGTCCAAATGCAGGATTTAGGTACGAAACGGTAATTCATTATTTGTATTGGCTGCCACACCAAATCCTGTCCCTGTGGCTCAGTGGTAGAGCATTGCGTTAGCAGCGCAAAAGGTTGTGGGTTCAATTCCCAGGGAACACACATACTCATAAAATAATGTATAGCCTGAATGCACTGTAAGTCGCTTTGGATAAAAGCATCTGCTAAATGCATAAATGTAAATGTAATGCACCTGCTTGCTTTTCTGTTTAATCTAACAGTGTTTTTGTGAACATATATATATGCATTAATAACAAGTAATTGTAACACTTTACAATAAGGTTCCATTCGTTTATGTTAGTTAATTTAGCCTATTAAAGTGTTACCCAAATAATGTATTTAGAGCGTTCACTTGAAACTATCCCTCCCCCAATTCGCCCCCTCCCCCAAGAAATATAAAAGCCCCCAAGTCGTGTGTCCTGGTGCTGGCCTGTGCAGTGTTGGGGAACCACTGCTCTGGCCTGTTTGGCCTGTCTTTATTACTATTCGAGTTAATAAAATGTTATCCAGGACAGAAGAGCTTTTAGCTAAAATGGTTTCACAGAGAAACAGAAGTGGTCAGGCAAATCCATGAGTGAATGAAAACAGGGGAGTTATTCCATCCCATGTTAATCTGGTAGATTGAGTAAATCTCACAGCCATCTGGACCTCTGACTGCAGTCACGATAGTCTCTCTCTCTCTCACACTCTGTTTCTTTGTCCCTATGATGTAATATTTTCAGATAATCTGAGCGCACTTCCTCTTTTGCAGCTGTTCTCATAACCGTAATTCTCTAACACTAATGAAGAGATTATGATGTTCGCTGCTTCTGATCTTCCAATTGAGGACCCATGGCTTGACATTGTTATGCGATGATCATGTCTCCATTACGGCCCTGCTGTATGCAATATGACCAATTCTGTTCAAATGGCATAGCAACTGGCTGCACTAAATAAACTTACAAATAAGGGCCAATTCAAATCTAACTCCTAAGTCCATCCGAAGCATCTAACTGTCTTATTATTATTATGATGATGATGATGCTAGGAATAAATCAGTCAGATTTAAGTATGAAAAGACAAAGTGAGACATCAGCCTAGCAAAATGCCAACATCATTTCTTGTTGTATGCCTGCCTACAGAGTCCGTAAAATATCATCAAATGCAACACTATCTTTTGTCCTTCGCCAAGACCATTTGAAATAGTGATGAATGGGATATTGGCTGATACTCCAATTAAAAATCATAATTTGAATATTGTTACTTAGTTCTGTATCTGCGTATCTTAGTTCTGTATTTTGTTTCAGTAAATTATATCAGTTGTAAGTGAGAGAAGTGGCAACATTTCCTGAGAATGTGTGTTTTTGTATTTGACAATGTGTTCCTAAGAGTCTTGATTATTTTATACAAAGGATGTAATTCAACTTATGCCACAGAATTTCTGTTTGTATAAATATTAAATTATAAACTTAATCCAGTTTGTTAAATGTATAATTTATAATGAATGTAATTAACAGTACTGACAATATAATTAGAGTTAGTGTAAAGCAAGCCGACTCCTTCAAACCAACAACAATACAAATAGTAGACTATTCTGATTAATTGACCTACTTGGGAGCCCATCAAACAGTGAAGGTTATGTCTGTCAGGATCACAGTGAGAAGTGGAGACTTAATAATTTATGATTTGGGATGTGCCTTTTCTCTTCTCTGTTTGGGGGGGTCCAAGTAAATATCTGAGTTATTAATGTTTCATGAGCTCTCTATTGCTCCACTTCAGCTTCTATAAGGAGAAGACTTACTACAAGCTCCATCTACTACGACGCCTAAAAAACAACTGAAACTTGACACATTTCTTTTTTCCTGCTGTTTTTCGGTTCGTCTTCCATTTTATGCAACTTCTTCATTTGGGTTTCTTTTAAATTTTTTGCTTCCTTTTCTGCCTTCCTTTGTGGTATTTCCTCTCTTGAACCTTACTCTCGTTCATGACACCCCCCTTGCAGAAGTAACGGTAAAGTACAAAATAGTTTCAGTCCTTATCAGAAGAGGCGCTGCCGCATACGAGCAGCTCGGTTCCACTGCTTAACAGAATGATGACACACTGGTCGATGGGAATAAGGCTGTGCAGCAGTGATGAGGTCATTCTCACATGCTTTCTCAGTGATGATGAGCAAACATGTGACCATCACACTGCTAGTTGAGCTCATACAGCAGGTTCTTCAGGAACTCTGTCAGATATTTTCCTTTCTGGCATTACCTATATGGGTCAAAAACAAAAAAAGGGTTTAAGCATAAAAACAATAAGTGTAGTACTGCTTTAAATTGTTGTTGTTTTTCTCCCCCCAAATTTTAAAGTTTTCTGTTTAATTTAATTGCAATTTTGTTTTGTTTTCTAAACAAAAAATCAATATCATAAATTTTTTCCCTGATTTAGAGAAGACACCCACAAAAATGTCATTCAGTGTAACAATCTTGTCAGGCATTTTTACAACAAAAATGTATTTATGACACATTAAGACTAATTACTTTCACCTTCAAATATGCTCCCTTACTTACATTTAATGTGCTTTCTATGGACATAAAATCACTTTTGTATTTTTTTGTAACGTCTTTGACCCATATATGTCTGAGAAGTATGAGAAGTAGAAGTTTACTTATTTTTTTAATCATAAAAATAAAAATAAACAATAGACTGTTACATACAACCCATTATTTTTTTTCAGTCAGAGTTTTTCATTATGATAATGAAAACTACCTTTTCTTGAATGAACCACTTCTGTACAGTAGCCTATACTATGACAAATCTTTTTTCGAATTTGTAATAAAACATTTTTTTTTTTATAAAATGTAAAAATAAAACTCTAAATGAAAGACAATTGAGAATCATCATGGTTTCATATATTCAGTAATCTAATGGATTGACACACCAAAATGATATATTAAGTGACAGAAGAGCAGATGGCTTTGTGGGAATGTAAAAAGGTGAAATTACTATTTTAGTCTTTCAACTTCAAAATGTTTTTCATTTAATTCAATATGTTACTTTCAGTTTCTTTGTGTAGATTTTTTTTTAATTTACTAGCAATTTTTGAGTGAATATTTTTTAATGTAAATAGTAATTACACTCTAAAAAATGCTGGGTTAAATACAACCCAGCACTGGGTAAAATATGGATGAACCCAGCGGTTGGGTTACTGCCCAGAAGGTTGGGTTAATTAAACATTTAACCCAACTGTTGGTTGAAAACAACCCAGCATGTGTTCTGTCCAATATTTACCAAGCACTGGGTTGTATTTAACCCAACATTTTTAGAGTGTAAATAAATACCACAACAGTGTTTTTTTATTGTATCTTGTGACAGAAACAGATTATTTACATTTATGCATTTAGCAGACGCTTTTATTCAAAGCGACTTACAGACTTATTAAGTTATACATTTTTTGTATCAGTATGTAGTGTTCCCTGGGAATCGAACCCACAACCTTTTGCGCTGCTAACTCAATGCTCTAACACTAAGCCACAGGAACACAATTAAACTATATGAAAATATTATGTATTATTAAATATTAACAAACAAATCAATTTCGATCATTAATATTAATATTATTAATTATTTTTAATTAGAACAGTATTTATCTGGAACAAAAAAACATTCATAGATCCAAATTATGATGACAGCATTAAAAAATAAAAGTAACAAAAGTAATACAAACTACTGAAACAGTAACAAATTTGATATTACTGACATCTATAATCACGGAGGAGTAATTAAAATAATTTTAAAGAATAATCTGTATGAACTAATGTAAAATGTATCACTGCTCAACATAAGTTTACACATTTACATTATTTATTATGATATAAAAAATGTAATTAATAAGATTTCTTCGACTGTTTAAGTAATGTACCTCTTAGTTTCATGTGTGAAGCAGCAAGCTGCCATTTTCTGAAGTGAATTTGAGTCAAATGTAAGCTTAAATTACCTACATTTTAATCATTAAATTGACTTGAAAATAAAATCTGCATGAATAATTCTCACCCAGAATACTTGTGACAGTCTCAGCTTTTTCACTGAGTGTGTTTGCATGCCTGCAGGAAAGCCACACATCGTCCTTGCGCAGTGTTATACTCTTTGATATTCAGATAGATGGTAAACTTATGGACCACCGGAATCTGTTTACTGACCATCTGATACACGTTGCAAACATAAATGTTAAGATCTGGCTCAAGTCGACAGTTCCCATTTGATTAGCTGGCGTTACATGTCACTTAGATGGTCTTCTCCTGTCTAGGTGGGTGGTTTTGGACAGGACAGGCAGCAGTGAGGACCACAATTACATTTACATTTATTGATTATTATAAGCTCAGTCTAGTTATAAGCAGGTGAACAGTTAGACAAAGTATAGCTCAGTTTTATTAAAAGAACTACATATTCTGAAAATACATTTTGATCACTGACATCTTGCTCTGATCCTGCAATTACTAGTACTGCTCCATGCTGGAAGAACAAACAAGGGTTTAATCATAGAGGGACCGACACAGAAACCAAATAAAAAAGAATTTCACATTTCACATAAAGTGGAGTTGTGTGGGAGCACAGCTAGACAGTTCATTCTTGGGTGAGAAACTCAGCTGTCGCCAAGCACAGAAATGCGTAAAAGTAGTGGGAGTGGAGTTCAATGCATTGAGCAATGAATGCAGGCCTGCTCTGTTTTGCTAAATTACTACACTGCACAGATTCAATTAGTCTGAGACCACATGCACACTGCAGCTAAATGCGGTTGTCGCTCCTCTTCTGAGTGCTTGATCTCGTTCTGTACAGAGTTTGGTTTCAGCGAGTGACAACTGCATTCTGCAGCCATGTTCACTCCTGAATAATGGTGTGAAGCGCACAATATGCACAAACTGAAATTAGACACAACACTTCTGGAATGTGTCATTTCTGTCAGATAGAGGTATGTGGCTTGACTTGTTCACAAATTTCAGAAGTCTGTAATGAAAAGAATAGATGTTTTGTTGATTATTTAATCTGCAAACTATTGAACATTTTGTGGAAACTTAATTTCATTATATTCAGTCCACTTAAACTTATACAATGGATGCTTCTTTAATCATTTTGTGTTTGAACTGCATGCATTTTTTTTGTCGCAAACTGGAGAGTGGATTTCTAGTTCACAGCACACTTTATTAGTGTTTAATATTCAATTATGTTGAAAATGTCAAAGCTTTAGTAAAGTACATTTAATTAGTTTTTAGTGTCTTTTTATTTTAGTTTCCCCATAAAAATAAATAATCACAAAAACTATGCCAATCGTTAGTGCTACGTATGTGTTGATTTGTGCTGTAAAAAAACAAATGTTTGTGCTGGTTTGGTGTTTGAGATATTAAACAGATATTATGATATAGCTTTTAATGGCACAAACCAAGCACAAATGAACAGCACGCATGGGGTGAAAGTGATGTCACTGTCACAAATTATGTTTGTTATCTCTAACTAGAGGAAATTGGTAGAATGTTCATTCAGCACAAAACAAGCAAAAATTAATGGCATTAGATTTCTGCAATTTAGACGAACTGGGGTGGAGAGTGACATTACACACAATGTTTGTTTAACAGCATAAACCGAGCACAAAACTGACCACAGATGAACTTTAGTGTGTGATCCTCAGTCGTTTAGTGTATGATGCTTAAGTTTTTCACTGCAACCATTTACAAAGTCGGCAACTGTATGATGCCTAATGTTTTCAAATGTGTTTAGATTTTAAAAGTTGTGCAGCGTATTGGGGTGTTTAATGGAAGTGTTTGTGCATAGTGTATAGTGTACTTAGTTGATGACTTAGAATATTTGCAATAAATATGATTTACAAGGAAATGGTAATACCACTGTATAATCAAGAAAAGCAATTGGACAGCCAGCAAACACTACAAAAATCAAGAGCTAATAACAAAATAAATACCTTTAAACACCTTAAAACTGTGGGTTATTATATTAATAAAAATATTCATACTGAACTGTAATTTTTTTAACATGTATATTAAAGCTGTCCCAGTATGGGCTGAACCACAGCAGTCAACCCTATTTTACCATCCTTACTCCATCCAAAACACCTGTTTATAGTATATAATGCAGCCTCACATATTTTTGCAAAAAAACTGTGTACATAGGTGTACAATCACAAGTGGAAACTTTTCACATTCACGAGCAAGCTATGCATCATCCTGGGCACATGCAGTTATTTCCCTTACACTTGACTTATGTGAAAGAAAGAAATATGGAAAAACATGTAGATTTTCTTGATATTCCTCTCATTTGTGTTAGAATACAACCCAGATCTGCATATAAGCATAATAATAGTGGAGAATGCTGTGGGGTGCGGAGTGAACTGGAGGGGGGAGAGAAATAGAGATGGGTTGGGGAGGATGTAGGGAGAGAGGCAGAGAGGGAGGGAGGGAGGAAGAAAGCAATGAGAGGATCTTGAAATTGTGCGCTAATAAAATTCGAGGTCATTTACATCTGAGATGGGATTGAGTGGCAGGCGTTACCATGGCGACATTCCCACGGGTCTTCAAGCGCTCTGCGCTCCCTGACAGCATCGGAGAGAAAGAGAAGGAAGGGAAAGAGGGTGCGTGTTATATGGGGAAACAGTGAAAGCAGAAGGATCGTGCGAAGCGGGACTGTGGGGTTCAGCCGAAGGAGAGACAGGAAGAAATAGGCAGCAGAGGACGAAGCAGAGGGAAAAGTGTGTGTGTGTGTGTGTGTGTGTCTGTGTCTGTGTCTGTGTCTGTGTCTGTGTCTGTGTGTGTGTGTGTGTGTGTGTGTGTGTGTGTGTGTGTGTGTGTGTGTGTGTGTGTGTGTGTGTGTGTGTGTGTGTGTGTGTGTGAGAAAGAGAGAGTCAGTGTCTTAGAGTGAGACTGGCTGCATGGCAAAGCTTTAAATTTTTAATCAGCATGCACCAGGAGGCAGACACACCGAAGGAGTGACTTAATAATGCACAATTAAATTAGAAACTCGGCCCAGAATACAGTCAGATCCTTTCAGCCTGGGCTGTCTCACTCATTTGTACTCAAATACCTGCTCATTCTCGTCCTTAATCACTTCTTCCTCGTGGTATTCACTCATTGTTCAGCCACTCCTTCATTCCATCCGTTTTTGAGCCATTCATCATTTCTCCTGCTCACTTCCGTATTCTTTTCACTCATCACAGGGCCTCACCTGTTCTCGTGAAATGAGGTCAGTGACATACTTGACACAAGTACGCAGATGGCTGATGTGGTCCAGTTAAACATACTTGACATGCGCTGTGTTGATCTGGCGGTAACAAACCTCAGTACTCAAGGGGGCGATAGAGTTCCCTTCAAATGTCTTTTTTTATTTCACCAGATGTGTTATTCAGGTACGTTGCTGTAAACATGCTGACATTTCTGACTTTGACTTTTAAACTCCTGCTAAGCCTTGATAGTAGTTGAAAGAATGAAAAAATGGACTGTGAAACAAGAAAGATTTTTATGCTAATTCCCACTATAGCACCCCTAATGGCAGTGCTGTAAATCGCAGTCATTCTTCCCATTGGTTGCTCTTTTGTGACTAACTTCCTCAGTTGGTCACACATGCATGATTTGGTTACAAGTTTGTTTATTTTTTTCATCTATACTTGCACCTTTCAAACTAGACAAACTAGCTTATATAATGGTTATTGACCAAAACGAATAAGACAAGGCACGGCATACACCACACATGTTGTATTATATATATTGACTAATAAATTACAGAACATTTAGCAAACAGTATGAAATCAAATAAAAATTAAAAGAAAGCCTCCGAGCGCAATGTGAGGTAATTAGTTAATTGCTAATTCTATTTAGTAGCTGTAAGTAAATAATACATTAAAATAACATCTGCATGCTGCCTTACTTAATTTAACAAAATATAAAAAAAACACATTGTAAATAGAAACCTTTGATGCATTTGAAAGCAGCCACCTATCAGCAGGCACCGGATTGACCTTGTACCAGTATTGTACAAAATGTACTGTATCATTATGTTTTTTTTTTTCCTTTTTAATTTTGTATTTATTTATTTAAATATCGACTTGATTCCAAACTGCTGGCCATTTTGACAACACTACTTTCAGTCCTGGGTCACGAGTCAAATTGAAAAATAATAATATTTTCTGTTTGTTATAATGCACACTAGCATTCAAATGTTTGGGTTAGGTTGGGGTTAAGATTATTATTATTTAAGAAACTAATATTTTTATTGAGCAAAGATGCATGAAATTAATCAAAGGTGACAAAAAAAAAAAATGCTGAAATCTTAAGAAAACAAATTATCCCAGTCACATATTAAGCAGTACAACTGATTTCAACATTGACAATAATTTGAAATCCTTTCTGAGCATTCTGGCGTAATGGCTCATTTGTGAGTAATTGCCATCACATGACTAAATTACATGTATTACTGTTCTTACTGTAGTTAAAGAAATGCTGTAATTTCCTGTAATTTAGATTGTTGCCCAATTAAATATAAATGTACTATTTATTTATTTATATTAATTCATATTTGAAATAAATATGTATTCTCTCAGTTAGCTCCAATGTTATATGGCCTGGATATAAATTAAACACTAGTAGAAACACAATCCATAATTATAGTGTTTTTCATTTAATTATTTTTACTTTTTGTGATTTATTATTTTTCTCTCATTCTTCATTCTTTTTCTTAATGCTGTAATTCCATACTTTAAACATAACAGAAATATTAGGAACAAAATCAGGTCTTTGAGAGAATCATTTTGTATGACACAATGATGTGTGTTTGCTAGGAAATCCATTCCCGTCACTAAAATACTGATGAGATGTGAATGGCCGGCCATGTTCCTAGCATACTGGTTAATTAAAGTAGAGGGGGTTGGTCGATGAGCAGCTCCGCTCTCAGGTATTTCAGTGAATATAGCAGCAGCCCTGATTCCTCCACTGTCTAGGGGCCTCAGTGGTGTGCGGAGCCACTCTAGACTCTCCCTTCAGTAACGGCTGTCCTCCATGCACACAAATAGCCATCAGAGGACAATGAGAGCCATGATCCTTTGACGCCATCTGTCACTTGAGGGTCTGCACGCACAGGCTACCAAAACCAGACAAAACACACGCACACACACACACACAGGAAAGATGGAAGGCAGTAGTTACAGTGGGAATGAACAAGGGTGGAGGACCCTTATAATTTCATTTCTTTTAAATGTAACTGAATTTCCAGGACTGCTCATCCTAATAATGGTTACTTTTAACAATGAGTAGCCAAATATAAGCTATTTATTTGTGTAAAATACGGTCTCCAAGTATGAGTGATTATCTGTCTTTCAGTCTTTTTTTCTTTGTATCAAAACACAAATCTGATGTAGTGAAGTTATTCTGAAAATGATTTTATTATGATGTCACATGCTATAATTTAAATATGATATATATTTAGCTTGTTTGCTTGATCCTTTTTAAAGTGTAACATTTGTAACTGCAGCAAATATTGCACGAGAATAATTTCACTCTTTTCATTTAATTAAACTTGCATGATCAAGATCTTCTGCATGGTCTGTTTCAGTAACACTTCACGGTGAGTTTCAGTTTGTTAACATGAGGAAATGCATGACTGTATAGTGTCGTGAGCAACAATATTTTTGTAACATTTCTACAATTTTTTTAATATAGGTTAATGTATGAATGTGCTGTTGTTAATTCATGTGTATTCATAATACATTCATTCATTAGTATATGTTGAAATTTACATCAACCAAAATGAATAAAGGCTGCATTAATAAAGGCTTATTTGTTCATAATACCTTGTGTATTGAAAGTGAAAGTGACGTGACATACAGCCAAGTATGGTGACCCATACTCGGAATTCGTGCTCTGCATTTACCCATCCAAGTGCACACACACCATGAACACACACCGGAGCAGTGGGCAGCCATTTATGCTGCGGCATCCGGGGAGCAGTTGGGTTCGTTGCCTTGCTCAAGGGCACCTCGTCGTGGTATTGACGGTGGAGAAAGCGCTGTACATTCACTCCCCCCACCTACAATTCCTGCCGGACTGAGACTCGAATTTGCAACCTTTCGATTACAAGTCCGACTCTCCACCATTAGGTCACGACTTCCCTGTGTATTATATAATTATTAATAATAATAACAATAATTAGTTACATTTTATATAGCGCTTTTCTGGGTACTCAAAGCGCTTTACATAGAAGGGGGAATCTCCTCCTCTACCACCAGTGTGCAGCATCCACCTGGATGATGCGACGGCAGCCATATTGCGCCAGAACGCCCACCACACACCGGCTTATTGGTGGAGAGGAGAGAGAGTGATGAAGCCAATCAGTGTATGGGGATGATTAGGAGGCCATGATGGTCAGAGTCTAATCGGGAAATTTGCCCAGGATGCCGGTGTTACACCTCTACTCTTTTTTTTCGAAGGACATCCTGGAATTGTTTTGATGACCACAGAGAGTCAGGACCTCGGTTTAACGTCTCATCCGGAGGACGGTGCTTTTTGACACTATAGTTTCCCCATCACTGCTGACCTCACTAACACCTCTTCCAGCAGCAACCTAGTTTTCCCAGGAGGTCTCCCATCCAGCTATTGACCAGTCTCAACCCTGTTTAGATTCAGTGGGCAACCAGTCTTGGGCTGCAGGGTGATATGGCTGCTGCATAATATACATAATAGCTAATGCATTGCCTAATGTTAACAACTTTTAAAGTGCACCATTCCATATTTTTAACAATAATGCTACCACCAAAGTTAACTGACTGTAGATGTAATTATCAAGAATAAAACAAAAAATAAAACATTGGACATCAGACACAAAGTATTGCTAAACAAAGCCCAGAGGCACAATTTTGAATAGGGAAGAAGAAATTTTCCTGAACAATTGCAAAACCAACTAATTTTGAATGAACAAGAAATCCAGAGTTCGGTTAAAAAAAGTAAGAGTTAAGTTCATTGAGGTGACAATATCCAGCCTCTCCATTGTCTGGTGAAACTGGACAGCATGTGTGTGTGTGTGTGTGTGCCCTTCAGTCTTCAGGGGACTTCCCCTCTCACTCCTTCCCTGTGCAGGGAGGAGATGTTAATGGCTCTCTGGATGTGTTAATTAGCTAGAACAGTGGTTAATGAGGAAGGGTGAAATAGAGAAGGAAAGAGGGATAATATGTGTGTCTTTAGGTGCTTCTGTGTGAGTGTGTGTATGAGCGGAAGGGCGTGTGTATTCAAGTGGCACATTGGAGCGGTGGAGGATTATACAGTGGGTCGTCTCACTCTGAAGGAAATGGAGGTCAGATGAGGGCAAGAATCTTAACACGGTCATTATAACCATGGCCACAGATTTAGAAGGAGATGGGGAAAACTAATTACAGCACCATCTACAGGCCTGGAGGATTCGCTTTATTTAAAGCTTTAAAAAAGGAGAAAGTCAAAGGATAAAATGAATGCATTTAACGTGTGGTTCAATTACATGTATTTATTTATTTTTTGTTTTGGCATTGACTATAGAAAGAGACAATTAACCAATAGTTGGTTCTTTTTTATAGTAAGGTTCTTAATGTTAGTTAACATAAGTTCAGAGGTTTACAGCATTTACAAACTTATCAGTAATTAATTTTGTTTAATTAATGGGGTCCCAAAAAATGGGGTCCAAAAAATATTTGTTTAATAACTTTTGTTTCACAGAAGAAAAGAAAAACAATTATACAGGTTTGAATGGATGAGGTTTATGGCAGAATTTGGGATCAATGATCCCTTTAACTAATTCTAACCTATACAACATAATTAGGTTTAATGTGACATTAAATAGCAACTTTTTTCCAATGTTGACCCTAAACTTAGACAAACACCAGTTAGAGAGAGAAATAGTAAAATACGAAAGAGAGAAAAAGTGAGTGACAAAAAAGTGTGTGCGAGAGAGAGAGAGAGTATAAGAGAGAGTTGCGGGTGCAAGCTAGCAAAAGAGCGAGCGCATTAGGAAGAGAGAGAGTGAGTGAGCCTTTATTCTGAGTGGGAATAGCTAATGAGGGCCCTGCGGAGCCTAGCTTTGCTGTGCGCGGTCGTAATGAACAGTGGCAGCCTGGCACGCCGCGCCCATGAGCTTTATTATTCACACGCATACATCAGAATACGGCAGAGAAATTATGCAAATACTGTGGAGAGAACGCTAGAGAGAGAGATGATGGAGAGAGGCTGAAGGGAGGGGGGATTATTGGGGGAGAGAGAAGGAGGGAGTCTTTACAGCAGGTTGGAATTTGTTTTTTAATACTGAAATAAAAAGCGGCTCTGCTTCAGAGAGGAAATGCTCTATTTTCTGAGAAGGCTAATTTAAAATGTATAGCTGCCACATGTATGTCTGGATGTGAGTATTTGCACATCTCCTTTATAGGATCGTGTGAGGCTATTGCACTGTATTGTAAATCCGTCAAATATATTTGAGTTGTAGTCAGATCTCCTCTGTGCATCTTGGTGAGTGGATGTGCATGCATTTGCATAGCCATGCAGGGGACGCAGAACTGGAAGGAAATTATTATAATTTTTAAGAAGACTGGATAGTCTTTCATGTGCTTCTTTCAGGTCCCATCACTTGCACTCTCACTAAAGACGTGTTTGAGCTTACTTTGTGGTAGGCTTAACACGAGTGGCCACTGCATAACTCGTCTCATGCTGTTGTTGCTATGCAAATGATGCCTCAAGTCATATGGTTCAATGTTGATGTGCTATTGCTTTTCTGAGCGATCAAACTAGACAGAAATGTCATATTCCAAATTTTTAAGGAGTTAACCGAAGCATATGAAGGACCAGACATTGTATTGAGCTAGTAAGGAAACTTAACAAAGGTACTAAAAACTCTTAGAGCCCAATACATAATAAATAATAGATTAATCGTACATTAAGAAATTACCCTCCAAAACATAATTTAACGTCATTTTGTTAGATGAAAAAAAAATTGAATAAACATTGCTTTAGAATTTTTAGAATTTTTTTTGAACTTGCATAAATAATTAACACAATGTTAACTTCTTGCTTATTAAACTATTGTATAAAATCAGTATCGCATTTGTAATTTTTCAGATATTCGGGAAAAACGGTACTCTTGCTTGTGTGATATTGCTAAACTTGGCTATATCATACACTCTTAAAAATAAAGGTGCTTCACGATGCCATAGAAGAACCTTTTTGTCTAAATGGTTCCATAAAGAACCTTTAACATCTGAAGAACCTTTCTCTTTCACAAAAGGTTCTTTGTGGTGAAAGAAGGTTCTTCAGATTATAAAAAGGTAAGGAAGAGATGGTTCTTTAAAGAAACTTTGACTGAATGGTTCTTTGTGGAACCAAAAATGGTTCTTCAATGGCATCGCTTGAAGAACCTTTTGAAGCACCTTTATTTTTAAGAGTGTATGATATAAATGTCAAACAAAAACAAGTACAGGGGGATTCTTAGCCCTTTTATCTTGAATATTATAGGCATAAAACTACATTCCAGAGGTTTAAATACTTAGAGCTCCTTAGCAACCCCAGACAATATGATAAAAACACTCAGCGACTCTTTAGCGACTGCATAGCGACACACTGGAAACCACCTTAGCATGGTAGCAGTAACTTTTGCACATGCAAGCATCATTCAATTTTCTTCAGATGTAAATGTAAAATGTAGTTCCCTGTAGCCTTTTGTTTCTGATACTTTTGACCGCTAAATATTATTGCAAAATGTTGGTGGTGGTAATTTTGGGTCCTAAATGCATAATTTTTTTGCACCGTATTATCAATGAGCTGTTGGGAACAGTGGAAAATGTTCTTCCAGTGGTTTTACGGTGTAGAGGTCATAAACTCTTGCTTACGTTCCTGGGGCTGCTCTCCTCCTTCAGACTGGCCTTATATGGACTGACTGGGTCTGCTTCTCCTCTCCTGTACAGCCTTTCTCTTTCTTTCTCATTCTGTTGCTCTGCATTTCCGTCTCATGTTCTGACTATAACATTCATGCTTCTCCAAACAGTAGTCTCTCTGTAGTGCTGAATGAGGTTATGTTTTACAGTTCTTAAAGCACTTTCAACAGTTGTACCTTTTAAAATTAGTGTATTTATTGATTTTCAATAAATCTGAAATCTGTTCTGACTGACTGATTAACAGCAGAGCAAAGTATAGTTAGCTAGTGTAAGCATTGTAATAGCCTCCTAGCATGTAAGCTTTGTGTGGGAAAGTCCATTATGACAAAGGTCAGATTGGGAAAGCCCCAGTTGCTCAAGGGAAAACATGTCTGGGAACTTGGTACATTAGACATTTTAGGTGATTTATTTTCTTGAACGTGTTCCAGGAAGTTTGATTATTTGCTATGTTTGGATTAATATTTACACGAAATCCCAAAATTTTGAACTATAGTGTATTTTTTAATATTTTTTTAATGTATTATTCAGTCCCTTAGCTTGTTTTATCATCTATACTCAATTGGCCCTGCACAAAGACCCCACCCCCTCAGTTTCTGATGCTTAATTTGACAAGCCATTGCGATCTCATGCCACACATCATGTTCTCACGCAGTGAAAATTGCATTGGAGGAAAGAAACTGAAACAAGAGGAAACTGATAACACTCTTACAGACAAGACAGAGCAGGTTACTTTTGTAATGAAACAAAAGTATCCGCTTTCAAATTTGATCATTTTTATAAGGACATTCAAATACAATACCTTTTTGTGGCTCTTTAATTTGTCGTGACAGATCGCTGTAGTGCATCAGTTCAAGCAGCACGTGAACTGATCATCTCTTCCTCTTTACTAGTTATAACACGAAATAACCATGAATAAACTTCTGAAGGTATCTTGTTTCAACTGTGGAAACGTGTCAATACCCACCATTTCAGATCGCTTGGCAATTCAAACTCCCGGTGAATGGTGAATTCACCCAAAAATGATGTCATTAATTACTCAATGTCGTTCCAAACCTGTGAGACCTTTTGTTCTTCTTCGTAACAAAAATTATGATGTTTTTGATTAATTCTGAGGGCTCTCGGAATTCATAAAGAATATCTTAATTTGTGTTCCGAAGAAGAAGGACAAGAGGTTTGGAACAACATGAGTGTGTGTATTTAATGACAGAATTTTCACTTTTAGGTGAACAATCCCTTTAACTTAAAATCTAGGTCCCCCACAAACACAGAGATAATCAGGATGGAGGAGGGATAGGAAAATTGTCAAAAGGTTTGGGGTACCTTGTTTACACACATGGTTGTGATTAACGGTTATAACCCGTCTTCTTGCTCCTTTGTTAGACATATAATTTGAATGAGATTCCTTTATCCTTCATTCGTATTATCTAACGTGAGACCTGTAAACAAAATACTTATTCTGATGAGGTCCTTCATCAGTTCAATGAAAAAAAAACATATATATTTCCTCATTATTTATGCTGTATTGTCTAAAATCATGATTCTCCTTGTGTGCAAAAATAATATTTTTCAAAAATAACTGCAAAAATGAAATCAGGTACTGCAGACAATTTCTTTTTAAATGTGAAAATAGTAACAGTGAGGTCCTTTGTGTAAATATATGGTCCTTTGTTTTCATGGCTCATTTAAATAGCTTTTCTGTTCTTGTGTATTTTGAATTGCATGTCTTGGTTGTGACTGAACTCATTTTGAACTGATGCAGGCCACGGACTGTCCAGAAACAAACCCTGTATTCTCGTTCTGTCAGGGTGAAGGACGGCAAACTGCTCGGTCTGTTTGAAATCTGCATGTAGCGATAGCTCATGAATAAATAATCCCCATACGGCATCTCATGCAAATCCATGCAAATGAGGGCTCGGGGCCATACAATTTCTCAGTGTGTTTGTGTGCAGGGTGCACATGTGTTCATATGTGCAGACTAGAGGGAAGAATTGGGTGTGTTTGTGAATGTGTGCGCAGGAGGGCTGCTCAAATATAAGCTTTACCATGTGTATCCACACTGAATTGATGACTTTGCAGTTAAGACTATTGACATAATTTTCCATTTATAAAGAGTAGCACCGATGTATCACAGTTCTGGTGCAGGAGAATGTGCGTCTGAAATGTAAAGGACCAGGTCAGCAAGGGGTTTGCAATATTTACAAAAGGAGAAACTGAAACTATGAAATACGAGATAAACGTAGATATACGAATAAATATTGATTCGATATTTATAAAAAATATACGATATAAAATATACGTATAAAAATATACGAAATAAAATCGCTTTCTTTCCATTTTAAATATAAGTTGTTAAAATTTTTCTTCCTTTTTAAACGGCTCATGTTCTGAAAATATTCGCATATTGGAATACTTGGGTAACATTAGAACAGCTTTCTGTCTGTGATGCCTCCATTTACTTACTCGTTTTTATCACTTTTACTTTATTTTCTCGGTCACTGACCTCATTTGCTAAACTGAACATCCAATCAGAGTTCTCACCCTCGATGCCGATTCACCATGTGGAATTGGGCAAACTGCCGCTGACGTGTGGAACACACCAAACAAACTAGCCCAACAGACACTCGCTGACTGAAACCAAGCCTGCATAAAGAAACCGTTATGAAACCGCACGCTACTACAGAATTGAGTTATGATTCGAGCTTTAGTGTGCGCAAATGGTATTAGCATAAACACAGTATTTTTTATTCTCCAAAGTCAGTATATAGGCTATTAAGTGAATGTAAACTATTGAGAAGCAAAATGCACATGTAACAGTATATTAGAGCCGTGCATGAGGTCTTAAAGAGACAGCAGCCTAAATAAACCTGCTGCTGTCTTCATTACTGTTTATTTATTCAGTGATGTCTATCCAGTGTTATTTTAAAGTTGAATAGATCAGCGTTTCTCAACTGGTGGATTTTGGGTCGCGAGACCATTCTGAGTGGGTCGTCGAGTGTACGGCCAAAGAAACGACATCAACAACAAAAACTTTATTCTAAATGTTTTTCTGATCCAAGACTTTTATTTTAAAAGACGTGCATGAAAGCTGTTGACACGTCTGTCAGATGCAGTTTAAGTAAAGTGTGCCTGAGAAAAATGCACTGTCCCGATTCAGTATCTGCGCTCAGATGAGATGTTGACAGGTTTAATATTAGTGCCATTAATATAGTGTTATTTTCGTAACTTATGAAATAAAAAGTCTCTCACCTCAGAAAAGTGAGCTATCCTGTCCTGCTAGATGTTATACCGTGTTCATAGTCTTCTATAGCATGCGCGAACGAGGCGCTACGCTGTAAATCACTTCACTAAAGCGCAGAAACTACAAGCATGCAAAGCATGAAATAAAAGTATAGAACCGATACATCACATAACTGGTACTGTGATTTTAGCTGGGAAGGATTTGCATGAAGGTATCATATTCATTCTATTCAGTAGCAGTTTCCACTAGGGATGTGCATCTCATGACTCAGAGATACGATACGTATCTCAATGCACAGCCAACGATACGATACATTAAAGATACATATGAAGCAGCTACCAATGCGATGCGATATGATTCACCCCTTTTTACGATGCGTTAGGTTCCAATTTTGATTCGATTCTATTCAACACAATGCGATTCGATGCAATGCAGAAAATATGATCACTTTTAATGCCTCAAGGCCTTTAACTGCTCTAGCCCCGATTGATTTGTTAGGTTATTTCAGGTTAGGTTTTTGACTTTAATCACCGCTTTTCCTCGGGTCTCCGCAGTGTTCTGATTCTTCATATTCACGCAGCAGCAGTGGTGATGAGGGAATGCGCTTGAGAAACAGTGTAGAGAGGAGAAATCAATCTACATATAAAATATTGGTCACAGATTGTTGGTCACTTTCTAAATAATAAAAGTATAGTGCATCCGCAAGTAATTATAAATAAACAAATCATTTTTACCAATGCAAATATGTTAGAGATGATGCATTGCGATATTAATGCCAACTTGTAGCCGATGCCCGTTTTAAACCGATGCATCGCATCATTAACTTTTTATGCCGATGCACCGAGCAAATCGTTCCCATCCCTAGTTTCCACGTTTCATTAACAGTTCATGTTATTATTGTATATACACCCTGATAACTGTTGCTTCCATAACCCCAAAAACATGTTATTTTCACTTTGTGTCATTTTGTATATGTTTAAAAGACTGTGGTGGCTCGTACCAACTTAATTGCATTAACAAAAACTAGTTTGGGACTGCTTTTTAATATCCTTACCTTATAGGCTGTTTATTCTGCATTAGTCATATTCTTAACAGTCTTAACGAAGACAAACAAAGCTTTTATGGGTTTGGAACGACATGAGGGTAAGTGATTAATGACAAAATGTTCATTTTGGGGTGGAGCAACCCTTTCACAAGCACAATACATATATATTGTGGGGGGTTCTCTGGGTTCGGGCTCTATCCCGAGCTCGGAGCCCTCCCTCTGGACAGCACGTCAAATATGCGTACTAATTGCTCAATCAAATTATATGTTAGTGCGAACTCGTGAAATATATAATATGTGTGAAGGGCCATCCTTAGCTGATGCGGGGGCCCGGTGCGAGGTAGGGAGTAGGGCCTCCTCGGTCTGTTCGCCCCGGGACACGGTGTGACCGCACCAGTTGCACTGCCCAAATGACGGCCCTGTGTGTGGCCCAGAGAGAGAGTCAGAGACCGCTGATTGCGCTGGACACACACACACACACAAAGAGAAAGAGAGACTTGTCAACGCTGCTCTGCAACTTTTATAAATAAAATAGCCTAGATACTAGATTGCTACATTATATTCCTCAGCAACGAGGTGTAAAATCGCTGTTTTTGAAGTAACACAGCTTGTTTGTTGAGAGACGCACAGACGCAAGTAACGCTGTCATCTCTCTCTCTCTCTCTCTCTCTTTCTATATACACTGACCAAAATTATAAACGCAACACTTTTGTTTTTGCCCCCATTTTTCATGAGCTGAACTCAAAGATCTAAGACTTTTTTATGTACACAAAAGGCCTATTTCTCTTAAATACAATATTTCTAAATCTGTGTTAGTGAGCACTTCTCCATTGCCGAGATAATCTATCCACCTCACAGGTGTGGCATATCAAGATGCTCTCGCATCTTTACCTCACGCAGTGCAACACATCTCCTTCGCATAGAGTCGATCAGGTTGTTGACTGTGGCCTGTTGAATGTTGGTCCACTCCTCTTCAATGGTTGTGCGAAGTTGCTGGATATTGGCAGGAACTGGAACACGCTGTCATATACGCTGATCCAGAGCATCCCAAACATGCTCAATGGGTGACATGTCCGGTGAGTATGCTGTCCATGCAAAAACTGTGATGTTTTCAGCTTCCAGGAATTGCAACACGGCCGTGCATTATCATGCTGCAACATGAGGTGATGGTCGTGGATGAATGGCACAACAATGGGCCTCAGGATCTCGTCACGGTATCTCTGTGCATTCAAAATGCCATCAATAAAATGCACCTATGTTCAATGTCCATAACATATGTCTGCCCATACCATAACGCCACCGTCACCATGGGCCACTCGATCCACAACGTTGACATCAGCAAACCGCTCAGCCACATGACGCCATACATGCTGTCTGCCATCTGCCCTGTACAGTGAAAACCGGGATTCATCCGTGAAGAGAACACCTCTCCAAAGTGCCAGACGCCATCGAATGTGAGCATTTGCCCACTCAAGTCGGTTATGACGACAAACTGCAGTCAGGTTGAGAGCCCCGATGAGGACGACGAGCATGCAGATGAGCTTCCCTGAGACGGTTTCTGACAGTTTGTGCAGAAATTCTTTGGTTATGTAAACCGATTGTTGCAGCAGTTGTCAGGGTGGCTGGTCTCAGACGATCTTGGAGGTGAAGATGCTGGATGTGGATCCTGGGCTGGTGTGGTTACATGTGGTCTGCGGTTGCGAGGCCCGTTGGATGTACTGCCAAATTCTCTGAAATGACTTTGGAGTTGGATTATGGTAAAGAAATGAACATTCAATTCACGGGCAACAGCTCTGGTGGACATTCCTGCAGTCAGCATGTCATTGACCTATCGGTAAGCCCCGCCCCCCTTAGTTACTGTTGCTCCCTCGGATAAACAAACGGAGTTGCTCACTGTCTTACAATGAGAGCTGCAGTGTGAAAACCTTGTCCCACGATCTTTTTGCACAATTTTGGACACAGAAGGCCACCAAATGGGAATTAATTATTCCATGGAGGGATTTATTAAAGGGGTGGTTGATTGCGATTTCACTTTTTTAACATTAGTTAGTGTGTAATGTTGCTGTTTGAGCATAAACAATATCTGCAGAGTTGCGGCGCTGAAAGTTCAATGCAAACGGAGATATCGTCTTTTAAAATTCTGGAAGTTTAATGCCTACAAAAACGACTGGTAAGGGACTACAACGAGTTACTTCCCGGGTCTGATATGTCACAAACCCAGATAAACCCTGCCCCCAGGAACATGTAAAGAAGAGGTCAAGGCCATGCTGCGCTGCTTTAGAGAAGAGAAAGAGAAAACTAGGGATGCACGTAAAAATCTATTCATTTGAATCGCGATTCTGTCTTCTAACGATTCTAATGGATTCACAAGTTTCAAAATCATTAAAGCAGCGGTTCTTAATACTGTTACTCGTGTCGCCCTGCTCTGCATCTCTCTCTCTCTCTCATTCAGATCGTCAGATCAGCTCCAACAAACTGTTCCAATTATACACTTATTTTCAGCAATGAGAAGCATTATAAATGGACACACGTGTGGTTGCTGTGCTGTATTAAAGCTTTAATCAGGATAAAACCATATATTAAAAGGTAACAGAAGCAGTAGCACTTACAAATAGCAGCGTATTTAAAAGTATGAGACAACAACCAAACATATCATTAAGAGACGTGCAGTAGAGGCGGTTTAGCGAATCACAACACACTGAGCCAGCTAACCAATCTCAGCCCATCGCATATATCTTAAGGAGGAGCTTCATAAAACCAGGAAATAAATCGAGGCGTTTGTCAGAGAAGGGACAGAGAGGTGTGGAATAAAGGTAAATTATGTGAAAAATAATGCGTTTTAAAAAAAAACAAGCATGAACACATGCAAGACTGCACCCCATAAACACAATCAAGCCTAGAAAAAAACAGTCAACCACCCCTTTAAATATTTACAAATAAATACGGTGGGTAACTCGAAGCGAGGGTTTTCAGATCACAATGCAAGCGGGAGAAGTCTCATATTACAGTCGGTCATCACGATCACGAATGACAACATGCAGGATCAACACTGTTCATGTATCGCAGGGTACGATTAAATTAATGTACATTTAACCAGTTTAATATGGAGAGGCACTGAAATGTAGACTTTCGTTTATGTGTTTTTGACCTACACTGTACAAAACGCAAGATCAGTCCGCTATTTAGATTTGTACGTTAGCATGGACTCACTAACTTTAACGTTAGCTCGTTTTAGCCAGAGATACCTTGCTAAAGCACAAGATAACATTAACGTTCTGCTTGAGCAGATGCAATTTGTAACTTAATGAGTGTGTCAACCAGAAAATGAACGTTTTTGTCTTCATTTGTATTGGTGTTGAATTCTTAGGGACATTTTGCTCTGTTTTGTTTGGATTCAGGAAATTTAATAAAATAAATGACATTGCCCATCCTCTCAGGATACCTGGAATCAGTGTTAAAAGTACCCCAGGCACATCGTTTTTCCATTTTTGAAGCATCAACCCCATAAAACCGATGCAAGTTTTGGATCTTCCAATGTTTCTCTATGGCACTGAAACCTAAAGATTTCTGAGTTCCGCTCCCCGTGCAACTGATACTCAACTGCCATTGGCTAGATGGGTTCGAGGGGAGGGGCTTACCGATAGGTCAATTGCACACTCCCTTAAAACTTGCGACATCTGTGGCATTGTGCTGTGTGATAAAACTGCACATTTTAGAGTGGCCTTTTATTGTGACCAGCCTAAGTCACACCTGTGCAATAATCATGCTGTCTAATCAGCATCTTGATATGCCACACCTGTGAGGTGGATGGATTATCTCGGCAAAGGAGAAGTGCTCGTTTACACAGATTTAGACAGATTTGTGAACAATATTTGAGAGAAATAGGTATTTTGTGTACATAGAAAAAGTCTTAGATCTTTGAGGTCAGGTCATGAAAAATGGGGGCAAAAACAACTGTTGCGTTTATAATTTTGGTCAGTGTATATATATATATATATTAGTGGTGGGCATAGATTCATTTTTTTAATCTAGATTAATCTTGGAATTAATCTAGATTAAAA
The DNA here is from genome assembly GCA_027564155.1 of Gymnocypris eckloni scoliostomus. Taxonomy (NCBI): domain Eukaryota; kingdom Metazoa; phylum Chordata; class Actinopteri; order Cypriniformes; family Cyprinidae; genus Gymnocypris; species Gymnocypris eckloni. The sequence continues at coordinate 18,718,177 of CM050414.1, forward strand.
TGGCTCATTTGAATTCTGCCGAAGGCATTCAGAATATGTGTGCTACCCAAATAATGACTAAAAGTAAGTCTTTGAGAACGGGTTTCTCAAGCCAGGTGGCGCATTAGACCAGGAGCTCATCTCCTGTTTCCAAAATGCATCACAAACTTTAATCTCTTCCCGTCCCAATCCCACGACAAAACTGGAGGAAAATCTCGTTCCACTCCCTCCCACTCCCGTGTTGTTGTTTTTTTTTTTTTTTTATAACTGTCAATTACAGTAAAAATATAGTACAGATCACAGCGTGCCCACCTTATTAGTTGAATAAAACCCAAAATGTCGTTTTGTTATTATATTGAACTGAAAGCCATCTTATGCACAGTGTTGCACAGATTAAATTTCATGTAAATCATCCATGCTAACACACACGTCTTCTATTTTTATTTTTTAGACATTTCACTCTCTATAGATATATTTTCAAAGACAAAGAGTTTCTAAGTTTCTCGCTCAAGTTCACATGAGACCTAAAAGCGCATCCTGTTTGCTTAAAAGCGCATAGCGTTTCGTTGTTATTCTGAGTGCACACAAATAAACATAGAGTCTTTACAGATTCGAAAGATGTATTAGGCTACTTTTATCTGTATGACCAAGAATGACGGAGATTTTAAGAGCAAGTGAGCGCACACGGAGCCTGTCCTGCAGCAAAGCGCTTCCACACAAACACTTCAATAGCGCACATTTCTCTAGGTTAACATCATATTGAGCGGCCATGTAAAGTTGCTACTACATACATCTTTCAGATGAAAAGCCATATTTGAGGTTGATGAATGATAGGTGAGCGTTTGGATGTCCTGCCGATTGTATTACCACATAGACCAGCCGTTGACAATCTGTCCATCACGGACTGCGAGCCTCTAGTTCGAAGACTCGTTCTCGCCCCTACAGTGCAATTCGCTAGGTATACATCCGGCTAAAATATCAGGGTGAAAGTCATCATAGCTTGCGTAGTATAGACCCAGCTCCCAACCCAACTTTGAGAATAGATTAACGGCGATATTTTTTTTATCGCCCGATAAGATTCTCACGTTAACGCAGCACGTTAACGCCGATAACGGCCCACCACTAATATATATATATATATACACATATATCATGAGTACTTGGCATGTTAATTTGGTAATTTGTAAGTGCTTGTCTAATAGATGTAAAATCAGAACTCTTAGCATTAGCTCTGTTTCTCCCCCGCCTGTCTTATTTTCTGCAGTGGTTCAGTCCTTAGTGGATGATGGGCCTGTGTGTGTGTATGTTGATGTAAGTGTGGCCTTTGGCTGGATCAGGCCTGTGTCTAATGCTGTCTTGCTGTTAAACATAGACAGTAGGCAGAGTAATTAGCCTTCTGGCCAGTGTGTGTGTAAGGGAGAAAGACAGATATTGTGCCGGAGAGAAGCAGTAAAGTGTCTTCAGTTCTCTCTCTCTCTCTCTCTCTCTCTGCCTCATTCTTTCCTCACTTTCCCTGGAGCTGCATGTTTTACATGGACTGAAGCCCATTTTACATGGTGTCTGCCTTTCATACAGACATGCGAAGGCTTCCACACATAAGTCAGTCATGCGTGCGTGTGCATGCGTGCGTGTGTGTGTGTGTGTAAGGAAGAAATAGTGGGAGTGTTTGTGGCACCAGCAGCCTTATTATCCCTCTGTCCCCCATCCTTTCATCCACTACTTGTTCAACTGACAAAATACTCTGTCCCTCTCCTCATTGGGATATTTTGTGATTTAGATAAAGGTGTTCTAGCATCAGTATTATTATCTGTAACAGATAATAATATGTACAAAAAATGTATATCACATTGCAAAGCCATGTTAAAGGATTAGTTCACTTTCAAATGAAAATGTCCTGATAATAATCACGGCAAGCGTGACCTTTTCAACGTAATTACGTATTACGTAAAGTCTGGGACACGCATCGCAGAACAGGTGAGCATTTGTGTTTATAAAGCATATACGTTTATTATTTTTTTTAAATGACGATCGTTTCGCTAGATAAGACCCTTCTTCATCGTCTGGTATCGTTTATAGCCCTTTGAAGCTGCACTGAAACTGTAATTTTGACCTTCAACCGTTTGGAGTCTATTGAAGTACACTATATGGATACAAATTACATTTCAATTCAAGATTATTTGTATAGCGCTTTTTACGATACAATCGTTGCTAAGCAACTTCACAGGAAATTAAGTTTCTAAAATAGATTTATATTGTAGAAACTCAATATAATTAACTTATGGCAAAATTTGGTTAATTCAGTATAATAGCCGATGGTTGGCTTCCTGCAAGGTCCTCCAAGGGTTGTCATCATCTCTTCTCAGGTTTTCAGTCATCTCAGATCATTTTAGGGTTGGATCCAGACTGAAGCTTGTGTAATTCCTAGTTACCACCTAGGCAGAGAAACAAATAAAGACAATTAGCGTAACAGTTGTTCCATCCAGGAACAACCCTGGATCTGTTCAACCCAAGCTAAAGCATAATAATGTGAATTTTTTTCAGATAGTCTGGCAGTACAAGATTGTGAGATGCATTATATGAATGCTTGGCTAAAGAGATAAAGAGAGTCTTTAATCTAGATTTAAATAGAGAGAGTGTGTCTGAACCCCGAACGTTATCAGGAAGGCTATTCCAGAGTTTGGGAGCCAAATATGAAAAAGTTCTACCACCTTTAGTGGACTTTGCTATCCTAGGTACTGGATTGAAGCAGACGATTATTTCGGTACGCAGGAGCTAAATCAGTTAGGGCCTTATAGGCAAGTACAACTATTTTGTAATTGATACGGAACTTAATAGGTAGCCAGTGCAGAGACTGTAAAATTGGAGTAATATGATCATATTTTCTTGACCTGGTAAGGACTCTATCCGCAGCATTTTGTACTATCTGTAGCTTGTTTATTGAAGATGCAGGACAACCACCTAGAAGTGCATTACAATAGTCCAGTCTAGAGGTCATGAATGCATGAACTAACTTTTCTGCATCAGAAACAGTTAACATGTTCCATAGTTTGGCAATGTTTATAAGATGGAAGAATGCTGTTTTTGTAACATGGGAAATATGATTTTCAAAAGATAGGTTGCTGTCTAATACAACACCCAGATTTTTCACTGTAGAGGAAGTACATCCGTCTAGTTGTAAATTGTGATCCAAGAGATTCTGTGTACTGTTTTTAGGTCCAATAAGTAATATCTCTGTCTAATCTGAATTTATCTTATACAAATCCTGGAATGTTCTCATTAAAAACTTTAATTTATTTTCAACTGAAGAAAGAAATACATAAACATCTTGGATGACATGCAGGTGAGTAAATTATCAGGAAATTTTAATTCCGAAGTGAACTAATCCTTTGACATATATTTCTTTTAATACTTTGTTAAATAGACGAAACTAACACTGTGGGGTCTATAAGTTTACACTATTTTATTTTAAGATTTTTTTTTATATAGTTTTTATATATATATATATATAGCAAGAAAACCTTTTTTTACAGTCAATGTCACAAATCTTTGAAAACAATATTATTATTATATTATTATGATTTACATTTAGTTATTTAGCAGATGCTTTTATCCAAATAAGGACAATGAAAGCAATCAAAATGAGCAAAAGAGCAATGATACGCAAGAGCTATAACAAGTCTCAGTTAGCTTAACGAAGAACACATAGTGCAAGTCTAAAAGGGGAAGGTGTTTTTCTTTTTAGAATAGAATTAGAACAGAGTGTGCTAGAGTTAGAGGGTAAAATAAAGATGGAAGAGATGTGTTTTTAGCTTATTCTTGAAGATGGCTAAGGATTCAGCTGCTCGTAAGTTGGGCAGGTCATTCCACCAGGAGGGAACATTAAAAGTCTGTGAAAGTGATTTTGTGCCTCTTTGGGATGGCACAATAAAGCAACATTTTGCTACCATTTAATCTATGCCAGCTCAAGTGCCACTATTAAAAAAATAAAAACTTTTACATTTTAAACACAATTTTATGTTGATTTAAAGAAAATTGAACATTTTCAATAGTAGCCTTGGATTTTTGGACCCCACAGTGTCTGCATAAATTGTGTGTAATATGTCATATTCCATACTCAAAAGATTTAGTAGTTTGAAAATCTCATGCAGGTCCAAATGAAGAAAGCTGAGTTGCTTTTCTAAGAGCTTTACGGTAGAGAACTGCACTCCCGCATGTGTACCCGTACCACGGTACCCGCGGGACCCAACGCAACAGGGTGCGGCAGGACAACTCTTGATGGGCGAGTGCGGGTGCGGGTGCAGGCGGGAAGAGACTTGTGTGTGTGCAGGATGTGGGACAATAAAATTATTTGCGGGACTCCTGCAAAATAAAAATGATCTAAACATAAAATGTCTAAAATATATATATAAATTATATAAATTGTCCATCACAGACTCAGTTGTTGATTTCTGGACTGCAATGGCCAGTCAGAGGTAACTCACCACAGTGCTGAAATTGCATGCTCTCGAATTGTCTCATTTTAATACACGAAGTGTAGACATTGTGAAAGATTGAGTATATGTTCATTGTGTTATAACAGAGCTTTATGAGATTGCAATGAACTGAAATGTCAGCTGATAATAAAGGAAGCGCTGCTGGCACTTTGCCATGTCTAACCATGCTGCAGTAGCCCATGCTTGCTTTTCTGTTCAAAATAACATTGGTTTGTGAATGATGATGCTTAGCCTAAATAACTAATATTTTATCGGGAGCATTTATGCTTTATGTTGTGGAGCTTAGGAGATGTTACAAAACCATTTCATGTAAATTTCTTTGATGTACAGAAAATAAATTTATATAGATTACCTCGTATGCAGGCTTTTTGCGGGCGTGAGCGGGACAAAACATGAATTTCTGCCGGGAGCAGGACCAGATAAGATATATTACTGCGGGACAGAATCTTGCGGGAGCAGGAATGAAAAATCTGTCCCGCCCAGGTCTCTACTTTACGGTTCCTAACATTCAAGTCTTTGTTTGGAGGTCTAGCTGTGAAGATCATTGTCACACAACCGCATGTTTCATAGACCATCCCCGAATCAATGATTATATGTCTGCAGAATCGATCCAGAAATCCTGGATGGAGGAACCACTGTCAGACCTTCCTATGTCAGACTCTCTCTCTTTCTCTCCCCCTCTCTCCCCACACACCTCACCTCATAAATTAGATAGAAAGCATTGGTTTTTGAAGCCCCCCCCCACACACACACACAACACTCGCTTACAGCATACACACACACATGTACTTCCAATCATCATTACGGGTTTGACTCACTGTAGCGTGTGGCCTCGATTGGTGACTGTGGCTACAAGTGCCAGACAGCCTCTCTGAATGTGTTTGTGTGTGCTCACGTGCATATGTGTATGTGCTCTCGTGCCCCCACCTGCTGCCAATTCACTCAGCCAAAGAGTACGAGAGGGAGACCGAGACAGAGAAAAAGAGGGTCTGTTCCTCTGACTGGGTCGTGGGGGTCCTGTGGAAGGACAGCCGTCCTTTCTCATTCATATTCATTTATTTTCCTCTCCCTCGTCCCCTTCAGCTGCCACCTCTCCGGCAACAACACCCCCAACAACAACCACCTACCCACCCCCACCCCCACCCACCCAGAGCGTCTCTTTGTGCCCAGCGAGAGGCTCTCCTTTCCAGCCACGCTTGCCTTTTGTTCCCTCCCGGTCCTCCCCTCCCCTGGTTCTCCTCGGCGAGCAGCAGACGGCTGGTTGTGTTTGGGACCCAGCTGAACAAACACACACCAGGTCTGAGCAGGATAAGAGGGGAGGAGGACACACCTGACACCTCCGTGGTGTCCTCCACATTCTCCCTTGGAGGAGTGGTTTCTTGTTTCAGGGGCTTGTGTTTGTGGAGGACAAGTCTACCTTGTGTTTTGGATGTTATCTCTTGGAAGGTCTCTATATGCCAGTTACACCATTGTAACATTATCATGTCACAAAAACAAATTTTTGTTTTATCTAGTGCTGTGTAAAATCCTCTAGACTTTGGCAGTGGGTTCCTCTGTGGTAACTACTGTAGCTCCACTCGTATTGTATTTTTCATTAAGTACATGAGCTGCCTGCAGGTCTTTAGCTGTTACCCATGGGTTCTTGATCACTCGCGGACAAATTCTACACATGCATTGCCCATGATCTCCATAAGAAAACTGAAAGTAGCAACAGCACTAACTTTTTACAACTCGATGATGGGTAAATCAAGGCTTTTCAAGAGAAAGAACATGCATTTAATATTTAAATATAAATTAACGTGTCTGTGTTGGGTGGCATAAAAATCTTCATAGCACATGTTACGATTAATCCATTATCAGTCATATTTTCCATTGAAGATGGCTGAGCATGTGTGTGAGCAGCTTATTTGCTGTATTATATACACTGCGTTCAGAAGTTTGGCATCGGTAAGATTCTTAAATAAAAAAAAAAAGTTTCTTATGCTCATCAAGGCTTTATCTGTTTGATCAAAAATACAGAAAAACGAAATATTATTACAATTTAAAATAACAGTTTTGTATTTTAATATACCTTAAAATATAATTTATTCCTTTGAAGCAAAGCTGAATTTTCAGCACCACTCAGCACAGTCTTCAGTGTCACATGATCCTTCAGAAATCATTCTAATACGCTGATTTATTATCAATGTTGGAAACAGTTGTGCTGCTTAATATTTTGGGGACATGTGATACTTTTTTCAGGATTCTTTGATAAATAAAAAGTTAAAAAGAACAGTATTCATTCAAAATAGACAATTTGTGTTGTACTATTCAAAAGTTTGGAGTCAGTATTTTCTTTTTTTTAAAGAAATTAATACTTTTATTCAGCAAGGATGTGTTAAATGGATAAATAGTGATAGTAAAGACTTGTGTTGTTTCTATTTTGAATAAGTGCTGTTCTTTTTAACGTTTTATTCATCAAAGAAAAAAGTATCACATGTTTCAACACTGAGAATACATCGGCACATTTGAATGATTTCTGAAGAATCATGTGACACTGAAGAATGAGAGTCATGGCTGATGAAAATTCAGAGCTGCGTCACAGAAATAAACTATATATTTTTAAGTATATTAAAATAAGAAACCAATATTAGAAATTGCTATTATATTTCACAATATTACAGTTTTTTCTGTATTTTTTATCAAACAAAACAGCCTTAATGAGCATATAACCTTAATGACTCCATAAACATAAAAAAACTTACCGAGCCCAAACTTTTGAATGGCAGTGTAAATATTTGAAAGAATCCTGCAAAAAAAACGTATCATGGATTCCACAAATCTATTTAGCTGTACAACTGTTTTTAATATTGGTAATAATAAGACATATTTTAAGACTGAAGTAACCAGCTGAATAATCACAGGAATAAATTACATATTAAAATGACATTATTCAAACAGAAATCAGTTATTTTAAGTTAATTTAATATTTCACATTATTACTGTTTTTACTGTATTTTCGATAAAATAAATGCAGTATGTGAGCATAAGATAAGACTTTAGATTTATTAGATATATGTATCATATTTAGATTTTTTCTTCTTCTTGGTTAAAGGCTAAAAAAGCATAGCCTTAGAAACACTCACTGTATCACTCCTATATACTGAACACATCATGCAGCTCCCAGACCATGGTTCTTTATTTATATCTGACAATGTCTTGTGTTTATTAGGAGGAGTAATGTTAGAGCAGAAGGCCGTTTGGTGTCATTTTTCCCACTGGCAAAACCAGTAAGCAAACTGATTTAGGAGTCCATTTTCCCCATGAACACCAGACCTGCAGAGGTTTCAGACAAAAGAGCTCACACCACAACATGAAATACAACCTTGAGCTGAGTGTCCTCAAAGCAGCACAGACAAACAGGATGACGAGGGGAGATGAAAAACATGGAAGATGAAATACAAAGAGGAGACCGAAGGACAAAATCTTGGTGGAGGCGATACAAAAGAATACAACCGACACCTGTAATTAAACCAATTTGATACTATGCTGGATATACAACTAGAAATATGGGTCATATACGGCCCTTACAGCTGACCTAGTACAGTATCTATTTATTCCTTATATTTGTAATTAGTGACATACATGATAGTGTCGTTTAGGAAAAGATAATAAAATGTAATGAAGTCATGTATATATTTATTGTACCAATAAGTGAATAAGAGAAAAACTAACACAGACTCACCTTTGTGTGGTTGTTAAATATTACGTTATAGCAAGAGAGAGAAAGAGTTTGAAAGACGTGTCCACAGACAAGCATAAATACACAGTCACTGGTTTGGCACTTTGCGCGAACATGACCAAAACAGATCTTGACTGCTCTGAGTGAAACTAAGTTGGACATTTTTTTTCATCTGTACAGACAAATACAGACACACCGAATGCATCTTTCAAGCCCTTGTAAAACAAAAAATTGTCATCGTTTACTCACCCCCATGTCATTCGTCAAATCCACAGAAAGTTACTACTACTAAATACGGCTGGGTGATTGATCGATAATGATAACACTAACTGCACCAAGGTATTGTGTCAAAAATGTTGGCATATGGAATTTTATTATATTATTAATGTAAACATGAATTGTATTAAAGTAATGGAAATGAATTACAGTATTTTTTGTGATTAAGCTGTAGCATGTGTGCATTTGTACTAAATGTTTTTAGAATACTGGTTTTCATACAATACCTTTAAATCATATAGATGTATTTTACCATGGTATTGAGGTGATATATGTGTGGTTGTAACTGTGTTTATCATGATTTAAATGTATGGTTCTATGGGAGATCAATGGTTAAAAAAACAAACAGCCAAAGGAATTACATTTTCTACCATTTTTACGGATTTTGAAAATGAACAAAAATGTATCTGCATCCTAACTCAAGCTTATATCAAATGTGCATTTCTAAGAGACAAAGTATATCATTATTAATATTATCAGGCAACACAAACCTGTTTCTTGATTTGAAACAATATCACAGATTAGAACATGCAGAAATAATAAATGTAATTTTGATTATATTTATATGTATTTATTTTGATAAGGAAGATATTTATTTTGTTCAGGAAAATGAAGGAAAGTTTTCTCTTTGGTGAAAAAAAAAATCTGGCTTTAAACTTGAAAGAAATAAAGACATGACATTTATCGATATCGACTGATATGAAAAAAAATTATCGTGCTAAAATTTTTTTTGCCAATAGTGCCCAGCCCTAGTTCTAAAAATTAAAGGGTTAGTTCACTCAATTTTACTCAAACTCAAAATTTCACTCAAATTTTAATTGTCATAAATTACTCATCCTCTTGTCGTTCCAAACCTTTGTTTAACTTTGGAACACAAATTAAGATATTTTTGCTGAAATCCGAGAGAAACATAGCAAGTAAATAGTTAAAATGGTTCCTGTAGCATCAGTGGTTCAACCATAATTACATTAAGCTATAAGGATACTTTTTGTGCGCTAAGAAAACTAAAATAACGATTTTATTCTATGATTTCTTCTCTTTGTGTTACTATTTAAACGTGTGCCTACTTTAACGATATCCTTACTATGTTTCTGTGCTTGACCGTGGTAGGTCCCTCGCTGTTTGTGGAGGGTCAGAAAGCTCTCAGATTTTATCAAAATATCTTGATTTATGTTTCGAAGATGAACGAAGGTCTTACGGGTTTGGAACGACATGAGTTATTGATATCAGAATTTTTATTTTTGGGTAAACTATCCTTTTAACTCAAAATAATGAGCTCAAGAACAACCATCAATCGCCACCTGATGTGGGGTGTTTCGTAACATCTTTATGACCGTCAGTATTTGAAAGCCCACTGCTGTCAAATGAATGGGCAGCCAGTGGCTCGAGCCCACTGTGAGCTTTGTCGCTTGGCCTTTGATTTACTGTGTCATGCTCAATATCCAAATGAGCAGCTGTAGTCCCAATAGGTTTGTTCAAGTTGACTGATGGAACTTTGATTGAGATGAAGATACCCCTCTGTAAGGATCATTTCCTGTTATTTCGCGAGAGGAATTAACAAATATTACACTCTGGTATTGGTAAAACGACACAAACAGTTGGTATATTTGTTTTGAACTATATAACCCATTGATCTGATTGAACTTTGAAGTAAATACTCCTTAATGAAGTCGGAATATCCTTGAAAAATACTCAGTGTTTTAATGTGAGGCAGTATCAAAACTGTCCATTAAACCTCTCTGTTTGAGGTCTTAAAACAGTCTGCTTTTAGCTCTAAGATCAATGCAAGATACAGCGTGCTTGAGTGCTGTATTGTTTGGGGACCTTGTCAGTTAGAGGAGAGATCTACCTTACTTACCACCACCCCAACTCAGAATAAAGTGCAGAATAATGAAGTACAGGAAGTATAACAGTGCAGTGTGAAGAAAGAAATGACAACAACATTTTACAATCTGGCTCAAATAGAAATAATTCAGGGAACTGGCGCTATTGAGCAAGAGACCCTGAAGAGTAGTCATGAAGCTATATTTATGCACACTAACGGCCGCTTTTGTGAGCAAAGATGGAGAAGAATTTGCTGCCTTCTCATTGTCATTGACCTTTGGCCGGTGACTCATGCGGTGTGTTGCACAGGCCCCGTTTTAGAATGAACGTCATGCCTGTTGAAATCCATTGCAAGCGGTGTTGGTTGCCTCTCCCTGTCATCGCCAAGAAATGTCACCACGCTCCATGTTTGTGAGTGTATCTCAGCAGGTGGTTTGATGTGTCTCTGTAACGGAATAGAGGTCACGTTTTTCTTCTCGCCCTTGAAGAAGCATCTATGTTGGCCCCAAACAGCTGACAGAAACAAAAACTTAAGGTGAAAGGACAGTTGCTGTGTCTTTTGGCACTGCTTTTTGTATATTTGATGTCTTGATAATATTGCATGTATAAAACACTTTGAACTTTTACTTTGAAATCGGAAATTGAGTGAAAGAGAAGGCCGGATGAAACGACAAATCAAATGAAACGGATGGGAGAAAGGATAGAGGATGTACGAGAGAGAAAAGAGAGCGAGGAAGAGGAGTCACACAGGACACAGAGAGTGAGCGAGTGCAATGTAACGAGAGAAGACACCCAGAAATGGGTGGACAGAGTGATCTAGATTAGAGTGAAAAAGAAATAGAATTCTAGAGAAAGGAGAGTGATAAGTCTGGCTCCTCTTCCATGACTGAAGAGGGAGCGGCCTCTGTGGGCTCCTGCTGTAACCATAGAAACGGTTGGAAGAGGAAGAGGAAGTGGCAGAAAATAGAATGTGGCTTTGCTGAGCCCTGCAGTCCTGCAGCAGCGCTTTCCTCCCCATACCAGAGAGAGAGAACACATGAAACGAAGGACAGGGTACAGGGTAAATACACAAGTGAAAGTGAGGATTATAAGAGACAAAAACAAAGAGACTAGAATAGAAATTATGAGAAAAGATGAGAGTAAATTAGACAATGTGAGTTGAAATGAGAACAAAAAGATCTAGAGTAGGGGAGGTGAAAGATGTGGAGACTTCTGAAGCAAGATGCGTTTAGTATATCTCACATGTATACGATGAGAGAATAAAAAAGGTAGAGTGAAACAGAGAGTGAAGGAGAGAGGAGTAATTGCAATGACCCTGGAGAAAACAGAGGAGAGGAAGAGGAGTGAATGTAGAGGAGACTGGGAGAGAGAGAAAGGGAGGGAGGGTGGAACTTTCCAGAGAAAGAAGGAGAAGAGCGAGTACACAGTGCAACCAAGAGGGAAGAGAAGGAAGAGGATAGTGAAGGATTGAGAAAAATAGATGATTGTTTTTGCTTTCTGAAACATGGTGTGGCTCATAGGTTTACCTTTGACCTGTGTGCTGACATTATAATGACATTATTTGGCCATAAGTACTATATTAAAATATTGATGAAAAAACCTTAATGAAACTGCACAATTCGGACCTTCCCAGGTGAACTGCTGTTCTCGATAACTTTAATTGGCCTTGAAATGTTTTTACAATTTAAAATATTTTAAAATGTATTTATTCCTGAAATAGCAAAGCTGCATTTCCAACAGCTGTTACTCCAGTCTTCAGTGTCAACGTGATCCTGTAGGATTCTAATAAGCTTATCTGGTGCTCAAGAAACATTTATTCATTTTTAGAAATGTTGAAAACAGTTATGCTGCTTAATATTTTTGTGTGTGGAATCCTTTGATAAATGTAAACAGCATTTATTGAAATAGAAATGTTTTGTAAAGTTAATAATATATTTACTGTGACTTTTGATCATTTTAATGCACACTTGCTGAATAAAACTGTTCTACCAAACTTTGAATGGTAGTGTATGATAAAACCAGCTTCTCGTATGTAATGTACCTTATAAAACTATAGCTAATAGTGGGACAGCTATTAAAAGAAGTGAACTGTATGTTAGCAGCAGCGTCAGACCCCACACCTGCACACCGCCCTCAGTAAATTCACTCTACTGTCAAATGAATATTGCACACTAAAATGTTAAATACTGACTAAAATTGTACTGACTGGCTTTGCATAGCTTTTCTATACACTATAATATCCACTATCGTTGTGTCTTGAATGCTCATGGTAGAAAATGCTGTGGCAATAAATAGGCCTACATTTGGGTTTTCCTGTCTGGCTTTGTTTTATTGTAAGACCACTTGCTACTTAAAGTAAAATAAATGATGTTTAGTTGCTATACATGTACGTCAGACAGTTGTTTCTTATCAGAAGTTTGTTTATGTGAGATGTGAACTTTATTCTTACCCCCGTTTTCCACCAAAATGCTGGTACCATTGCTGTAGCCCAGCCTGGGAATCTGTTAAATATTATCAGCCCATGTTTCCTGCGACTTAAGACATGAAAAGTGACTTGATTAACCTGGCTACAAACAGGCAGCCTTTTATCTTTTTTTATTTCAGTATTACCATTGGTTTTGAGAAAATATTATAACATACAAAATTCAGCATCTTTTCGATCATGGCTAAGGGATAGTTCACCCAGAAATGAAAATTCTGTCATTAATTACTCACACTCATGTCGTTCCAAACCAGTACGAACTTAGTTCCTCTTGTGAACTTTAATTAAGATATTTTTGATTAAATCCAAGAGCTTTCTGACTCTGCATAGACAAAATTACAAATGAAGTCGCTATTTTTGTTTTCTTTGCGCACGAAAAGTATTCAAGTAGCATTCTTGTTGCTTTCCAAAGATTGTTTCCTGAAGACAAACAAAGTTCTTACGGGTTTGCAATGACATTAGGGTGAATAATTAATGACAGAATTGTCATTTTTTGGGGTGAATTAGCCTTAATTCAAATGCTACAGAAAAATAACATGAAGTTGTTCAGTCGTAAGATATTCATAAATACAAATATTTCCTTTTAAATGGATTAAGAAAAGAATGTGGCTGAAATAGCTGTCCTGCATGACAAAAATAGACCAGCATGCCTAACAACTAGCCCAGAACTGGCCTTTTTTTGGTGCAAATACACTGTATATCAGCGTGTGCATGCAATCCAATGCTAATCTTGGTTCATCATGTCCCATTGAGCTGCTTGTATGTGTGTCTGCTGGCTGGTTTGGCAGACTGATGTCTGATCAGATGTTTGGACACTTGGCCTGCACACAGACTTCAACACTGAGACACGTGGCTGTCAATGACTGCTTTATCTCACTGAGACAGCGTTGGGTGGTGACTACGTGGGGGTCTTATTGTGTACGTGTGTGTGTGTGTGTGCAAACCATTGGGAAGGGGGGATTAAACAGCTGTGGTCAAAAGATGGAAAGAGGGAGGTACCAGATTTAGTTTGGCAGATGGATGGACTGACCGTTTCTTTCTTTAAACCCCCTTCTTTCAATTTCCCTTTTCTTTCTGATCTGTGTCTATTTTGTAGAACAGAAATCTTTTCAGTTTCGCTTTTTAAGCAGTTTACAGATGAGTTTGGTCACGTAGACATTATCAGGTCTGAGGCCACATTGAAAGAATCTAAATTAAACTTAATTGGAAATAGATGGGTTTGAACATTTTCAAAATTTGATATAGATTTTAGATTCTAGTTACTGAATTAACAAATTTACTTGTACCTTGCGAGTCTGTACAGATATCAGATGTTCTTGCTTACATGGAAGCACACAAGCTCTTTGGATCATCTCAAATCATTCTGGAGAACATGATCAACAGGTTTGACACTTGGACTTGGAGTTCAAGTGCTGCTGTCATTCAACAAAGGAGGGACAGAAATTGTGTAGTTGTGTTAATTTCTCATTCCGGCTTTTCACTGAATGCTTATGGTGCATATATAATATAAAAAATCTATTAAATTAGAAAAATATAAAAGACCACCCTTCAAAGGTTTCAATTCTCCATTTTTCCTGCCTCCAGCTACCATCTAGACCACTTGTTACACAAAATTTTGATACTCTATGTTGGCTAAACTTTAGGAAGCACAAACTGCTTGCTTGCAGGACTATGGTCAAACATTGATGTTTGCAGTGATATCCAACAATACCACAAGCAAGGAATGAACAGGCTGTCCAGTGGAAATGCCAGCGAGGCTGGTTAGCAGCATTTGTTGTCAGTGATGTCAGTGATATTTCATTCGTTTTGTTTGGCTTTACCTCAAAGGAAATGTATTTAAGGAGACTGGCTTGATTTCATCAGATATACTCAACCTCAATTGAGTTTAGTTAATAACAAGTGTTTCTTTCTATCACAGGACCAGTTCCACTCTGTGACCGTCCTGGAGTAAAACCAAAAGCCTATTTCATCTCCTCCTTGAGCTGTGGCTTCTTGAACTGGGCCACAGGAGCGAGTTGCTGGGAAACCAGGCATACACAGCCAAATTGCTCAGTTTTGCCAGATGTCTTGTGGAGTGAATCATGTAGCACTGGTGTCTGAACCAGCCCCACCACCTCCCCCAGCATGCGCGGAGGCACGAACACATACACAGAGCTGCAGCTTGAACTTCATACGGTTCTAAGGCCCTTTCATTGTTAGTCATAGACTCGAGCTCCAGCTCTTGCCAGAGGCTGTAGCGACACAGAGGAGGCTCTGTTTTTAAATCGAAAGCATGGGGCACAGAATAAGTTCTTTCTCTCTCTTAACATACTTATTGCTCTGTTTTTTTTCTCATGAACACGCTCCCACATAATAAATTAACTTGCTCAGCTCCCCATAGGCCTTTAAAGTGGATCCCCTTAATCGAGGATATTCTGTTTTTATGCACGTGACCTTGTGTCTGGTGTCAAAGAGCAACTGGTCAGACAGACAGACATTTGAATGACATACCATGAGAACAAAATTTGAATGTTGTGAGAAACTTTCATATATTCTATGTATTAATTATATGTAATGTGAAACATATTTAAAATGTTTTTTTGTTTTAATTTTGATGATTAGGGCTTACAGCTCATGAAAGTAAAAATCCAGTATATCAAAATATTATTATATTTCCTAACATAAATAAAAAAAGGATTATCAAAACAGAAAAGTTCAAGTTCTTTAAAGCATGTTCATTTATACACTCAATACTTGGTCGAGGCTCCTTTAGCACAAATGTCAGTAACAGTGAGGAGTGGAATGGAAGCGTCTGTATTGTTGGATCCACTGTTTTTCATCTTTTCTCTTGAAAATATCCTTTAGATTCCATATGGGGTTCAGGTCAGACATGTTGGCTTTCCAATCAAGCACAGTAATATCATGGTCATCAAACTACTTGGAAGTGGCTTTGGCGATGTGGGAAAGTGCTAAAGTCCTGCTGGAAAAGGATATCAGCATCTCCATAAAGCTGTGCTCAAATTCAATCCGGACCCGCCTCCATTTCATATCTCAAGAGCACTAATTATATTTCCTACTTTGATAAACGCATGTTAAACTTTTAAATCATTTGTTTATTTTTATGTATTTTTGGAGATGGTCCAAAATGAAAGCGGCGAGAAGACATTTCCTTCGTGACATTTGTTGTCATTATACTAAATTCAATAATGAAATGCATTCAGCTGATAATTGAATATTAAATCCTGTAATTTTACATTATTGACACAATTTGCCTATTTTGATATTGTGCAGTGCTTTGTTACAATTTGTATTGTTAAAAGCGCTATATAAATAAAGGTGACTTGACTTGACTTGACTTGTCATGACATCCAGTGAGCTTGTTATGTTTGATGTAATCGGGTGACATTTCACCGCTAACGTGAGACATTTTTTTTATCATTACTTATATGGCCATTTGACTTATAGCAAATGGAACTAAATCAGCTCCTACTTCAGCGTAGGGTCTAAAACAGTTCTAGGAAGATCCGTGGCGTAAGTGTATGCTGATTGGCTAAAGGCTTACAAAAACGCCCTCTCCCACCATGATTTAAAACACTGTGTAAACATTGTGTCATACTGGGAGCATTTATAAACGGCATTTACCTGAAGACTTCGTCTATGGCGTTTTGTGCTTCTATCAGCCTCAATGAAATGTAACACTGCAAATTGTTGTTGGAGATTCTTAATCCTTTCTGTTCTTTCAATCGCTTGGCGTTCTTCTTTGTTTACGTTGTTGAACACCGCACACAAATGACGGCGCTCGTCACTTCTTAGTACACACTGTCGGTGCGAATGCAACCCTTTAAATGGTACTGGGAAATAGTTTGCGCAAAATCATCCCAGTACTTTAGTACTGTGCTTTTAGTTCTGAAACTACAGCAGTGCGAAAGGCCCTTATATCAAAACTGACCTGCACAAATAGCTAGATTTTCCAATAGACTTATACTTCGTTGAAACATAAGCATTGTTTCAGAACCGAGCGTCTTCAGAAAAGCTCGATTTTGTTTTAATTTCGTCTTTCCAGTAATGTAGCGTTTGTGAACGCAGCGCTGATTTGATTACAACTGTTACCGGGGAAACCATTATATCTATGCTCCAACAGTGCCTCCTGCTGGCAGAGAATCAATTTGCATTTCCAAGTATGTGGGAAACATTGGTGTCTGTCAGCAAACATAAACAAAAAGGCACTTTATTTTTTCCAAAAATTTGTGTTGATTTGTTATGCATGTTATGTATGTTTATTAAAAGCAAGTTTTGTAATAACCAATTGTTCCGGTCCGGACCCTTGACACTGATGAAAATTCAGATGTGGACCTTTGAAGGTAGACTTTGAGAACCCCTGCCATAAAGCTTGTCAGCAGATTGAAGCATAAAGTGCTCCAAAATCTCCTGATAGATGGCTGAATTGACTTTAGACTTGATAAAACACAATGGACCAACACCAGCAGATGTCATGACACCCCAAATCATCTCTGACTTAGGAAACTTCACACTGGACTTCAAGCAGCTTGGATTCTGTGCCTCTCCAGTCTTCCTCTGGAATGGCCGGCAGCCATATCACCCTGTAGCCCAAGACCGGTTTCCCACTGAAGCTAAGCAGGGTTGAGCCTGGTCAGTACCTGGATGGGAGACCTCCTGAGAAAACCAGGTTGCTGCTGGAAGAGGTGTTAGTGAGGCAAACAGGAGGGTGCTCACCCTGTAGTCTGTGGGTCCTAACACCCCAGTATAGTGACGGGGACACTACTGTAAAAAAAGCACCGTCTTTCGGATTAGACGTTAAACCGAGGTCCTGACTCTCTGTGGTCATTAAAAATCCCATGGCACTTCTCGTAAAGAGTAGGGGTGTAACCCCGGTGTCCTGGCCAGAATTCCCTCCACTGGCCCTTGTCTATCATGGCCTCCCAATAATCCCCATCCCCTTGATTGGCTCTCTCCTCTCCACCTGTAGCTGGTGTGTGGTGAGCGCACTGGCACCGTTGTCCTGTGGCAGCCGTCGCATCATCCAAGTGGATGCTGCACATTGGTGGTGGTTGAGGAGAGATCCCCCCCCATATGATTGTAAAGCGGTTTGGGTGTACAAAAATACACAATAAAGCGCTATATAAATGCATCATTCATTCATTCATTCCTCCAGACTCCAGGCCTTTATTTCCTAATTAAATGCAAAATGTACTTTTATCTGTAAAGAGGACTTTGGGCCATTGAGCGACATACCAGATATTTTTCTCCTTAGCCCAGGTAAGATACTTATGACATGGTTTCTGTTTCAGAAGTGGCTTGGTACCCCTTTTCCTGAAGACATCTGAGCGTTGTGACTCTTGATGCTCTGACTCCAGCTTCAGTTAAGTCCTTGTGAAGCTCTCCCAAGTGTTTGCATTGGCTTTGCTTGACAGTATTCTCAAGCTTGCGGTCATTCCTGATTTGCTTGTGCACCTTTTCGCACCCAATTTCTTCCTTCCAGTCAACTTTGCATTTAATATGCTTTGATACAGCACTCTGTGGACAGCCACCCTTTTATTAATAACCTTCTGTGACTTACTTGTGGAGGGTGTCAGTGATTTTCTTCTGTATCATTGCCAAGTCACCAATCTTCCCCATTATTTTGGTTTAAAAAAACAAGAGATACCCGGAATTTATACTGTAGGGATGGTCATTTGATGAAACTCAAATGTAAATATTATAATATTTTGAAATACTGGATTTTTGACTTTTGTAAGCTCAAATCAAAAAAAAAAAACCTTTTGAAATGTTTTACTTTACATGCAATGAATCTAGAATATATGAAAGTTTCACTTTTTGAAACGTTACAAAAAAAAAAATCTCATTATCAGGGATGAAAATGGTTGTGCTGTTTAATATTTTTGTGGAAACGTGATACATTTTTCTAAGATTCTTTGAATAGACAAACAGCATTTATTTAAAATAGAAATCTTATAGCATTTTATATGTCATTCATTTTCCTTTTAATAAGTTCTTGCTGAATAGAAGCATTAATTTATTTGAAGAACAAAAATATTTAAATAAATGTAGTACATATGTGTGTGTACTGTAGTTATATATGCACTAAAGTATTGGATTAAAGTATTAATCTTTCCTGGTTAGCTTTTGCCTAGGTGAGGACACATATACTAGCAATTACCTGCCAGCAGAAGGCCTGAGAGGAGAGCTATTGATTTGACCAGGAGGTCAGGGGGGTCGACAGCTGCAGGGGAATCGAGGATGGGGGAGAACACAGCAAATGTGTTGGAGGAGGGGTGGCCTTCAGGTGAGCGTACCCTCAATGTAAATGAATGGTTCCTTTTTCAGACCTTGGATAAATGAGCAATTGTGGTTAAAACTAAGAAGAACAATTTATCAAGCTGACCTTTTGATTTAATAGATATATATAAGTTATAATATAAGGCTTACATGTACACCAAAAAAACTATTAACCTATACTAACTGCTATAAAGATGCATCTTACCACTACAAGAAACAGTTCCAAAGTATATATTAGATACTGTAAACTAGGCCATTACTGTGTAGCCATGTGAGTCCTGGGTTGCCCAGGTCATGTGGTGAAACGGTGAGTAATGCATGGAGGGATGTCGTCTCAACCTTCAGCCAGCCTTTCTCTCCTATTATTGGAATATTAATCCAGTGGATCTGGAAGGAAGGATGACGTCATGTGTATGCCAGCGTCGGCCTGTGTGCTTTGCCGTGGATTCAGCTGTCATGGCTAACAGAACCATTTCTGTGATTAACGGTCTTGCTGACCCCATCAAACACCCAACCGCACTACTTCCTGCACAATATTCTCCCCTCCTTCTTTCTCTCGCTCTCCTTTACTGAGTGTCCCAGCTGGCTGGTGTGTGTTTTAGATAGGCAGAGTCTGTGTGAATTGGTGTGTGTGTGTATCTGTCTGTCTGTGTGATTTGTATGGAAGAGAGTGTGTGTGTGTGTGTGTGTGTGTGTGTGTGTGTGTGTGTGTGTGTCCAGAAAATGAGCATGTGTTTGTCAAGGAGCATGATAGAGAGCAAGAAAGAGTGTATGTATGTGTGTTTTGGTGTGAGCATAGTGTGTCTGATTGTGTTCAAGGAAGGAGCTATTCATTCTCTCGAGGTCTGCATGGTGAATCCTTATGTTTCTATGGTCTTAGAGAGGTGTCCTTGCCGAAGGCTGAACGGCACAATGGCCTGCTTACTATCAGCTGTCAAAATTCTACAGGAGACACCAAAGTGCTTCCATGTCCTTCTGTTTTTTAGAAATACAACCACAATAACTATTTTCATAGTCTTGAATTACTTAATATGCCTTAATGGAGTAGTTTACTCAAATATGAAAACTATAATTTACCCACTCTTGTGTTATTCTAAACCTGTATGTCTTGCTTCTTTGGCAAAACACAAAAGATAAATGTTTCAACTGTTAGCCATTTAGAGAACTGTCAGAAAAGTGACTACTGCCCCCTTAAGGAAGGAGTGTGAATTGTAGCAGCATCCAGGTTGCTGAAACTTTAATTATAAGAAGTGATCACTCAAAGCTAAATTGGGGTCTCTTAGGAAAAAATAAACACTTCTATCCTTGAAACAAAAAGCTTTGTGTTTATAAACCCTCCATACAGTATACATATAAAAACTACTTTGAGAGAGAACTAGGAGGTCCTCTTGAATCTGCGAGTATGTGCGAAGAGAGCAGCTAACTGAATTTTCTCACAAAAGCATTAGCATAATACTCATCAGAAAAGGGCAAAGCAGAAACAACTAAGCGAAAAAGAGAACGAATGAGAAACTCAGTGACCCAAACATAACTGAGCTTAGACTGTCAGCATGTGTCATCCGTGCCAGGCTCATTCTGTGTGACGGCTACAGCATAACTGGGGAGTAGATGTAAACAAAGGTGCTCATCAGCAATAACCATTTAGCATGTATTCCACCATTATCATTATTCATCTCTCAGGCATAACGTTCATGTGTGGGAGATTTCAGAAGTGATTATCGTGACAGAGTTTGTGCAGTAGACTGCAGTAGACTATTAGTTTTGCGCTCGAACCGTGTTCAGTGCAGGTTTGGCATTGCGTTAGCAGCTAGCGTGTTTTTCTTCAATGTAGGATCCTTCGGACCATAGAGAGGCTGCCGTTGGGTTTATAAGGTTCTTTCATTCAAGGGGCTTGAGTGCAAAGCTTATTCCTCTTTTCACAGTTGGCCCCTCTCTATCTTTAGCTATCTCTTCCAGCACCGCTGCATCCCTCGTTCCCTCCTCTCCTTCTCGGCCTGTTTTTGCGTGCTCTGTTCGTTATCTAACCAAACCCAACGGATTCTTCTCAGTACTGCTAAGAGAAAATCAGTTTGCTTTTTTCCTTCTCCTACTTTTTCTTGTCTAGGTCCCCACTGCCTCGCTCCGCTGCTCACCAGTTCTCCCCCCTCCCTTCCTCCCTCCGCCTCTCCCTGCTTTTGCTGGCTCTGCTTTCATTCTAACCTCCCCCTCCTCTTCCCTCAAGGGAATAAAGGTCATTGCGCAAATGATTACTCAGACCTCGGTAGCCATGGAAACGCGGTCATGTGACAGGGACAGGCATGCATCGAGCACAACAAAGGAGCCGATTAGTAAGCCAGCGATGGAAAGCTAGCGCCCGCCTTTGTGTGCCTGCGTTCTTGATATTTTGCTCTATCTCTCCCTTTCTCTCCCTATGTGTTGGACTTACTAGGGGGAGGGAGGGAAAGAGAGCGCAAAAGAAAGCCTAGCATGCTGCTTCTACCAGTGTTTCGCTTTGTTTAAACTAGCAGTTTGTCTTTGGGTTGTTCATTGGGGATTAACGCTGACATTTCGACGCGTTTGCGCGTGTTAACGTATCGGTTAGACAAAAGAAGCTTGTTCTAAATTTTAGCACTGAATTGAAAAGCCTGCTTCATTGTGAATTAGGTGAATTAATTGTAGAAGGTGACATCAGCGATACTCAAATTATTATAAAACTAGTTTTAAACAAAGTCGCTTTCGAGAAAAGTCAATTGGTTCGGTGGCCATATTTGCACCACCTCCAAGCAGCTATCTATAGCCACTACATGAATGAGGAGATAACTGCTGGCCAAACTCACTTTTAAATAACATATTACTTATGGGATAGTTTATGTCAAATTGTATTTTATTTACACTCAAGTAGCTCTTGATTCAGATTGGTCCCCCAAATGCACGTGTAGTCTGAGTCCAAAGTCCCTTTCAAGTTAAGTCTGTTCACTCGATCGCCATATTTGCATCTCCTCCGGGCAGTTCAAACAAGTCCTATCTTAATGAATGGGGGAATCCTGAAATCTCAAAAACGGCTCGCTGAACGCGAGATTAAATTACATATTTCAAATCAGCAACAAAATCTGAAATGAACTGCCCCATGAATGGTATTTTTTAATGCTCAAATAGCATTTAAAAATCATATTTTTCATGCTAGACCAGCCAGCGCGCATGCATAGCTCCAAAACGCTTATGACATTGGCTGGTCCAGCCTTAGATTTCTATGGGAACTGGAGCTTCTAACATCACACAATGACTTTACCAATCAACGATTGGCCTTTCATTTGCCTATACCGCCAAATTGTGCGTTGCACTTTCTCCCATTAAAAAGTGTTGGAGTGATCCATCTTTGAATTTCTAGTCTTTGGCGAGTCGCAGGTTTCTGCTAATTGATGCTTCCAATGGCAGCTGTAGTGACTCAATGACTATACTAACTGGTGATTGGCTCTTTTATTTAGAAGGTGGGACTTGCATCACCTTGGAGCCGCCATATTGTGCGATGCAGTTTTTCCTGTTCTTAGCAAGTTGATATAGACTTTTTCACATAAGCTGTAAAGTTTACAAGCTGTAAAATGGTGTCAAATTAATCCATACTTGTACATTGTATTTTGTCAAAAGTCAACAAAATATGTTATTTATTCCCCTTAAGGTAGCAGGTGAAAATATTGTCCCCTGGGTGCTTTTCCTGATATAAGGGGCTTTAGAGTAAATTCCACTATTGCTCGTCATAGTTACTCACAATGTAGAATGCATACGAAGTTAATGCACTTGTTCTCTCTGCAGACAGCAGGGTGCATTCCCTCAGAGAGGAGCGCCACATTTTTTATATCTTTTCTCATTGTCAGCGGCGGCTTTGAATGAAACTGTCAAGGCTTTGAAACTCACACCAGCTTATCTAATATGAGGTACCTGCAGTTAATGAACTCGAGCCACCGGAAACCAATTAAACATATTTGACAATTATTAGGAGCCCACGGAAGTCCTGCAAGCCTTTAAAAGGCATGAATCAACCTTGAAAAGTGCACTTACAATTCACTCTACAAAGTAATCTCATCAATTTCATGCCATTTTCCTCTAATTTAAAAAAGTCCCAGGCACACAACCTTGCCAAAATTGAAATTGTAATTTTTTTTTCTATTAATGTGTCTAAATTTAAGGTTTACATAGTTGGATTTTTTATATCCTTGAGCTTCATGTATCCTCTTCCAGTTTCAACCGAGGCTCATTGAAAAAAGCACACCTGTGGTGACATTTCTTCAAGCTGACATTTCGTTGCTTGTTGCAGGTTTTGCGACGCTTTCAAAGTGAATTGTCCAGTGAGTTGCGCTAAAAGCATGGTCAGTTTGAATCCATAACAGATTAATGAGAAACTGGCAACTTGATAGCAATTTGAATATGTTCTATATTGTCCGTATTGCAACACATGAAATTAAATGTCCGGTGAGCGGTGCTAAAAGGTTTATGCTCCTTTGAAAATAAAGACTAAGCACTAAATCTAACAGATAGTGTTAACAAAAGCAAATGTGAGATAAAAACATAGTTACATGCAATCATGCTATTATAGCTTGCTTCTACTATAGCTTGAGTTTTTTTTATTGACAATAGTCAAAATGTAATGGTTTACAAACCATGCATTATGGTAAAAGCCTTTTTGATACTGTGCAACCTTGCAAAGAATAAGTCTTTATTAATTGATGATCTGTCCCTGTAAACAAAATTAGTGAGAGAAGGATTAAAAGTTGTTGGTGTTTTACTAACACTAGACACTAGTCAGAAA
The DNA here is from genome assembly GCA_027564155.1 of Gymnocypris eckloni scoliostomus. NCBI lineage: Eukaryota > Metazoa > Chordata > Actinopteri > Cypriniformes > Cyprinidae > Gymnocypris > Gymnocypris eckloni. The sequence continues at coordinate 18,742,011 of CM050414.1, forward strand.
CACTAGTCACTTTACTGACACTAGTCAGAAACAGAAGTTAATTCTATGTATAGGTATGTTTTTTGTAGTTAGAAATGTGGGTAAAAGGAAAATGTTCAAATTAAACCATGTTGTCCAGCTTGTTATACACCTTAAACGTGTAAATGATCCTAGGATAAAGAAAATTTATCTTAATTACATGGTTTAGATTTTGGCAAGATGGAAGAGTTGTATCCTGAACAATTCATCTTAGCACAGTTTGTACATGCTCTGAATATACATATGGGCAAGCATGTGCGTGTGATTGTGCCTGTGTGTTTCAGGGGATGGTGTATCAGATTGCCTTTGAAGCAACAAAAAACATGAGTTGAGTCTGGGCACACACTCTGTTATGACTGCACAGCTGTTTCCAAAGCTCAGCAGCAGACAGAGAGGCCTGTGGGTTAGTCCAGGGGCCTCTGGGTGGGGGCTGATGGGTACGGCTGCAGCCAACAGGCCCTCATGTTTGGCCTTCTTGGTTATTAAGAGCTTCGGTGGAGCTGGAACCAGACTGTCTGAGGCCGAAAGGGCTAGATGGACAATAAATGTGGAGTATTTGAATTTGTCCATAAGAAAGTATAATAGATGTGTGGCTGAAGGTGAACTGTTTAATAGGTAAAGATAGTCTAACATGGTAAGCATCAACAAAGAGGTTCTGTCTGTACGTGTAAGAGGATTTAAATTGAAATCCTTTCATAATTTAAAAAAGGATAAAGATGTTTTTTAGTACCATTCAAAAATTAACATTACTGCTAATACTGTATGCAATATTAACATATGAAAGAATAGTTGATAGCTTAATAAGTGCACCAGTAAATCAGTTTCTTTCTACTGTCATTTTTTTTGTAGTTTTGTGTTTGACTTAAAACAGTTGTTAAAATTTGATTGGATGAGCCACTTCTGAAACTGATGAAAACTGTTGTCCATGGTAATGTCCAAGTTACCTTTTTTTTCTCACTACAGTGAAAAGGCGGCACTAAATGGATTGTTTAAATAAATGTTTGTGTTTTTTAGGTATTTTACTATTTTGGACCATCTGAATGTATTGTTAGCATCTAAAATGTATTTTCATGTGCACAGTGCTGTTCAAATGCTTGGGGTCAATAATATTTTTAAAGAAGTTTCTTATGCTCACTAAGACTCACTATCATTTGTATGATAAAAAATACAGCCATATTGTGAAATATTATTACAATTTAAAATAACTATTATCTATTTTAATGTTTTAAAGTTTATTTTATTCCTGTGATGGCAAAGCTGAATTTTCAGCAGCTGTTACTCCAGTCTTCAGTGTCACATGATCCTTCAGAAAGTATTCTAATATGCTGATTTGCTGCCCAATAAACATTTCTTGCTATTTTCAATTTAAACAATCATTGTGCCACTTAATATGTGCAGTCTCAGTAAATTTTGACAGATTATGGTAGTCTGCTTCATCATCTGCAACCAAGAACTCAAAAACTGATATGGAAGATTTAAAATTGTACAGTATGAGTTGCATTCACCACTACTTTTTAGTTTGTGCCGTTGTCTTATTTGCATAATTTCGTGCTAAAACAACTCAGACATTGCATGCAAATAAATTACACAATTCATTCTTAGTAAACTCCCCATATGGTGTTTCCAAAATACCTAACTGATTTGGCAAAATACAGGATATTGTAGTGGTCTCTCTGAATCAAAACAAAGTGAAACGCTCAAGCCCTTCTGTGTGTCTGTTTGTGCCATGAGGGAAAGAGAACAAGCAAAACACAGACAGACAGACAGAAAGAGGCGATTTGGTGTCCCTGGTGGATTCTCTGATTGACTGAGTGCTGTAGTGGCCAGTCTGAGACTGGGGTCCTTTAGGGAGACTGGCTGGGGGAGGCTCAGCTGGGATACGCTCCATGTAAAAGCCAATTTACAAATGAAGTGACTGTAATGGGGGACAATATTGCGGGCCGACTGGATTTTGGCTGCACTGTTTTAGACCCCTGATTTTGGTTTGTGACGAGAGCGAGAGGATATCAGAACAGCCCGCAGTGAAAGATCAATCTTAGTTTGATGGGATGATGGGTAATTGACATTGAGGGCAGGGGTGGAGCCAGATGAGGCTTGGTCTCCTGTCACCTCTGGCTCAGCTGCTGGTTGGTGGGGCGCTTGGAGAGGTCATGATGCACTCAATTCCAAACTAACATATAGACTATACAACCATAATTCTTAGAGGCCTTTTGTGGCAATTCAATAATACCATTTTAAAAATAAATGATTCACCCTTATGTCGTTCCAAACCTGTGCAACTTTGATCTGTGAAATAGGAAAGATCTTTTGAGAAATGTCTGTGTTTTTAGTCACCAAATTGGTTTTGTTACCAACATTCTTCAAAATATTAAAATTTTATTTCCACAGAAGAAAGAAATTATTCATTTTTGAAAATAATAATAATAATAATAATTTGGGGGGGAAATATCCATTGAGTAGTTATATTAATGTTTCTTTTGATTTGAATTCAGTCATCAGGTCAGATTAAGTGATTAAAAATGTGATTTTAATTTATTTTAAAAAGCCTGTAAATAAGAGTCACTAGCTTAACTTTTTGATTCAGTAAAAAGAATATAAAAGGTTTCACTCTGTAATCAGACTTCAGAGGATGTTTTGTGCTTAATATGAATGTGGGGAACAGAGGGCTACAGTATATTCTTCTGTCCGCATCAGCAGTAGAATTAATTGGATTTATTTATATATAATAAAAAATGTGCATAGCATTTTGATTATCACTCAGTCCCACCATCTCAGAATATCGTCTCTTTTTGTGGCATCTTTCTTAGAACTTGCAAAAGAGTTAAGATACAAACTCTTATATGTATCTCAGTTTGTGGTGTGTGTGTGAGGGTACAGTGTGATGTGCTTTGTTTGATGCCTGCCAAAGTGGTCAATCAGCACTCAGAGGTGTGTGTGCATGTGTGCGTGTGTGTGTGTGTGTGTGTGTATGCACGCGCAGTAGGCAGTAGAGTGTGGGCCTATTTTGCGAGCGGTTCAGAAGGTGATAGGGGCAAAGGGTTCAGTTCAGTCGGCAAAAATGTTCCATTATGTTCCAATTACCGTTGCAGCCAGTGCGTGTGGCAGCCTTCGACTCGGTTCAGGTGATGAAGAGAAAATGGTGGTGGGCTGGGGGAGACGGTGTGGGGCAAGGAGACAGTATTCATCCTCTCTCCTCTCTCATGGGAGCTCTGTCTCTGAGCAGGACACATAGGGGTCATCCTGTCCCACAGAAGCGGCTGCAGCTCTCAGCATCGGTCTGTTTAAGGACAGATAATGAAAGATAGAAGAAGTGGTAGTCAAAATAATGTATTGCTGTAGAAAGTCTGAACAGCACAAATTTCCAACTGCAAGTTTGCATTTTGTATACAGTGGATGCTACGAAGGACTGTTTAAGTGTTTGGGATACTCTGTCTTTTAAAGTAAATAAGGGTGTGTTTGTGTCACACACACCCCTGGAGGACAAAAGTGAGAGCTCATGCAAGTGCGAGCGAGTGAGGGATTGTGGGAGAGTCTGATGAGGAGACGCAGACGATTGCTGTCATTTCTGCTTGTTTGCGTCACATGACTAGACTGCTCATTAAGAGCTGAAATAGATGGATTTGGTCTCATGGGCTATATTTAGCCCAGTTTAAGTACTGACAAGCACTGGCAGGTTGTGCATTTGACTTTGGACCTTTTTCTCTCTCTCTCCATGCAGTTTGCCAAAACTGAACTGAACTAGACAATATTAAATGTAGATGAAAAAATTTAAGTTTACTCCAGGTTTAAAAGATTTGCGCAAGTTGTCCATGTTGTAACTCATTTTAAAAGGTCAATAAAACTAGCTAAGAAAATAATAACAGAGTAGGATTTTATAGCATTGACCGGTTAAGGCAGTGGGAAGATCAAAGAGTATGAGCAACGGAGGGGAATAGAGTGAGAGAAAAATATTAAAACAAAAGAGAAAAATAAGGGAGTGAAAAAGAGGAAAAATAATAGGTCCTGAAAAGTCCACCCACAGCTGCATGTTTTTTTTTTTTAAACCAAAAAAAAACTTAATTCTGCTTTTCGGCCTGTGTGTACGTGTGTGTGCGTGTGTGCCTGTGCGTGTGTGCCTGTATGTGTGTGTGTGACTCTGACGGCTTTGTCCCTCAAAGAGCTTTTTTTCTTCCTTTGCTTTTTTCCCCCTCTCTTTTTTCCTGGAGAGAGAGGCTGGCGCCAGCAGTCTGGAACAGGGCTGACAGGATTTGAATTATAGAAGCTGAACGGGTGGGGTGGATGGAAGAGAGAGAACGAGCAAGCAAGAAATGGGGAGAGAGGGAGAGCAGGCAAGCGGGGGAAAGAGAGATTCGGTTGGTGTGTATGTGTGTGGGTGATTGAGTGTAGCAGAAAAAGGGTTGTTATTTCAAAAGCGACAGCCGCACAGGCGAAGCGGGCGGAGGTGTCGGGTGTATGCTAAGCTAGCTATCTCGCTTTGTGACCGGCATCAAAAATTAATAAGTAAACGAAGCAGGTTATTGTAGTTTTAATCGCCGATGATGCGGACACAGTAGCATTATGCTTAATGTGTTCGAGATTTTGGCTAAGACGGTTTTATTTTAGACAGAGATTCATTGTTTTTTTCTTAATGCAGCTTTCAGTTGCTTTTAAAGGGACAGCTCACCTAAAAAATTAAGTGGTCATTTATTTTTAATGCAGTCACATTTAATGGGGACGTGAATAAGTCAAATCGATTTTGAATGAATCATTCAAATGTAGAAATGAATCATTGACTCATTTAAAAGTTTAAACTGGATCAAATGCTTCATTTTAAAGATTAAACCCAGGATGATTTGTTCACAAATCAGCACGCCACTTCTCTCACGAATGCATCAAACAGAGCTAGAGCAGAATTTTCACTGAATAATGACTTGTATTTCTCTGTCTGTTACTCACACAAAGCTATTGAATAGTTTCAAAGACTTGAAATATAGGGCACAGACTCGTATGAGCAACTTTCAAGGTACTTTTGAATCTTTTCTGAAGCTTGAAAGATTCAGTCCCCATTTGTCATAACTGCACTTTATGAGTGTATGCAAATGATGACAGAATATTCTCATTTTGGGTGAATTAATCCTTTAATCCTACATAAGAAATCGTTTTAATTTGAGAAAAACTGTTGTTATTGTTAAACCTACTAAAAATGTTTTCTGTAATCAAAATTAATCTGAAATAAAGGATTACATAAAAAAATGAAACAATTAACAAATTGAAACTGAAACAAGTTAGTTAAACTACTAGAATTACTCAAATTAAATTAAAGCTATGTAGAAAAAAACTAATACAAATAACTTAAACTAAAATTGAAACGAAAACTGAAAATATAAAAAGTTGATAACACTTTAGATTAGGAAACACTATTCACTATTAGAAAGTAGCTTATGGCTGTTTAATTATAAAGCATATAATGATGCCTTATTCTGCACAACAATATTCTAGATCACTTAACCCTATACCCATAACTAACCTAAACATAGCTATCAATAAGAAGTAATTATTGATATATACAGTTGAAGTCAAAAGTTTACATACACCTTGCAGAATCTCCTAAATGTTTATTATTTTATCAAGTAAGAGGGATCATACAAAATACATGCTATTGTTTATTTAGTACTGATCTGAATGAGATGTTTCAAATATAATATGTTTACATGTAGTCCACAAGAGAAAATAATAGTTGAATTTATCAAAATGACAACAATGACATACATCATTCAGGTAACAACACAGTATTAAGAATTAAGTAACTTAATTCTATATATTATAATAGTTCTAATAGTATAAATTAAACTATTATTTTATCTTGTGGACTACATGTAAACATCTTTTATGTTAAATATCTTATTCAGGTCAGTACTAAATAAACAATAGCATGCATTTTATATGATCCCTCTTACTTGATAAAATAATAAACATTTAGGAGATTCTGCAAGGTGTATATAAACTTTTGACTTCAACTGTGCATATATATATATATTAGAGGAGTTTATTGAAGGAAAACTATTAGATAATAGTGAATGTGTGATCCGAAGTGCTAGCAAAAAGCTAATTAAAAATATTAATAAATATTATATTAGTGCAAAAATAGTACTAAATTAACTCTGGAGCAAAATCTTGCACCACAAACATATAAGCTTTACTACACATTCCTCCTCGTTCACCCTGTCAATACATCCCTCTCAGACCGTTCGTTCTCTCCGCCCTAAAATTGTTTCAGGCTGCAGAAGGCATTCCAGACCCAAGCATCTGCTTTCCCCCCTGTTCATTTCATCACCCACAGAGTACCGAGGCCTGATGGAGCAAACATGAACACAGTGAACTCTCACTGCATAGCAGTCACAGCGCTGTAAACCTCCTGCCTCTCACTTCTCTGTACTCGCTGCACTAGAAACGAACATGCAATCTAGCTCAGAGAGGCTTTTGTGTGGGAAACATAAACAGAATCTAAACAGAGCGCTGGGTGCTCGTGTGGATGTGCATGCGAGAGATGGGGTGTTGTGAGGGAGGGAAATGGAGTGAGAGAGAACAGCCTGTTCTGGAGAAGGAAAGGCTGTGATTCAGTGTGAAACGCCCCGGACCAGAAGTGGTTCCAAATGTTGTGCTCAGGCTGAATTTAACCAGATGAAAACAGAAAGATAGCAAGGGGAATAAGAAGGAAAGGACACACGCAGAGCAATGGACATAATAAAAGTACCAAAACACACTCTCTATTTGTTAGTTTGAGTTTTACCTCTTTGCTCTATCTTGTTTATTCTATTTTATGTGCAATAAATACATGTATTTGCAGCCCGTATTGTGCTTCTCTTTGTATTGCCTCTAATGTGTGGTGTGTGGCTGTGTGACAGATATATTGAAATAGAGGGAATGGACTGAGAAAAACAGAAGTAAATGGCCTCCAGGATGAAAAATTGAGAAAGAAAATAAAGAAAGGGAGAGAATAGAAGAGAAAAAAAGAGTGAATAGATGAAAAGAATTAAAGAAAGTGTGACGGGCGGAAGTTTTATAGAACGGCTGGTGTGTATGAGACACACCATACACTTGGCTGTTTCGGTCTAATGAGACAATAAGTGTTCACCGGAGACACTGCTGTCCAGACCAAGGCTTGAGGTCAAAGTATCACTGTTATTGGTGTGAAACAGGGTCAATTCTGGATTCTCACAGATTCACTTGTGTTCACTCAACAAGCTAATATTTCAAGGATCAATGTGACGCTATATTCAGGGTTATTTCACTTGAGGTCAAGTCCTCTAATAAATTTTTTTGAGATTCAGGTGCTTATATTTTACATTTCATGAGGACAGTGATATTTCAAAACCTTTTATTTAACATTGCTAAGACATTAACATAAAATATGAATAAAAATGATATCTTCATCAATGCAATTTTTGTTATTTCCTATTCATTTAAATTCAAAAAATATAAGTGGGTAAAATACTTTTCTATGAGGGCAGTAAAATAATATGAATGTTAAATGCTCATGTAGTGGAAGGTTAGATTGGGCCTCTTTTTGATCACTTAAATCTTAAGAGGTGCTTCAAGTATTTAATTTCTCAACTGACAAAACAGGTTGGGAATCCCTACTCTATACTGTACTGTATAATATTTATACTTGTATTTTCAGTTGTTTTGTACTTGGTGTTTGTCTTTTGTTCTATTGCAGAACATCTGAAGTCTGTGCCACTAGCTCAAACATGTTACAGTCATCTCCCTTGTGACATATCACACTGTGCTTCTGTTTGATCTGGTTTTATACTTGACTATAATGAGAACAGTGACAAACCTGACTCACATGACAAACTATATTCAAATCTATAATTATTCTATTAAAGCCAAACTGCTTCCACTCAAGGACAAAATATTAATTTTTAGAGAGAACATTTGGAGAAAATGGTGCTCAACTAATAAGAAATAGGATTATTTTTACTACACTGCCGCTTTTACAACACTGAATAAATTGGAGAAAATAACTACAAAGAATGAATTTGCATTTCCAATATAGATGTTCTGTTGATATCATTGAAGACACGACTGGTAGGATAAAAGCAGAATATCCCCTTTTAGGATCTGCTTTGCTGTCTGTGGGGTTAAAAGTTCCTCATAGTGACGGATCTGGGCTACCCATAACCCCCTGCTGCCATTAACAATCCCCCACAAGCACACACAGTTGGAGTGTGAGGATAAAAACACAGTCACACACACATACACATATACACTCCGGAGATTCGGATACTCTAATCTGCATCCGCAATCCTTTTGTAATGCCTCAATCCAAAAACCTATAGGCTGTTTGTTTATTTAGGATGTTGTTAAAAAACACTTGCATCACATATTTCAAGGGCACACCATACCCAGCCAATACAGGATATTAACCAGCAGCCATTCAAAATTACACATCAGTAATTAATTAGGATATTTTATGAATTCTGATGATGTCTACACTACCATGTAGCGAGATTGTTTTTAAATAAATAAATAATTGTATTCAGCAAGGATGCACTGAATTGATTAAAAGTGACAATTAAGAATTTTACATGAAAAATTTCCAACAGCACAGATCTTTTCAGCATGTATGATAAGAAGAAATGTTTCCACAGTAGCAAATCAGCATATTAGTTATACTGTATTAATCATGTTAATCTGAAAACTTAATGAATGCTGAAAATTCAGCCTCGCTATCTGAAATAAATGATATTTTAAATTATAATATTTCACAAAACAAACAAGATGCAATTCCCATAATTCTCTTCCACATCAGAGAAAAAGATGCGGGGCAGGAGATAGACCTCTTCCTTTTTCAACACCACTGGGTCCATCATCGATCCTCTTTAATGACTGACTACGCCGGCCTCCGCAGGGCTCTAGACTGTGGCTATTTTTTGAGAATGAGTGAGTAAAAATTTGACGTGGTCGCACTTGTGTGAATGCACGGTCTGCGCTGCTCCAAAGCGACTGCTTCATACAGCGCGGCACATTGTAGCAGGAGTCAGATTCCACCGATCATGTGAAGAGAGGCGCTTTCAATGCGAAGAATGAGTCTAGAGCCTGGCTCCTAGCTCGAGTCTTTAATTGCTGCTGATGCATCAGAATGGGTTTTGGAGGAGAAAAGGCAGGTCCAACAATGTACCTCGACTGCACCAACACTCACCAAGGGCATAGCCAATGATAATGATTGTGCTGAATGGGTGAGAGGAGAATGAGATGATGCTTGGAGGACAGCATGTAGATTCAGTGACATGACAGACGTTGATAGGACCATTAGAAATGATCTAGAAGGCTGGAAAGTTCAAATGAACCTGGTGCATGTTTGGGTTTCACCAAAATGCACCATAACTATCCATATCCATTGAATTCTTTAATTAATAATTTTTATATTTTATGTTTTATGTATATTTAAAGATTTGTTAAGTAAATAGCTGCAAAAAAATCTAAACTATTGTCAAGCAGGGGTGTGAAAAGTACTGGAAAATCTATCTAAAACACTTGAGTGAAATTAAAACATTTCCATATTTCATTTCCTTTTCAAAACACTGAGAAATATTCTTGCATACCAACAGTTTATAAGACATCCTTAATATTGTGGTGTTGCTCAACAACCCTACTGCACTAGTCTTACTTAAAAATACTGTTAGTCTTATTAGCCAAAGATTTGATAAACTGATTCAATCTACAGTATACAGTACTTTATTTTGGCCAAAAAGTGTCCATTCAGATGTGAAGGTGTGTCTGACTGTCACACCAATCACACTTCAACTGTTCTTATGAGATGTTTTGTGATGACTAACATGCATTCAAAAAATAACCCTATGGTTTTTTTATATATACACCACTGTTCAAATGTTTGTAGTCAGTAAGATGTTAATGTTTTATTAAAAGTCTCTTACACTGTAAAAAACAAATTTGGGCAAACTTAACATTTTAAGGCAACCAGCTTCAGCAGATTTTTGAGTTTTCTCAACTTCTTGTTTTAAGTTTATACAACAAAAAGTTTAGAAATATCCTAAAAAATAGAAAACTCAAAGATTTTTTTTACAGTGTATGCTCACCAAGATTGCATTATTTGATCATACATATTGTAAAACAGTAATATTTTGAAATATCATTACAAAATAACAGTTTTCTATGTCAATATTTTAAAATGTAACTTATTCCTGTGAATTCCTGATAATTTGTCTATTTGGTGTGTGTGTGTGTGTGTGTGTGTGTGTGTGTGTGTGTGTGTGTGTGTGTGTGTGTGTGTGTGTGTGTGTGTGTGTGTGTGTGTGTGTGTCCGTCTTCATCTCATAATGTGTATGTGTTCTCTGTGCTGTGTGGAGGGCAGAGGCTCTGGGAAAAGGAGAAAGTCATAGAGAGAGCAGAAGGAGAGAGCATTCTTTCCCGCTGAAGTCACCCTGTCTGTGGCAATGGGAGAGCAGTGCTGTCCACACACACACACACACACACACACACACACACACACACAGCCATCTCTGTGTGTCAGTTTCGGGTACGAGTGGGTGGGAGTACACCACTGCAGGGGTTTTGGGTTGAGATAGAACAAGAGAGAGAGAGAGAGTGGTAAGAGAAGGATGGATCGAGAGAAACTCAAATAGCAGAGAAACGAGAGATAGTGACAGAGAGATGGAAGGTTGGAGGGGTTAAAACAAGTTCAGGTGAGAAGACAGAGAGTTTTTACTATCAGAAAGAAAGTGGGATGAGGCATAAATGAGGAAGTAATAAATGGGAAATAAGAATAGGGTGTAGCATGTGTTACGATAAGGAATAAGTTATTCCTCATCTGTAAAATGAAAATTCTGCCATCATTTCCTCACTCTTATGTTGTTCCAAAAAACATTCTGTGGAACACAAAAGAAGATATTTTGAAGAATATTTATGATCAGCGTTTGTCCATACAATTAAACTTCAGCGGGGTCCAAAACAACATTGGACCCCAACTGACATTCATTATATGGACAAACACTGATCAAAAATATTCTTTAAAATATTTTCTTTTATAGTCCACAGAAAAGAGAAAGTCATACAGGTTTGGAATGACATGAACACGAGTAAATTATGATGAATTTTTCATTTTGTGTGAACTACTGCTTTAATGGTTCTGGAATGTTCATTATTTATCAGATGCAGACAGACAACTAATATACTGTAATAAAATATAATATAAGCATCAAACCCATTGTCATGACTATCAACACAGTTACTAGATATATACAACAGTCCCCCCCCTCAAAAGAAGAAATAAATGCAGTTTAGTTCTGTTTTGGTATTGTTCTAATGTTCTATTTAATCTGAAATTCTCTCATAAGTTGACAGCATGCGTCTGAGTGCAGTGAATCCAGCAAGAACCGTTTTCCAAGCATGTTCTATTGTCTCTTCCTCAAAAGTACTTGTAGAATGGTGAACAGAACCATTAAGGAACTAAAATAGCTGAGAACATTTCTATCTCTCGATCCAGGAAGAGATACACAGGAACCTTAAGAAATGTGTAAATCCACATTTACCTTTGTATCTGTAATTAAGAGGTGATATTTCTGAAGCTCCATAATGCATTAAAATCTTAGATAGCACATAATGAGTTTCTCAAGATTAAATAGTTATGTTACTTTTCACAATCTCACAGTCTCATATTTAGATTCAGAAGCCCTCCTCCATCTCCATACAGCAGGGAATTCTCCAGCACATGAAATTTCTATTTGCAGCTTCCAGAACAATGCTGAAGATGTAGGCCCGGCCACAGGCAGCCAGTTCAGCGATGCTTTCATATCTTCCCCTCTTCATCCTCAGTTCTTCTGGACTCCATAAGAGTGTCCTGATCTTCCAAGTAGAATATTTGGAGGTTAAATTAACAATAAGAGCTGTTCTTCCAACCAAATGAGCAAATTAAATGTTTGGGTAATAAGGCCTTCCAGTAAACCTCCTCCCTCCCCTCTTCTTACTGTCCGCTGCCAGGACAGTCCCAGGGCCCTCAAACGTCAGGCCGCGGCAAGGCGCTCAAGCGCTGTCTGTAATTGCTTCGGTCTAGACACTGTCTGGTATGGGAAAAAGACACGCACATTGAGCATAAGAAGGGGGAGGGGGATGGAGAGAGAATGCAATGGGATTAAAACGAGTTACAAAACGGCCTGGATCCCTCCAGTGAAATAAAGGATGTCAGAGCCTGATTGCAGTGGGTGGATGATTTACAGTATGAGAGTTGCATTAGATGGAAGTGGTTCATTCAGCTTCAGTCCTCCTGTGGTCTATGGAGGTGATCAAATGAGTTCTCCTTGCTTACTGACCTCAAACCAGCGATGTTTTCACTCTGATAAAGTTGGTGTCTGAGAGTAATGGTCCTTTATTAGTCTACACATCTACAGGATTATTTTGGTTAGCTCTCGAGTGTCTCTTTGCACTAGTCATAGTAACCCTCATCAGTCAGCATATTGGACCCTTTTTTGAGTTTCAGCTCTTTTATATAAGAACACCTTATCCACCTTATTGTGCAACACGGAAGTAAGCTATTTTCTGTGAATGTATAAGATTTCTGTTTCAAAGGTTAATAACTAGAAAAATAATAAAGTGCAGCAAATGCTAATTGCTGCATAAAACCAGCGTTTATGATTATGATAATAAAATTAATATAACAAATGTGTTAAAAATAAAGCAGAGTAACGTTATTGTACAGTAAAATATCTGGAAACAAGTAACATTAAAAGCCACCTTATATGGCCAATATCAATTTGGGCCAAAATAATAAAATTACAATTAATTTCGCTGGCGGAAAGGGTATTATTATAATTTTTTTCTAAAAATGTATACTCTCAAACATCACTCAACATTGTTTTAAAATCTTTACTTTGTGTTTTCTGCACATGAAAAGCTTAATATATATATATATATATATATATATATATAAACATTACACATCACATCTGTTTTAAACATTGACAATAATAAGAAAATCTTTTGAGCACCAAATCATCATATTAGAATTCTTTCTGAAGGATCATGAGATACTGACTGGAGTAATGACTGCTGAATATTCAACTTTCACAGGAAAGTTTCATTTTAAAACAGATTCAAATAGCATAGTAAATTTCACTATTACTGTTTTGGCCGATTTTCTACATATTTTGTGTACTTTTTTGAGACTATTAATTAAACAGTACATAAACAGACTGTTGCCAAAGCTGTATAACATATATAATCTAATTCTAATAATAGTAATAAAAACATCTCTGGTTTCAATTCGTTTTCAATAAATACTAATAACAAATCAATTATTTCAACGTTAGTGTTGTTTTATTCTATATAAAGTATCCTGTTTACTCTTTTACAGAGAAACCACTCCAAACGATTAAGTCTGAATGAACTGTCGCAAACCAATTCAGACCATTTTGCTAATTAGTTCGACCAATTTGTTAAAAGGAACTGACTCAAAAGAGATTCATTCACAGATTCATTCACAATACAAATTACTAGCTTTGATTCTAAACACCAAAGAACATACCAGTGTGTTTGTGTGTGAAGAACAGAGAGAAAATGAAGTATACAGTGAAAAACCGATAGTTTGAGAGTGTGCAGGAGTCTTGTGGACGATGCATGCCGTGCTGTGCTAAACTGTAACCTCTCAGTGGGTGGCTGCAGTGCTAGAGCTCAAACAAACTTGAAAAGGATTTGGGGGACAATAATTTAGCTTTCCTCTGCTTCTCGTTCTAACTCTTTCCTCCTCTCTCTTCATAGGCATTTCAAAGCCTGGGCAAAAAAGGCGGAATGAAGTATTGTTCAAGAAGACTATCCATTCAATATCAAGATCAAAATGCTCACACTGACACTTTGGGCCGCTATGAGTACGTACAGTTTTTTGGTTGTGCAAGTCCTTTGAAGGTTTGCCAGTCCTGCCACAATTTAGCAGTGTTCTTATGCTTGAAATACTGAGAGAGTTGGAGTGGGAAGGGTGTGGTGCAGTCCGTTCTTTGCAGTGGGCAGTATGCCTGGCTTTATGAATGTCATCACTACTATCATTAGTGCTAACATATTTTGTCACAGATCCTGATTATGTAAAAGAAGGACATAAGAATATCAGAGAATATCCACAAGTAAGACTTATTCTGGCAAAGAAAGACATATTCATAAGCTCGAATGAGTCCAAGTGTTAAATCCTTTGGAAATATTTCTTGTAAAGTTTCTTTGGAAGTATTTCCACTTTCTCTACAGTAATTGATGGGCATAATTATGATAACTGGGATTTGTTTTCCTTTGCTCTGTGTTTTAGTATCAGATTCAGGTTTCTATCTGTGGGCTGAGAACAGATACTTGGACAGAATGAAGCAGTCTGACGAACATGTAAAGTAATCAGTCACAGTTCCGTTTGTATTTATGTGCCTTTTAGCATCACATCATATTCATTATAAAATTATAAATTATAGACTAGCTCAGAAAAATCTAAATATGGTGTGGCAAACTCTGCAAATGATAAAAAAAAAAAAATGAGCAGAAATATATGCAGACTTTGTAATTACAGTTTCTGTCCATCCTAAAGTTTTTATTGAAACACACACACACACACACACACACACACACATAAACTGAAAGTAATACAGGTTAGGAACAACGAGTGTGAATAAATTATGACAGAATTTAAAATTTTGGGATATCCCTTCATGGTCTGTTCGCATTAATTTTTGGCACACGATTTGTCTCTTCAGACCAATGTGGGGAAAACAATTACATGGGCTGAATGAAAATGCAAATTTTCTCTCTCTGACAGTAGGTGGCGTTTATTGTCACAGAGAAGAGAGTAAGTCAAACTGTATTAAAATGTTCTCAAACAGATACAAGAAAGCTTTTTACAGACTGCTTTTCACTGTTGTTTATTAAAATACCTCATTAGTATGCCTCACAATGTTGTTTTGGAAAAGTGAGTTGGAAAAGACATTAGAACATCTTTCCGTAAAAAAAAACAAAATAACAAATACATCGCGTTGATGGCAAACAAATTTGTGTCGGTCTAAACAGATGCATTAACAGCTGTTTATTCAAATAAAAAATGTTTATCACACCAAACATTTGTATTGGTGTGAACAGACATTTACTCTGACATTCTAAGCCCAACTGAGGCTTTTTACCAACCAAATTCACTTTCTTGTTCCTATCTCCATCAGTCTCGCTCTGTCTTTCTTCCTACTCTATGAATAGACAATGACAAGGATGCTTGTTTCCATCACATATCTACTACACACGTGAACCAATACAACTGCATTACAACCCCATTCCCATAACAAACCAACCAACTCCTGCCACTCACATAGAGGCACATGAACACCTATACACCGGCTTCAAATAGGCCAGGCTCAAACAACCTCCCGTGGCCCTCAGCTAGCCTCCCAGTAAGCCTTTTCATTTCACAGACGCATGGACGGGAGAAAAGGGAGGGAAACATGAAGCTTGGGAGGAGGAAGGGGCCATTGCGGGGGAGGGACCAAAAGGAGAGTGTTGGGGGTTGGGGGTTGTGGGTTGGAGTGTAATGATGGAGAGCAACTCGATACTCTTGCATGCTGAATATTCCCCTGGAGGGCTTTTTCCATTACCCGAGCACAGCAGAATGGTGGAGTCGTTTAGTTTAGCCCAAGCTGTCTAAAGCTCTCTCTCTCACTCCCCCTCCCTTTCTCTCACCCTATCTGTTCCCCTGCCGCCCCTCCCCTCTCGTGTTCTCTCCCCGCTCTGTTTTTTTCCATAGGCACATTGTGCAAATGTAACCTTTCAGTAAGCTCCTCCCCTCCAGGAAGTTGGCTGGCCCCTTTGCTGCCAGGAAATATGAAAGACTGGCAGGATGCCCAATTAATCTCCAAACAGAGAGAGAGAGAGAGAGAGAGAGAGAGAGACAGCAAAGCAGTTGAGATGGAGAAGGAAATGTTACACTTTGACTCACCAGAAGGGAGGGGGAGAGAGGACAGTTTTACTTTAGATAGTCACATTAACTATAGCGCTCTGAAAAGTGTCTAGTTTTCTGTATTTTTACTTAGTTTTACACTAAATCTCAACAGATCTCCAAACCCAAGAATGTATGAAAGTGAGATTGAGACTGGAGACTGGAGATGGTTGTAACAGATGGTTTGTTGTCAGTTTAACTTCTTGAAAACTAGGTACACCGATAATACCACCACCATCATACATGAACACCAGCTTCCAGTGGTGACATTAAACAGAAAGTCTTTGTGTATAAATAATAGGGACGTACAAACATAACATTTGATGTAGAGAACATTTTACTTCCGTGTAATAATTGGTAATCTGAACTTGAATAATCAAATGGAAGGATCTTAAATGAGAGCACAGGTATCATCTGAATCATTAGGCTCTTGGTTAATTTTATAGCATTTACTCTTGCACCCACGTGTGAGAAATATAAATGACATGGAGGGACAAGGAGTAGACAAAGAGGGTCGCACCATTACTTTCAACTTACATTTACTTGACAAATGTTTGGGAGACTGAAATGCGCACACTGTTTTTAGCAAGTGATTTATGCATTTTACATTTTTGAGCCAAATAGCTCAAAATTAAATGGGATGGAGTTGGTGTAAAAACAATTGTTAAAAAGTTAAGAATGTAGCAGATAAATGTGGAAAAGTTATATTGATATTTAAGATAACACAAAGAAAAACACTGATTAGCAGACCCAATCACCCTAACTTTCTTTATATGAAAGCTTTTTAATGGCAGGTGAAAGCTTCACAGTCCTTTACAGTTGTTGCTTGTCAGACTGGATGATATGATCCCGGTCAGATCTTGGGTAAAATCCAGGACACACTGTAAAGCATCAACAATATCACACAGCAAAACTGCAACACCAAATTTCGGACACATCTTTGTTAATTTGTCGAAGATTGATACTTCTCATAAGATTCACATCTATTCCAAACAGTTTCCATTTGGATATTATGGCTCTGATAATGGACCTTCTGAGCCCCAGAGCCATAGAAATGGCACTGATACCTTTTACAGGCTGACAAGCTACTTTTATTTGCAGTCTGCAGAAATGTCCTTCCTTTGTGGTAAGATGCACCTGACTTCACAAACATGATGCTGTCAAATTCATATTCAGATTTATATTGAGTAGGGCCAGGCTAAACAAAGACTCGTAAAACAACATTACTTTTGTCATTGCGAGCTGTTTTTTTTTTACAGTGGTGTGTAAAAGTTTTTGCCCCCTTCCTGATTATTTTTATTTTTTTTGCATATTTGTCACATAATTTGTCCAATTATAGCAGTATTTCATGTTAAAATAGAGACAATGCCTATAAAATCCCATTTTTGAAGTCAGATTAGTGCCATCTGGGCGAAGAAAAATAAATTCTCAAAAACACATTCTCAAAAACCTTTTTGTAAAAGTTTACTTTTTTTTATGCTGGTCTGAAATGTCAGTTTTTGCGTTAATATTACTACAGTCAAACCTGAACACAAATACATTTTATTACACATAACACATGGAGTGTGTCTTGATATTTTAGACTGTAACCCCTTCATTGCTGTGTAATTTTTGTCTGAATCATGAATGATTTGTATATTTTACACACAAAAAAGCTTTGTATTTTTATGTATTTCAATGGCGGTCATTTATCTTTTTCGAATTAAGTCTATATATATATATATATATACATTTTTTTCATGGTCACATAGTGACTGTCATAAAAGTCCTCGAGTTTCATACCATTCCAATGAAGTAGTGATAAAAAACACAAAAAAGAATGTTCTGTCTAAAATGACCGAAAAACACCAGAGGGTTAAGTACTTTTAAGTTGTTTTAAGAACTGTTTGCTGAAAGGTGACCCCAAAAATGATTCTTCAATGGTATTGCTGCAAAGACCCAATTTTGAAACCTTTCATTTTTAAGAGTGTAGAAAATGCAAATGAGAACGCTAAAACAGAAGTAATAGATCGTAGAAGAAATTTCCAGCAGTCAATACACAACACACATGAACACACACAAACCTGCCTTGCCACACCCTGAAGAGCCATTCAGCCCATATTTAGCACATCACACACCCAATACAGAAGGTGATATTGTTATTTGGTGTAGCCTAGTTAACATACAACAAGCAGGTTATAAAGATTGCTTCATACCGCTTTTGTGAAAGGCAGACTCAATCTTATGTAACGTCCAACGTCATTCACTTCCTGGTAAACAAGAGCTGTGCTGCTCCGGAGCTGAAGAGGGTTTAGAGCGCATATTAAAGCTAACTCTGACAGAGGCAGTCTTGCCTACAGTACACAACCATCCAGCTCTTCTTTGTGCCTCCATGTGTTGCAAAAGCACCTTGGGTCTCTTAAAAGTGTCAAGTGTGGTAGAAGAACATTGTGATGGTTGAGCTGGCAAAACTGGTGTTTGTGAGATTTGTTTGTGTAATGGGCAGGAAAAAACATGCATGACGTCTGTAGAGGTTTAGTAGTTGACTTGCTTTAAACTTTGACTTCTAATCTTTCTGAAAAGCATCAAAAAGCTCTTTACTTTATTAAATGTTCATTTAAAGCGTTTTAATTGAGGTTGAACGGAACCACTTGTCCTTGTTCCCAAAACTGTGGAATGTGATACAACGTTTCTACTTGGTAAATGGGAACAACTCTGAGTTTTCATCAACAAAGTGAGGCAGTGAATGCGTTACTGATCTACTTGGTGATAAAAGCATGAGTAGGCTCCAGAGTCCTGCTGAGGCAGATGAGGTTGACTCACCTCCGCTCCCTGCCCTATCTCCTCTGTGATTTCCAGTCACTGAACTCAGCCCCATGTACTTTTTATGGGCCAAATAGTCCACTTCATCTCTTCCTGCGCTAGCAGCGCTGAGTATCTTGCAAGAGCTGGGTCAGAAATACTGGGAAGTGCCCTAACTAACAGTGCCACCTGATGGCTCATGGCTGCTACTACATAAATCACATGACTGTTGTTAGGAACTAGAGCACCACCACAGGCTAATTGCCATAATTGCACATCTGAGATTTTTACACAGAACTACTTTGCTTTTTAGATCTTAGTCTACTTCAAGAGTCTACCTCAATATTTGAATTCTAGTTCTGTTCTATCTGTTTGCACATTTTGACAAACAAATAAGCAAAATATAGTTTTTTTCACCTAATTCATATCCTCCCTCCTTATTTTGTGCATTTGCTCCATATCCTGGAAGTGCTTCCTTACTTATGACGCACTTCCTGATGGTTTCTGTGCAATAGGGGAAACAGTGGGTGGAGGAGAGAACTCATGGAAGGAGATGACTGTTTTCCTGACTCACATTTTCAAATTCCATCATTATTATGTGGAAGGAGAAAGAGGTTAATCTTAGAACAATAGGTGACACAAAGAAGAGATGCTGGACCTCATGGGGACTCCAGCTTATAGATATTACATTGATTCTGACCTTCCTTTTTATTATGGAGCTAAAAATCTTGAACATTTTAAAATAGTTCATCTGTCCATCAATTACTCACCCTTGCGTTGTTCTAACCCTGTATGACTAACATGAAAGAATATATTTTGAAGAATGCTAGTAAGCAAACAGTTTTGGTTTCCATTGACTTCCATTTTATGGCCAAAAAGTACAATGGGAGTCAGTGTGCCTGAGGCTGTTTGGGTACAAACATTCTTTAAAATATTTTATTTTGTGTTTCATAGAAGAAAGAAAGTCATAACGGTTTGGAATGACATGAGGGTGAATAAATGATGACAGAATTTTAAGGTTTGGGTGAACTATCCCGCAGCACAGAACAAAATCACACATCAAGACCAGCTAATTATTTTGCCATTGATATATTTGCACTATGAATGACTGCAGTTTTTTTTTAGAAAACCCTCTCTTTCATTGAATGCAGGAGGTTATTTCTCTCATGGAACAGAGTGAAGAGCTCCAGTTTCCTGTAGATCACCAGTCATGTCATCCGTTGAGAAGGACGAATACCATTTCTCTCATAAAACAGGGAGGTAATTTCTCCAGTAGGTGCTTGTAAGCCATTTGTTTTATAGAGCTGCATGTATCATGGTTAATCTTTACTCTTGGTTAGCCATGAGACCAGCTCCACTCTCTGGAACATGGCTTATTGGACTCCTATACTGGAATTTAGGGGTCTAATGGACTTTACACCGACACACACACACACACACACACACACAAAGAGGCTAAACCAGAGCCAGGTGACATGTGGTAGCTTCCAGGAAGGAATCTTTTTTTTCCATTTGGGAGAGCAAGTGGGGGATCCCAATAATGTAAACATTCCTTTTACCTCACCATCTCGCTCTCGTCATGACCCTAAAACACCCTCCTTGCCACATCCACGTACGTCGTGAAAACCCTTATCGCTCCACAATCCCCCTGAAGCTGGGCTGCGCCGCTACCCCCGTGCTGCAGAGCCCTGACAGGCACATAAAAAGGCGGGGGCTGGGAGGCATTTGGGCTGGGATGTGGAGGGGGTTCGAAGGGAGGAGGAGGAGGGGTTCCATTTAAATTCCTGCTTTGTTCCCGTATTCTCCACCAACCCCCTTTACTATTTCCATTCCTTGGTTTTCTCCTCCTGGAGCTCTGTTTCCCAGCCTAGAGAGATCAGAAGAGAGTACGAGCGTATGGAGAGCTAAGAGCGGGAGGGCTGAGGGTTAATTGAGCTGAGGTTACTACTTCCTGTTTGACTCCAAAATATAACTTCAGGTTCTGTGAATAGTGAAGTTGTCAGTGTTTACAAAAACTAGATGAAAACATTTTTCTGAATTTAATAAAAATAAAAAATTAAAACAATAAAAATAAATGTATAACTATATATATTTTTTATTTCTCTTATGTTCACCAAGGCTACATATATGTAACCAAAAAAATGTATTAATGTAAATAGTACAATTAAAAATAACTGTTTTCAATTTCAGTATATTTTAAAATGTAATGTATTCCTGTAATGGTAAAGCTGAATTTTTAGTAGCCATTGCTTCAGTCTTCAGTGTCACATGATTATTCACAGATTATTATAATATGCAGATTTCCTATCACATATATCTGAGTGCCCCTTTTAAAAGGGTCAATATTAGAAAACTAGTGAAATGCTAGAATAGAAAATATTTCTTAGATGTAAAATGTTCCTTTTATTTGTGCAACCTCAATCTGAACCCTGACAAGCATGACCAGACAACTGTTTTCCTACAGAATTGTGGGTTTGGTGGCCAAATGGCAGAAGCTGAATAAATGAGCCAACAACATTGTTGCCAAGCACAGGATCTCCCCCGTTGCCTGACTGAATCACCTCAGTGTGCATGTTAAATCATTTTGTTGTAAAGTTGTAATTTGAGCATGAGTCATTGACACTTCAATTAATGACCCAATCTGAGGTCAAGTCCTTTTCAAGATGCCTTATAGTGGTGTTGATCTGAGAAAGCAATGCAGTCTGGGAGCTTGAGTCAGAAACTCTAGCCTGACCTGTTTGCCAAACTGCCTTAAGAATGATAGTTCAATGTTCTCTTCACATGTTGAGGCTCATGTGACTGAAGGAATGAAATTGAGTCATGTGGGGGCCTCTGTCTGTCCTGAAGGTAATAAAGCTACAAAGCAACCGCACAGTGCTACAAAATGAGTCTAAAGTGTTTAAAGAGTCTAAATCACTTAAAAATTGTATTTATATTGGTCCACAGAAATATTAAGTAGCACAAACATTTTAAAACTAAGAAATAAGAAACACTTACAACAATGTTTAATGAGAGCCAATTCAGCGTATTAGAATGATTTGAAAAAATAAATAATGAATTCAATAATATATATATAACAACTTTGAGGAAAAAAAATCACACCAATACCAAACTTCTAAAGATAAATGTATTGCACACAGAATTGTAATTTATCTTCTTTTTTGCATCCGTTAAATAATTTATAGCCACGTTAACACCATAAAGATGATATTTCTTTGCATTTTAATACTCATATACAGCCGACAGAACTCAAGATAAAAGCTAAGTGTCATGACAATGGCATTTTATTTACACAGATCCAAAGCCTTAAACCCAAACTCACCTTAAAGTTTAACACTATTTTTGCAGCATTGCAAGTTCTGTAATTTCCTTCACGAATTGCAATTAAATCATTATATTTCTTATTTTATTGATTATTTATATATTTATTAGTGTCTCTCAATGGCGTCATGCACTGGCTGCAAATACAGTGTTGTAGTGTGTGTTTGTATTTGAATGCACGTTTTGTTTTGTGTGTATTCTGGGATTATAGCGTAACCATTGTGACACATTCTTAATTTCTTTTCCTCCTCACTGCACCAATTACATCTGCATTTATCCCTCAGCTCTGTCTCTCTCTCTCTCGCTCTCTCTCTCTGCCTTTCCTTTAAATTATAACTAGTTTCTGCAGCTGACTGCAGAATTGATGCAGCTGAGAGAAAGGAGGCGAAGACGAGAAATAAAAAGAGAGCAGTGGAAAAGAAAGAATCACTCGTGGGCGAGAAAAGAACAACAAGGGAGAACGAGAGTGAGAGAGAGTAGAGGGAAGGCAGTGGATGGGAAAGAAAACAGAATTTAAAAGAGTGACAGGTAGGCAAAAGAAGAGAAGAAGTTCGAATATAAGAAGAGAGAGAGAAATCAGCAGAAGGTTAACCAATCAGAGAGCCACTGTCAAGAGAGAGAACTGATCAAAACCACGGAAGCCTGGTTCTTGGAAACAAAGGACTGCACATGTAAAACATGGATGATTATATGGAATGAAAAGAGGTGTATGGTGAAAGCGAAAGCCGGGGAATGAACGAGGAAGAGGGAACAAATGAAAAAGAGTAGGAATCAGCACAAGAGGCTTTTGCGGTCCCAAAGCAGGGGGAGGAGAAGGGCAAGAGAGAGGCAGGTTGGGGATGGGAAAGCAAGATCAATAACTAATTTCAGTGCCGAGCCTCAGTCGGACTGTTTTCCAATAAGCCCTGGACATAACGAGTTAGCTTGAATAGCTGTGCTGCAGCTATTGCTGCTCTCTCTCACTCTGTTCATCCATCCCCCCTCGCTCTACCCGCCTCATGTCTCTCAGGGCCCTGGTGCTTGCAATGGCTGGATCGATCCTCTGCACACTCACAAACACACACACACACACACACACACACACACACACACACACACACACACACACACACACACACACACACACACACACACACACACACACACACACACTCAAGAATACAGGCCTGAGTTCTGCAACAGGATGCCAAGACATATCACTGCCACAGCTGCAGCCTTGCATGCTGGTTGAGTGTGTGTGTGTGTGATTGTGCTTTATAATTATTTCCATCATTATGAATCATCTCATATCTAAGTAGAGCGACCAGATGACCATAATAAAAAAAGTTTCAGATTTTATCTGAAAAACAAAATGTGCAAGTATTTATCGCTTGTCAACGATGAAGCAGCTCTTTATTGTGTGCATTTATAACAGTATCAAAATAAGTTCCTTCAAACTTTTTTCTCAAATGAATGAAAAAATTATTGTTTATGTGCATTTTGAAATTTACTTATGAACTTGCAATTAAAGCAAATTCATTAAATCACAAAACAATGCCTAATGAATGTTGCATAACCAAAATATTTGCAAGCAATAGCAGTAAATGGGATTCCCATTTTGTTGGATTCAATCATTTTTAAAGCAAAATATGACAACGTAAACCGTAAAATGCACAGTACTTCCAAATAAAACACTTTTAGAGGCTGGATGTCCATGATGTTCCAGGAATATTTGAGGTTTTATCAGGAAGCCACTAGTTTATGTATAGAGTGTATGTAGTAAACATTACAAATATTAACTATTTAAAGGCATACCTGTTTTGTCAGGTCTGGAAATACAGTGCTGACATGCTGTTGAATCCACAGCTCCACTGAAAAAGAAATAGTGTTTTAGCTGCGATGTAATCTTGCAGTCTGGGGCAGGAGTCCTAGTCAAATACTTAAGTTTTCCGGTAAATATTACTAATAAATGCTTGTTTGGCATCGAAAATGACCAAATACCGACATGAAAATCATTTCCCCTGATAATAGTTCCACAAACACAATTATGTGTTTTCTATCAGCTGTTAAGAACACAACTAATGATGCCAGTTTCTAAAAAACAAAGTATGAAATTATGGGGATGTTATGAAGTAAAGAAGACATTGAATAGACTACATCCTTGTATTGCTTAACTGTTTGTACCCAACAACAACTGCAGCTGCTGCTTCCAGTTTGTTCATAAGAGTTATCAGTTTGAATCTCACTGAATCATTTATTCATCATGTACAGCTCCAAATCAGTTTAAAAAAAATAAAGTTGTTTGTTGTTTTGAGAGGAACTGCAAAAAGTGGCCTCTTTGCATAATTGTTCATGTATGTCTGTGCATAGCCTATATGAGTGTGTGTACTTATGTAATGCAAAATGTACCAAAATGTTGAGTCTCCATGAGCACATCAGTTCCTTATGTCACAATCAACACATTATATTTTGTCCCATTGTCATCGGTTTCTTTGGCAATGGAACAAGGAAACTTGAGAAAATGTTCTCCTTTACATAGATATGTACATTTAATTAAATCATTTCTAAAACAAAATATATAATACAATAAAATGTAATTCCACATTTAACAGTGTTAGAGGCTCTTGTGATCTGCAATGTTTAAATCACCTTTGCTGGCAACAGAAAATGAACGTTTGACGTGACAGCAAAACACTTCACTTGCATTGTTGAAAGCGCATTTTCATTTGGGCATTTCTCCAGCTTAGCTAGCGGGCTAAATTGAGAAGCTGCGTGCGCTGAGAGGACTGCAGCGAACAGCAGCAAGCGTGTTGAAGAACAAGCTATACCAGAGACGGTAGCTAGAAGGACACTGAAGAGACATCGTTTTAAGCGAATGCATCTAGCAGGTGAAATCAGGACGCATTAACATTTTTAAAGAATTGTGGGGACAAAGCTTTTCCATACTTAGTTGTACAACAACTGATTATGATTTTAATCAAATAATGGGGGGGTAAAGTAAATACAAATAAAAGTGAAATAAAATGAAAGGTTGTCCACACTGGGTCACAGTTGAACACAGTTGCATGACTTGTATCACAAAAATGTCTACACAAAACAAAAGGATGAGAGACATGAAATGTTGAATTTAACTGTCGTTGAATGCAAGCTACTTTAAACTTTGCTTTTGTGTACTTTGATTATGCTGTTTCATATGTAACATATATTTTACATGATTCCATTAAATATGTGAATTTAAACGCTACTGTTTAAAGGTTTTCTGTCAGTAAGATGTTTTAGTTTTTAAAGTAATACTTCTAATCAGCAAGTAAATGTTACATTTGTACTTTTGTATATATATTTGTAAAAGTCATTGTCAGTATCCAGTGATCAGTATCATTGTAATGTTAGCATTTGTAGATTGGTACACATATCCAAGGAAGACCAGTCACAATATGCAAATAAATGTAATAAATAATTACATCTATATCTGTTCAAAATAGTGGAGTAGTAAGATTTTTTATATTCATCCAAGAATCCTGAAACAAAAATTATAAGGGTTTATGCAAAAATAATAAGCAGCACAACCATTTCAACATTTATAATAAGAAGAAATATTTATTGAGCAGCAAATAATCATATTAGAATGATTTCTGAAGCATCACGTGACACTGAAGACTACAGTCATGTCTGCTGAAAATTCAGCTTTGTTGTCACAGGAATAAATTAGATTTTATAATGAATTAAAAATAGAAACATTTATTTAAACAACAATATTTCACAATATTGCTGTTTATAATGTTTGTCTGTACTGTGTTGCTCTACTGTGTGTTTACAATGGTCATTGAAACTATAATTCAATATAATGCCAAGAAAGAAAATACTGTTCTGCTATACTGTCATTTACTTGATAAGTACATATATTGTTCAAAGTAAGAAGCACCATTCAGAAATTATGTTAAAGAAACCGTTTAAACATGTGTGACCTAGTCTGGCTTGTTTCATCTGATAAATGGTTTAATAACAACAGTCTGGTAACAATAGAAACAGGATTCCATCTTATTTGTTTCTATGTATATAGTTTTTTTATTTGCTTTCCCTTCTCTTTCTTCTTCTCTCTCTTTATACTCACCTCTCTCCCCATATCTCTCTCACATTCTCTCGGTCTCTCCCGCTCTCTGTACTGCTTGCATGGTTACAGCTGCACTGGTGATAGGGAGCTTGCATATGTGAAATATTAATAAGAAAATGGCTTATGCATTTTTAACTATGTGCCAGCCAGACGTAGTCTCAGAGGAGTGTAAATTCTCCTCCAGACCAGGTGAGGAGCTCCTGTGCAACTAGTTTGGTGACTCATAACCTTACCAAACTGCATTCATCTTTGATAATGTGTTTTGTCTTAAATTCAGACCATTATATTAATCCCAAACTCAATCCTTCACGTCTTTCATATGTGAGGTAAATACAAACTCTATAATCATAATTATAAAATATCTCCAAAGGAAGTTTATGACAAGATTTAGCTCACTTGTATGTTTTTTTCCAGAAATCTCAGCTAAGTAAAGCCACCCACACAGGACACTTCTATCCTCTCAGTAACCTTTTAGTATTCTCTCTTTCTCTCTCTGTTTCTAGGTCAGGGATTAGGCAGAGAGGCAGCAGTGAGCGTGTGCTCTGCACCGCTGTCCACTTCAATCTACCCAACCAGGGCTGATCTCACAAAATATAGATACAGAGAGCAAGAGAGAGAGAGAGATGTTGGCAGTGATGGGGTGTCAGAGGCTCACATGGGGAAAACAGAAAAAGAGGGGGGAAATCAGAGGAGAAAAGGCAGAAAGAGAGGAAAAGGCAGCTAACATGGTAGCATGTAGCTGGGTTGTGTATCATTCAATCCTGTTTTGTTCCATAAACACACACACACACACACACACACACAGACTGGACTGTTCTCAAACACTGTTATCAAAATGCGAGGCACTGCTGCACTGTGAAACCAGAAACCACATCAGACCTCAGACCTTCAAAGACAGAACTAATCCTGTTCTCACCCAAACCTGATTGTAATTCAGTCATTAAGCATTCAGCTCGACGCCCTGCAGAGCTCTGGCTTCGATTAAGAGCCTACTGTTGACTGGTTGAAGTTTGCTGCTGATGTATTGCTGTATGTTACTACAGGCCGGGACTATAATGATATATTCATATAAATAAGGTGAGATTTTAAAGCTGTAATATATTGCATATTGCATACATATATATATATATATACTGTTTACATTATACACATACATATTAACTGTGCATATATGCGTATAGTTCATATATATATATATATATATATATATATAAATTCATAGGATTATTAATTTTTGATTTAGCTTTTATTTTATATTTCAAGTTTTAGTAGACTAATTTTGTTATGTGCTTCTGTAATTTTATTTTTTAAACATATCCATATAGCTTTTGTTGTTGTTGTTGTTTTACAATTTTAGAATGTCACCGTCAGCTTATTTCAGTTTCAGTCAATTTTCATTTTAGATTTTCCATCTAATATTTACATTTTATTTTATTTCAGTTTTTTTCAATTACCAAAAACAACATTTGATTTATTATAACAACTGTAAACAAGGTTATAATATAATATAATATTAAACATGAACATGCAATGTGGTCATCGATTTTAAGCAGTCATTATTAAAAAATATTAATGTTAATTTATAATAATTATAGTTTATAATATATTTGCCAAATGCCATGATTGACCAAACATAATCTAGTATTCAAGAGAGTTGTGTAAATAATAGCACTTTATAGTTACCTGATGGCTGCTTCTAAAACAAACATTATACTGAAGGGGAATTCAGTACAAAAATATTTAAAGAAACAAACATACATGACTTTACACTCTTCTTTTTTCTTCTTCTGCTTCAGGGGAGACCTCAGTCCAGCCTCTCTTTTCATCTGTGTACTTTACCTTTTTTTCTATCACAATACAGGTGCTCCAATCCAAACTACCATGATGTAATCCAACTGTAATCCCAAACATCAAAGAACCACACAGCTGTCATGTGTCACAAACACACTCTCTCTTCAAAGACTTGTGCAATGTGACTCCTGACTCCTGACTTTTTGAGGAAAAATGTAATTCATTTTTAAAACACTGTTAATGATATTATAACATTTCTTAGTTAGCCTGGTTGTTTTTACCTTTTGGCTCCGTGTCAGACATTCTGGCCATATGCTTCAGCTTGAATAAGGCATAAGATCTCCTTGTGACCTTTCAGAGTGTATAAACACAACCATATGACTGTGTAGCAAATGGCATGCAGGAACACAGCAGGTTATCTCGTATTTTATCTGTTATTAAGTACACAAACAGATAAATTCAACAAACAAAGAGGCACATCCATGCTTGTATCATTATGTTAAAAAGCTTGTGCTATTATGTGCATTATTTAAACATATACACATGATATGCATTTAACAGTAGTCATCTGCTAAATAAAATGGCTTTTAACAATACAGCAATGCGTTATAAAGTATATAGATTTGCTCTTTTAACTGTCTAACTAGGATTAGCATGCCTTGGAGTTATCTAACATTTTAGTCATAATTCCACTATCTTTAACACAGTTCCGTGGAAACCTACAATCTACTTTTACTGAAGTATTATCATATTGTAGCAATTAACATAATTTTACATATACATTTTGATAGTATTGTCATCAATAAAACATGTACTTCAGGGTAGTATTGCAAACAGGACAACTTGTCTCTGAAATACCATTGTTAGTCAGTGCCATTCACTGTTTTGAGCTCTGACCACTGTGTGACATTGTGTTTAGTGTTAGTTTGCTTGAGAGAACTACAGATCTTGTTGTGCCTATGTTTAAATATGAAAATAAATATATTGATTGATTGAGTGAGTGAGTGATTAAATAAATGAATGAATTAATAAAAGTATAAATAACTGACTGGCTGAATGAAGGGAGGAATGGTTTTAACCTCAAGCTGTCCTACTTAGCTTGAATACAGAACAACAGTGTCATCACGTGGCTACTTCAATTAATGCACACGTTTTTATATACTTTCACAGGGTAATGATTATTACAGTTATGTACACATGAATTCTACACTTTCAAAAATGTATTTATTTATTTTTTAATAATAACATAACATTTTTGTTACTTTTGTACAATTCATGATTTGACACCAACAACATGACAACAATCTAAATTGTCCTACAAATGACCTGAGGACAGTTTTAGGAAAATGTCTGCAGGAGACTTTTTTTATTTGTTTGTTTATTCTTTGTTTAAGTAGCACAATATTAACAGTCACCTTAAAGGCAATTAACTCAAAGTGTTTATAGTTGTGCACACATTTTTGTAAGTGTCCTTATATTGTTTATTTATTTTTCAGGGAATCCATATTTCCTCTCTTGCATGCCATGAACTGAATGCCTTAATAGATATGTTCTATGTGTAAGTACAGAACATTTATAGATTGATACATATGTCCTTGGGCCTGAATCAGGGCGACTGAAGGTCTGTGTGTAGAATGATAAGATGATTCTTCCACCCCATGCAAGACACATCTTCACCTTTCCCTCCAACCAACCTCCTCAGTTCCTTCTCCTCAGCTCCAGCTCCTCGGCTCCTAGCTGCCATTCAAACTAACTGACCAGATATCAGAGAAAGTTATGATATCTGCATACTTATCTGCATATTATATTAATATACAATTGAATACAGTATATATATGTTACACTCTCTTCCTTAAAGAGATCGTTCAACTAGTATGAGTTTCTTTATTTAGTGGAACATGAAAGGTATTTTAAAAAGGGATTATTTTGTGTGTGTGTGTGTGTGTGTGTGTGTGTGTGTGTGTGTGTGTGTGTGTGTGTGTGTGTGTGTGTGTGTGTGTGTGTGTGTGTGTGTGTGTGTGTGTGTGTGTGCGTGTGTGTGTGCGTGTGTGTTTGAAATAAAGCTGAAATAAAATGAATAAAATTAACTAAAATGAAGTTCAAAACTTGAACTTGATAAATAAAAAAAAAATGTAGAATACTAGTTATTTCAATTAAAACGGAAATGAAAATACTTTAAAACTAAAACTCCATAGATATGCTAAAATAAAAAAAATAAAAAAATAAAATGTAAACAAAAGTTAATACTGAAAGCTGAAAAGTTTTAATATATTAATAAACACTATAATATATATATATATATATATATATATATAGTTGATTATTATTACAATTCTTATATTATATTATATTTATATTATATTATTAATATTCTTTTATATTATTATTAATATTAGTTTTTAAACTACCTTCGGAATGTGTCCTTTGATGAGAAATTATGAATCTACAATGAGTCAAATCTTGGTGACCATACTTTTAAAAACATACAGCAGTGCAAAAGTGGTTAATCTGAAAGGAGAAACGTGAAGAGGGCACACAGAGAAAGAGAGAGAGAGGACTACAGGCAGAGACGGGTGAGGAGAAGAGCTCTGCTGACTCAAGACATTTCAAAAGTGTTGATTTCCGCTCCATTTCTCCAGCCTCTTTGTAATTCTAATGAGAGTGTAAAAGACGTCAGGAGCCAGAGAGGGAGTAGACAGAAGATAGGGTGAAAGAGAGCAGATCAGATTAAATATCGACTGACTTCAGGCTGTCCGATGCAGACAGGCAGTGTACTGAGTCATCATCTGTATACCCTGCCAGCTCAGCCGAAGAGGAGAGACAGAAAGAGGATGAGCAGACAGAGCCGGGAGAGAGAACGAGGAAGAGAGGAGTTACCCAGGGGAGAGTGAGGAGAGCAGTGAAACGGAGGAGAGACCAGCATAAGTAGGCGAGACAGAAAGCATGATGTCAAGTAATGAAGGGAGTGAAAACAAGAGATGGAACAAGAAGAAAGAAAAAGCAATAGTGGCTAGACGGAATACAAAACAAATACAGGATCGACACTAGGACCACTCAGATGAATATTTATTAAACAAGCTGGAGATCTCTGGGAAATGAGAGAGAAAGGATGTTTATAAAAGTATACCAGTTTAACTATGCAAACATTTAGGTCTTATGCACAATATGAAGATGAAACAATTGGTTTTGAAAATAAAAGTTATAAAACAAACAAACAAACAAACAACAACAACAACAAAAAAGCAACACATATTAACTAACATAGTTACTCAACATATCAATTCTCTGTAAACCATTGCCCTGAGAGCAAAGACGGGACGCAAACTATTCTGTCTTAAAATATATAAGTAAGTCATGCTTTTAGTGTGCATTTTTTCTAAAAATAATAATGCTGCTTTGGTTGTATGAGTATTACAATAATTGTATATTCTCGTTAATCCTTTTTATTTTTCAAACAAAATTGTAGTCATTTTTGTGTCAATGTATTTATGCCTCTTCTGGGCCCCAGCAAACCTCCAGTGGGGTCACAATATTAGAATGCATGAAAAGCAACAAACATCTAAAACATAAATCTCATAAAATGTTTTGTTTTTTTCTATATTGGGTAAAACACCCCTGGGTAAAAATGGCTTTACAATTTCGGATAATTTACGAGCATTTGAGGGAAAAAACAACATTAACATTTACTTGACAGTTTCTTAGCCACGTGCACGTTTAAGTTCAGCCACAAGATGGAGACAAACTAAAAACAGAACACTGAAGGGAAACACGGTAGTCAAATAAGGAAATGACGTGAGACGTGCAGTATTATTTCTGCTTTGGAAAGCCAGGGAGCTGGAAAAGCCTTCATGGGGCAGTTCTGCAACAGTTGTTCAGTTGTTGTGACATGACCGATATAAAGAAACGACAGTCAGCGAGAGCACGAAAGCAAAGGTACGTCAGTCTTCACGGTCTGAATTACTGTTTGGACATAAAGAGGTCAGAGAGAGGCAGTGAAAGCGTGGGATTTCCTTCTGCTCTTGGGTCAACACGTGTAAATTTGTGTCACCTCCAAATATAGCCAAGAGACAAGACCCCTTTAACGACAGCACGGTAACGTTAGCAGGAACACGTGTAAGAACTTTTTGGTCCAAGTAAATGTTAATGAGAAATGTTAAACGTTAATGAGAACGAATGTTAACAGATGCAACTGTACCACAGAAACTTCTTTCAATAACTATTTATAATTCTCTAAATATACCAGTTTTTTTTGTATCTATCCAAATGACTACATGTTTAATTAGTGTGGACGTTGATGTCCTATATTTTTTTCATGCTTCCATTTTATTAGTAAACTACATGTTATAATAACTTAGCAGACATTAGTCTGTCAGTGATACTTCCATTGACTTACTGACATTAAATAATCTATTCAGTGAATGAACGACTAGTTCTACAAAACTAGTAACGTTACTAAAAAAATGTTGTGACGTTTTTTCCTGCCTGGCCACATTCACATTTCTCATTGGGGCATGAATTAATGATTTTATGAAAATATGATCTAAAACAGCCTGTATTGTGAAAAGCATTTACAGAAGCTTGACTAATAATAGCAGTTGATGATAACATTTCACAATAATTCAACTGATTCATTTTGTGAGATACTAGTGCATTTTACACTGCACAGAAACTTAATCTGAAGCAACATATATACCACGATAAGATTCATTTATACAGACTTATAATGCAGGAGGGATGACATAAATACATTTACACAGAAACTTCAATTTCAGAAAAATTATGAAATTGTTTTAAATGTGAACTATGAAGCAATGTATACAGAAACATGAAATATAATTGAGTCTACCTGTAATATATAGTTTTAAAGAAATATGATAAAACGTTATTATAAATCACTTTCTCATTCATATCTGTGGTAGAACTAACTAATCTTGATCTCTGTGGTCAGGAGTTGCAGAAAGATGGAGGACTGTTTGATAGAAGACCAGACAACCTTTTACTCAAAGGCAGAACACTATTGGAAGGAAATCCCGCCCACTGTGGATGGAATGCTGGGGGGTTATGGCAGCATTTCTAGCATAGACATTAATGGCTCCAAAAAGTTTCTTCAAAAATTCCTTGGGGTGAGTAGTTCTAAATTAGTATTTTAATTCTGCAAGCACACATTAAATTGAGCAAAAGTGAAAATAAAGAAATGTTATAATGTTACAAAAGGTTTGTATTTTCAAATAAATGCTGTTCTTTTGAACTGGCTTTTCATCAATTTATATATATTTTTTTAAGTATAACTGTTTCCACAAAAATATTATACAGCACAGCTGTAAAATATATTAGAACCCAAACGTTTTTTAATTGTAATGACATTTCATAGTATTAGTTTTTACTGTATTTCTTTAAATAAATAAATGCAGCCTTGGTGAACATTTCAAAGTTCTTTCCCAAATGTTTGAACGTTAATGTAAATATATTTTGTCAACTATTCTGAATTCTAGTTAACTGTCAAGTCTTATAAACTTTATTTGAAAGAAATATTGTGAAACAGACTGTAATCTTTCCCAGTTGCTCAACTTTCAACTAGCCACAAATTAAATTTCATGAGAAACACACAATCAATGGGTTTTCTGTCTTACTCTAAGGAAAGCCAGGGTAAGACTGGGACCGGCTGTGCTCTAGACTGTGGTGCAGGAATCGGCCGTATCACCAAACGCCTGCTGCTGCCCCTCTTCCATAAAGTGGACCTAGTGGACGTGACACAGGAGTTTCTGGATAAAGCTCGTAACTACCTGGGTGAGGAGGCCAAGCGAGTGGAGAACTACTTCTGCTGTGGCCTACAAGACTTTCAACCCCAGCCAGAACGCTATGATGTCATATGGATCCAGTGGGTGATAGGTAAGGCATACAATTAACTTCTTTCACTACATATCTATGAACAGAAATGGTGAAAATTACCAAATGTATCTTTTATTTTTGCAAACACAAATCACTCCATGTGTCTCTAGGTCACTTGACCGATGATCACCTGGTGGAATTCCTGAGGCGTTGCCGGAGCGGTCTGCGTCCAGATGGACTGATTGTGGTGAAGGATAATGTTTCGTTTGAAGGTGTAATACCTGATGATGTAGACAGCAGCGTGTGTCGGGACCTGAATGCATTACATTGCCTTGTAGCCCGGGCCGGACTCAACATCATCTGTGAGGAGCAGCAGCAGAACTTCCCTGAGGAAATCTATCAGGTCCACACTTTAGCACTCAGATAGCTGTGAGCACTGAACCGGGGGAGGTATGTTTATTCGGAAGCAAATAATGTGAGAACAAGTTAAGATCAATGTTAGCTACACAAGAAGCCATGTGTTACTGCCAATGTGATCACCGTTTTTTTTTTTAAAAGAGGCACAAGACTTGAAGGTGATCTTGGGATTTTAAGCAGGGGAGATTTACTTGACCTCTAGAGTTTGTAATTTAAACAGCTGGAGTTCATCGCTATTATGAATCTGAATGCAAAAGTGGCGAATGGTAGCTTTTCAGATATCCAAACAGTTATACACTCCAGTTGATCCACAGTTTGAAGTGTGTAAGGTAGAAACAATCAAGAAAAAATGTAAACCCTGCACACTGCTTTCTTTTTAGCA
The DNA here is from genome assembly GCA_027564155.1 of Gymnocypris eckloni scoliostomus. Classification (NCBI taxonomy): domain Eukaryota; kingdom Metazoa; phylum Chordata; class Actinopteri; order Cypriniformes; family Cyprinidae; genus Gymnocypris; species Gymnocypris eckloni. The sequence continues at coordinate 18,776,583 of CM050414.1, forward strand.
GTGGGTGTGCTGAAGACTTGAAGGTGACAGTTGACCCCAAAATGGAAACGGTCATGTTTTCACCCTCATGTTGTTCCAAACCCGTATGACTTCTTTTCTTCTAGTGGACATAAAAGATGGTATTTTGATAAATGTTTCCACAAAGTCATACAGGTTTGGAATGACATGATGGTGAGTATTTGATGACAGAATTGTCATGTTGGGGTGAACTTTTCAATTTAATCAGTTCAAAATGTGTCTTCGGCAATGAATGGTGGGTATAAAACATTTTAGTAACTTATATGGTAATTTGAATCTATACTAGTTAATGTTGCATGTGTGAATTTACATCTGTTGACAGAAAACTCTAATCTGAACCATATGCCTTGAATAAACTCATATTTTGGAGCAGTGTTTATATGAGAGTTTTATTGTGTGGTTGTCAACATTTTTGGCTTGAAGGCCCCTTGTTGTCAAACACATTATTCATGCCCCCCAGATATGCTATATTTATGACAAAGATACTTGCTTTCAAACTTTTCATTGATATTTAATGACTTTCAGAAATACAATAGTTACTAAGGGAAAATAAAATATAACTTCAGCTTCCATCTTGATAATTTACATTTAGATTATTTTTAAATTAAATGTTTTATAAATGTAATTGATTTCAAGTCATCCTGTGGCCACCTTGTCAGTCCGTGGAGGTCCACTGATTGAGAACCACTTAAGTGTGAGAAAAATATGGACATATTTTGGTCAATTATTTTATGAAAGAAAAAAAGAATTGCATTATTTACAACTTTGGTTTCAAGTATATAACTTTATCCTTTATACACTTGGAAGAATAAAGTGGTCGGACCACAATTATAAAAGGCCGTTCGCACCAAGGATGATAACGGTTAAGATTTAGTGCTAAAAATCGTTCTCAATATTAAAGAATAGCAGAGTTATATTTATAGTTCTTGGTGTGAATGGGCCATTTAATCTCAGTCCAGACTCAGTCCCACATGAGGCTGTTGCTTATTAAGGCTGTGTGTTTAATAGAGAGATCAGGACCAGGTTTCACTTTGAAAGCGATTGGTTTTCTCCATGGCATCCAGCATCTCCTGTGCCTGGTTTTCAGACATGCCACCCTCTTTCTGGAATGCTTCTTTCAGTGCGTCACACACACTTGTGGGCATCTGCTTGGCATTCCTGGGTAAAAAGGGAAGGATAGCTCATTTCTGTAATGCTCCTCATATATGCAGTATTGTCATATTGCTCTATAACCAACCATACATGTAAGGGTTTGACATTCGCTAACAATTGAAATGTTTTAGTAAAGTGTTTTTGAATGCCTACACTTGATGTAAAAAAAACTTACCCTGCTATGTAAAAGAATGCATTCTTCTTTGCTATCAGATCCCATAAAAGTTTGCTTTGTTCCTTCACACGATGCTGAACATAGATTTTTTCCTCCTGAAAATGAATCATTCGAATTTACCTAATTATATCTCACACCATATAAAATGAAAACACTTACAGGGTAGTGTTCTTGGGACCTCCCCAGCACTGCACATTTTGGATATTTGTCTGATTGGAAAAACCTACGCAGTATTCTTAAAGTTGTCTGACCTGATCTCTGGAGAAGGCTGTGACAAGGATCATCTGGCCCGCCTGCACCTTTTCCTCCCATTCTGATCGACAGTAGAAGTCTTTTGTTTCAGACCGACAGCCAAAGAATAGCACATTAGCTGAAACAGGAGACAAGACTTCAGTTAGAATGTATTATCACTAACTATTCTGTGATTTAGCAACAGCATTGTGTCATGATACGCATTCAGTCACTACTTTTCAAATTCTCTATCACACTGTTTTATAAAGGTATAACAAAAGAATAGGCCCCATGTCTTGATTGTTACCAAATAAAGAAGAATACATCAGACCTTTAGAGGAAAAAGCTAACCATAAACTTCTTTAGCAAAATACAAGTTTGATCACTTTCAATCTTTTTCATTTCTGAAAAACTGCAAAATCCCAAGAAACTCACCCATCTTCCCCTGAGCAGCCCTCTCCTGTATGGCAGATCTGAAGGGAGCCACACCGGTCCCTGGTCCCACCATTATAACAGGGGTGTCTGGGTCCTGAGGGAAACTCAAACTTCCCTTCTTCACCCAAAGTGGTACGTAAACATCTCCTAAATAGCATTTCGGACACCAATAAAATGGAATGTACAGATTTCATATATTCAATTTGTTTGAGTACATTACTGACTGTTTTTACTTTCAGTTTGATCAGACCAACCTTTAGAAGGGTCCAGAGATGCCAGTGATTTAATTTGAATAACTGTGATGAGCAATGTAACTCGATAATGTGACATCTGAAAAAATAATCTGATTGAATTTTACATGAGCTGAAAAAGGCTTAGCACTGATTAAAAATTATCAGGGGTCTGAGATACTGCTTTATATGTTATTATCTAGAATATGGAAAAATTGGAAGTCTGAAAAGATAGAATTATGCATTAGAATATATTAATTGTTATCATTTCATTCACTAAATAAACATTAAATTGTAGAAATTAAACAGATAAATGGTTGTATGGATCACTATGTGGTGAGCTGATTAGAGGGAGCAAGGGTTCTGGAAACAGATCAACCAGAGAAAGTCAATGTTCTCTCTGACCTGAGGCTGTTTGAAAGGGTCGGTTGCAGTACATATATCTGCTGACACATAACATAGTGAACTCAAAAGTTTATCACGCCCAGCATTAAAAGTGGCCAACACCTCAAAGAAGGAACGGCGTGGAACAGCAGAAATGTCCAGGAACTGTTGTTCAAAAAGCAGTGGGAGCAGGGAACAGGCAGTCAGAAACCAGGAACTGCTGACAGGAAGGAGAGCTACAGGAAGGAGAGGAATACAGAGTTTAAATGGAACACAAAAGGAGATGTTCTGAGGAAGTTTTGACGTGGGTTTGGAACAACATGACAGAATGTTAATTCTTTTTAGGGAGTTAAGTCTCACCTGTGCTGCTGTCAGTGGGAGTTAGTGTGAAGTATCTCTCAGGGTCAGTGAGTTTCAGTAGTTGGCAGAACTGTTCCACATCCTCTGCAGAATTACAGGGTCTCATCATTACAACATCCCCTGCACTGTACCTGTAAGAGACAGACAACATCTTTTCATATCATTTTGTGATCAGATTTAATTTGTATGATTTAATTTGAAATATTTCATGTATGCTCACTGTATGTTGGAGCCGGTGATGTCGAACTCGATATGCCTGACATCCTGGAAGTGTGCAGGATGAGTCACTCTCTGATTGAACATAACTCGAGCTGGAAAAGGCTGCAGTGGGGTGGGAGGGGCCTTATTATCAGGGGTCTGGAGATGCTCAGTCTGCTTGTCTGGGACTTCATCTAGGAAGTGGAAAACGTATCGGGGTGGAAGTCTGAAAAAGATAGATTATGCATAAATATATGAATTGTTATCTATTTGAATTCATTCATTTAATAAAACATTATTGTTAGATTAGTTGACTGACTTACTGTTCTTCCTCACGGAGTGGAGCGAGGCCAGCTGGAGGAGAGTAGAGAAACAGGGTTTTCTGCCAGAACGAAATCAACCAGGGGTCAATCACACCATCTGGCCTGAGGAGTGATAAAAAGATATATACATATATCTGCTGTACACATAACATATAAATTCATAATAGACACATAAACACTCACCAGCCACTTTATTAGGTACACCTGTTCAATTGCTTGGTAACACAAATTGCTAATCAGCCAATCACATGGCAGCAACTCAATGCATTTAGGCATCTAGATGTGGTGAAGACGACTTGCTGAAGTTCAAACCGAGCATCAGAATGGGAAGAAAGGGGATTTAAGTGACTTTGAACGTGGAATGGTTGTTGGTGCCAGACGGGCTGGTCTGAGTATTTCAAAAACTACTGATCTACTGGGATTTTCACACAAAACCATCTCTAGGGTTTACAGAGAATGGTCCGAAAAAGAGAAAATATCCAGTGAGCGGCAGTTGTGTGAACGAAAAAGCCTTGTTGATGTCAGAGGTCAGAGGAGAATGGGCAGACTGGTTAGAGATGATAGAAAGTCAATAGTAACTCAAATAACCACTCGTTACAACCAAAGTATGCAGAATACCAGATATGCAGTTCTCTGAATGCACAACACGTCGAACCCTGCAGCAGATGGGCTACAGCAGCAGAAGATCACACCAGGTGCCGCTCCTGTCAGCTAAGAACAGGACACGGAGGCTACAATTCGCACAGGCTCACCAAAATTGGACAATAGAAGATTGGAAAACGTTGCCTGGTCTGATGAGTCTCAATTTCTGCTGCGACATTCAGACAGTAGGGTCAGAATTTGGCATAAAGAACATGAACGCATGGATTCATCCTGCCTTGTCTCAACGGTTCAGGCTGGTGCTGGTGGTGTAATGGTGTGAGGGATATTTTCTTGGCACACTTTGGGCCCCTTAGTACCAATTGAGCATTGTTTAAACTCCACAGCCTGCCTGAGTATTGTTGCTGACCATGTCCATCCCTTTATGACTACAGTGTACCCATCTTCTGATGGCTACTTCCAGCAGGATAATGCACCATGTCACAAAGCTCAAATCATCTCAGGCTGGTTTCTTGAACACGAAAATGAGTTCACTTTACTCAAATGGCCTCCAGTCACCAGATCTCAATCCAATAGAGCACCTTTGGGATGTGGTGGAACGGGAGATTCGCATTATGGATGTGCAGCCGACAAATCTGCAGCAACAGCGTGATGCTATCATGTCAATATGGACCAAAATATCTTAGGAATGTTTCCAACACCTTGTTGAATCTATGCCATGAATAATTAAGGCAGTTCTGAAGGCATAAGGGGGTCCAACCCGGCACTAGCAAGGTGCACCTAATAAAGTCTGTGTGTATGTGTGTGTGTGTATATATATATATATATATATATATATATATATATATATATTAGCAGTTTTCCCCAAATTAACACTTGTTTATTAGTGTTAACTGTGGGAACCTATTGAATGTGTTTGCTGTCCTCTTAAAATGCCTCACTATGACAAGCCTTATTACTTATTTTGAATTACAAGAGAATAAACATATACATTTAATCAGTATGTAATGGGAATCGCTGCTCACCCCAGATCATGCTGATCATCAGCCAGTCCAACAGGCAGCAGCATATTAGCACCAAGCTGAAGCAAACGCTTATGGAGCTTCTTAGCAACAAAGTTAAACCTGGAAAGAGGCCCAAAACGGTCTCAGCGTTGTTTGTAATGTAACATGAGTGACATCAGTTCTAAAATATTATTTACCCTTTCAAATTAAGTAAAATATATGCAGATTAAAACTACAATAAAAATCAAAGGAAAAAGAAAGACTTTGTAAGCAGAACATCTGCTCGGTCATCATACTTTGGATACGAGGAGTCTCCAAGGCCCAGTACAGCACAGTCAAGACGACAAAGAGAATCAGCAGGCAAAGACTTCCTGAACAGGAATCTCCAGAATTTCTATATGAAGCAAATATATAACATTTAAATATGTGAAATGAAGATTTATGTAATATTAAAGTTTAGTGACAAAATTGTTGTTTATAGTCTGACCTTCATATTGTCTGGAGGATCCCCCTGTCCTGAGGTGGCACAGACGAACACTACCAGAGACTCAGAGATCAGGTTCGCCTAAAGAGGAGACATAGAGCAAAAGAGCTAATGAGTTACAGCGATACTTTTAACCAATACATCCCACACCCCAACTCAGTGCAGATCTTCGCATGTCTGTGTATGACTGCAGAATGTATAGGCGTCGTGCACTGACCACATTGTAAGTGTCCAGAGCTTCCACCCGGATTCTCATCCGCCTCCTCTGCGCCTGGCGGCCGATCCGCTCTGCTGTGTCCTGCGCTGTTCCCGTCTGACTCCCGTACAGGACCAGCAGAGGGGGTGCTCATTTTGCCACTGGAATCAGACAACTGATCAGAGAAGCAAATACATGGGGCAATGTTTTAGTGTGGGTTTTGAGCAATCAATGTCAGATAAAAACAGTACACTATAAAATAAAATACCGGAACTTTTATGAGAATGTGATGTAAAGCAATGCCGTGACCGCTTTGAGTCGCCCACGGTCTAACGTTACGTGACAATTCTCATGCAATACCCTGCATATTTTCGTGATCTACGATACATAAATATTCCGATTGAGTGGCTTACCTAAAGATATAAGCACTTTAAGTGATACCCTCACTATCGTCAGCACATGTACTGACAGTAAAAATAGTGTAGAACTGACTTCCCGGGACATCAGCATGTTGTTACGAAGCGCTTTACGGCAGAGTTCATTTTCCATTCGAGCCAACGTCATTTTACGACAGCTGTGCAATTCATTCACGACACTGTAACCTAAGTTAAAATGCTTTTTAATTTTTTATTCAGTGGCGAAAATGGCTTCCATACAAATATCCATAATCACCACACATATTCACAAAAGGGGATGTTTAAAATAATTGTTATTTGTGGTTAAAACTTGCTTAGCAAAATTAAGAAAACTGATCCGAGATCATATAACAGTTACTTGGATTTTGGAATGAAATTTTTGTTTATTATTTCACAACTCTCTAATTCGCCCATTAGAGAGCGTCGTTCGTTAAATATGTGAACCGGAAATAATAGGACGATTGATCTGTTCTTATTTTTAAAGCGATTTTAAAATGGCGACCGGGAAGAGGTGTATGTTTACACTTATTTATGCGATTATAACGGCTCTAATCATAGAAAGTCAATGTCGGCTCCATCATCTCGTACTTAAGGTATGTGTGTGCTGTGCTAGAAATGTTGCTATATAATATTCGTATAGTCACTGTATTGTCGTCACTGTTGTTTACTGCAACGGATGCTGTCTTATGATTCATTAGTCATAACCGTTTGTTGTTAAAATGCAAGTGTCATCAAACAGATGATAATTTAAACGCATCTCAGCATCGAAAAGCTCGTGCGTCACTAAACCGACTGTTCTGTCTCAGGGTGACATCCGTCAGCGGGTCCATCTGAACACATTCGGCTTTTATAAAGATGGTTATATGAGGATGAGCATGAACAGCCTCAGCTTCAGTAATGGGAAGACGGACAACATTGACAGCTCCACGGTCAGTCTCGCTCCTGTATGTTAAATTAATAATATGACGAAATAAATCAATATGAAAATGTCTTGCACGTTATTAATGGACGTTTTTATCTCACCTTATACACTATTTCTAATTATCAAAAAATTAAAGTAAATGTACGTCACCTGCAGTATGTTGATCAGTAAAAACTGACTGGGCTTTTTTATGAAATATCTTTCTATTGTATTCTCTCATATTTTAATTAATTTGTATTTATTTATTGCAGATTGGTTTTAGCCTGGATCGTGCAAGCAGTAATGGCTTCTCCACATATCTGGTCAGTATCTGCATTTGAATGTCCACCTGAATCTAATTCTGTGCTTTTGCAGTACAATTTTGTTATTAGTGTTGTTGTGTAGTAAATATGTCTGTAGATTGTTATTGTTATTTTAAGCATAGGTTAGTATTTTCATAAATTGCAGCCCAAGACCCGTTGCCCACTGAAGCTAAACAGGGTTGAGCCTGGTCAGTACCTGGATGGGAGATCTCCTGGGAAAACTAGGTTGTTGCTGAAAGAGGTGTTAGTGAGACCAGCAGGGGGTGCTCACCCTGTGGTCTGTGTGGGTCCTAACACCCCAGTATAGTGACAGGACACTATACTGTCAAAAGCACCGTCCTTCGGATGAGATGTTAAACCGAGGTCCTGACTCTCTGTGGTCATTAAAAATACCAGGATGTCCTTCGAAAAAGAGTAGGGGTGTAACCCCGGCATCCTGGCCAAATTCGCCCACTGGCCTCTGACCATCATGGTCTCCTAATCATCCCCATACACTGATTGGCTTCATCACTTGGTCTCCTCTCCACCAGTAAGCTGGTGTGTGGTGGGCGTTCTAGCGCACTATGGCTGCCTTCGCATCATCCAGGTGGATGCTGCACATTGGTGGTGGATGAGGAGATTCCCCCATTACTATGTAAAGCGATTTGAGTGTCTAGAAAAGCGCTATATAAATGTAACAAATTATTATTATTATTAAATTAACCTCTGTAACTTGGCAATCTTATCAGTTAAGGATTTAATAGCAGTACAGTATGATTCATACAATATAATTTGTGACCCTGGACCACAAAACCAGGAAATGAGGGTGTTTGCAGCGTAATATCCCCTAAATATGTGAGTGTATATGTGACCCTGGACCACAAAACTACTCTTTAAGTAGCACAGGTATATTTGTAGCAATAGCTAACAATACATTGTATGGGTCAAAATTATACATTTTTCTTTTCTTTTATGCCAAAATTTATGATATTACGTAAAGATCATGTTCCATGAATATATTTTGTAAATTTCCTACTATTAATATATCAAAACCTAATTTTTGATTAGTAATGTGCATTGCTAAGAACTTAATTTGGACAACTTTAAAGGTGATTTTACAGTATTTAGATTTTTTTGCACCCTCAGATTCCAGATTTTCGAATAGTTATATCTCAGTCAAATATTGTCATATCCTAACAAACCATAAATCAATGGAAAGCTGGATTTATTCAGCTTTCAGATGATGTATAAACAATAACATATGACCATTTAAAAAACAATGACACGTATGACTGGTTCAGATAACTGATGAACACTCTTATTAATACGCAGGACGAGGGTCTTGACTACTGTCCTCTAAAAAAGGATCCAAGTAGTAATTTTGCAGGGGTGCTTCTCTTGCTGGACTTCAAAAATAACTTGTGAGTTTTACTATTTAAATTGAAGTTAAAAATGAATTTGGGAGTATTATCCAGTTTATGAATGTTCTGTCATGACTTGCAATATCCTCAGAGTGAGGAAGAAGTCTTCAGCTGAGGCTGGTGTGTTTCCCAAAATCAAACCTGTGGTGCCCAAAAACATTGTGGAACAACGAGCTGAAAAGGGCCAAGATCTCCAAGACGAGGAGCCAGATGATGGATCTCAGTCTAAAAGTAAGTCTTAATTATATTGAACTGTATATCACATCATGGCATACACAACCATACAATTTCAAATTTGGGGTCGGTAAGATTTTTTTTTATATGTAAAATGAATACATGTATTCAGCATAGATGCATTAAATGTATCAAATTACAAATATATTTATAATGTTATAAAAGATTTCTGTTTAAAAAAAGTGTTCTTTTCAGCTTTCTATTCATCACAGAATCCTGGAAAAATATCACAATTTCCAGAAAAGAATTACGCCGTTTTCAACATTGATAACAATAAGAAATGTTTCTTAAACACCAACTAAGAAAATTAGAATGATTTCTGAAGAATCATGCGACACTGAAGACTGGAGTAATGGATGGAAAAAAAATACAGTTTTAAAGTATATTCGGACAGAAAACAGTTTATTTAACAGAATAGGCTAAATGCAGCCTTGGTGACCATAAAGTACTTTTCAAGTAGTTTGTAGTTTGTAAATGTTTTCATCCCATTTGTGTTGTAAATGAAAGCCTTTTAATGCATGCAATTGTAATGTTGGCGTTTTATTCCTGTTTTGTATCAGTCTTCTTTTTAATTCGATTTTGTGTTTTTCTCCTGTTCATTTGTAGCGGGTTCTAAATCCAAGCGAGATGTTGAGGTGCGATCTGTTTTTAATTATGACTGCATTTAGCCTGAAAAAAATCTATTAATGTCTCAATTCTGCATTAACTGACTTTAATGTTATTATTCCCACCAGAACAAGACAGTAGATATCTATCCTCTTCAGAACAAAGGCAAAATCTACTCCTTTCAGGTGGGACATGAAGTGGATTTGCTGAGAGCTCATGGGGCTCTGAAGTACATCAAGCTAGTTCTGAACTAAACTAATACCTGTCCGTTTCTACTAGGTGTACTTCTTTTGACATCTGCCTAATTGTACACTCCACTGACTGACCTGTTCTTGTTCTAGTTTTACTTCAATGTCACAACGGATGAGCAGCAAGGCCTTTATAACTTTTATTTCTACAACTGCTACTCCTTGCCACTAAACCCGGACAGCTCTTTGTCAGACATGCTGCCTTTCAGCATTGATGTGAGTGTTTCTCTGAGTTCTAAAATACAGTTTCCTTAAATGTAATGAAGTTCAAGTCTGTACTCAAGTGGTTTATACGATTTCAGATTAGCATCGAGGAAAAGAATCCAGACAGCTTTCTCTCTGCAGGAGAGATTCCTTTACCTAAGCTTTACATCTGCATGTCCATGTTCTTCTTTCTCATCGGCACGCTATGGGTTCATGTATTGCATACACATAGGTAAGTGCCACAATAACAGACATTTCTATTTGAAGGTTTCATACAGAACATATTACAAGAAATGACCAGTAGAGAGCAGCAAAGTCCCATATTGTCTCTTGTAAAACTAGTGAAGCAGATTTTGTGATTACTATGTACTTTTCTTTTTTAGTTCTGATGTTTACAAGATTCATTGGCTGATGGCTGCTCTTCCGTTCACAAAGTCCCTTTCCCTTATTTTCCATGCAGTGAGTGTTTACCTCTTTTATTTATATGTGAACGTTAAAGGGAAATGCTTATATTTTCCGTAAATGTTTTCAGATTTCAAGTGTGATTTTTATTTAAATCATACATCATAAATTAGCAAACCTTGTTTGTTTCACGAAAACTTTTGCTCTACGAACCAAACTAAACTGATTCACGTAGATATCCAAGGCAAAAGCAGCATTACATTGCCTTTGTTTTAACATTTATATTCCTATTTTACAGATCGACTACTACTACATTTCCAGTCAGGGTTTTCCTATTGAAGGCTGGGCTGTGGTCTATTACATTACTCACTTGTAAGTTCACCAACATATAAAGTGTGTGTGTGTGAGAGAGAGAGAGAGAGAGAGAGAGAGAAATGTGTATGTAACTGGATAAGACATTAATAGTGTGAAGCACAGTCATATTAGAAAAAAAGGACTGACGTATATACAGTTATGTTTTTGCTCCTCTGACTGGAATACACAACACAACAATTCAAATCTGAGCAGATTTTTAAACACTAGGCATCATACTGTATACTTGCTGACTTTGAAAATGTTTACAGGGTAAAAAACTGGACATTAAACAATCGACTAAAGATCGAACACTACTACACTCTCTTCAGATGGTTTGATATCCTTTGTCTGAATTTATTGTCTGAAGGTGAAAAATTCAGAGTCTGTGCATTTATACATTTTTTATGTGAAAAATCTGTTAATTCTGGCTTCCCAAAATCTACTCAAAGGCTTTAATTTTCAGCAACTACTGGTGATTCTTTGAGGCTACATATATCTGGACAAAAGTCATGTAGTGCAGTGATTCTGAATTCCATTCCTGGCGACCCCCCCTCTGCATATTTTGCATGTCTCTCTTATTTAACACACCTAATTCAGATAACCAGCTTGTTAGAAGAGAGCTCCATGAATGAACTGTGTTCCGATTGATAGGGTCCCTACACAGTCTTCATTGTGCTCCCTTCTCTCTGAGCATGGGAAATCTTTTGAAGTTTACTTCACATCAGAACATTCATTCACGGAATTGCGCTATGCTGCGGCCTGCAGCGTATTCACACACAGACGAAACTTATTAGAGAAGTGTGAGTTGTGACATAATTATACCTATTTAAATATATACGATTTAAATTCACGTCTCGCACACTTTAAATGGAACATATACACTTCCTTTGAACTAAATATCATGTGATGTTCACTTTGTAGAGCACTCATGGTCGAATAGAACAAACATCTGAAATAATAAGCGTTACATACTAAATGTGCAGAGCAGGGGTCGCGAGGACTGGAATTGAGAACCACTGATGCATTCCATACTTAAAAAAAATAGTTGCTTAGGTTTGTTTGGTTTATTAGGTGGGTAGTGAACTATTTTTTTTTATTAAAACCTCTGTGCTGTTGTCATGATTTCTATAGCAATAGGAGTGGTTTGTTTGATTTTGTTGTTTTTTGTGCTTTTTATTAATGCAGACTGAAGGGGGCACTGTTGTTCATCACTATAGCATTAATAGGAACTGGCTGGGCCTTTGTCAAGCATATCCTCTCAGATAAAGACAAAAAGATCTTCATGATCGTCATTCCTCTGCAGGTATTGGTCTTTTTTTTCTTTTTTAAGTGAGTAGGTTGTTTATTTTTTAAAGGGGTCATATGATGTTTCCTTTCTCTTTGGAGTTCAAGGTTTCCTTTCTCTGTGGAGTGTTACAAGCTGTTTGTGCATACATAAGATCCCTGAAGTTGCAAAGACTAAAGTCTAAAAACCAAAGAGATATTCTTTATAAAATGTAAGACTTGACCACGCCCTCCTAAAACGGCTCATTTAAACGTATTTTACGGAGGACTATTTTCTGAAACTGGGCGTAGCCTGCCAGCTGTGCACAAAAGCTGTTTCTATGAAGTGGGACAATTCCAACTTTGCAAGGACAGTCTGGCGCTTCTGACTCATAAGTACATTTTCTCATTTAAAGAATTTGTCACTGACTATTCAAACGCGAGTTTTGAGCTGTGTAGAGTAGTGCTGGTTGTTAGTTTTTTTTCCAATCACAAATGCAGACATGGTAATGTTTATGCGGCACGTAAAAAGACAGTATAATCATTATATTCAGTAATTATGTCCCCTCTGGGTGCGACAAATGCCTCGTTTATAATGGGTTTTATATTGTTTTTGTGTCATCGCACCAGGACACGGCATCACATTACGGTAAAGGGTGTAACATTTCCGTCTCACGCTTGAGGTATTCGGCCAATCACAACGCACTGGATAGCTGACCAATCAGAGCACACCTCGCTTCTCAGAACGATGAGCTTTTAAAAATGTACACGTTTCAGAAAGGTGGAGCATAGAGGAGCAACAATAATGTACAGTGTGCGGAAAATATTTTTTTACCTTAAACCACATACACACATTGAATTACACCAAATAATGTTCTTTTTAGCAACATCATATGACCCCTTTAAACTAAACTACTCTTCTCCTAATACATTCATAATTCAATACAATTATGAATGTAACGTAATCTTGTTGGTCTTGTGATATCAGGTTCTGGCCAATGTGGCATACATCATTATTGAGTCCACAGAGGAGGGCTCCAGTGAGTATGGTTTGTGGATGGAGATCCTTTTTCTGGTAGATCTGCTGTGCTGTGGGGCTATTCTCTTTCCAGTTGTCTGGTGAGTGCTCTGCATCCTTGTCCTTTTAGTTTGGCCCAGATTTAATTTTCTATATCATAAATTATATAATGTCTTGACTAACAGAGTAAATTGTTGGCTGTTTTGGGGTTTTATCTTTAGTAGTTTAAGTCTAAAATCAATTGTTTTTGTTTGATAGGTCCATAAGACATTTACAAGAGGCATCAGCAACAGATGGGAAAGGTATGTTGAACATTATCAGAGCACTTTCTGGTCAGCAGTTCAGTCTGATATAAAACATGATTATCACGTGTGCCATTTTCAATGGCCTTTTTTAATGACCAGTTATAAAAGATGTCAGTGTCACAATGTTTAAGCCATTTTAAATGAAATATTGTGGAAAGTGTGTTATTTTTAATCTTTCCAAATGCTTTTCTTGGTCGTGTGAGCTGTCCTCCTTCACATTTGGCTCTTCTCTTTATGTTGTTCAAGAGACTTTGTCTTTATGGCATGAAATTGAATTGTGCTGTCTTCCATGATGCAGCAGTTCTAGATTTGCAGCTTTAAACATACATTAACCAAATAGTAAATCCTGCCATGTAAATGCAAAAAAAATTATATTGTTGTTTCAAGAAATTAATACATTTAACCAGCAAGGATGCATTAATATAATCATGAGTGACCATAAGATATCCATTTCAAATAAATGCTGTTATTTTCAACGTTTTATTCATCTAAGAATCCTGAAAGAAATGTGTTATAGTGTTAAAAAAAAATCACATTATTACTGTTTACTGTATTTTTGATCAAAAATAATTGCAGCCTTGGTTAGTGTAAGAGACTACTTAAAAAAAAAAAACTTGTGATCCCAAACTTTTGAATGGCATTGTATATGGAGGATTCTTCAAGTCAATACATTTCAGTGATTTGCCCATTATGAGCACCAAATTGGTTGTATTGAATTTGTGTTGTTATGATGCCATAAGTCAGATGAACTGATCCTAAGCTGAAAACACTGATGGATCTAGTCATTATAAACACAGACCACAGTGAGTGGTCACACAGGGGTTTGGTCAGGGGTAGTTTTTCATTCCTTTGAGCAGACAGTGCTTGTGTCATGTGTCAACGTTTGTTAGTAACATGAAACAACACACAGTATTTCTCTATACTGTTTGAAAGTTTAGAGTGAAAAAATGGATCCTGCTAGAGATGCTCTCTTTGGCATGTGCTCTGCCACTGTGCACTGTTGCCCGCTGTGACAGCAGATGCCAAGCAGCTTGCAAATGTCATAGCTCAGCGAAACCAGCCTGGGTTATGACTTTATCCTACCCACAAATCCAGGGAATGGATAGAAAGATTCAACCCTGCAGCAAGGGATCTTTGCAAATTCCATCATCTGGAAAAAATGATGAAATTCTGTATTACAAGTCTCATTTTGTGCTGTTTTTTTACTTAAATGTAAATGCATGCATAACCTCATTCCAGTTTATGAGCTGAAATCTTATTTCTGTGTGCTTTATTGGCATAGTTATTTTTAAATAATGTTGCAAGGTGTTGGTAATAGTTATGGAATTATTGTTTGGCCATTATTCTATATCATCTTCCTACATTTGTGTTTATACTACCGTTCAAAAGTTTGGGGTTAAGTTATTTTTAATTGTAATAATTTCATTATATTACTGTTTTTACTATAATGCACTTTTTTCTTTAACTCTCCTTGTATACCTACACTATATACAATATAAATTTAAGCCGATATACTTTTAATCTGTCTGTATCTATTTTAGCCAGTTTACATAAATAGTACTTAAAAATAGTACATTTTGTACAAATGTACATTTTACTAGTGAAAGTCTGGAACTATCAGAATTACTGGTATTTCTGTTAACTGTTTTTTGTTATGTTTATTTTTCCTTTGCATTTACTTTTTTTCAAATACACATAAGTGTTCAGATCAATGCTTTAAATCTTACATAAACCCCTTAACCTCCTGCTGAGAAAAAAAATAACTTAATGATGAGAGAAGTGCAGGTTTTGATGACTTCTTGCTGCCTTGTGCTTGTTAAATAGTGACGTTTGCTGAATGAGGCTTTTCAGGTTGGTAGCCTGGAATGAATGTGTGCTGTCTTTATTTTATATCTTTGATGTGATCCCTGGGGATGTCAATTTTCAAGCTTACATGCTTATAGTATGTATATTACGTGTGCGTGTGTGCGTGTGTGTGCGTGTATATGAGGAAGGTCAGCACTCAAAATGAAACAGGTTATTCCCTTAGCACCACTGTTTGTGTCCCAGTTTTTGCCACTGCAGAAAAATGAACTCTTGAGTTACAAAAGTGGAAATATTTAGGCACAGTACATAATACATATACTGCAGCACCACTGTATGTTGCCTTTGTGTATTATGACTTCATATAATCCTATACTGAAGAGAAAATATTCTCTCCAGGCAATCACCACCCTTTTTTCCCTCTCAAGTAATCATTGTTTCATTGCTGCCTATCACATTTGTTCCTGCTTTCATCTTCTGCCTGTCCCTCGCAGGGCACAACGATATACTCTTTGATTGCCTTCTGATTTTAACCATTTTCACAGCAGGAGCGAGAAGCATAGTAATTGACACATGAAAGGTAAAAGGAAAGCTCGTCCCCTCTCTCGCTCTGTTTTAATCGTAATGTTTGACGTCTCTTTCCCTCTGTAGCTGCTATCAATCTGGCTCAACTGAAACTTTTTAGGCACTACTATGTGATGGTATGTATTCACTTCATTGTCTCGCTGTCCTTCTAACTTATATTTAGATTTTAAAAGGACATATGGCTGGTGCTCAGTTCTGTGCATGACTGCCTGTCATGGCATGAGAATTA
Organism: Gymnocypris eckloni scoliostomus; assembly: GCA_027564155.1. Taxonomy (NCBI): domain Eukaryota; kingdom Metazoa; phylum Chordata; class Actinopteri; order Cypriniformes; family Cyprinidae; genus Gymnocypris; species Gymnocypris eckloni. The sequence continues at coordinate 18,792,664 of CM050414.1, forward strand.
TTAGACTTATTAGTTTTGCTTGATTTTAACATTCACTGACTGAATAAATTAATTTATTCATGAAGGTGTTGTGCATGAATACATTGAGTTCACTTTTTTATTGCAATATTATAGTTTATTTCACAGTGACTGATAACTTAAAATGCTTCATCTGTCACTTCTTGGTTTGCCATTAACTGTCTCCAGCTTGTCTCCATCTATCTCCACTAACCACTGGCATTTTTCCAATTTAATAGCAATCTTTTTATTAATTTAAACGGGACCTATTATGCCCCTTTTTACAAGATGTAAAATAAGTCTCTGATGTCCTCAGAGCGTATATGTGAAGTTTTAGTTCAATATACCCCACAGATAAATTTTTATATCTAAATTGCCACTTTTAAGGTATGAGCCAAAACGCGTTGATTTTGAGTATGTTGCTTTACATGCAAATTAGCTGTTGCTCCCGGAGAAGAGGGCGGAGCTTCAAGAGCTCAAGCTCCGGCATTAACAGTGCTAGTCTTTGCAAATAAACATGCCATTATTAACACTAGCCTGTTATTTTTACAGAAAACGTACTCGGTCTCAAAGTCGGTCATCTGATTATACTGTGCATAATAAATTTGCGTTTATGAATTACACAGACGGGGAGCATGGCGGGATAACAATAACAACATAGCTGGTCTCATGCGATCACAGACTTTATAAGTCCCACTTATGATCATGAGTGCCTCTTTGGTGCTGACATTGTATACATCTCCAGTAATGGCGGACCGCAGCTTCTCACTCAGGGCTATTTATGCTAATAGGGCAGAGAGCGTCACAAATGGGCTGAACTTTTTCCCCTCGGTGATGTGAACAGAGGGAGAATCTGAAACGGCTCGTTTGGAGAAACTGTTCATGATTTATTGGTTTTATTTTAAAAAATAGTTAGTGGATTTTTAACATTATAGGCTGGTTGTTTTCACACACTGCCGCTACATAACTGTGTTCAAACACCTTATGAAAGTGATTTTTGTGTAATGGGGGTCCCCTTTAAAGAATATATAAGATATTAAGTTATAAAGTATTTTGTTGAACGCTTCAATGGAATCAAGAACATCTGACCATGTGAAGTTCACTTTATCAGTGTCACGTTTACTTTTCATTATTGACCTAACTAGTCCAAAACCTAACTAGTCCAAAAAAAAGAAGATACATTTCTTCTTTATTTTGTTGCAACTTTGAAACAAAATCAGACTAGAACAACACACTGTCTGTTTGTTTGGTCGTTTGTCTTTATTAAATGTGATCAGTCATTTGAGGCAATGAAAACACAATTATCTTATTCTTTAGATAAATGTTCACTCCTCTGTCTGTCTCTTTTCTTCTTACCGTCTCTTTCTGTGTCACAGATTGTATGCTATATTTATTTCACCCGCATCATTGCCAGTCTCATCAAGGTCATTGTTCCTTTCCAGTGGAAGTGGCTCTACCAGGTGAGTAATGGATACTCAAACTTGCAAAACAGATTTAACAGCTGGCAGACATCTGTATGCTAAAAGTGTAGTAGAAGTATACCAAAAGTGCAGTTCACATTAAGCATAAACTCATCTTTTAATCACATCACAGAAAAGTTAATGGCAACATATCTGTAACATTTTTGCAATGTTAAAGGCATAGTTAAACTCAAAAATGAAAATTCTGTAATCGTTTACTCACCTTCACGTCGTTCTAAACCTGTATGAGTTTCTTTCTTATGTTGATCATAATATAAAATATTTTGAAGAATGCTGGTAATCAAACAGTTGATGGTCCCCATTGATTTAGTATTTATTTCCCTACTGTGGAAATTAATGGGGACCAACAACTGCTGGGTTCTTCAAAATGTTTCAGAATATCTTAATTTGTGTACAACATAAGAAAGAAACATACAGGTTTGGAACGACGTGAGGGTGAGTAAATGATGACAACATTTTCATATTTGAAGTGATCTATTCCTTTAAGTGGTCTCTCAGACCCTCCATAGACAGCAATGCAACTGACATGTTCCCAGGTCAGGAACTGTAGTAAATACATCGGTAAAACAGTCCATGTGACATCATTGGCTCAACTTCAGTTTTGCGACGCTATTAGAATCCTTTTTTTTTTTTGCATAGAAAACAAAAATAACATAATTTACTCAACCATTCTTCTCCCCCGAGTTATGTATTCTCCATTTTCTTCCGCAAATTGTTTTTCATGCTCATAGGTTGAGGCGACCCCAAAACTTAATATTTAGTCCTGTAATGCAACTTTTACCAGGGTAACCCCACCAAAAAAACGAATTTTCCCCCCGGAACATGATTTTTTTACTGCAGGACCCCCTTGAAACACGGTGGGGCTAGTTTTGGGCTATTTTTGATTAGCAATTCGGCAGGTTTTGTTGTGAAAACCTGGCAACCCTGAATATTGTTGGCACAGCATCCTATTTTATTTTTCAGAAGGAAGACAATGTAAAGACTGTTCTTCCACAACTTGGTACTGCAAAGCTTCTTGTGGTCTTTGGAGCTGTCTTTATCGTTTGTTTTCTGCATAGACCTGTTTTTTACACTACGTGCGTGAGTCTGAGCACGGCTAAGCAGGCAGCGATGTAGAAGCAGGTGTAGATCTTCTGTGGATGTGGTGTTTAGCCACACTATTACTTAATAGAGTAGTGCGTTTCACAAGCTGTTGTTTTGGCAGACTGCCTTCAATATAAGCTGTTTTTAGACTAACAAGAAAGTTTCGAGTTCTGAAAATTACAAGATGTTTTTATAGCACAATGATGTATTATGTCAAAAGATCAAGGAAATTTTGGTTTCTCAGTTCATGACCCCTTTAAAGCAGGTTAAAGAAGATTGAAGTCATTATTAGCTTCACTAATAAACATGCAGCTTTGCCATTTTAAATGCAATTTCAATTCTCTCTTTGGTTTGATTGTTTGGTTGGCCAATGTTCAAAAACCATGAGATGTAAGGCCAATTACGTTTTTCTTTTTCTTTATAAATAATACTTGACCTGAGCCCACCTTATGGATCCTGTGTTCCAGTGTCGATTTGGGGCAGTAGTACACTTTTTAATGTTTTGAGCCTACTTCAGTATCTTTGTGAAGTTTTACCTCTAATTCTTAAAATCAATAATATCCCACTATGGTGTTACAAATGCTTATTCAAAACTATTTAAATCTCAGAATAAATGAATTGTGTAAAATCCAAATGCATCCCATATGCATATACTTCTGCCCAATTCTATTTCATTCTTCAAATACACTTAATTAACCAAAAAATATATAATATGGATTGTTGAACACTTAATACATTTAACAGTCCCAGCTTTCCTTGTGTAGCGGACTTCATTGTTGGGTGACAAAAAAAAATCTTATACAATTCATACTAGATGATTGAGTGGTGCATAGTATAAATGCATAGTGTGTGGAATGTTTAATATTAAAAAAAAAATGAAATTATTAACAAAATAGAAAAAAGTGTATTGTTTGTTTTATTTGTAGCTGCTGGATGAGCTGGCTACTCTGACCTTCTTCTTCTTAACTGGACTCAAGTTCCGGCCGGCCTCCTACAACCCCTACCTACTGCTGTCTGTGGAGGATGAAGACATGGAGATGGACGATGTGTAAGAAATCATACATAAATGCACAGCAACTGGTTCATATCTACCGTAATTTTAATGTTGGAGTGGGCACTGCCATTTTACTTGAATGTACAAGCTTTTCAGCTGCTTCCACATATTTTAGCTGTAGAAGAACAGTCTTTTATGCTGCTTGATGGTGAAAACTGGTTATTTTTGTTATAATGTATATAATTATTATTTAATCATTCACTCTGGTTTAAAGTGTTTTTATATTTATTTGAACTATAATGAATCAGAAGCCTTCCACATTCAGCTTACTTCCACATTGAAAAATAAGGTGGATGTAACACAAGACAGGACATTGCAAGAACATTTCTGCTTTCCAGCATTCGCACAAGTCTGAATGGAAGTGAATGGACTGTACCTTGACATGTTTTCAAAGTACATCATTCTTTTATCTCAAAAGATCAAGGAAGATGTGATCCCTCAAGATAATGTGACTCACTCACAGCACAGAGAGCCAGTGATGACTCATGACTATAACAATGCACAAGAGATCAAGAAATTGTCTGAACACTTATTTCTCTAATTTTTTACATTTTACAATAATAAGGGCATCTTTCTTCTATGTGTTTTCACGCACAGCTTTTCTACATACCGTGACCCTCTTGCGCTCCGTTACCATCTGTGACCTGGTCACACAGACATGCTTACAATGATCCAGCCACCTATCACGGCTCTAGAAGAAGCCCAGAGGGGTTCCTCCTGATTGGAGGACCTAGTAGCCTTCCTCATTACATGCGCTAGCTGAGAGCACCTGTCATGACCTGTTTATTTACACACACACACACACACACCCAAATGTTTGCTTATTTTGAAGCATTTTGAGTGGCCTCATCAGGTCAGATGATTCAGTGTGTTTGAATGGTTTCATCTCTTCCGACTTTGTCATTTTTCCCCATCCTTGTGATTTTTTTTTTCTCTAAAGGTCTCGGTGGATTGCATTCCTCTCCATTACCTGATGTCCAAGTCTTGTTTGGTTCCTTGACAACCCCATCCTCCCCTCCTTCCCCCAAGTCCCCATCTCCCATTCACCCCACATTCTGCATTCCCTCAGGCGGCGTGTGCTCTGTCCACCCCCCCACCCCGGCACTTCCCAAAATAGCCCTGTGACTCCATATGTCCTTGTTCCTTGCTTGCACTTTCCTCCTTCTCCTCCTCCTCCTCTTCCCACATTATATCTCCCACCTGCCTTGCACAGTACGTTGTGCTTTACTCTCGCTTGTCTACCTCCCAAGCTGAATGAGCTTTTTGTGGCCTATTTTCCCCAAAACTTTTTTGGGTGACTTGTGGTGCGGCCTGATTCAGCTGTCCTCATTGAGTCTTGCAAAGAACAGAGATAAGATGGATGATGCCAACCACCATAAAAACTGAGAGCATTGCTCTAATGAGCATTCAAAGTTTAGGTCCAAACTGCCCTGAGTGCTTTTATTTATTTTGTATTACTTATTTATTTATTTGATTAATCTCAGGCACCATTTAATATAGTGGCTCAGTTGGGTTATAACTTCCCATACATGTCCTTCTCCAATAGAGGGAAAATTAGTAATCTGATCTCTGAGGTTATTAATCAATAGTACAGGTGCATCTAAAAAAAATTGAATATTGTGAAAAAGTTTTTTTGTTTTCTAAAAGTTACACTTTCATGTATTATAAATTAATGACATGTAAAGTTAAACAATTTAAGTTTTTTTTATTGTTTAAATTTTCATGATTAGAACTTAAAGCTCATGAAAGTAAAAAAATCCAGAATATTTACATTGAGTTTCATTACATCCCTACAGCATAAATTCAGGTTATCTCTTGTTCTTTGAAACCACAATAGTGGGGAAGACTGCTGACTTGGCAATGGTCCAGAAGATGATCATTGATGCCCTCCACAAAGAGAGTAAGTCACAGAGGGTCATTACTGAAAGGGGCGGCTGTTTAAGGAGTGCTGTATCAAAGGAAATTAAATTCAAAGTTGATTGGAAGGAAGAAATTGGGTAGGAAAAGGTGCACATTCAACAGGGATGACGGCAAGCTTGAGAATACTCTCAAACAAAGCCGATTCAAACACTTGGGAGAGCTTCACAAGGAGTGAACTGAAGCTGGAGTGCATCAAGAGTCACCAAGTCACTTCTGAAACAGAAACATGGTCAGAAGCATCTTACCTGGGCTAAGGAGAAAAAGAACTCTACTGTTGCTCAGTCATCCAAAGTCCTCTTTTCAGATAAAAGTACATTTTGCATTTCATTTGGAAATCAAGGTCTGGAGGAAGACCGGAGAGGCACAGAATCCAAGCAGCTTGAAGTCCAGTTCTGGACTCACTGAAGTTTGCACTTAATTTTACTCCAGTACACGGTGCATATCCAGTGGTTTTCCCTCCACTTTGACATTTGATCTGAATTAAAATTAACCTTAAGTGGATAAATGTCATGTTTCTTCAACAATAGTAGGTCCCCAATACTGTAGATGTGTGGTGCATATGAGCAGTGAACAGTTTGCTGGTACTAGTGTGGCCATATGCAGTCCAATCTGTGCTCAAATAATTATTAGGAACAGAAGGGCAGAGTATGAAAGCAAGAGAGTTTATGTGTGCGTGTCGCTCTCACTTAATCTCCGACGTTTCTGCTCAGAACATTCTGTCCATGTTCGCCGCTAATGCAGAATGCTTAGCCAGTGAACTCATGGTCACATTTTTATGGAAATGCTTGTATATAAATGAGGTGTTGTTTGTGTACAATTAGAAAATAATGAATGCAAATGTGATCTTTGTTTAAGTGATTCAAACATTTGTGGCCCAGTGGGAAAAGATTCAAAAGAATAATATACACTAGGTTGTCAGCAGCCGTATCACCCTGCAGCCCAAGACCGCTTTCCCACTGAAGCTAAGCAGGGTTGAGCCTGGTCAGTACCTGGATGGGAGACTTCCTGGGAAAAACTAGGTTGCTGCTGGAAGAGGTGTTAGAGATGTCAGCAGGGGGTGCTCACCCTGTGGTCTGTGTGGGTCCTAACACCCCAGTATAGTGACAGGGACACTATACTGTCAACAAACACCGTCCTTCGGTTGAGATTTTAAACCGAGGTCCTGACTCTCTGTGGTCATTAAAAATCCTAAGATGTCCTTCGAAAAAGAGTAGGGTGTAACCCCGGCATCCTGAGCATGTGAGCGGAATGGAGCGCGAGCGGAGCGAGGAGCGTAGCGATCATATTTCCTTCAGAGTGGAGAGCGCCTTTCTGAAGATTGCGCTCCGCTCGCTCAATACGCTCAGCGCCGCCCGCTCAGCCCAAAATGCCCTTTGGTAATTTGCTAGTTCCAGAATCTGTGGAATAGGCTAAGCAATAGTTTGTCTAAGCTGATGTTTCTAAAAACCAAATTCTAAAATCCTGTGAAGATTGAAAGGTGGTTTAATAGACCGCATTTCCCCGCAGTTTTGGTTTATTTTAATTTTAGAAAGTGTTTCTTTTATTTACGCAACAAAATAATTAAGTGCATTTCATCTTGTGTGTGCTTTCATGAGCCTGATAAGCAAGGTGTATTTTGTGAAAATCTATATCTGCATTTCATCTTGTGTGTGTGTTTTGAATGTTTGCACAATAACTGAAGCAGCGTTTTATTGTAAAATATACTTTTTCAGTTATTCATTTTTTTTTCGAAAGTTTAAGTGGCTTCAAAAACAAGACCGTTTTTAAATCAATCATTTTAATTTAATACATTTAAATAAATAAGGTCACGCTGAAACATAACATTTATTCAAAAGTTTCATTATAAATTGGGAAAAATAGGCCTACTGGAGACATTTAATGTGAGAGCGTGATCTGAGCGGGATTTGGTTTACCGGTGAGCGTGAGTGTGAGCGGAACATTAGCAGAGTGTTTGCTTTGGCTCACAAAGTGGAATATTGAGCTGAGCGACACACCGCTCGCTTCGTTCACATGCTCTGGGGGTGGGCGTTTTGGCGCAATATGGCTGCCGTCGCATCATCCAGGTGGATGCTGCACATTGGTGGTGGATGAGGAGATATCCCCCCTTTCGTGTAAAAGCGCTTTGAGTACCCAGAAAAGTGCTATATAAATGTAACAAATTACTAATTATTATTATTATTTTACATTATGCCAAAATGTAAACGCTAAGTTTAATTACACATTTGTTTTGAAAATTGTTGCACAGTGGTTCAAATCTTCTTTGAAAACAGAAAGATTAAGAGATGATTGTTTTGTTTAAAGAAACAGATTCTGTCTTTCATGAATTAAACATCAGTTGTATGTATGCTAAATCGCTAAAGGGCTTTCCTCAGAAAATTGGGACAGTCTGAAATTATTTAAGGACCTGTTTTTAGTTAGCTATTTCAGAACAGTATTACTGACCAAGATTCAACTTTCATGTCCGCACTGAAGAAGCACAATACCAAATCTATTGTAGGATCTTTTATCTCTTGAATATTTTGTGGTTGAGTATTTAAATGTGTTTGGCTCCAAATGAAACCTGCAAATGACAGATTATCCATGTTTTTGCTACATTTCGGAGCTTGTTTTTGTTGTTAATGATGCTCTTTGTTTTCATTTCAGCGTAACTACCTCAACAGCCATGGGAGATGGTGTTAAGAAAGTGAATAAACTGTCAAACGGCCCATCAGAGGAGAGGGAGAGCATGGCATAATGGAAGAAACAGTTCTCTGTCGGTTCTGTGTGCCTCTGGACTTTGTGGCCAGATACTGACGTGGGATATTCATGTGCAGAATTCCCAGTGGACCTTCTCTCATGATCACATGTGAAGATCCTCATATATGTCTATCTCTGTAAATGTTGCACAGACAGTATGGAGAATTCACATAAAGGCACTCCATGATTCCCTTTGCCACTGTAGTTTTAATTGACATGCTTGGTGCTGTGCTTTATTTTTATTTTACCTTGATGATTGTGTGTGTGCGCGCAAATCTTATTTTATTTGGTTCTGTTTCTCAAATGTATTTATGACCTTTCTACACATTGCTTGATCTTGGACACTCTCTGGCACTTTAACAGGTACATTCTAGTCAAGTGAAAGCTTGTGAGGTCACTGCCATGTGCAGAAAACGTCCTTGACAGTGACGTCTCTTTAAGCTATTAAATTAAATTATTTTCTTTTAAAAGTTCTCAAAATCATTTTATGTAAATATACAAGCCCTTAAAACATATATAACCCAGATTAATGTTACAAAAAAATAAGATGTACAGTTTTCAAGCTTAGTCAGAATTGATGACAGCTACTTTGTATTTTTTCAGTAGTTGTGGTTTAATAAGTATGGATGACGATGGATTTTCATGAAATAGATCCAGTGTGTCCAGAAACATGTATTTAAAATGTATTAAACGTGGATTAAAATTATTTCAGGTATCTTGTAATTTATGTTTGCTGGTGATGCAATGGAGGCTTTTATTTTGATGTTTAATATTTTGCTTATTTTCAGTTATCATTTTGAATAAGCTTTATGAAGTTGTGTTTCAGTATTAAATTGTGCTATGGTTTCATTTGTATTTGTCTTTTATATTTTGTTATAAGTGTGCACATATGTGTATATACACTATATTGCCAAAAGTATTGGATCACCCCCTTCTAATGAAATGTTAGACTACTTTAGTAATTTCCATGAGTACTGATGACTGAATCATAATTTATCTTTGAACCTTGCCTTATACACAGAGACACTGTCATGTTAGAATAGAAAAGGGTCTTGTCCAAATTGTTGCTATACAATTAGAAGCACACAATTCCCTAGAATATCATTATATGCTTAAACATTAAGATTTTTTTACTCATGGAAATTACTAAAGTAGTCAAACCTTTCTTTAGAAGGGGGTGATCCAATACTTTTGGCAATATAGTGTATCTATTCGTATAAGTGTTTTTATGCATTCTGTATACATGAAGATTTTGTTTTTCAACACAAATAATACATAGGAGAGGACTGGTATTACATTAGGACAAAATTTGCCACCTTTAAATTTACAAAAATGATCATAATCACTAATGTTAAAGCAGTATCTTATCATGCTTGGACATAGTAAACATTTGACCGCACTGAAGCAAACGGCTCACTTATAATTAATTCACAAGTCTGGAGTGCTGTGCTCACTTCTGCTCAAGTGACATTAAGAGCATCTGATGTTGACAAAATGTCAGAGAGTGGCTAATAAAGAGCGTTGGCTGCTGAGGATAGGAGAATTGCAAATGCTAATTCTATTCTCCTTGTGCCTGCATATACAATAGAAAATAGAATAGACAAATCTTTCAATTTAATTATATTTCCAATCCATTATAATTGAATAATAATAACGGGGACAGTAATTCAGTAATTTAGTTTGGAAGAGATGTAGTGAAGCACAAGATGTTAAAATGCATTAGATGTCTTGCAAATTGTATCCCTTGTTTGGAATCTAATCAATTCCCAGAAGAACTGTGATTATGTGCTAATTGATAACTTAAAATTCATTAGTTTATTGTACGTCTTACCTTAGGTCACTTGGATTGTCTATTTATAACCAAACAGTGTGGTGATAAATACGTTTTTGGTTATTATTTGCTAAAATGAACTTACAGATGTTCATTTTGTTTATACTGAAAGATAGTTTAATATACACATACTATACAGTACTCAGCATTTTAATTGTATTCTTATCTGGCTTGATTAAAGGTTTGTATTATTAAAATCACTTGGGACTTATTATTTAAAGCTAAATTATCTTTTAAGAGGCTAACTGTATTTATGTACCACTAGGTCAGGGGTTAGCCAGCTTCATGGTGGTGATAGTAGCACATGGTGTAAAAGAGAGTGACTAAAAGCAGGATTAGATAGCACTTGAACCAGGCTGACTGAAGTCAATGGCCAGGGTGAATGGGGTTAAAGATGAGCTGTCTGGCCAAAACTGTCTGTGCAATATAACAAGGCAGAAGAAATGGTTTGAGGGTTTATTAAAATCTAGTGTCTAAAAACTAAATATAATACAAAATATATCATCGTCATTTTATTCCATTAGCAAAATGAAAATGAACACTTCAGATTTAGCATTTAGAGTTTGTATTGGTTGAACACATCATATGGCTAAATCGATCACTGGTGTATTCACACACAATGTAAAAGATTATTAATCTTAGTTCCATTCTGGTAAAATGTATTTTCTGTTTGTTTACAACCAGTTGTAAATATCTTACACTACAGTTTGAATTTGCTTGGCCGAGCGTTCATCAGTGACTCTTTCTGCAGGTGACATTGTTACGCCAGTAGGTGGCACCAAGGAAATGTTCCTGAAATTAGTCTTTGAATCATTCCTTCAAAACACTGATTCATTCGCTAGCGTTTCATGAGCACTGTTTACGTGGGTGAATCATCGAATCACATTTTCCAGCGATTCATTCAGTAACACTGATTCATTCAGAAAAAAACTGCTGTGTGTAGCTTGCCTTGCGGACTCGAGGGACCGGGTTGCTTCTGCTGTGGCTTTGTTTGGAACTCTTTTTGGAAGTAAAATGTGTCTACAATGGAAGTTATTATTCATTTCTTGTTTATTGAACTGTTAAACGCATTATCACAGTCAAGCCTGGAAAGTGGCAAGCTCAATAAACATGAGTTGCTTATTATTTTATTTGGATGTTTGCATTGAATCTGTACAAGGACAATTTAAACAAAAAATTAAACTCATAAAGCAATCCGAAATAACTAATGACGTTAATGTAATGCATATACTCCCACTGAAACCTTTGGTTTAGGCCAGTGTTGTTTGTGTCTGTGGTCTCAGTTTCAGAGAGAGAAACATTTTCAGAGGTGCGGACACAGATTGAAGACTTAGCCATTGTATTCTGGGCCAGGGAAACTTGAGAGGAAAAAGGTTCCATAACCTTTAGATAAAAGGAAAGCATCTAACATAAAAGTCTCTTTTGAGATACTAGATATCTTGCATGAATGTTACCAAATATAGCTTCCATCATTTTAGAAAAGTGGTGCTTGCTAATCCAAATGCTTGGCACAACACATTTTATGATGAGAGAAATACTTTCTTGTTTTCTGCATGACGTTTTCAAAATACCCAGTGTCTTTCCACTCCTGGCTTCTTTCCAGTTTGTTCCCCTGCTGTGCAATATCTCATAAGTCAGTCTGAATATAGATTCATTTGCTTGGACGCTATTTATAGGCCTCTTCCTCCTTCAAAATGATTTTGGCTGCATTGTTTGTTTGTTTGTTTTCCAGAATGTTCCTGTTTTAGAAAATTGATATTCATTAAACTATATAAATCGCAATATTTCAGAAACCACTGTGATACAATATCAATGTTAATCATAGTTTCCTCTGACAAATGGTACTGGTATGTACCATCACGGTATTCAACGGTAATACCATGGTTATTTGATGTGTAATGTGGTTCTGAATACCATATTTATATCCCATGTTTTATATGATAATCTTAGGTACTATGGAGCTGCCATGCTAAATGTAAAAAAATGTATTACCATGGTACATTTCAGTTTTATTCTAAATTAGAAAAGTAACAATAATCATTAACCACAGACAACAGGACAACTACAAATGTAACTGACTACAATCTACTTTTAAAATGTACAAGTTATTCTACCAAATGTCTACACTGTAGTTTAGGAATGCTGTTGGCAAAGGCCACTGGGTGTTTATGGAGCGTGAAGCTAACTCTTCATTTAGAAGCAAAAATCAAACATTTGCCTTTCTCTCTTTCTGACGCTTCAACAGCACTGCACAAACTAAACTTCCCCTGAGTAGTGTATTGGCCTGGACTTAAACTGGGCCAGCAGATTATAGCTGTGTCTTCATCAGAATATGACAGACTATGAGCCTTTACTCTGTACAGCTCCACTATAATCTCAACTATAATCCTATTTTAGGATTATATATGAATGTGCGTACATGAATATCAGTTTATATTAAGTCTTTAAAGGTTTCCGCCTTTGCTTTATGGGTATGTAGATAATGTGTGGGTGTGTATATATTTATATATGTGTATATATATATATATATATATATATATATATATATATATATATACATATATATACGAATGACAATCTATTTGCTGAAATTATAAGGAAAGCCATTTATGATTATCTATATTCATGTATGTACAAAATGTAGACCTAATATTTAGATATATTTTTACTTTACTATAATATATTAAAATGTCCATCTATTTGGATTACATAGATTACCAATTTAAAAAACGTGATACATATTTTCTATATCAGAGTCAACATAAAGGAATGTAGAAAGAGATTGATGTACTAGACTAATAACCGCAAACTTTTTTAAATACACAGTGACCAGGTTTAAATCATCTTGATAAACATTATTATATTTAAAATGTTCATACTTCTTAACTGATTCAATTTCATTGTTTTCAAAAGTAAACAAAAATGTAAGTAGGTTCTTAGGATTTTTTATAAAATAAAATAATATTAAATAAATATGATTATATACATAAAATCTGTTTTTGCACATCTTAATGTTTTGCACTTTTTATTCCATTGCACATTTTACTCTTATTTCTCTTTTTTTTACCATATATATGCTCTTGTGTTGTGTTACTTTTATATAATTTTTATTTTTTTGCACTGTCCACTGAGCGGACCTGATTTGATTTACATTTCACTTCTGATTATACCCTGTATAATTTATTATGTGACAAATAAAGAAACCTTGAACCTTGAAATCTAATAGATGTAAATATTTAATCATTCATTTAAAAAATTTCTGAGCTTATATTTGCTGTTACATGCACACACACCTATATATATATATAGGCCTATGTATGTTTGCATATGTGTGTTTACACATTTTATGTCAAATATAATTATATGGTCAATTTTTTTTTTCTCAGATTACATTTTAGTAAGTGCCTTTTACTAACTAACAACGAAAGGCCAGAAAGTCTTTGTCAGGGACAAACAAGGGTTTTTCAGGCAGTAGGCAAGAGAGCACTGGGGGAGTGGCTTCTGTTGTCAAGGACAACAGCATCAACACACAGCGTGATGACAACACACACCCGCACCCGCACACACCCGCACCCTCCTCACACACACACACACACACACACACACACAGAGCGAGCCAACGAACGCGTCTGCATGTCTGAGTCAGTCAGTGAATCGATTCCTCCTCCAGTGGACCGAGCCAGACAGCAGCACACCCAATTGAAGAGTGCCCCTCTTGGGCTCGAGCGCTGCTCGGAGCCACTGATTCCACGAGGGAAGCGCAGACACTGGCAGGAGGACTGGAGGAGGTGGAGGAAAGGGGAGGAGGGACACCGGTTAACAGATTAAAGCCCTCTCTGTTTCTCTCTCTCTCTCATTCCCTCTGAGTGAGGAGAGACAACTCTAGGCACTGCATGCTGTAATCACATTGCTTCTGTGTAATTTGCTCCTCTCAGTTACATGTCCTTCCTCCTCTTTTTTGTACACTGCTGTGGTCTGGAGGAAAGGCAGAGCATGATTTAAAAGGACTTGTGGGTCTCTTGTTCTACCTCCTCTTTCTCCCTCTCTCTCTCTTTCTTTTTTAAATGTAAGTGGAAAGTGGGATTGGGGGAGTGGGAATAAACCGTTGCGGTCAGCTGGAGAGATGGGCAAGTCCAACAGCAAACTAAAGCCTGAGGTAGTGGAAGACCTGTGCAGAAAGACCTACTGTGAGTATCGCTTATTTAGTAATTTCTTCCATGGTCAGTGCCTTTTTTGTGCATGGAAACAAGCCTGCTATAGTATTTACTTTTAAACCATCTTTCCTAAAACCAGTATTGGTGGATTTCATAAAGTTGCATTTGGCTTAAGCTTAATGTAATCAAGCTATTATACTGCACTATTGATTCTGTTTTGTTTGCGTGTGTGTGTGTGTGTGTGGGGCATGTTTATGTGGTTTATGAGGACACAAATTTGTATAATGACATGGGTATGACATAGGTATTACAAGGAGAAGGTGATTTATGAGGACATTTTCAGTGTCCCCATAATTTAAAACGCTTATAAATCATACAGAGTGAGTTTTTTTGAGGGAAAATAGAAATGCACCGTCTCCTGTGAGGGCTAAGTTTAGGTGTAGGGTAGGTGTAGGGCAATAGCACATACAGTTTGTACAGTATAAAAACCATTACGCCTATGGAAAGTCCCCGTAAACCATAAAAACCAACATGTGTGTGTGTGTGTGTGTGTGTGTGTGTGTGTGTGTGTGTGTGTGTGTGTGTGTGTATGTGTCTTACCTGCCTGCTTATGAACGATTACGTTCAAGGACCTTTGAATTGAATGTGATCATCATTTTGTCTCTGGGGTCATTGATTCTCCTCCGTCACTAATCATATACTCATTAAGCGTGTTTTCTTGCATCTCTGTTGTGAGAAGATAAGTTGCCTACATGAACAGCTAGAAGCAACTCTCACGTCGAGTCAATAAGGTGTGGAGCTAACTGCAAATTGTGTTTCAACAATCCTTCCCTGAGGTGGAGAAAACATATTAGCATTATCATTATCACATCAACTGGCTTTGACTTGATTTTGATTTCTGAAATGAGATGAGGCTTTGAGACCTTAATGCTGCATATTAATCACAGTGCAAAATAGGTGAAGCAAATTTTAGTAGGTAAGGTAGAACAGCGATCACAATTATGACATAATTAAGTCTACATGACTAGATTAGCAACAACTATTTAAGTGACCATTGTTTTGTTTTAGTGTAAGGCCACGGTCCCACTAGACTTTGTATTTAATTAATTTACCTTTATACGTATACGTAATACGTATACAAACACACGGAAATGCAAGCAGATGCAAAGAGGTCTCATTATTTGTTGCAGTAAAACTGTGCAATTTTTTTCACAATATGCAGTAATTAAGTATATAATGAATTGTCTCATGGCTTATGTTTCTAATAAGTCACAAATAATACATTTAAAATGTGAAAATATACCATCTTCACATTTAGCCATTCAGCCTGAAACTTGAATGCATATTCAGAAGAAACCTCTGAATTCCGTATCACAAAGACATTTGACCAGAAGCTAATTTAAACATCACAGATTGACATCTTGGCTCAATACAAAGAATACAAATTCCATCTGCATTCTTTGCAGTGTTGCAGCAAAGTGCAGTGGATATATTAATAACTTAAGGTATGTTTTATCATTTGTAATTGATCATTTATTACAACCCATTCTCTGGAGAGTGACCTCGTGTTCTGCTGTCCATATTTTTTCTTAATTTGCTCGGCTTATATTATTTTAAAATCATCATTTACTTACATGTTGTTCCAAACCTGTATGAAGGTCTTTCTTCAGTTGTTGTTTCTTTAATTGGTTACCAATATTTCTTTATATCTTGTAAGTCTTTTTTTTATTATAAAGAAAACTATACATATTTGGAACAACATAAGTGAGTAGATGGTGACAGATCTATCCCTTTATGTTTGTGACGGTTAATAACAAACATGATCTAGCAAATTGGATTCTTATTTTTCTTGTTACTATAGTGATAGTTACTTGTCTTAGAAGTTAGTACTATGGTGCTAAAGAAATGAATGACTTTCTAGGCCTACCATTTAATGTATCAGTTCCCTGGGACATTATCAAAGATCCACCTGCTACAAGTAGGTAACTTAGTTACTATGTTCTCCTTTAAACTTCAGTGGAATTTAAGCACATTCCGAGCGGCAGTGAACCGTTCATGTTTAATGAGTATCTTCAGAGGTTGGGTTTTGTGCACAGTGGGGGGTAAATCATTTCCTGCTCCTTCGCTGCAGTGTGAGCAGTGCACAAATCCAACAGGCTTTCAATGAGACGATGTGTGCAATAGAAGCCAAACATCAAAGACTCATGCCAGGCACCATTCAGACAACAAGTGTTTTGATGCTTTGATATAGTGACCTGAAAATATTTGTGTGTGTGTGTGTGTCAATTTTTGTTTGTTCTTTTATTTTTTTCACTAAAAGAAAATGATTGAAAGTGGTCTGAGAACCATTTTAACCCTCTTTTTTATTTCTATGCTGTGAGCTTGTGTGGTCACACCAATTAGTAACATTTTGAGGAAAACTGATTGAATGTTCTACACTGAAGTTTGATTTTATGAATGTCAACCTAATATCACATCATGGAATTCAAAGTATGCCGAGGAAGAATCGGGTTTGAGTTAGATGTTTGTCTGTGGTCTCTGTGCCTGATTCTTCTATATTTAGCTGCTGAAAAGGATGACCTAAACAAAGTCAATTCAAATTAATGAATTGATAAATTGATGCCTGCGTCCAATCTTACTTCTGTAATGTGAAATCATGTTTTTCTATCTAAAATAGGGTATTCAATAAGGAAAAATATAAGGTGAGACTTGATTTTGAAATTGATTGGATTGTAAAAAAGTGGGTTTTAAATATGACAATTAGACAGACTATGTTAGAATGTCATTTGGCTATTGGTTAATATTATCCAATAGCCTGCATGGCCAAAGTGATGTCAGCAGAAAAGGAAAGTAGTATTAATTTTTGAAAACTAAATTTTTTGACTACTTTTTAACTATAAAAAGCTGCACAATGATTTGCTTCCATTTAAGCAAATGAATGCATTTTCTGTTGAGGACCATGATTGTGCATTAAGAAAGTAAATAGGGTCAGTTTTTGTTTAATGTTCAAGTTAGCATGTAATGGAATCAAATCTTTTGGGGTTTTCAAAGTGCTATTATTGGTCTAAATGTGAACAATTCATCCATACATGTTTCTTCTTGCACCTTTCTTACAATCGATTGCAAGGTCACATTTACATCTTCCTCCATCCAATCAACAACCAAACAATAGAATCAAGTCCCTGTCCTATATTATTTATTTTTGTTACTTCAATTCCATTGTGATTTTAAAGGGATATTTCACCCAAAAATGAAAATGATCCCATGATTTACTCACCCCTAAGCAATCCTTTGTGTTTATGACTTAATCGGAGTATAACTCCGATTTTATTCATCTGATGAAAGTAGAAATTATAGGATGGCTTGAGGGTGTGTAAATGGGGTAATTTTCATTTTTTTATGAACTATCCTTTTATGGAATTGATCAATTTCTTTGCTCTCCATTCATTGAAATAAATAGTGTACACACATCATGTAGCAACCCTTTCTTGCAGAGATAATGCATTTCACATGCATAAATATCATTTTTTTACATATAGAGAATTAAGAGTGTATTAAGCGTTGAAATATTTGCACTGCGGGAAAAGCTTTATGTAAACAACCAGGAACAAACAAGCAATCTGTAATTAGCCTTTAACAGGCCTTGTATCCTCTCTTTCTTTTCTCTCTCTCTCCTACTGTTCCCACATTCTTCGTTTTTTCTCCTCTCCAGTCCTCTCTCGTCTTTTCTCTTTCAGCCTGGTTGCGGCTTGTCTCTTCTTGTTCTCTTTGCCTAGTGTCTAGTGTCTACACTGTCTGTTCCACTCACCTTTCAATCTTTGTGTCATTATCACTAGTTTCACATGAGCTATGTTCATCCTCTCCCCCTTCTCTCATCCAGAAATGTAACCTTTGGTCTCTCTAGATAGAGTAAACAGTGATAGAGGCTATTTACACTAAGTGAAAATAGCAGCATTTTTTTGTGATATACTATTTACACTAAGTGCAAATAGCTATAGATTATATTTACACTAAGTTAAAATAGCAGTATTTTCTGTTATTTATACTACATATACTGAAAATAGTGGCAATTATCTGCACCTCAGTATTGTGGTACATTATAAAACATTATGCCATGGTCTGTCTGAATACTCTACTCTGATTGGCTGGGATATGGGTTCTTCGCCTCCACGTCGTGCATTTAAATCATTTAATGCACATCTAGCCGTTGATTATCCCTTACTTATATATACTACAGGGCCGTTGAATGCTTGAATCTGATTGGCGGACGAACGTTCTGAGGTGTGGAGGAGTTATTATTTTTCAATTATTTTCAATTATTTTCAGGGAAACGCACAACAAACGTACTCTCTTGACCGCATTACAGTTTCGTATCACTTCGCCAAATGATTTCTGTTATTTCAAAGGTCTTACAACAGAAAAATAACCAAAACCCACAACGACACTGGCCAAACAAATAAATACAGTAAACAAAAGATATTGTCCATGTCCTACACACATTTTACCATCTGCGCCACTAGAGCTGAAGACTGTTGACCGTCTATTGTAATGTTGAATAGCCCAATTGTTGGTGGGTGGAGTTAGTGTAAATAGCCTCTGCCAACAAGGCGGGCTATTTGCACTTAGTGTAAATAGACACTGTTTTTTTACTGTCACATTACCTCTCTCGCTCAGAAGCGCTTTTCAATGTGTCTTTTGTTGCAGTTTCTGCTATTTTGTTGTTATTGTTCTGTCTCTTTTCTCTTCCGTTTCATTTTCTATTGTGAAAAAACACCCTGGGACAGTGTTGCCACCTTGTGGAACAACTGATTACTGCTAAATAAATTCAATGCGCATGTGCGACCTGCGCGTAAAAAGTACACACGGTTATAAAATTCGGGGTAATGCACTGTGAGGGTCATGCCGAATGAATTCACACGTCTTGCCAGAAGATGGCACCTGAAGCTGAATCATTCATCCATTTTCCAAACTGCTTGTCCAAGGCGGTTACTTTGAAATATCATACAGGTATTAATTGATTAGTAAATAGTTTATTTAGGTTTATACACTCACTGGCCACTTTATTAGGTACACCTTGCTAGTACCGGGTTGGACCCCCTTTTGCCTTCACAACTGCCTTCATTTTTCATGGCATAGATTCAACAAGGTGTTGGAAACATTCCTCCATTTTGGTCCATATTGACATGATAGCATCACACAGTTTCTGCAGATTTGTCGGCTGCACATCCATGATGCAAATCTCCTGTTCCACCACATCCCAAAGCTGCTCTATTGGATTGAGATCAGGTGACTGTGGAGGCCATTTGAGTAAAGTAAACTCATTGTCATGTTCAAGAAACCAGCCTGAGATGATTTGAGCTTTGTGACATGGTGCATTATCCTGCTGGTAGTAGCCATCAGAAGATCAGAAGATGGGTACACTGTAGTCATAAAGAGATGGACATGGTCAGCAAAAATACTCAGGTAGGCTGTGGCGTTTAAACAATGCTCAGTTGGTACTTATTGTGCCAAGAAAATATGGATGGATGGATTAAACATCCTCCAGTGGGCTTTATATTTGTATATATCATGCATATCCATTTCCTCTTAACTCTACAAGCCAATTAGACTTAAGACACAATTTCACAGTCCATTAATGCATTCGATTTCTTTGTAGTGTAATCCATTACACTACCACCACTAACCTGAACCGTGGAGACAAGGCAGGATGGATCCATGCTTTCATGTTCTTTACGCCAAATTCTGACCCTACCATCTGAATGTCACAGCAGAAATCGAGACTCATCAGACCAGGCAACGTTTTTCCAATCTTCTATTGTCCAATTTTGGTGAGCCTGTGCGAATTGTAGCCTCCGTTTCCTGTTCTTAGCTGACAGGAACGGCACCAGGTGTGGTCTTCTGCTGCTGTAGCCCATCTGCTTCAGGGTTCGACGTGTTGTGCATTCAGAGATAGTATTCTGCATACCTTGGTTGTAACGAGTGATTATTTGAGTTACTGTTGCCTTTCAATCATCTCTAACCAGTCTGCCCATTCTCCTCTGACCTCTGATATCAACAAGGCACTTTTGTCCACACAACTGCCGCTTACTGGATATTTTCTTTTTTTCAGACTATTCTCTGTAACCCTAGAGATGGTTGTGTGTGAAAATCCCAGTAGATCAGCAGTTTTTGAAATACTCAGACCAGCCCGTCTGCCACCAACAACCATTCCACGTTCAAAGTCCCTTAAATCCCCTTTCTTCCCATTCTGATGCTCGGTTTAAACTTCAGCAAGTCATCTTCACCACATCTTGATGCCTAAATGCATTGTGTTGTAGCCATGTGATTGGCTGATTAGCAATTTGTGTTACCAAGCTATTGAACAGGTGTACCTAATAAAGTGGCCAGTGAGTGTACATGCTAGTTTCCATGAAAGAGCTCAAGATAAGTTTCAAATGATTATTAAACAGCAAGCACAAATTACGCAGAAGCTCTTCTGGCACTTTCAGATCCAAACTCGCTCACTCGTTTTCATTCACTCCTTCAACTGGACTATATTAGTGGACTCTAGGGATCTCTAGGGAATGGTCAATGTGGGTATGGTGTCAACAGCCAGTAGAAACATCCAGACAAATGTGTTGGAGCTGGTTGAAGCTAAACTTTGCAGGACGTTGTCCCTCCAGGAGCAGGATTGGACATCCCTGGTTTAGACCAACACACATTCGCATTTAAAAAATGTGCCATTTTGTTTTACAAAAATTGGGTTCCGATTGCTTTTCCATCACACTGCAAAGAAAGTTGGACATTTGCATATAGGTATGTCTGTGTTCAAGAGAAGGCATCTGGTGATCCGAAAAGAGATAGAGAGGATAACTCAGTGGTGATGATGGCAACCAGGTTTGTCAGCTGGTCTGAATTGTCCATTATAGCCCCGTCTCTTTCCCTGCCTTCACATCGAGTTTATGTCCACAAATAGGCTTAATCAAATATCATAGTGGGTGGCCCAGGGTAGAAGCAATACAGCAGGCATAATATGGAGGGAGATTTACAGAGAGTGCTTCCCAGAATGTGGCCCACACAGGCACGGCCTGGCAGGGGATGTCCTCTGATTAACGTAATCAGCAATGAACTGCAGTTAGCTGTAGATTTATGAGCAGTTTCTGTTGATAAATAGACTAAATTTCAGTGCATATTGCCAGAAACACTGGGACTATATGATGAAAGCCCAATGGCCCAAGATCTCTGATGCAACCTCTTATTCCTTGTGTACTCTTTTGTTAGGAGGCTATTTTGTATTTCTTAATAGTGAATTGAGGATAGCACTGCACCCATTATTTTTATGTTCCAGGTGTTTTAAAGGCATTGAGTTTGTAATCATTTGCAGCATGGGATTTTGTAAGTTGGCCTGTTTTACTACTGCTGCTGTTTGAGTCCCATTGTTGGCTCGTAGCAGTTTGAAAGCTGTAGTTAAAGTTGTCCGATTTAGTTTGTTTGTTGTTTTTATGACTGCAGGCAAAACTATCATTTTCAGAGAACTTCCATTGCACAGGAAAGTGGAAAAATGCCCATTCCCAGAAGCTGTCCGACTACCGTATGACTGTATTTTTGTTGTTGTTTTATATTTGTGTATTTTCATAGGAGTGGGAAAACTCCATTAGTTCATAATTTACCTAATTTTCACCTCCCGTTTCATCTTTTGGTAAGATCAAACATCCCTTATAAATCTGCTGTGTGTCAGATGTAAGGTATGGACATTTTTAATATAAATTGGTGAAGTTTTCTCAGGACAGACCAGCATTGAGCTTCAATGTTGCAGTGAGATGTTAGGGGGCTTCTAGGTATAATGGCCAATGTGGCTATATGCAAATGTCTCACTTCAGACTTAATGGGTTGGTGATCCTGAAGCTCTTATCTCTTGTTTAATGGATATAAACATATTTTTTTCTTCTACAGCAAACAGCATATACTAAATGGGAAATGGAGCAAGTCAACAAATAAAAACAAGAAACAAACAAAATAAATGCCTGTGAACTGACTGAATCCAGTGTCTGCAGGATTACCTTGAAGTCTCTTACAC
Source organism: Gymnocypris eckloni scoliostomus (assembly GCA_027564155.1). Classification (NCBI taxonomy): domain Eukaryota; kingdom Metazoa; phylum Chordata; class Actinopteri; order Cypriniformes; family Cyprinidae; genus Gymnocypris; species Gymnocypris eckloni. Next base: position 18,814,976 of record CM050414.1, read on the forward strand.
TTACCAAGGCGGCAGTTATTTAATGAGAAATACAGTAAAAAGTAATATTGCGAAATTTAATTACAAAAAGATGCATGTGTTGCTTTACCATAAGGGTCCAGGTAGTAGGCAGAATGATACAGTTAATATTCGGAATTAGAATTGACAGTATTTGGGAATGTATATGGATTTGTTTATGGTTGATTTTAAGATACTTGCACAAAAAGACCTTTGTGTCAGCACCTTACATGCTAGTAGTGTGTCTTCCAATCATTTGAGTTATAAATCAGATATAGCCTATAAAAGGCTCTGACATTGGCTCAAAAGGCAGAGGATTGTTCATTATTTTTAGCCCGTCTCTGTCTTTTGCTCTTTGCCTTGCTCTTTTTCTTAATTTGCTGCCACGACCCACGATAGCTGACAGTGAGGGGGAGTGTTATTGTAGAATGAGTATACGTGTCCGTAGCATGATGGACAGATTAGATGAGATATTTAGGGATTTGTTGTGGGCTGGGTTATTAGGGTTTGTGAGGAGCATCTTATCTTGAGTATCTTATTTATTCTGTTTTAAAGAAGGTTTCTCTTTAATGTTTTTCCCTTCTTTTGTTCTTTGTTGTAGCAGATGGAGAAGGATGTAGTAGCTGGAGTAATGTTGGGTCATATGCGCTGATGAGACACACTTGTGTTACCGTGTGCCCTCTGCCCTCTCTTCTCCCTCTTCAGAGATCTTTTTGCTATACCACTGGGTTTCTGTTACCCTTTAGTTATGTAAATATTTTAATCCTCTATACCTTTATTATAATATTTGACTCCTTATTCAGCTAGTGGTCTCTCTGCTTGTCAAGGTCTGTGTCATACCCTGTTTCAACAATTCTCTTTCTCCTCATCCATAATAAAATAAATCTTTAGTATCTTCATACAATTTATCTTCTTTCACCATTTTTCTTTCTCCGTTCTGCCTTTCGCTCTACATGGATGCACATCACTGACCTTGGTAATGACTACAGAGCTTTCTCTGTGTCTGTGTGTGTGTGTGTGTGTGTGTGTGTGTGTGTGTGTGTGTGTGTGCAGTATTGCAAACAAACAATACTCAAGTGTATTAAAATGTAAACATTGAACGAACACAAACCACAATGACCATCTGAGCCAATGGCATATTGATAATATCAGGTCAAAAAAATGCTAAAGAGTTGCATCTACACATTTTTCCGTATAGTATCTCTCTGGGGCATCTCAAGACATGCTGGTCAAAGATTTAAACAGTGTTGGGGAGTAACTAGTTACATGTAACTAAATTTCGTAATTTAATTACAAAATAAAAGTAATTGTAATCAGTTACAGTTACTGAGAAAAAAATGTGTAATTCAATTACAGTTACTTATGAAAATGTTAAGGATAACAAAGGGGGTTAAATCTGATTTTTTTTTCACACACACTCCCACATACAGATTTAATTGATTTATTTCATATATTGCAGTAGCTATGTTTCCATCCAAAGATTCAAATTATACTTATGCGCAAAACTGGAATATTGCATAAAACATATGAGAAATAAAGCACCGTTTCCATCCAACAAGTCAAAGAGAACAAACTCGTCACTTCCTGGTAAACTATGGCACTAAATATCACTAAGAATATAGGAGAAGCCACTGAATATAGGCCTAATAATTTTCATATATGACATAGATTACTTGCAACTCAGAGCGAGCAAATGAGACAGTAAAAGCGGTCATTACTTTCAGAGGAGGATACCTGCTGTTTGGGAACGCAGTCGTGTAAGACAATTATACAGAGATACTTTGACGACAGACTTTACTCAGGCTTTTCAGAATTACCATAAAAACAAATATAGATGCTATGAACGAGATCAGTCTGCTGCTAGTCAAGTTATCCTGTCTAAAAATGTATCCTACTTAAATATACGCATGCGTTTTTTTATCTGGGCATTTCCATCCAGGATTTTTTTTATGCGATATTCCAAAATGCGCATAAAAATAGGTGGATGGAAACGCAGCTAGTGACTGCTCTAAAATATAAAACAAAATGTTTCAGAAGTTTATAACATTCTTATTCGATAACTCTTATATTTCCTATATGGGTTTATGTATATGCTTTATTTTTTTAACATTAACTCTTTTTTCATAGCTATGTACAATTTGATTTCAAAAACAGTATCATAGCTATTAAATTATTTATTGTTAGGATTTTAAATCCGTATTTATCCTCAGCATGATTTTAAAGTAAGTCTGATTGTATGGGGGCTGTGCTTCAAAGGGGACATTGGATGCCCATTTTCCACAAAGTGGTGGGATTCTTTAGGGTCTTTTTGAAATGGTCTCAGTGGTCGTGTAAAACGACACCCTTTTTACCTTGCCAAAAACTCTCTGTTCACAGTGACTCGTTTCGGTGCATATCTCTTTACATGCTAATGAGCTCTGCTCACCCCGCCCCCTATTCTGTGGAAGTGATTCATCCATGAGTTTTAACTTTTTAACAAAACCTGCCTTGACTTGTCCCTCATTCAGAAAACAGTCTAGAGTAAAATGGTTTGTGCAGCCAGGCATGAATTAATTTAGTAAAAGTGAAGTGATGTGTGGCCAAGTATGGTGACCCATACTCTGAATTTGACATATTGCTGTGGCACCCGGGGAGAAGTTGGGGGTTTGGTTCTTGCTCAAGGGTCTCACCTCAGTCGTGGTACTGAAGGTGGAAGAGAGCGCTGGTTATTCACTCCAAAATCAAAATGGCTTGATAATTGAGACTGTTTAAGTTTTGGGGGGATTAAAAAAGGAGTGAATTTCTATCATTGTAGGGTGGTTGTGTCCACAAACAGCTAAAACAAATGTATATGCAAATTAAGACATTTTTCATTTAATGTCTCCTTTAAAATTAATATATTATAATATTAAACATTTCGAAAGTCTGACAGTAATCAGTGTTGAGCACTACTGTAAGGTTAACCCTGCCTACTTTACATGTTTGAAAATGATTAACAGTTGAAAACATTAGAAATTCAGAAAAGTAATCAAATGTAATCAGTTATATTACTTTAATAAAGTAATTGACAAGTTACACTACTTATTACATTTTAAGTAGGGTAATTTGTAATCTGTACCTTATTACATTCATTTCCAAAGTAACCTTCCCAGCACTGGATTTAAACATAAGAACTGCACTTATAATGTAAGTTTCTTTGGATACAGCAAGATCTAATCATAACATTTCAAACACACCCATCTAGCACATATGTACAAAATAGCCTCTAAATGAATTTGATAGAAGTGCTGAATGAATACATATAATGTATAACTCTATTTTCATTTACAGGTCTGTCTTCCACTGTAGCACTGGATCTAAAAATGCGTGTCTGCTCATGTGTATGTATGAGGAATAAATCTTTGTGGAAAAAGCTCTCTCTGCAATGGCTCAGATGCGTTCATATGTAGTGACAGTGTAGTGACAGGCCTGATGTTAGCTGTGTTGACATGGCAGTCTGCCTCTAAGCAGTGAGAGACAGCTACAGCAGATCTCCTGTCAGGTTTCCACATTTCCCTGTCTCCATTCAGCTACTCAGCAGCAATATGATGTTGTTATCTACTGGAATTACAATGCCAATAATTCACTCATTCCCTGGTCTGTCTGTCTGTCTGTCTTTACATCTTAAACAAATTAATTCAGCAAGGAGGCATCAAATAGAGCACAAGTGAGCGTAAAGGCTTACATTGTTTCAATCTATTTCAAAATGGCTGATTTCTATATAAATGAGGTGTTGTTTGTGTGTGTGTGTGTGTGTGTGTGTGTGTGTGTGTGTGTGTGTGTGTGTGTGTGTGTGTGTGTGTGTGTGTGTGTGTGTGTGTGTGTGTCTGTGTAGATTTTATTATTCATTTTTTATAATAAATCACATTTTATGTTTACTACCTTAAACTTAACTTCTAATTGCAATTAAGCATTCTGTTCACTACCTCAGTTCAGAAATTGATTGGGTTCACCAGCTAGACCAGCACCAAACCCGCATTAGCCAGCACAAACCAGCCTTGCATGTCAAGTTTTCATTAGCTGTAGATGGAACAAAATCTAACTGTCTTCTGTACTCTGTCTTTTCTTGTTCTGTCTGTAGTCACAGAGAAGGAAGTTCAGCAGTGGTAAGTTTGCTCTTTATGTCCTCTCTGTACCATCCCTCTCCCCCTCTCTCTCTCTTACCTTTCCTCGTCATGACTTTACCTGAGAAATAAACAGGAAATCAATTAAATCTGTGCAATAATGTTGTTACCCAAATGTATAAATGATATAACTTTCCATCCTTCTCCATTCCCATTAATACTTGTGCATAGTATTGAATTCTTGGCCATTTACTGAGTGTGTGATTCCTGGGCAGGAAACGCTGCAGAAAGCATATGCTTTAGTATATGAGTATGAATTCAAGTGGCTGGGGTTTCATTGTAAAAATAATGTATGCATGTTTGTGGTTTCATTTTTGTAGCCATCAAGAAAATAAGAATAAAATAAGATATTTATACTTTAAAAACAATTTTAAGTCGTTGTTAAATATATGAATTATTAATTTATTTTGTTTATCAGTTATTTCGTAAATCTCATTATGCTTGTGCTTAATGAGATTTGTGGTTTCACACCACAATACATTTTAAATCCTGTTTTACCATTTCATTTAAAGGTAAATCTGATATTTGAAAAGTCCTTTTAATTATATTCATTTTCAGTGCATTTTTTGAAAATATAAATAAAAAAGCACATGCAATAGACCCATGGAAAGCTTTCTGACAGCAAACACCTTTTCTTTACCACACTGACTGACTCATCTTGAGAATGTCTGCCACCAAGATAGGTGATGATGTTTTACTAAAGTGCCACATCATTGTAGATATTCAGTGCTTCGTGCCTCTCTCTCTCTTTGTCTCCCATTCTCCATAAATTCTTAACTTCACATGCCAACATCTATACTCCTCCTGGCTGTGCTATGCCTCTCATGGCAGATGGGGAACAGGTGACCCTAGGCAGGGTGCCCAGTAGAGAAAGAGAGAAGGATGAAGAGAGAAAGAGAGTGAAAGACAAAAATAATGGCACAAAGAAGAGCGACTAACAATCCAGATAAAAAATACAGTACTCAGAGGATAGGAAATAAAGTTTTCGGCTTTTATAACATTTACAAAAGGTGGGACCTGTCTTGGGTGACTGTTCAGAAAATCTTCAGTATTTTATATGGTTATCTCTTAGAGCAAGCCAATAAACACCCTACCTTTACTCCTTGTCTTATTCTTCTACTCAGAGATGATGCATTGCACTGCACTGTACTTATATGGCATCTCACTGGAGTTAAGACAGGCACAACTGTCTTGTGTTGAAAGCGGAGCTCCTTGGATCTCAGTCTAGTGCTGATCAGACCGCTAAGCAGCAAGCATAGACTTGCCTGCCAGTCACACACAAACACATGCATGCACGCAGCTCAAGGTGCACTTCACTTTCTTCTGTTTCTCTGATGATAGAACTACGCTTGTTGATAACAAAAGTAGATTTGCCTTTGAGCTATATGTATCGAGTCTGCAGAAGATCAGTAGACAGTGCCTTACAAATGCTTTCAAAGTATTCCTGGGGAAGTGCATCAGTAATTTGTCTGTTCACTTGTTCAGCAATAGATGCATTAAAACGGTGTACAGAAGCTGAAAGTCTTAAATTAGCTGCATTGTTGATTACATCAGTGTTGATTGATGTCTTCCCAAATACATTAGAAAAGATCTTTGAATCTAGGTAAGCTAAAATGTACAGTTTGAATACATTTATTTTACAATAATGACTGATTAACTGCACATCATTCTACCACTTATTATGTGGCTAGCATGTAAATCAGTGTGCATTAAATAGAGATTTAAGTTTAGAGTATTGTCGTGTAAAAAGTAAGACAGCATTGAGCGATTTAAGAGACGTGATAACAGCATTGTGTAAGAGATTGGTTGCTGGGGTAGTGGTCAAGTATAAAGTTTAGAGATCAGTAAATGGAAAAAAAAAAACAATCAGGACTGTTCAATAAATATTATTTAAGCGATTTTGTCTCTGAAACATTTTTGTGAACAATATATGATAGTATTTGACGAATGATAGCATACATTCCCAAAAAGTGTCCATCTGAAGAACAAGTTACCATTTTTATCCTGATAACAGCTGTTTGGATTTGATTATTTAAAGCACTCAAGATACTTATTAAATTACGCTGCACATATGGTCACGTCAGTATTCTGTCATCAAGCTACTGTAAATTAGCATAATGTGAAAATCTTTCTCTTTGCACAGCAAGCCCCTCTGCGGAGGTAATTAATAATTAGCTAATAAAGTGCTTTTTAACCACAAAATATGCTGGAGAGTTTAATAATGATTATGAGCATTTTGTACAATGACTAAATTCTATGTATTTATAGAAAATAGTCTTTTCAGAATGTGTCAGTGTTATTGAGTTTCTATTTCCCCCCATGCTAGTAGTATTACAAATTTCAGATAGTTCAGTTAACCTTGCAACTAGCAATTTGGACCACAAATACTGAGAGAGATTCCTAGAATGAGGTCTGAAATACAGAATCTAAACTGACATGCCTGGAAATGAATTTGCAATTGAAGACTGACGTGCTCTGTAATATCCTAGGCAACCATTTCGCCCTTTGCCCCAAATTGCTCGGAAATGATCTGCAATGATAGTCCTCACGTTTGTCAGGATCAATTATTATACAGAAAACAAACAGCGCTGAAGTGTTGTATCTGAAAATGACTGGATAGAGTGACAGAGGTTTCATTTATCTTGAAATGCCCTGACCACATGTTCTGTAACACTGCTAGCAGTGCATTTGGATGCTAACAGTTGGTGCCGGACTCTTTATCTTCACAGGGGTTATGTACTGGAGGACAAATGTCTTCTGTTTTGATTTTAGGTTGGGGAAAATAGCTATGCATTTGATACCTCTTCAAGTGTTATTTTTTCCCTTCTTCCCTTTCTACTGGCAATTTACACATTTGTTTTCCAACAGTGTTCAGAGTTTTGGTTTCATTAAGTATTTTTTGAAAGATGTTGAACACCATATCTCTATTAATTTATTTGATCAAAAATACAGTAAAAATAATAAACTGTGAAATGTAATTAGAATTTAACATCTTAATTAATTTAGCATATGCTTAATTTTTATTTTTATTTTGTGAAGGCAAAGCTAAATTTCCAGCTGCCATTACTCCAGTCTTCAGTGTGTATCACAATCTCGCATAAACCATTTTAATATGTTGATTTGATGTTCAAGATTTTTTAAAATCTTTTTAAATCATTATTAGTTGAAAATGGGTTAAAAATATATATTTGTACACAAATTGAATGCATGCTTGCTGAATAAATGAATCAATTTCTTTACTGACCCCAGACGTTTGAATAATAGTGTAGATTTAATTGTTCTTCTATACTCTTATAATAATAATCTTATTCTTTTCAAAACTCTAACAGTCTCTCTTTGCTTCAATTTGCTCCCTCACTCCTATCTTGTTGGATTTTTCCTGTCTTTATCGCAGGTATAAGGGTTTTATCAAAGACTGCCCCAGTGGTCAGTTGGACGCAGCTGGCTTTCAGAAGATCTACAAGCAATTCTTCCCCTTCGGTGATCCCACCAAATTTGCCACCTTTGTCTTCAACGTCTTTGATGAAAACAAGGTAACAAGAGGCTGAAAAAAAGGAAAAATCTATAAAAGGAAAGCACTGTTACATGAAGCTACTGGGTCTTTTTAAAGTCGCAGTTTACCAAGAAATATTTTGATTTATCATCTTTAATGAGTTGGAAAATTATGATCTCTAGAATCTCTCCCCGAAGAACTGTTTGGCTGAATAGCAAAATACCATGTGTAAACACTCCATTCACTTTTATTTAGTCAGCGACAGGGACATTATGTCTTTCCATTATAGTTTTCGAAATGCAGCTTCAACAGAATTGCAGAATTTTCTTTTTTTGGGGGGTAGAACAATTTGCTGTCTAAATCTGTGCAAAATGATGATGCATTTAGAAGCTTTATAGAGAATATAACACAAGAAACTCTATCTGTGTGTGTGTGTGTGTGTGTGTGTGTGTGTGTGTGTGTGTGTGTGTGTGAGAGAGAGAGAGAGAGAGAGAGAGAGAGACAGAGACATTGCTGGTCGGATGCCCCTGTAGACTATTCTCAGATGTTTCTATATTCTCAGCGGCACCGTCTGCTACAGTCATATCTTTAGACACACTTCCAAATCACTGTCGAAATGACATTTTCAGTATGTAAAACGTTCTTTGAGCTGATATTAAACACATGTAAGATAACATTTTTCCCTGCTGCTGTCGTATTTTACTGCAGTTTTTTGCTGTGTCACCCTGCAGTTGTTTGCCATCTTTGGTGTCTCTTTCCTCTCAGTTTGATGTGAGGCTGTAACAAATCAGTATGAAATCAACACTTTTTGTCACTCCTTTGGATTTCTTTTTACACTTTACCCATCAGTTCTCATGCTGTCTTTCTGTTGTGTATCCGCAGGATGGACGCATTGAGTTCTCGGAGTTTATTCAAGCTCTGTCTGTCACATCCAGAGGGACACTGGATGAAAAACTCAGATGTAACACCAGAATTCCTTTATATATCTCAAAATGTTAGCAGCACAACAAAAGTTTCTTGTTTGTGCAGCAGAGATGTGTTCATTTAAGTCTGCCAAGTCTTCATTTTAATTTATCATCATGAGTAAAGAAAAGATGAGCATGTCAAAATAAACAGTACAATAGACTATACGCTTATTCCCATTTGAAGATACAGAGAGATACTTTTCTTAATGTGCTTGTTTGTTATTGCTATCACAGGGGCCTTTAAACTTTACGATCTTGATAATGATGGCTATATAACCCGAGATGAGATGCTGAACATTGTGGACGCCATCTACCAGATGGTGGTGAGTCATCTGCTTCTCACTGAACCGTAACTTTCTATTTCTATTGGGTTAATGAAAGAGCTCCTTCCAAGAAAGCTCTTTCATGTCTTTCAAGATGTTTTCTTGCTGCTCTGATCATATACAATTGGCAAAATGGTATTCACCCATTCACCTGTGTGGTAAAAGTTATGAAAGTTAACCATTAATTCTGTGAGAACAACAATGTGACATTTTCAATAGATTTAGCTTTTGTGAAAGTAAAAACATATTTTTGTGCACCTCCATTTTCTGTAAACCAAATACATGTATGTATGTTTAACTAGTATATAAGATAAGATTCACATTGGGAATCTTACCTATTGGATATCTTACATATTGTTCATGTCTGCAGAAGACTTTACTTTGAATATTTTAAATAAATTAACAGTACGGTAAAAGGGCTAAGTTGACAATTCACTTGAACTACTAATAAATAATACATGTAAAAGTCGTGGGAAGGGGAAGTCGGGGAAGACGTGGCCTAATGGTGGAGAGTCGGACTTGTAATTGAAAGGTTGCAAGTTTGAGTCTCAGTCCGGCAGGAATTGTAGGTGGGGGAAGTGAATGTACAGCGCTCTCTCCACCTTCAATACCACGACGAGGTGCCCTCGGGCAAGGCAACGAACCCCCAACTGCTCCCCGGGCGCCAGAGAACAGAAAAGGCTGCCCACTGCTACAGGTGTGTGTGTTCACTGCTGTGTGTATACTTCGGGTGTGTGTTCACTGCTGTGTGTGTACTTCGGGTGTGTGTGTACTTCGGGTGTGTGTTCACTGCTGTGTGTGTGCACTTTGGATGGGTTAATTGCAGAGCACAAATTCCGAGTATGTGTCACCGTACTTGGCTGTATATCACTTTCACATTGTTAATTTCACATTGATTAATCTTGCTAATTTTTATAGACACTAACATTTTAAAAGTTGTGTTTGTTAATATTACTGTTTACTAGAACTAAGTTTAGTTAATGCTAAGCCTAAGCAGTAGTATTTTTATAAATTAACTTTAATAAATAAAAATATATCGTTCATTGTTATTCATGACACAAAATACATTACACATTAAATGTATATGTAGAACATATAGAAACTTACTGTAAATTTCAATTTACATACAGCAGAACACATTACTATTGTGTTTTGCCCTTGGATACTAATGAATGAACGAAATTCACCATATTACTTAAATTACAGGGATACATTTTTTTTCATGCATTTCAACTTGATACATGCAGTCAGCTGAATTGCTTGAATTCATCGCAGTCTTTTGTTTTTGTCTTTTTGAAAGTGAAAAAAGTGATGGGACGTAGGGCCAAGTATGGTGACCCATACTCGGAATTTGTGCTCTGCATTCAACCCATCCTAAGTGCACACACACAGCAGTGAACACACACACACACACACACACACACACACACACACACACGGAGCAGCCGGGGTCACACCTCAGTCGTGGTATTGAGGGTGGATAGAGAACGCTGGACAGTCACTCCCCCTCCTACAATTCCAGCCGGCCCGAGACTCGAACTCGCAACCTTTGGATTACGAGTCCAACTCTCTAACCGTTAGGCCACGACTGCCCCAAAGTTTTTGCTCATTTGGCTGTTCCAAAAATGTGTTTGGTTTTATTTGAAGTGCAAAAATATAAAAATAAAATGTATCTTTATTTTCCACACAGAAATGAATGGGTAACTCATTTCTGGCATCCAGGATTTGTTTTCCCCCATGATAGGCCACACACAGATGATTTGTTTCTTACTGTGGTTGTTTCTTATCCTGCTATCAAAAGCCGGGAGTATGGGCATGTCCCAATAATTTATGCCTGATTTATATATCTTGCAGGGGAACACAGTGGAGTTACCTGAGGAGGAAAACACACCAGAGAAGCGTGTTGACCGCATCTTTGCTATGATGGATAAGGTGAATTCTGTGTATTTATTTAATGTGTACTTAGTGTCTTCTGCTGCCTCATTGTTCTCATACACATAAATAGAAAGAAGAGATTTGAATGCATCATTAAAAACTATCTTTCTACTTGATTCCCTGCATATCTTCCACCACAAACCGTATGCACTTAATACAATTATGTGTGAAAACAGTGACAAGACTTATGACTAATTGTCTTCCTTTTGTCAACAGAATGCAGATGGGATGTTGACTCTGCAGGAGTTTCAGGAGGGCTCCAAGGCAGACTCCTCTATTGTACAGGCACTCTCCCTTTATGATGGCCTGGTGTAGGCCCGTCTCAAAGGGGCGTTATGTGAGTCCCATTTCCCATTTTCCCAAATGCTGATAACAGCAATGTACCAGCCTAACGACAGTGAATATTCTAAATGCACACTTCAGTGTTATTGCAGTATTATTTATATACTGTTATTTGTTATTTTTGGTTAGCTTTTATTTTCATCTTTTCAGTTTTAATTTTAGTTTAGGTTTTGTGTTTTTTGTCATTTTTTTATATTTCTATATAGCTTTGATTCATTTTTTGTTTCAGTATTAGTACATTTAGTACGTCAACTTAATCTTATTTCAGTTAGTTGCTAAGGCAGCATTTTTATTTTCAAAATGTTTGTTTTCAAATTGTTTATCTAATATTCATATTTTATTTTATTTTGGCTTTATTTCAAGTACCTAAAATAATTGTTAATAATTTTATCTTTAGCTAAACAGAACAACACTCGGACACATATTTACAATACTTTTAAATTTAGGCCTTGACAGTTGATGATAATTGCCACAATTCATTATTCATTCAACCACTCGGTGTACATTTAAAGATTCTGTTTTTCATTCCTATCTATATACTAGGTAATCAATACAGTCCATTTATATCATCCTGATGGCACTGTGAGAGGAAAGCTGACCTGTCACCGATCTCTTGGACCTGCCAACATGAAGGTGCTGCTCTCAAGAGGGGATCAGCTGTCAATCACTCATCTCCACTGTCACTGGAAAACCAAAATCCGACAAAAAGACAATGTAAACCCTTGCAGAACTCATTTGGGATGAGTGATGTACAGTAAAGTAACCTTTTTGTGAAGAAGAAGAGACGCTCATATGGACAGTGACTTTGAGGGCATCCACATCTGTGTTATTAAATGTATAACTCAAATATTATAAACACCAATGAATGAGTTCCTTGTAGCTGTGGACATTGTCATAGGATGGACCTAGCTGGATTTCGGTCTTTCTTTCATTCATGATGAACGAAGATGCAGTTGCACTGTTACACAGAGCTTCAGCAAGCACTGGCATCAAACAACATGCATCTAGTTGTATTTATTTATATAACCTTTCTATGTAAATTAGCAATCTTCAACAATAAATTAAAATGTATAAATCTTATAAATCTCATGCTTATTCTTGAGACTTGACAGTTAATGTCTGACAGCCATGTATTACACTGAGACTGTAACTATTCACATGCCACTGCTTTGCTTGACCAATTGGACAGACTCACAGTACACCTTGTGATGAAGCATGCAAATATTCTACAGTATTGCATATTACTGTTATAACAAAGTAGTTGTATGTGCATGCTACAGTCTCAGACAGCTATTGTGTTGCACCTCTGACTAGTTTGAAAGAATGAGATTATTTTTGTACCAATAGTTCTATAATACAGGCTTCCTCGGCACTGCAGATGCTCACGGTGTTTGAAGTCCTGCACAGTGTTGGTGTATTTAGATTACTGATAATGTTAAAATTGCGCTGCTTTGAAATAAACCCTTTTTTAAGCCCAACATACAAGGTGTATCTGCTCTCCACTAATTTTAACATTATCAGTAATCTAAATACACCAACACCGTGCATAATAATAATAATGTCGCAGAGACACTGCAGTAGATTAAATATTGTGATTATAGGGTAATGTTAATGGGATCTCTTTGTATAAAAACTGTTTTATGAAAAAATGTCTTGGGGTCTGTTTAGGGTGTGTTAGCCATAGCTCGAAAAGAAGCAGTTTTGCCTGAATATTGCGTGCTCTAGCTTATAATCACCACCGTTTGCTCTAAAAGAGGAGATAGTATCTTATTAGTATGTAGAAACAGAATCAACACTGAAATATGATCAAACCAAAGAAAATACATTTTCGGGTTGGCAACAATATATTTTAAGATTGGAGCTCAATTTTCCAGTCAGACAAATTTCTGTATTATTATTCAGTCAGGGCTCATGAATATATCGTGCCTGATGTCTTCAAAGATTTATCTCTGCATTCCACCCTCCAATAGAAATGGTGTAATGGACATGCAGTGTGAAAGGATTCCAGGCTAAAAGACCAAAAATGGAGATAGAAAGGTTCAAGCTGGCAGACAGAACCTCTCTGCTTGCATAACACAATGGAACACTTGGCATTGTTCAATAATCAGTTAAACCAACCAGATTTAACTCATGGAAAATATTAGTCTCATGAATAATAATGGAAGCTGGTACAGACAATGAAAAGCACCAGAAATGAGAAAATAAATTATGCATTTTCACATTTATCTGACTGCTTGTAGTAAATCTGTAGTATTACAGATCTGTAGTGATTAAGATCTCATACTTAACATGTGATGTTAAATACATATTGTGGATATTAAACATATTTATCATGACTCAGTGCAAACACTACTGTCTGTCAGGGTTCCTCTACCCATATGAGAACTACGCTGACTGATTATACCAGGTATCTACACTTTCTTGCTATCTGGGCTCAGCCACCTCACCTGACAGCCCATCAACTTTAATGGGCTGTTTGGGCTCAGATCCCTCAGCCGTTGGAATGTAGGGTCACCTAGCTTCTGTCATGTTATGCCTCGGTGGACATGTTGTTAACAGCAGGTGGTAGGTATCAGTATGGCAGGGTTGGACGGTTTCGTGTTTACATGCAGCAGAGACACTATCTCTGTTCAACAGATGCACAGTCACACACATACTTACACTCCTCCCTGAACCTTGTTTTCTTTAAACATATATCTAAAATATCTGCTTTTTAAGTTATGATCCAAACAAATCTGGCCTCACTGATATTCTTGGGTTAGAATTTTGAGGATGCTACAACATGTATCATTGTTTGTTAATATTGCTTTGTTTTCTGTACACTTGCTTTTCTTATATAACAATAAGACTGTTATATTAAAACAATCTTGAACAAATTCTATAAAGTTTTCCACAAAAAAAACGTAAATTCTTAAACAGTTATTTTACAATTATTATTTTACTTTAGTTTTGATCAAATAAGATAGAATAACAGACTACGTTTAAAAGCGCTAAAAAATCTTCAAAAGCTATATTACTGGTTTATGACTGAACGTCACAGTTTGTTGGCAAAGTGTGCCCTCTGTTGACCATCAAACAACTTGCACCATATAAACACGTTTGTGTGACATCTAACTAAACGATCGTTTAAATATTTAAGCTAAAACATCATATGGGGTTCATGCATAATGACTCACAGCAGCATTTTGCGTACAGTTTTAAAGGAATGCATGTTTTGAAAAAGTGACAGGCGCCGGACACTCCCCCTGACTTCTTCCCGCTCGGCGTGTCAAATTGCTCATCCCGCAACTTCCTGTCGCTGTAATTCCTCATTGCTAACGAAGGCTCTCTATCTTAGCCTAGCAAGCTGCCTCCACAAACATAAAAGAACAACACTATATGTTCTTGAAATGAACGTATGATATTACGTCTTGGAATAATGCAGTGTTAAAATGTGAACGAATAGAGAGTTATTGAATTTTCTGAATGAAATCTTTTCCGTTAGATTCAAATGTATGTTATAATGCTAGCTCGGGACTCTAGAGATTTGCCTGACAGCAGCTAGTGGGGAGTTTCACAGTTTTTTGTGTCACTAATATTACATTGTCATCAGACAAGGTCAGATTGCGACTCAACTGCAAAAATTAAAGTTTCTCTTTTGTAGCGCGTTATCGATTTGCGGTGACACCTGTGAGCTAGCCCGGCTAGCTAGCGCTCTCCTCACACTGATTCTGCTGGAAATGGTGAGTGTTTCTTGTCTTCTCTATTTACCGTTAAGCTTGGCTTAATGCGATATGTTGTTATTGAATAGCTGCTGGCCCTGTCCTTGAGATTGATTTGGTCAAAAAATAAAAATATCAAATATCTTTTATCAAGTCTCTGGCCTTCGAGCTAACGTTAGCTAATTTGTTTTAGCAAGTCTGTTTGGAAACCAGAGAGCTACATCTAGTTACATGACAGCTTGTCAGTTTCTGCGCAGAAAGCTGTTAGCATGTCAACCAAGTATTTTTGAAGATTTCTTAATTTTGTGTTTGAGGCACATTTTTTCTTTGCCGTTATGTTTTGAATTAATGTGTATTAAATTAATATGCAGCTTTGTAGATTACATCGATAGTTTTTTCCCTTTTGTATTGCTATTGATGCTGCTATCGTGGTATTGTTCTTGCTCTATTGTAAAAAGCATTATTTATTCCACATCGTTGTTTTTCAAATGCAGTGCAGAAGATCTGTATGCAGAAGATATGTTTGTTTTATGTGTCAACAGGTAGACGCCCTCATGTGCCCATGGAAAAGGCGGCTTTCGAGGGGTGGCTGGAGTCAGTTTCCACCACCTTCCTGGCGCTGAGTGACCAGCAGCGCAACCAATCGCTGGACCACCTCATCTCACTGAGTGGCGCTGCCCAACTTCGACACCTGTCAAATAGGCTGGAAGCGCTCCTCAAGCGGGATTTCCTGCGCCTGCTGCCGTTAGAACTTGCCTTCTACCTGCTCCGCTGGCTGGACCCCCAAACTCTGCTCACCTGCTGTTTGGTGTGCAAACAGTGGAATAAAGTCATCAATGCCTGTACAGAAGTGTGGCAGAGCGTGTGTCGAGACCTTGGGTGGCGTATCGATGAGTCCATCCAGGATGCGACACACTGGAAAGGTGTTTATGTAAAGGCCAAATTGCGTATGAAGCAGCTAAGAGAGGAGGATGCTTTTGAGACGAGCTCTCTTATTGGACACAGTGCTCGGGTATATGCTCTCTACTACCAGGATGGGCTGCTCTGCACAGGTGCGTTACTACTTATGGTTGTTTCTCCTAAAGGTGGGGTCAAAAGGAGAACTGTTATTGAGTTGAGTTATTGTGCTCCTTATGGATTCATGTATCTCAGGGCTATTAAAAATGATTGGTTCGTGTTAATCTGAAATGAACTGAGTAGTTGGTTTGTGTAAAGCTATTCTATGATGTATTTTTATAGAATGAACTGAATAAGATGTAGTTTTGTTCTTTTTACCAAGCCATATTTGCTCTCTGGCACTAAAACAACATTTATTTGCAAGGAAGACCAAGTAGGTAATTCAATTCAATAGGTTTACTGGTGAAGTTGGGCTGTGTGATCTATCGTACGCGATGATCATGCGCATCTCGTCAGTACGAGATCTATGGCTCTGTGTATTATATGCCGCTCCATATAAAACCATGTGATGGAGATTTACCGCTAATCACGGATCCGGCTTTACTTGCGAGATGCACATGCATTCGATATATCGTGCAGCCCTATGGTGAAGCATGGGTCAATGACTTTGAATAGGCCTATTATTTGTTTTAATGAAGATCACGTTTGGTCGCGCACTTATCAAAGACGTCCTTCCTCTTAGGTTCTGATGACCTGTCAGCTAAACTATGGGATGTACGCACAGGGCAGTGTGTCTACGGCATCCAGACCCACACTTGTGCCACTGTCAAGTTTGATGAGCAGAAACTGGTGACTGGGTCTTTTGACAACACCATTGCATGCTGGGAATGGAGCACTGGTGCCAAAATCCAGCAATTCCGAGGACATACTGGGGCGGGTTGGTGTCAAATTCTCCAGAAATATTTTCAGCTAATGGCACAAAGAGATGAACTTTAATAATTGTTTTTGCTATGAATGCATAATACTGGATTTTTACCGATATCCCGTATGCCAATATTTGTAACTAATTTTGGCCGATACCGATATATATCGCTTTGTTTGGAAATTACACCAAGTCTCTCCTGTGCAGAAATTATAAGCAAAATACAAGATTTTATTTGTTAGTATTAAATAAACAATAATGAAGCTTTGAAAATAACTATAAATAAACTATATATCAATCGCTGCATTTTTGTCCCCCAGAAAGATGCAGTGTTAACCCTAACATTTTATTTTAAGATTTAACATTTGTAGGTCTAAAGCAAAAGTGTTGTAAAAATTCAGAAAATCTTTTAGAGCTTATGATTTGTTTAAAAAATAAAACATTACACATTAGGGCTGGGCAAAAAAAGATTTTTCGATTAATCGTTTTTTTTTAAATGACGTTGATTCGATATCGATTCTCAATAACCGCGAATCAATCTTTTCCGGTATTTATTTCAGCACCCATTTAAAACAAGAACTGATTAATGGGATTCTTATCATTAGTCTTCTCCACTAGATGTCACCCTCTTATTTACCTTCGTGATGTTACAACAAAAAGCCTGTCATTCATTCAGTACTTATCATGGCGGAGATACTGTTGATGAGAACCAAGAACAAAGCCATATGTGTGATTCGTAATGCTCAGGTGAAATGCTATAGTAATACTATAAATCTGTGAAAGCATTTTATATCACGCATAAGGCGCCATGATTTCCACAATGAATGAATGGCGGATGGCGCTGTTTGTTTACTACACATATTAAAGCGCGGACGATGCTCGCTGTGTTTTCAGCCTCTGCCGTCTATTAGCACACAAATATCATCTCCAGCTGCTCTGAGAGTCACTTCATTAGCATTGTACCATTTAATTTGAGAAAACTACCGTCATATCACATACACAGCAGCTCTAAGTTCATCACGGCAACTCATCAAAAATAAAAGTTTAGTTTAACGTTAAGAACGTTAATGTTAAGAAACTGTGTCAGAATATATTACTATTTAGCACTTTTAAGACTCAATGCTACTACTACTAATAAATATTTCTTTTAAAGGAATAATCCCATTTGTTTTCTTTTTACTTTTGACAGTAAACCTCTGTTGTGCAACACTTTTTTTGCCAAAAAATAAAAGGTTTTAATTTTCATTTAATTAGGATAAATTAAATTAATGTTTTATGCCTTCATCTGAATACCAAAAAATTAAGAACATTTTATAGGGCCCTATTATTGTTTAAGAAAGGACCCTATACAAAAAAGGATAGGTTTTAAAATACAGGCCTGTGGCTTAATTTCTTTTTATTAATTGACCATTTGTAAACTGATGTTTACTGTAAATTTTTTTGAAACATCGATAGCTTTTGTATTAAAACTATATTCACTGAATGTAATCAAAAACATTGAGAATCGAACCGAGAGCTATCGAATCGAATCGGGACATCTGAATCGATACCCAGCCCTGTAAGTGTCATGTTTAATGTTTTTTCATGTAAGCTATAGCTTCTGACCATTAAATCAAAATATACTCATTATTTTATGACATCTATTACTGCTTTATTTAATCACAAAAACAGTCTAAATGTTATTTGTGTAGGCTATTTTACTTTTGATTTAACTATAAATAGGTCAACAGCGCCCCCTACAGATTAAAACTCTTTACCGAACGGGCGTTAGGACCCGGGGGAGGCTGCCGCTGCACCTGCTATTACTGTTTACGCTATCACACACCGAACACGTCATTCTGTTCGTGCTTTCACAGATTAAATGCAGAGATCCAAAAGAGTGATTCTGATTGATTTCAGACAAAACTTTACTTCAAGAATGAGCCACACTGCTGACGTGATCTAATCGCTAGCACACCCTGAGCACATGTGAGTTAATGTATTCCTCTTATCGGCAAGACATATCGGCATCATTTTTCATATCGGGACGATGCCGATATTTACATTTAAAGCCATTATTGGCAGACTCCGATATCAGTCTGATAAATCGTGTATCCCTAGTTTTTGCCTATGATTTCTGCTTTGCCAGTGCAGTCCTTCATGGTTGTGTCATGACATCAAGACATAGCGTATGGATAATCCTAAAGGTTTGCCTTTTTTTTTGCAGTATTCAGCATAGACTACAATGATGAGTTGGACACCCTGGTTAGCGGCTCAGCAGACTTAACTGTAAAAGTCTGGTCCCTGTCTTCAGGAACCTGTGTCAACACTCTTACTGGACACACTGAGTGGGTCACCAAGGTAAGACTCTTGACCAGTGTTCATAGCGCAATGTTGTGGTTAGAGATGCACGATATACCTGTAAAAATTCTCCCCACGATAATATTTAGTGTTCCCGCGATGATAGCGATAAAACTTAGTAGGGCTGGGCGATATATCGAACGCGATTGATTATTACGCAATATTGTGCTTAGAATCGCAGATGAATCACCTTCGATAATGAACGCGATATGTCCTAGCTTGTCAGTGAACTACGGCTCTGTGTATTAAATGCCGCTCCATTTGAAAACAGGTGATGGAGATTTAGCGCTAATCACGGAACCGGCTTTACTGACGAGATGCGCATAACAATCGCGTTCGATATATCGCCCAGCCCTAAAGCCTAGTTGTTGGCATGTTTCTGTGTGTGTCAGTGCGGAGCGACATTGTGGAATGCAGATGTTAAATTGTTGAGGAGCTACTTCAACAGTCTGGAACTAGTTTGGTTTGGGCTGTACAGTGCGACCAAAAAAAATCTGTCTGTGCAATGAATAAATGTACTACAGTAGCACATATGCAATACAGTTTTGCATGTGTATGAGCCTATTTTCAAACCTGTTAATCAACAAAGATACCATTTATTAACATGCCTTTTCTCCAAATTAACTTAATAATATCTGTCAAGTGTTTGAAAAACATAGAATGAGGCAGAAATCATACTGTTTTATAGTATTATATACAGTGATGAATGCCATGTCTATTAGTATTGCATTATAAATATACTTTATCCTTATAAAAATACCCAAGATTGCTTGAAGAATACAGATAAACCATATATTGTTGCAATCATATGTTTATTTTCTTCAAGTTTCCTCAGTTAAAATTTATCTCAGTGTTTATTCAGCTACAACAATAACATTATAGCAATAAATACCAGAAAATATCATGAAATAAGTTTGTATAAGTGTATTATTTTGCAGTTTTTTTATATTTTGGAATTTAGTTAACTAATTCTGCAACTACACGGTTCATCTGTGCTTGTTAAGGTGCACCTTCAAGAAAGTCAAGTGGAGTCCATGATGCACAGTTCTGGTGACTACATACTACTGAGTGTTGATAAGTATGAAATAAAGGTAATATAAATCACCTGTGCAAGTTTTTATTAGTTCCATGAATGTTTTTCAAATTGTTGTTCATTGTATTAACAAAGTATTAACTTAATATCATTATTGTTTTTGTTTGTTGCTGGTCTCACACAGTTATTGTCAAAACCAGTATTTTTGCATCACCCCTAGTTGCATTGATGTAGTCATTTATATTCTGACTTAATATGGATACAATATTTATCTGGTTTTGTTCGTCCATAGGTGTGGCCCATAGGCTGTGAGATCAACTGTAAGTGCTTAAAGACTCTGTCCGTGTCAGAAGACCGCAGTGTCTGCTTGCAGCCCCGATTACAGTTTGACGGCCGGTACATTGTCTGTAGTTCAGACCTGGGCATATACCAGTGGGACATTTCAAGTTTTGATGTAATTAGGTACATTCATTTCTGCCTCTTAATTGTTTAACCAAGCTATCAATAACCATGTTAAATAAACTATCCTTTGAATGTTTGACTGTTTTTACATTATAGTGCGAACTGTAATTTTTTCAAATAATATATTTGAGATTTTGAGCACTATTTCTAGGCCACAAATCAAATCAGCAAATTTGTGCAACTGTATATAGTTTTATCAAAATATTATTTTACTTATTCTTTCATATTCACAGAGTCATCAAACCACAGCAGGACCCCTCCAGTCTCTCTCTGCTTAGTTTTGGCGAGGTGTTTGCTCTGCTCTTTGACAACCACCACCTCCATGTTATGGACTTGAGGACTGAGGTTACTGTGGGCCGCTGGCCACTGCCAGCCTACCGCAAATCTAAGCGGGGCTCTAGTTTCTTACCGGGCGTCACCTCATGGCTCAACGGGCTGGATGGCAAGAATGATGCAGGCTTGGTGTTTGCCACTAGCATGCCAGACCATAGCATTCATCTGGTTCTTTGGAGAGAGAACGGGTAGAAAGGCAGAGGTGATGAATACTAGCCCTGTACTTTGAAAGCAGGCGAGACTTTTACGAACACAAAAATAAGAAAAAAGGGTGCTCTCGATTTGAAAAATATTACAGCCAACCAAGTTAGATAATGCATGGACCAAAGTGTTTTCCCTCCTCACCTTTGTTTCCATTCGTATTAGGGATTCACTTTTGCATCACTCTCTTTAACACATGACGATCTATAGAAAAGAAGACAGTTGGTGATTTCCAGCACAGAGCATACAGTTTTTCTCCATAATGTGAACAATCCAAGGTTTTTGTTTGTTGAAGATTTGAGAGAGATTTCCCACTGAACCTCAGAGAGGTAGTGAAATGCTACGGCACCACCGGAGCACAGATCGCTTCACAGCAAGCTCGGTCAGTAGATTTGGTGTGTTTTTACTGCACAGTCACCAGGAAGGACAATGAAGTACTTTTTTTTGTTTCAGTGTTACACTTTCAACGAATTTGTGTTTCTTTACATGTCAGGAATTTTTCTTTGGACACAGAAATGTTGCCTTAAATCTATGATTTCCTATTGAAGTAATTGAATTTGCAGACCTCTGCATCCATAGAAGCTGGCTTGCACCCCAGACATCTGTGTTAGTCATTTTACTGAGTCTTGAAAAGGCTGATAAAATGCTATCTGAATGAATCAAATGGCTTTTGTATGAAGGTCATTCAGAAGTGGCTTCTTGCTGTTACTGATCCTTGGTTTTATTGTTCTTTCAGTTTATTAGTATGTGCCTTTGTTTTAACACTTAACCATACGCATTTACAGTGTGTCACATTTTGAAACCCAATCCTCCCCAGTGACAGAAGAATCAGTTTTATGCTTTTTTTTTATCCTAATGTAACCAACACTGTAAGAATGAGTCTTACTACTATTTAGCCAGAGTAGATCACACAAAAGTGTTTCTTGTGAATGTCATTGAATGTTCATTTTTAATCTTTATTTTTAAAGACTGATCTTATTTTTGCATAATCCAGGCTAACCAGCCTTTGTCACTTTATATAGCTGCTTCTGTAGTACTGTATATCCCCCTGGAACATAGATCAATATAACTTTTTGTCCCCAAACCATTAAAACAAAGTCTTTTGGGTTGATCATTAAATGTATTTTTTCACGTTCTTGCTCACACATTTCAGTCGATAGATATCAGGTAAAATGAATTAAATATCATTGAGGGTTACTTATGATGTCTGTATGCACTGGTCGTGTTTTACTTTACTGAAATGCAAACGTCACAGGCAGTAATGCCATCCATCATTAGCAAAATTCAGGTTTGTTGTTTGTATAACAAAATAACATGCTGTCTTACGAATAAATGACAGTAGCTAATGATAGAAGTTGACTTTCTTTTGTCTCATGATATTTGTCATTTTCCTTATGTGGTTTGTGTCAACATAACCTATGGAAGTAACTATGGCAAGCTGTTTTGACTTATTCATTCTCAGTGAATGAATTCTTGATATCAACAATTCAATTCAAGATTATTTGTATAGCGCTTTTTACCATACAATCGTTGCAAAGCAGCTTTACAGGAAATTACATTTACCAAGATTTATATACAATTAAGTTTTTACTAGTTAAAATGTTAATTCTTGATATCAGCAATACATTTCCACTAGTAATAATGTTAATCTGTGATATCAACAATTACATTTTCACTAGTTATGAAGCTAATGCTTGATATCAGGAATTCGATTTCTACTAGTAACAATGGCAATTTTTATATCTATAATTGTATTTTCACTAGTTAAATGTCACCATAGGCTGCCATTAAAATGTAATTGTTGATATCAAGAATTAATTTCTTACTAGTTGACATTACAATTTCACATATCAGAAATACAATTCTTACTAGTAAAAATGTCTTCTTTATATCAACCATTTAGTTCTTGATTTTAACAATTTAATTGTCACTAGTGACAAAGTTAATTGTTGATATCAAGAATTCATATCATGTGAAGGAATAAAAGTCCAAACAGCATGCCATAAAGTGACAGAATTACAGGAGGCTTTCTCCGGTGTTATTCAGCTTGCACGCTAGATGGCGATGCTGCAGCAAAATGTATTTGTGTAAGAGACTGGCGGAAGGATCGTTTAAAGGAACTTGTTTTAAGGATCCATTTTCCTTTAGAGTTAAGCTCTAACCCTAATCAAACACACATGAGCATGCTAATCAGTGTCTTCAGGATCATTAAAACATCACAGGTAGGTGAGTTTGATCAGGGTTAGATCTAAACTCTGCAGGAAAATGGATCTCGCGAACTAGATTTGAGTATCACTGGTCTAAACATACAATAAATGGGGTGGGGGCTACAAGTATGCGGTAGAGTGAATAATTAATTTTTAAGTGAACCGTTCCTTTATTCGTTGAAGAAGTGTAACAAAATAATTTAAAGCTTGTATAAATTCCAGTGTCCTTCCCATAGTTTGACGCTCTCCTTCCAATCAGTCTGATCTCAGTTTTCTCTTCTAGCTTGATTGTCTCTCAGCTAATTTATATTCCCCTCTTCTTTTTCCATTCTTCACCCGAGCTCCCCCTCGTGCTCCTCCCCTCAGCCCCTCCCAAACTCACTGAGGTAAAGCAGAAGAATAACATGGCATGTCTCTCTCTCCCTCTCCGTCTCAGTGCCAGTGCAGAATTAATGGGCCATTTGGGCTAAGCATTATGGTGTAATCCCAAAACTTTCATTCAGAATTACTTTTTTTTGTCATTTTTTGTTGTCTATGAACAAACATAGGATAGGAAAATGCTTGAAAATATGCTTTATAAATGGTAAGATTGAATTGAACTACATTTTATAATCCATTTGATTTATTTTAGCCTAAGGTGGTTATATCCATTGTTACGAGAGGGATTCAGACATCAACTAGTTTAATATACAAGTTAAAGCTGAAAGAATTTTAAAATGATAAATTAATTAACTTACCTTATTTTAGATATGTTTTCGTTATGCTAAAGGAAAAGTATTGGTGGGGAATGTTAAAGTTACTTGAAGGTTATGTTGTGCTATTCTGCCAAGTTATTGTTTTCATTCTTTTTTTAATCTAGAAATGTTTGCTCAAAGACATTCCAGCACTGGAAGGATCAGGAGAAGCTCTTACCCACCGCAAAGGGTGAATTATGAAGATATAACAACACATGAAATTGAAATGCGAAGCATACCCCTCGAGTGAAAGGAAAATGCTTTATTTTGTTGTTTCAGCGCAGAAGGTCTTCCCATTTCCAAGACCACCCACTTGAAAAGATTTATATCAGTATGCATTGAAACCACAAGCAATTGCAATACAAAGACCTACTCTGATGAGTTCCAGATGCTTAAAATCGCAAATGTCAATGGCAAACACAGCATATAAAGTCTTGATGAGATACATCTCTTCTAATCCCTGATCATTTGTGCATGTTTAATTATGAGTACTCTAAATATATTGAAAAGCCATGTCTGCACTGTTTCTATTATGGGATGAGAGAACACACATACACACACTGGTGTTTATTTTCACCCTGTCCACAGACCAAACATGATTACAAGTTGTACAGTCAATATTTAGATATTGCGGTTAGGCCCTCAGCCATGCTCTCTATTCTCCTCCCCGCAATGTGTGCATGTCATCAGACAGGATATTCCCACTTTTACTGAACTGATCTCAGTACTGTGGAAATCACTGTAATCTAAAGACATTTCTGAGATGTAGCTATCAGTGCATGTGTTCTGAGACAATTGGCTTCTGTAGTGGCACCTTTAACATCCATGGGAACTTTCCATTGCACAAAAGGTTCATTTATAGTTGAGGTTCTTTAAATTATTATAATGTTCTTCACACTACATAGAAGAACCCAAACTGGTTATTCCATGTAGTGCTCATGTAGGTAGGTAATGGTAAAGGTAGTTTACCCAACAATTTCCCAATCCCGTTCTCTTCATCATTCCAGTCCTATCTATATAGTGCCTATTCAATTTAAAAGTAAAACATCTCAGTGCCCCTACAATCACATCATCTTAAATACATTTGTGCAACTGTAGTTTTTTAATAACTTGTTTCTTTTTCTTTTCAGTCCAACATAAGATGCATGCAGATATTTGCAGATAGGAGACGGTGTACATAAGATACGGTCTAACCATTGGTGCCAAAATCATGCACATATTTGTCCACTGAAAAACACTGTAAGGCAAAACATTTGTAAAAATGGTTTCTTGACAGTGCACAGAGGAGAACCCATAAAAGGACAATATTGTAGTTTAACTACACCTAATGCACATTCGCAGTAATATGAATGTTTATTGTACTGCTATGTGGCTTTTAGAGGTGGTTAAGGTTTAAAGGTATGAGTGACAAGTTGTTGCCTTAAAGCAGGGGTCACCAAGTTCGGTCCTGGAGGGCCGGTGTCCTGCAGAGTTTAGCTCCAACCCTAATCAAACATACCTGAAGCAGCTAATCAAGGTCTTACTAGGTATATTTGAAACTTCCAGGCAAGTGTGTTGAGGCAAGTTGAAGCTAAACTCTGCAGGACACCGGCCCTTCAGGATCAAGTTTGATGACCCCTGCCTTGAAGGGTTAGTTTACCCCAAAATTAAAATCCTGTCATTAAGTACTCACCCTCTTGTCGTACTGAACCTGTAAGACGTTTGTTCATCTTCGGAACACAATACATTTTTGATGAAATCCAAGAGCTTTCTGACCCTGCATACAGTAACGAAACTACCCCATTCAAGACCCAGAAAGGTAGGAAGGAGATCATTAAAATAGTCCAGTGACATATGCTATATACTATGTGTTGTTGTACTCTCGCGACCGCACAGCGTAGAATGACACAGAAGAGATGTTAAATAAAGTTATTTTAGAAATTACTTTAGAAATGTCCATACTACCTTTCTGGGCCTTGAACGTGTCAGTTACATTGCTATCTATGCAGGGTCAGAAAACTGATTTCATCACAAATATCTTAACTTGATGAACGAAGATAAATGAATGTCTTATGTTTGGAACAATATCCCCCGGTTTCACAGACAAGGCTTAAGCCTAGTCCTAGACTAAAATGTAAATCTGAGCTGTTTCAACTGAAAGAAACTTGCCCTGACTGATCTTAAGCCTTTGTTTTGTCTTAAGATGAACACCAGTAATGCTTTTTTCTAAGTCATGTTTATAAAAATTACTTAAATGCCCTAATTGAACTATGGCTTAATCCTGGCTTAGTCTGAGCCCTGTCTGTGAAACCGGGCCTATGAGTGTTAATGACAGAATTGTACTTTTTGTGTGAACTATCCTTTAAAGGTAAACATTTTGCAAATATTTTTCTGAGAGTAAAATGAAAAAACCTAGCACTTTCACCTCAAAATGGCTGAGAGCAGCTAGAGTTTCTCTGTGTGTTTGAAACTCGAATGCAAGCATTGACTAAATTCCAAATGCACAACCCAAGTGGGAATTTAAGACAATGTCAGGAAAGCTCATCTCTGTAGACTTACACATCGATTTATTATTGCTAGTGATGACATTTGTCTAATGGAATGCTGATGTTGACTTTAAAGACCGGAAAGACGAAGACCGAAGAGAAGACAGGTGGTGGAACAATTTGGGAAAATAAGTCTCTGTTAGCTTGTTCGGTCTTAAAAAAAAATCTGAACATTATTCGCTACCTTGATTTTATTGATGAATAATACTGGTAAGAAATAATTGTCTACATTAACTGCAAATTTCAGTTTTTTTTTTACTGAATTACTCATTCCTTTGTTTTAAAGTAACAGCATTCCTCCAAACCCAATTCCTTTGCAATACTGTAATGATCAGGCGGAAAACTAACACAGATGCAGTGAAGATATGTAAACATCTCTGAGTTTTGTCTATATTCGTTTACCTATTCAGAAACTGTCATCTGTGTTGATGGTGGTGAGCTAAAGGCCCAAACAATTCCACTCTCCTCCCCTCTCTCCAGCCCTCCACAGACAGACAATAGATCATTCACAATGCCCTGCCTTCATGCCAGTGCCACTGATTGGCTTACGGTAAAAAACATTCAGGCCTCGTGGGAACTTTCCAACCGAGATGATAATCAGAAGGGGGAGGGAAGGGAGAGGGACAGATACAGGCTACAATAGGCAAGAGAGACCTTATTTACATCTCATGTCCCCTCCCCAAACAAATCAACAACAACATGGGCCTAAAGACAGGAACATCGCTGCTGCCATTACACTCGCTGCTAAGCTGAAGCTAATGGCTTTACTTCAGTGTCTGTGCATATGTGATGTATACACACTTAAACATGAATGCAGTTCATGGTACAAAATATTTTGTTTTTATCAGTGTTGTAATGATCATGAGAGTTGTTACTATTGTACTTTTTATTTGATGAGAAAGTGAAAACCAGAACTTGGTGTTGATTTGTAACTAAGGGACCAACAAAACAGTTGCATGTCAGTTTCCAAAAATAATATGTTATAGTATAAGATTATAAACTGCACAAGAATGTAAAATGATTTACAGTGTGAGCGTAAGAGCTCTGCTCAGGACCACCATGACTTCTCTTTTAATCAGTGAACATACTGAGGCGTAATGGATAAAACCGTCCTGGGACATGAGAGCTATGATGTCAGTTAGCCCACATGGAACACATTTAATTTGCTTTTTTATCAGAAAAATCAGTAACGCTTTGCAGAAATGCTCTCTATGTTAACAATACTTAGCAACAGCTGACTGAAATAGCTTTTATTATATATAGATAGTGTTGGGTGTAACACATTACAAGTAACGCAAGTTACGTAATAATATTACTTTTTTCAAGTAACTAGTAAAGTAGCACATTACTTTTTAATTTACAAGAAAATACTTTTGAGTTGCTTTTTTCCCATTTATTGACTGAGTGTGTGTGAACAACACTACTTACTGTAGTTCTAGACTAAATGTGAATGTGCATTAATTCATCCCACTCGCAAAAAACTGATTAAGTATTCATCAAAATGATTTAAAACGATTTTAATATGACGCAAACCTGCAATAATTAAATATGTTAAACAACACAAATGTATCTAATCCCGTTTTATTAAACGATGTCTTTGCTGCTGACCTTTTTGATCCAGTTCAACCACCATACTAATAAGCAACAATGACTTTAGATAAACTAACAATTGTGCTTCGTTGTTTTTTTATTGCTGAAGAGTGTTGAACCTTCTTCACCTGAGTTCTACTGTACAGACATTAATTTACTTTTCCTTCAGCCTGAGGTTAACTCATTACACTTTTTGGTGTGAAAGAGCATTTACATTTGCTATCAATAGAACTTATTATATTAAAAACAATCAAGCCCTGCTCATATTTAAAAAGTAACGTGAAAGTAACCCAAAAGTAACGTAATGCATTACTTTCCATAAACAGTAATTAAGTAACATACTTTTTTAGGGAGTAACGCAATATTGTAATGCATTACTTTTAAAAGTCATTTTCCCCAACACTGCAGATATGTATGACAGATTCATAGTGGTACAGTAAAACTACGCAACTGCAATGAATAAGACTTTTGATCACATAAAAATGGATAATTCTTATTTTTATGGAAAATTATTTATCAGTGCAGAACTTTTTTTTTTTTTTTTATATGGCCCCGCAAGATTAAATAAAAAATATTAGCATACCAGTCCTCTTAAAACTACGACTCTTCTCTGATGTCATTATACATGCACGAAGATGGACAATCTTCTGCAACCTATCACTAACAAGCCTCCATTTAGATTGCAAAACTACTGTCAACAATCCATTTAAGTCCTGGTTAGACGAAATCAAGTCCCGCTCTGCTTTCTGTGTCATTTGATAAACAGCTTTTCTCAGATACATAATAGTCACAATTTCATTTGGACTTCATGTCCAAACTGCTGTGCGCAATATATGTGGATTTGAAGTACATCCAACAGCAGTGCTGATGTATATCAGTTTAAAGATACTCATTTTTGCAATTTCATCAGTGGGAAAGAAGCATTTTCAAAGCTTTTAAAAGTCACACGAAAAACTGAAATTGTATAAGTGTGGGTTTAGACTATTCAAAACAATGACATCTAAGTAGATCTACTTAGTTTGATGTAACACAGTGAGAATCTGGGGTCAGTTTTATTCAGTATAATATTTCAATAAAATTGGTAAAATAATCAGCATGTTTGGGGCCTTCCAATTAGATTTATAAGTATTTATAAACTGTTTTCTGGCTAGCACATAAACATTAAACAATGATTGTTTCAAAGACGTGATAAAAATGTTGCAAAATTATTATACATTCTGTTCAAGGAAACAGCTTTCAGTCCTCGGTTCTGTTCTATTCATTATACAGATGCTTTACTGTTTAAATATTACCAGACCATTACTTTAGGGTCAAGTGCACTTTACTGGTTGTCTAAGTGAGGACAGCAAAGGACCAGCAATCCATTTAAAGCTTTTAGCTGAGATGGTTGACTATACAATATGGCTTTTTACACACACAAAAAGGCGTATTATGATAAGACAAGACAAGATGAATGTGTGACATACTAGACCTTATTACAATCATGGAGTTTCAAAGAGGGAAATTCCATCTAAAGCATTTGCTCAGTTTAACAGATGGTATTTGTATCAAGAGCTTTAGAGAGGGTCTTCCTAATAAAAGACCCGGCAAATGCCTGCAACATTTGCTTAAGATATGAAAAAAGCAAACGGTTGAGCAAACACAGACCAGTGAAAGTAGTGGAGAGACAGTTAACAGCTGTTTCCATTAAATCAGCTTGGTGGAGCCAGGCCGTTTTGGCAACAAACTAATATCATAGTGTGCAATCGCTGTGCATTTGAGAGCTTCTTGACGAGGGAGGTTCTGATGAATATGTTTTTGGCAATGAGGCTTCAGTGTGTGTAATCATTTGTGACAGTGGTGGAGACGTGAAGACTGAGACTTCTTGAGCGCTGAGAAAGCTATGTGCCCTCTTTCCAAAAGAAAAACCCAGCATTCCTAATCTAGAGTTGTTATAACTTATTGTCACTGTGAGCAACAGAACAAAACGTTTTCAATAGAAAAAGGAAATTTGGTGTCATATAAAGTAAATGTCTTCATATATTGTGAATTCTTTAATTTGATACTTTTCAAAAGCTCTTTTGACCATGAAGAAAACTTTATAAACTAATATGATAGCATTAAAGGAATGGCATTTTTGTAGTTTATACCTATAAGGGTTTTAAGTATGCAACTGGTTAAAGTTATGAAGGACAGAGTTGTCTATTCATACCTCAGACTTTCTCAGAGGGAGAGAAAATTTGGCCCACTTCATTTCTGGTCTGCATCCAGCATTGACACGATTCAGGCTGGATTTCAGCAGCATGCATGTATACGAAAAGAGCTAGAACTTCTCTCGAACTGAACTTATGCAAATAATTAAAAACATCTTAGACCAAGGTCTTTCCACTGAAAGTTCTCTTTTAGTTTTTCCCCTGATCGCAAAGCCTGGGCTACTTTTCAGCAAATAATGATAAACAGGTCTGACAGCTTGGCAAGAGGGGACAACCGACTCCTCAGAGAGACTCTGAATACATTTCACAGCAGTTCTCTCTGTAAGAAAAGGAAATGCCAACATCTTGCAGTAATAGTCTCAGCAGATTGAACAATTTGATCCTTTGTGAGGAGTGAGCTCTGGAGTTGCTCGGAGTCTTCTGTATGTGAACGATTCTGTTTTCTCAGTGTTGGAGAAGCAGTTTCATGCAATTTTCTGATTTCCAGTCAGTTCAAAACTTAAATTCTTCACTTCAACAAAAACAGTCTTGTGAGAAAGCTGTGTTGGAAATAGATGTGCTGTATTACAGTTCTTCTGTGGAATGTTAGAGTATTTGCATGTTTGCTCCTTTCCTCCCAAATGAGCCATCTAATCTCTCTAATTGGAAAAAGGAGAACATTTTGAAAGGTGGGGGTGGGGTAGGGGACATTTTTGGCCAGCTGCCCGAGCTTTGTGGTTTGAGCACTGCAGAGTGATAGGGTCAATGTAGCATGGATAACACAGTCCGCTCTGTTCTGCAAAACTGCCCCTTCTCATTCTGCAGATCTGGGCAGGTGATGATCATAATCAGATACTGAGAAATGGAAAGCACAGGATTATTCCATAAACATGTATGTTAATGTTAAAAATGTATATGACATCAAATATATCAAATTTTTATTTTATATAATTATAGTTTTTCTGATTAAATCTCTCAAAACCTCTCAGACCTGCTGTGTTGAACATGAATGAGAAAGGGAATTTTGTATAATACTGTGGAGTACATAATAAGGGGATGGGAAAGTTTTGGGGTGAGAACAGAAGGAAAAAGAAAAGGTGTGTGTTGGAACAGCTGTTATTTTGCTTAATTTAGGCAATCAACCCAACTGGAGAGGACCAAAAGATTGTTCATGCAATCATCTGCTGACCAAATGCAATGCCCAATAAATGCCATCACAGAAATCACTTAACTGAACTTCCTACGAGCGTTTCTAATAGAGAAGCATATGTCCACATGCCTTGACTTTTTAAACACAAATCTAGTTTTCCAAATAAAGCCAAATAAAACAACTGTCTTCTAAATGCCTGTTAAATTCATTATTGTATAAACCAATGCAAAATGAAGCCTTATTAAATATAAGAACACACACGTAACTCTCTGTCATTTATTTCTAATCTTTTATTCAATCTTAAGGGAATTATGTTTTATTTATTTTCTTATGGGTATTTAAAACAAACTTGACCAGATAATTTCCCTTATAAATGTCAATGAAATGTGAATGAAAGCACTGATCCAGTTATTTCTATGAGATGTCAAAGTATCAATATCATTCCATTTTTTAAATCAAATTATAAACTGACACTGTCTATTGTAATACCTTGAACTAAAATACTTCCCTATAAAAGTTGTTCCTTCATGATATTTCTTTGGAGTGCAGATATACGGATACTTATTAAAACACTTCTTAAGACAGGCTGAAGACTAAACAAGTAATTGCACATAATTACTTAAAATTAAAAATAGCTAGGCCTTTCTGTTAGTGTAGGTCTGCTGAGGACTGAGCAGGGACATGCAATGCACTTTGATGGCCAAAATATTCTAGCAGTGTCCCGTAGGCGGGGTCTGACGCTTTATTAAGTCAAATTACGGCCCGCACCTCCACATTCTCGACCTTCATCAAGTTCTGACCTCCACCCTCCAAGTGACGTCAGAAATCACAACAACTGATCTGACCAATAGTGTGCTGCATGCATACTGCTGGGGTCCGGGACTCCGGGTAACCGAACAGATCCTCCAGACATCACAGAGAGAGGAGTCAGAGTGAGTTGAACTTTTTCCAGCTTTGATATTTGAACAAGATGCAGTGTGAGATCGCTTTTGGGATGTTTCGATGTCATTTATAAACCGTTGATTCCTTGCTGGATTACTGCACAAAGAGCACCGAGAATAGCCTAAAGACTCGACGCGCGTCAAGATGTTGCTGCACGTTTTGCTTTCGCAGCAGTGAGCAAATGCGATTCGTTTCCAACCATTTGGTGTTTTGTCCAAGGAGGAGTTTCGATGCACGTTTCTGCGGATATCGAAGGAACAAATATGAGCATGCTTAACTATCTGAAGTGGTCAGCAGAAGAACGCGGCTAAATGGAACAAGGGGAGTTGTTTATCTCAGTCTCTGGTGGAGAAACATTATGGGTTATAAACCAACAAATGAATGGAATCCCTTGATCTAAAAAGTTAACTTTTAAGCTTCTGCAACATCAAGGAATGGCAAGCTCTGGCAACTCTGCAGTCATTCTACGGCTGCAAATATTGATTTTGTCCTTCAGCTGTGCGTTGATATGTTATAGTCGTTTATCCACCGCATCACCGGCACACAACCAGCGCTTGATATGCTGGCAAGCCATCATGAAGTGCCAACGAGAACCGGAGTGTCACTATGCGTACACTCAGTACCTACACGCTTGCGGTCCGGTGATAAATGGCAACAGGAAGAAATGTCCCAGCCATTGCATTTCTTCCATCATTCAGCTCAATCTGACTGTGAACGGCCCGGCACTGGAGGATTGCGAGTGCGCCTCGGACACTCTATGCAAGATGACCAAGCGAGCCATTGAACCCTGTATGCCCAGAACGAGCCACATGGGCTGCACTGAAGCGCGTAAGCTGTGTGAGAAGGATCCCGAGTGCAGCACCGCCATGCGGGACTATCTGTATCACTGCAGGAAACTGTTCGGTGGAGACCTCTGCTCTGACGACTGCCGGCGGGTCATCACGAACATGCGCTCCATCCCCAAAGCCCAGCAGCTGGACTCTTGCGTGTGCGACGGCACAGAGAGGACCATATGCGAGTATGTCAAAGGCAGCATGAAAAACTTCTGCTTTAACGAACGGTACGGCGGGAGTGGCTTTTCAGATACAGAGGACGACTTGGACGACTATGAGACGGATTATGAGGACGAGGAGAGTGATGCCTCGGATTTAAGAGCACAAAAGAGTTCGATTGTGATGTCCACCATTTTGACACTTTCTTCTCTTGTTGTAATAAGATAGGCATGTTTTCAGAATTATTTGGCCTGGTTGGAAAATAATGGGGCGAATTCGGACTTCCCAAAATTAAGCCCTAACACCCAACACCCAGACATGAAGGTGTGTGTGTGTGTGTGTGTGTGTGTGTGTGTGTGTGTTATATACACACAAGTGTGTGGGCTATAGCCTATGCGACGTTTTAGTCCAAGTATTAGGACACTTGGGAAGTCTCGAGTAATTACTAAATAGCAACGCGCTACGTCATCACTTTCCCGCGGTAAAAGTAGCACATTAGGCTACTTATCACTTTATTGTAGATGTACACACCAAAATATATACCTTTTGTGTTCTGTATAGAGCGTCTTTAGTTGAAGTGCACCACGAGACGAATCTCCTATCGTAAATTAGCCTACTGACAGAAAAATAGGCACCTAAAAGAGCAATGGAATAAATCGTACATTGTATTTGGTCCTAATATCTGCCTCGCGTGAAGTAGCCTTTGTTTCAATGGGCAAAACATGTTATTCTCGAACTTTTAGTTTTTTTTTTTGGTTGAGACTTGGCTAGAAAGCCCTGTTTTCTGCTTATAGGCGCTTAAAATGTAGCCTACAGGTAGACGACAGAAACAGCCCACTGGATACAAATAAAGAGAAAAATGGGAGAAGACGAAAACCAGAATCTCATAGTGAAAGGTTGTTTTTAAAAACCTAGTTGAGCTGCCAAAATCTGCACACCACGAAAAATAGTATTTTTTTCTTTGATGTAAAGAAAATATGTGGGAAATATGTGCTCCTCTATATATTAAGTTATTATGAACTATTCTGGAAACTGCTATTCAAAGAGATAAATAAATATTGGAAGTTTATTTTTGTATAAAAGATTGGTTAGTGTAAACAAAATGATTATTGTAAATGTGTGCATTGTTTCTGTATCATATAATTGTGTGAATAATGTTGATAAACAATACCATGTAATTATAATGTTCATAAAGTTTGGCCTCAAATTATTACAAAGATCATCTGACTTGTGTGTCTGGTTATTTCACTATACAAACTAATACAATAACTTAACATGCAGATCTGATGACAGGTAAATTAAGTTATGTTTTTACTTTCCATTTTACACTGATAAGCAGATTCATTAAATTTTTATGCACCATTTAGAAGATAATATAGCCTACTAATATGTTATAAAATGAGCATTTAATATCCCAAGTCATCATAAAGCAATTTATGATTAACATGATATCCCCTGCAGTTTATAAATGTTACCAAAGTCATTATCATGAGCATGTGCTAGTCAAAGCTCTGTCTGTGCCTGCACTTGACCTTGTAAACATAAATGTTTACAGAAGGAGTTAGTCTAAGTTCCCAGAGACTCTCAACATCTAAGGAAACAAATGAGGTTGTCTTTAAACAGGATCAGAGTTGAGCCTGAGCCAAGAGACTGGCTTATTTGTTCAAAGCCTGAGTGTTTATTTAAAGTCTTCACTCCGGCTGACAAGGAAAAAAGCAGTGTTACCGTGAATGAAGCCTCAAGTAGCCATCACAAACGCACTCAGCCTGCTACTGTGTGTGTAAGTGGGCTAGTCGCTGCTCAAAAGAGTTTGCTTCTCTGTGTGAGTAGCACTTGGGTAGTACAAATCTCCTCTTAGATTCCATATGCCTCTTTGTTGAGTTTAATATAACAATACCAGCTTGAT